>JAOXOE010000001.1:74841098-74875895 GCA_028565055.1 Phoeniculus purpureus
TGCCATGACTTTTGGAATGTAATAGAGAGGGTTTTAGCAACCTCATCTGCCAGTTCTCTCAGGACCCTTGGGTGTATCCTGTCGGGTCGCATGGACTTGAACACTTTCAGGTTCTTCAGGTGATTGCAAACCTGATCTTCACTTATGATGGACAGTTCTTCCTTTCAGTATGTGGAGCGTCACGTAGCAGTTCTGATGCTGTCCAAGATATTTTTCTGGCAGCAGTCTCTCTAAAGAAGTGATATTTTCTCAATTTCTTTTAGCCCTTCTCCTTCTGAATAACCGAGTGGTTTGTCTGTGAAACAGTATGTTCAAAATCAAATCCTCATGGTGACTGGGAAAAATTCTAACATCTGTTTTCCTACAATCATGTTTGAAATTTTTATTGGGAAACATAACGCCTGTATTTGAAACTTTTAAAAAAATTAGTTCCTCCTTCATTGAGTAATCATCCACAGTTTTCAAAGAGAAGTTTGAAAATCTGGGAGAGGCAGGAAATGTGAGCAATATATATCTGTAATTTCTGTTACTTTGCAGAAATGTAAGGAGTTTCAATTTGAGATTTTTTTTTTCCAAGAAATAATCTTTTCTCTAGCATCAAGGACAAAATATTCCATGCAGCCTTCTTATATTCTTAAACAGCTTTACATGTGCAAGTCTGATACTATTTTTTAATACTTTCTGGTAGAATTCAGAAGATGCCGTAAGTCAAGGTTCAGGTGCTTTTAGTCCCATTTGAAAAGAACCATCAGACACAGGAAAACAGTGATATATTTTCCTAATGTTGAAAGTAGTAGTTTAGAAGGTTACAGTGAGTTGTTACATTAGAAGTAATTTTACTGGGAATTTTTTTAATTGCTAGGTAATGTAAAGGAGTTGGGAAGGGAGATGTCTGCATTTGAAAAAAGCATCCAGAGTAAAGCATCAGCAATTGACCTGCACTTGGATATATAAAGCATTCCAAACAGAAAATATGTATCTATAAATGCAGGTGTAAATGTACAAGCTTAACTGTTAATTTTCATGGGACTAGGTGTCTGCTCCGGTAGTGGTGCTTTATAAAATGAATGTATATATAAAAGGTTGTGTTTGTAATTCCTTGAAGTGTAGTCAAAAGATCAGATTTTATTACACTGAATATTGATACGTCAGAGAGTACAAACAGATAGCTCACCTTGACATCCATATTCTTTTTGCTTTAGCCTAAATCAAAGTTTGTAATGATATACGAATTTAGGATGAGTTGGGGAGGGCATGGTTTCCAGAGACTATGCAACAGGTGGAGCATCAGAGAATGTAAGTATCAGGCTGAACTGATTTATAGCAAACATTACTGAGGAAGAGCTATATGTACACTGTAAATCGGATGCATTCGTTACCTTTAGGGTGAAATGATTTTCATTACTTTTCCCTAAAATGCATTGTCTGATCTGTGTGCAATGATAAAGCTCATGAATATTTTTATAAATGATGTGGTATCTGTCTTAATCTTTTCACTGAACAAGCAAACTCTATTGTTCTCCACTTTGTCTTAAAACTGGATTCAGGTCTATAATATTTTAAACTATTATAAAGTAATAATATTTTCAGCACTAAAAATAGAGCAATCAAAATTCACTGTTACTTAGGCAGCAATAAAATAATACCAACTAAATTTAACTTGATGAGGGGAGTGAATCTTGAACTTAGTTAGGAACTCTATGGGATCTCTGTTTCACTCAGTTTGAACTCAGATAACTCTCTGGTCATATACAGTTGCTTCTGGGGACTTGTAAAGGGGGATTCTGACAAGAATGTATGAAAAGCTATGTAATACAGAGATCAAAGGAACAATTTGTTTGAATTGAGCAGTTTCAATTTCCTTTGGTTTTGCACGTGGCATGAAAATGTTGCATTTCAGTCAAAAGGATTTCAACTTCTCTAAAGTTGCTGTAAGAAGTTGATCATAAATACGTAAGGTTGACACTCATAGAGTGAGATGTAATGTCAAATTACGTTTGATGTATTCCATGACCCGTATTACTATTTAAATGTAAATGACTTGTAGGAAATCCATATAACATTTGTAACGTCTTTATCCAAATGGCTATTTTTTGTTAGTTTTGTATCCCTCTGCACAGAGAATCGCAACTCTGTGTCTAAAATAGTGTGGAATTACATGGGTTCCAGTGTCAGGATGTGGCTAGTGGCATACGCTAGGGTGAAAATGTCTATGTTTTCCAAGAGTAGTAGCTAGAAACTTCTAAGCAAACTGCTGAACACTAGGGATGTAGGGAGTGAGTATTTCACATAAAATTACACAGACTGTGCTTGGAAATAGAGGGAGTAATAGCACTATAATTCCCTCTAGAGGTGTATAGGGTTTGGTTTTTTTTGGGGGGGGCGGGGCTTGATGGTTTTTTAAGGGTAAGCTTAATGTTTGTGATATGTTCTTGTAGATGTGAAGAACCAGACAAACAATCTGTGTGTTAGCTTTAAAAAGAGGTCAGAGATGTAGTCTTTATTCTTTAATTGAGTAAACATTCAGATTGGTTTCTTTTCACTTCATACTTCTGTGTAACCTGATTTTTAACATGATGTGGTCATTAGTATCCCTGCCTGATTAAAAATAAAAATCATAAAACTGCCTTTTCTTTACAGAAATTAACACATATTAGAACAGCAAGGTGGAGGGGGAAGATGCACTGAATCTTAAAGAGTATCTCTAGTTTATTAGCGGAGTTTATTAACATAAACTATTATTGTCTGTGTATTGCTGTAGAGAGACTCAGTAAAAATGTAATCTCTGTTTTATTTGTTTCTCCATGAAGGTATAATTGGAGTAAGATTTACTTATGAACCATAGCTAGGTCTTTCTAGAGTCAATAGTGCTAAATAATGATAGCAGCAATGACATTGTGCTCTTGAGCAAAGACAACTTTGTGCTCTCTCTGTGCCTATGATTTCTTAGGAATTTTCTTTCAAAGTAGAAAATAATGGAAAATAATCTGGATGGAAAATTGCACAGAAACTGTAAGAACAAACTCCTAGAGGCTTTAATCAGTTTCATTACACTAAACATGGAAATCGTAGCTTCCAATCTTTACAGACTCAAAATAGCAGTTTACAGAAACGTCTTCTATAACATACAGGCAGATGGTGCAGAAGCAATGGGTTTTCTGCTTCTCTGTACAGAGAATGTACAGCTAATGTACAGCTCTATACAGCTAATGTACCCTGCTTCAGCATGGAGGGGTGATATTGTTATAAATAAAACATCAAAGGACAACTTGTAGGGACTTCCCACATTTATCAGTAATAGCTGCAAACAATTGTTCTGACTAACAACCTTCATGGAGCTTTTACTGCTATTGTGATGAAAAACCAAAGGCAGGTTCATAGGTTTTCAGGCAGACAGCTTTTCTCTTTTTTCTTCTTGAAATGCAGTCACAAATATAAAACTGTATGAAATCACTGCCATTTCCTTGCCACTGCTGAATGAAGTACAAATTCAGAAGTCACTGTCCTAAAACATCAAGACAGTCAAAGAGGTGAAGACACTGTAACACATTAACAAACTATAGTAATACCAAAGAAGTAGCAAGTACAGAAAACTTGTGGTGATAACTTTTGATATGGTTTAAAAACAAATTCTGAATGTCCTAGAGGTCATAATGGTTAAGAAGTTAAATGGAGATTGTTCTCAACTATCATAACTTTGAAGAAATGACCAGAAATTACCTCCCTGTTGTGTGATAGTCTTATAAGTATCAGTTTTGAATGGAAGTGTACTGGGATAGATATAAAACATAATGAAAGAAAAGTAATAAATAAATGCAGCTACATGGTACGCATCTTCATGCAAGCCAGAAACAAATCACCATCATGAATCACCTTGTCAAGTTTCTAACCAGCGGCAAGAGCGCCTTTTTGAATAGCCAAGTATCATTTTGAAAACTTTGAGTGATGGAGTGATGGTGATTCCAGAACTACTTCTGGTGACCCATTTGAATGCTTATTTAAATATTTAGCTTATGAAATTATTTAAGTAAATTGTAATAACAGTAGCTATAAAAATATTGTGTGTTTTCCCTGTCTATTTAGTTCTTGTGAATACAGCTTTCTTTTCTTGCAAATGGGGGAAGAAGATAAATTAACTCTATAAAAGATAAAAATGTAATTCACACTCAGTATCCCAGAGTGGTTGATTTTGGAAGTGGCCTCTAGATATCATCTTGTCCAGCTGCTTGTTGAATGTGCATTACTGTTTCTTTGGTTTGTATGTATTTGTAAAAAATGATGACTGACTGGTTGACCTCACTGGTTGCCAAACAACCTTTTTATTGTTGAAAACTGTTTACTTTTACCTTGATACAAATTCCCCCTGTTACAATAAGTAAAACATTATGAGAAGAAGCTTAAGAGCATGAAAGGATCCTTGCTGTGATTTCAACTGTACTTCGCACATGAATCTGATATATCTTTCTGCAGTGTAACTGGAGAGAAGTATAAAGAAACAGAGATGAGTGCTCTTAAGACTCCACAGCTGTTCTGCTTTTTCTCTCTGTAGTTTATCCATTTTTTATGGTCATTCTTATTAAAAAACATAGGTTGGAAAAGACCCTTGGAATCATTGAGTCCAGCCATCAACCCTACTCTACAAGTTCACTTCCCACTACATCTGAGTAACTTCTAAATGCATCCAGAGATGGTGACTCAGCCACCACCCTGGGCAGCCCATTCCAGCCATTATTATTTTTTTTACTGGTATATATCAAACTAACAGCAGTTAACTGTAGATGTGAAGCAATTTTTACTTGCTAAAAATAGTTATAACATTGAGTTTGAGCTGGGATGTTAATTGCGTCATTTAAAAAATACCAAATCCCCAAATTTTAACACATTAGCTGTAATTTACTCTCCTAACATGTACAAACTGAAATCCTTTAAAGTGCATTTAAATAGACTTTTAATTTTTTTATGTCATCTTTTATGCTTTATTGGAAAGCATTAAGGGATCTTGAAGCTGACATTGCTCTGAAGTATATCAGCAGATACACAAGGGTAATTTATATTTCCTGTAAGATGTTGAACTATTTCTAAATCTTTTCCATTTACTTGTAATCAAGCTCTGTACTACTTCTATGTAAAACCTCTTGCACTTTATTACTACACTAGCCCTTTCTCTTTTGACATACTGACATGGGTTAAAGTAGTAAGAATGAGAAGATGGGAAAAAATAGAGAACAATTTAGTACAGAATTTGCATGAAGGAAGCAAGACCTACTTTTTTTTTTAATGCTAGAGCTGATAAAATGTCTTGTTTACTAATGTAACTGACTTGCAGTAAAATGACCTATGATCTACAGTGAGTTTAGAAACTTCTATTAGAAACTGTGTGTCCAGCAGGAGTACGGAGGTGATTGTCCCCCTGTAGTCAGCACTGGTGAGGCTGCACCTTGAGTACTATGTCCAGTTTTGGGCACCTCAGTAGAAGGGAGACATTTAGGTGCTGGAGCAAGTGCAGAGGAGGGCAACGACGGTGGTGAAGGACCTGGAGAATAAATCTGATGAGGAGAGATGGAGAGAGTTGGGGCTGTTTAGTTTGTGGAAGAGGAGGCTGAGGGGAGACCTCATCGCTCTCTACAGCTATCTGAAAGGACATTGTAGAGGTGTTGGTGCTGGTCTCTTCTCACAGGTAATCTGCAACAGAACCAGAGGGAAGGGTTTCAAGCTTCAACAGGGTAGGTTTAGCTTAGACATCAGGAAGAAAGTCTTCATGGAGAGAGTGGTCAGGCACTGGAATGGGCTGCCCAGGGTTGTGGTTGAGTCCCCATCCCTGGATGTGTTTAAAAGTCGCTTAGATGTAGTGTTGGGGGATCTGGTTCAGAAGTAAAGTTGTCGAGTAGGGTTGATGGTTGGACTCGATTATCCCAAGGGTCTTTTCCAACCTTAATGATTCTATGATTCTCTGTGGAAATATTCATAACCAGGTGAATTGTAGCAGTATGTATTTTATTGTAGCTCAGCCAGTTTCATTAAGTCTCACGACAATACAGTTTTCTGGATTAGACGTAGATAGAAAGTTAGTTTTGAAGTGAGAAAGGTAGAAATCCTGTGTCTTTTGCATTGTGCATGAGACATACTCACCTGGCCCTCACTGCAAATTTTTGTGTGCTGGAACCACTTAGAAAAGCTTCTATAACCTCTCTTACATGAAATTGTAATGTGAAAGAGTGATGTTATCACTAAGATTCATCAGGATACATCTCTCAGGGAGAGAGTATAAGCAACCTGAGAGAAGATACACATTTCCTGAGACTGGTGCTCTGTCATATGCTTGACACTACCATCACCCAAAAACCCATGACTCTTACCATGATCATTTCTCATGCCTTTTATTTCAACTGATGATTCACCAATGCTCATCAGTTTTGTCACTAAGTGGAATTGTCTCCTTTTTGACATGTTCTCAATAAAAGTTGATGTTTTCTCAACAGTGATGATAATGTCATATTTTTTCCTTTGCTGATATTGCTAACCATATTACTAGTGGATTATTTTGTGTCTGTAATTTCTAAGCAACTATTTAATTCTCTCAATTCTTCAGTGTAGATTCAAACCACTTGCAAATAATAATCATGATCTGTATTGCTTTGAGAAATTAAGACTTCAATATTTTGTTAAACCGTTATGTGATAAAGAGCATTATTTTGTATAAGAACAATATTTCAATGTTTTCCTCTCTCATAATTTGAGTAGAGTCTCTGTGGTTGTCTGTAATTTAGCCCATGACATTCATAAGAATCTAAGCATACAGTGCTGGCTTGGTTCAAATGCTTGGGTTTGAATCTTAAAAATTGATTAAGTTTAATGAACTGTCCTGAATTCTCCGTGAAAAGCTTTAGAGTGCCTTTCTGTGCAGGTTACAAACCTGAGGACTTTTCTAGTAAGAAAATGCTGAGATATTTTATAACAGAATTGATAAAACTAATAGTGTAGTTGAACTAATACTCAGCATTGGCACATCTAGTCTTTTCAGGCCAAATCATTGGTACTCATCCCTAAATTCTAAAGGAATACAACTATGAAATAATTGACTGTTAAGGGTAGTGTTTAATGTACTACATAAATCGGCTGTATGGTGGTAAATGAGATGCTAAAGATCTTTCTTTTGTTTTAATGGATCTAGATTTGAATCAAAAAGTCATATAGTACTTTTTTTGACTTCTAGGAAACCAAGAGAAACTAATGAAAATTGGAGTTGGTAAATTAATGAAAATATATTATTACAGAAGAGGTAATGCAGATTTACCAGAAGGAAGCCATGCCTTATTACTCTGTTCAAATTCTTTGTAGGAATCATTGAACATGTGGATACCAGAATTTCAACCATGTGTAACACCATTTTCATTAAGGTTTGCTTTGCAGCAGCAGTAGTCTTAAAGAATTCCTTAGTCCTGTTCTTTACTGCTTCTTGGTTGAGCTCAAAGAGGAGGCGTTTGGAGGATTTTAAAATACATTTCATTTCATTGCAAAGCAATGTTAAGTTTCACAGACAGTTGTAAACCATGTTGATGGACCTGTTCAATCTGAGGGCACTAGTTTAAATGTAAAACTTTTGAATAGATATAGGGACTAAAGCTCTAACAGCTTTAATCTACCAGTAAAAAGAGATCAGTAACTCTTTTCTTGCAAGCATATCTGCTTATGTTGAACATTATGTGAATTTAGTGAAAATACTTATTATGAAAACATGTACTTTAGTTTTCAAACCATGACATAGCAAGTAACATTTAAGCTGCAACACAGAAGGTTCCATGTCAATATGCGAAAGAATTTCTTCATGGTGAGGGTGGAGGTATGTGTACATACCTGCAAACATTTGTTGAAGTTGCTTATTCACAGAGCAATTGACAGAGGCTAATTGTCTACGTAAAATAAAGCAAGAAAATTTTCTGCAGATCTGAGTCAAACCTACAGGACATGCTGATGATGCTCCTGATCACTGGTGATGATATTTTCACTGTACTTAATGGATTATGGATAAGGCATTTGAGCTTACTTACGGTATCTGTTGTACCAAAGTAACGACAGAAAACTGCAGTTTACGGTTCAGCCCTTGCATGTTGGAAAATACACAAACAACGTATCAGATCTGTTTTGTTCATTAGGCTCTGACAGAGGCACAAAATCCTTTTGTGAAACAGTTTCATAATTAATTGCCTTTTCAGAAAATCTAAAATAGAAGGTTATTTTATGATTTGACAAGTCTAAATGGTGGCATTTCCTGTAGTATGCTTGTCAGCTCCCCAACACATTAGACTTCTTGTTTGAAGTCCTAAATACTAATAGCTTTGATTGTTTTTCAAAGTGCCTTTTTTCTGTCAGTGTTATGCATTTTGCATGAATATATTTTAAATGACTTTAGGAAAGTGTGTTATCGTGCACAGACTACTGCTTGTCATACCCAACTTCAATTTACTATCTCTGTTCTTGAAAACATTCTCATCTGTAGTAGTGCATTGAAGAAAAACACTGATCATCACAGTAGATGTTAGCCTGAAATAATTTACTCCTTGAAAGTGAAGCCTTTTTCACCTTCGCAGTCCTTCAAGACAGAATATCTATCTTACATGTCAAAGAGTAAGGAAAAGAAAGGTAGCTAAATAAGATATTCTATCAAAATGATGTATTTTGCTTCTTTTACTTCAAAATGGAGCTCAAATACTTGTATCCAGCCCATCTGTAAGTTCTTATGTTCATGCAAAGCTTGACCATATTAAAATCAGAGGTTTACTTTTTCTGTATATGATGTCCAAAAAAATTGCTGTGATCACACCTATGTTTTTAGTATTCTTCACATATAGCTACCTCTCTCACACAGTTCTGGTTTGTGTTGGTGTAGAAAACTTCTATTCCTGAGTGGTCTTAAAAGTATTTGTAAAAACAGTTGAAACTCATGTTTCCTGGGCATACCTATGAGATTAGGGTTTATGCTTGTTTGCATCCATAATCTCTGCTGTGCAGAGTTTCTGCACTATACAATAATTTGTTCTTATACCTGTAAAGCACTTGTACTGTAGGCATGCTGGGGCATATTAACTAGTTTCTTAGATATAAGTATGTATTCTGTCACTGGCAGAACCAGCACCAACTATTTGGGTGACTAAGGTAAGATTCATACTATAGATTTGGTAATAGAAGAAAAGAAAATTTATAAAGTATGATAAATGGGTATAATTGTAATGCAATAATACAAACCAAATGCAATCTCAGAATCACAGAACATTAAGGATTGGAAGGGGCCTCAAAACGTAGTGTAGTCCAATCTTCCTGCCACAGCAGGATCCCCTAGATCAGGTCTACAATGATTTTAAACATCTCCAGAGGAGGAGACTCTACAACCTCCCTGGGCGGTTCTTTCCAGTGCTCTGTCACCCTCACCGTGGACAAGTTCCTTCTCATATTGATGTGGAACCTCCTATGTTCCAACTTGCACCCACTGGCCCTTGTCCTATCATTTGATGTCACTGAGCAGAGCCTGGCTCCAGACTCTGGACACCCACCCTTTCCATATTTATAAATATTAATTAGGTCACCTCTCAGTCTCCTTTTTTCCAAGCTAAAGAGACCCAGCTTCCTCAGCCTTTCCTTATCAAGGAGATGCTCCTCTCTGTCATCTTGCTGTGCTGAACTCTCTCAAGCAGTTGTGCGTACTTCTTGAACTTATGGACCCAGAACTGGACGCAATATTCCAGATGTGGTCTCAGCAGGGCAGAATAGAGGAGGAGGAGAACCTCTCTTGATCTACTAACCTGTGATACACCCCAGGATGTCATATCTATTAGAGAAATACTATACATACAGACACATGGAGTTGCCTGGTTCATATTATTTATTGCTAAGGCAGGAGTCATCTCTAAGGTGCATTTGAAAAGCTGGCATATTTACAGCCTTTCTACTAGATGATATTCCATCATTATTACTTTTTTTTTTTCCAGAGAACTTTAATTATAATCCAGATATTTCAATTGCTGTGGGTGGAAACTTGGCAGGTAGAATATTACTGTAGGATTGATTTACACAGAACATTAGGGATCAGAAGAGAAGATCACCTAGTCCAATCCCTCTGCCACAGCAGGATCACCTAGACCAAGTCACACCGGAACATATCCGGGCGGGTTTTAAAAGACTCCGTAGAAGATGTTTGCTCTTGCAATGTTTGAATATCTTAGTTAAACCCATTTGTTTAATTGTGGAAACATCAGGGTTTTTTGGCATATTTTAATATAACGTTATTCAAAACTTTAAACTTAAGAGGCAGTACACAGAATGTGATCTGCATGACTGAAACCGATGCAAATTAGAGATTGCTGATTCTGTATAGAGTGGATACGCCCATTAGAAGCCAATTCCGTTATAAACTTGCAGAAAAGATAGGATAAAGGTTTGTTTCCCAGTGTTAGGCAATTAGCTGGATAAGACAAATTTGTAATTCTTTCAATGTGAATCTTTCAGTGCTTTCGTGTCTGGGTGAGTGTTCATTGTTCTAGCGAAATACCCACTGGTGGATTGTGTACTGCGTGGAGTGGGGAGAGATAGCAAGAAGAGAGAGTGTTTGTTGTCTTAGAGAATAAGGTGTAATCTCATAAAACCAAATAGCTTGCCCAGTTGATGAGTGATGTGCATATGTAAGGGTGAGGAATTTGGATACTATCAGAGCAATATCAAGCTGAGCATTTGGAATTAACCTTTCTGTGGTAAAAAAGAGAGAAAAGAAATTTGGAAAAAATCTAAATGTTATGAATTGCTATGTGAATCTTTTAGATTTATTCATTTTCAGTAAGGCACAGTATTTGTGTACGTGCTCAAACGCTTCACCAAAGAAATGTTTCATGAAAGAAAATGCTTCTTGGTAAGTATCATTTATCAATAAGTCATCCTTACTCAGAGCAGTCTGAAGCATCTAGAGAAGCTCTGAGATACCAGTTGGAGCTTGACACTCTGGTGCCTAGCTTCCAGTGCTACAAAAAGATAATGGTGGTTCCAGTCTTGCTTGCATTTTCTGAGTCTTTCTGAATGTTTTATAAAGAAGTCTACTGGCTGCAGTATACCCATTTTCTTTTCATGAACTTCTCCAGCATAGTCAGGTAAAATTGCCTGGGGTCTTTTAAGTGAAGGTCCTTCATATCCGTTTCATGAAGCAGCATGAGATCTTTCCTTTAGTTGACAGGTCTTCCATGCCTTCCCAGAAGTGTTCCTCTAAATCTTTTTAACCTGAATCCATATTCACTATCACAGTGCATTTAGTAAGGATTTTACCTGGGCTGTGCTGTGTTTCCAGCACATTTTTTGAGTTATACTGTTACTGCAACTCTTGAAAATAAGTGTCAGTGTACTCACTCTATGATTATCTATGACCTCTACCAGTACCAGTGATGTATCTCATTAAAATAAATCCTTTTGCTTTCTTTTTCAAAAAAAATGTTTCCATTGAGATTTGCTCATTAAAATAAGAAAGAACTCTAACATTTATAATTAAGAAACTGAGTCCTTGTGCTCTGGCTCATAGTTTTGCAAATGCAGTTTCCAGAGTCTGCTTCATTAAGGACCTTTAAAATGTTTTGTACTGATACTGACACAGTCCAATCTGAATACCTCGGGGGCACATCAGACTAAACTTAAACCCTTCAAACAGCTTTTCCTACTTTTCTACATTAAAAAAAGAAAAAAAGATCCAACACAGAAGGACAGACTTAAACTTAGGAAAAAAATCCTTTAAAATAGAGGTTTTCAAAATACTTCATCTTAATTTTTTTGCACTCTAGATTATATCACAATTAGCTGCACTATATGGACTGCCTTGGGCTTGGAAAGACAAGAAGTTTGTCTTCTAGTGTTCTGGTAGGTTTCACAGAATCACAAAATCCCAGAACATGAGGGATTGGAAGAGGCTCGAAAGATCATCTAGTCTAATCCCCCTGCCACAGCAGGATCCCCTAGATCCAGTTGCACAGGAACATGTCCAGACAGGTTTTAAATATCTCCAGAGAAGGAGACTCCACTATCTCCTTGGGCAGCCCATTTCAGTGCTCCATCACCCTCACTGGGAAGAAGTTTCTTCTCATATTGATTTAGAACCTCCTCTGTCCCAGCTTACAGCCATTGTTCCTTGTCCTATCATCGGATGACACTGAGAAGAGCCTGGCTCCATCCTCCTGACACCCACCCCTCACATATTTATAAACATTAATTAGCTCAGTCTTCAGTCCAAGCTCAAGAGATCCAGCTCCCTCAGCCTTTCCTCATCAGGGAGATGTTCCATACTTTTCATCATCCTTGTGGCTCTGTGCTGAACTCTCTCAAGCAGTTCAGTTTCCTTCTTGAACTGAGGGGCCCAGAACTGGACACAATATTCAAGATGTGGTCTCAGCAGGGCAGAGTAGAGGAGGACAAGAACCTCTGTCGATCTACTAACTACCCTCTTTCTGAACCACCCCTGAATACCATCGGCGTTTTTTACCACAAGGGCACATTGCTGGCTGATGGTCATTTGATGTTGTATATGGAAAAAAAAACCCACTCAAAAAATTGCCTTATTTCTATGTATTTAAACTGTATTGTAGCATTTTTAAGTAAATACTAAAGAGCTTCAGCTGAAAAAAGACAATTACTGTGTTTCTTGAAGCCTTCTCACAACGCTAGAGTGTTTTCACCAGGCCATAATATGCTGAACACTGAGCCAAAACTCTTTTGTTTTCCAGTCTCAAGAAGTTCATGACGAGTGGCCTCAAATTGTGCCAGGGGAGATTTAAGTTAGACATTAGTAAAAACTTCCTTGAAAGGGTCATCAGGCATTTAGAAAATGAAATTTGGCCTGAAAAGACCAAATATGAGAATTTGCTCTAGTTAGTGTAGTTTTTTGTGTGTTTAACCTACTTTTCTTGTCAGTAGATGTATTTTAATGCTATTAGAACTGACTAGGATGTTTTCGTAGTCCTTTAGAGCACTCTGCAGAGTTTGATGACCGAAGAAGGTTTCAGCACATCTGAGGTGTAGACTTATGTTCTGCCAAAATATGCCCCAAAGAATCCTAATGATGTAGTATAAGACCTAAATAAGTATTATCTGCTTTCTAATACCTAGTGTGAATAGAATGTGAATTTAAGGTGAAGAAATTCTGTGGAATTTTGGGCGTTGTGAATTTTTATCTGATTCATTTTTTTTTTAAACCTATTCTCAGGAAACTGATGAATGGGACAATACTGCTGACTCTTAGTAGAATTACTTAGAAGTCACAAAACATTTGAAAAGAAAAAAAAAAAATAGACCAAAAGTAACTTTTCAGTCAAAACAACCGAGGGAAAGACTTACAAGGCAAAAATACTAAAACAAAGCAAGGCGTATAGTGAACGACATCTCATATGTCTATGCAGTGAACACAACTTTTATTACATTATTAAGGGATGATGAAGTAGCTGTGGAATGCAGCATATATCAGAGAGGACTTTAGACAGAAACAATGTAGAGAGAGAATGAAAGGTTATGGTGTGCCCTTACTACTGAATGTGGTATATAAACTTCACATTACTTTCCTTATTAAGCAGGAGACTAACTTTCAATAGCGTGTCTGTCTTTAAACTTCTCTTCTCTAGGAAATAGTGGTGTTAAACAAGCGTAATGTGTTTTGCAAAATTGAAAATTTTACATGTTATGTGAATTTACGTAGAAAATAAGAGGAACAGCAGTGAGAAGGTATTGTTATCTTCAAAACTCACTGAGGTACTGTGAAAGCATTGCTACAGATTGACTTTAAAAGTGACTCAGGAAGATATTTTGTACAAGCTACAGATTTAAAACTGAAATGATTTCCTGTCCAAGAGAAAACACCCCGATTTCCTGCAGTTATTCGGATAGGATCCTTGATGGGTCTGGCTTGTCATATCATCATCGTCACAGTGTGTGTCTTAGTTGCAAACAATGTTTTCAGTGCTGGCAGAAATATGAAGCAAAAACCTGGCCTTCAGCAGCATATGCTTTCATCGTAGAAAGCAAGCCAGTAGGAAACGCATGGTATTTGAGATTTGATTTTTGGTCTCTTCAATCATTACTTCTTGTGCACATGTTCTTGGCATAGTAAAATTTTGCTGTAGTGTTTGGCTGATGTCTTAGATGCCAGAGGATTATGGTAATAGTAATAAAGGCCAATTAAACACCTGTAGTGTAAAGTCGTAGTGCTCTGCCTGTAAGTAATTGTCCTCCCAGAGCTAGTGGCTTGATCTGTAAGAAGAGTATTACTCTTCCTCTGGGACATCCTTCTCAGTTGTAGCACTAGCAAAAAATTCAATCTGTCTTAAATTTCTTCTTTTCTTCCACTTGTTTGTTTGTTGCGTGTTTGGTGGGCTCTTTCCTGTAGGAATTAAAATGCTGGCAGGCTATATGTTTCTGTTCTGATGATTGATGGGCACTGTGATATGAACATGGTTTCCCGAGGATGAGAGGGCTTTTGCGTAAAAGGGGTGAATTAGCTTTCTTCAGAAACTCTTTGATATTGCCAATTAGTAGCTGTGAGGAAGTTCATCTTCAAGAGGCATTGGCACAAACACTTGGAATTTATAATTATACTCTTCAAAGCCTCGTAATAGGTAATGCTGATTTGACAGAACTCATATAGTGAATGAAAAAACTCTTTTATGGCCCCCTTCTCTCTGAATCAATACTGACTAGTATTCAGAAACTATATGTGAGGCAATTTCACTATGGGAGTGATTGTACAGGCAACTTGGGGTTTTCTCTTTAATCTTCAGCTATTCAAAGCATTTGACACAGTCTCCCACAGCATCCTCACAGCCAGAAGGGGTTTGTAGACTGCCATTTAGCATGCAAGAAGACCTTTAGCTTACGTCTGGTAAAACTGGAACCTTAATACAATTTTTATTTTAAAAAGTCTTTGCTGTATAATGCATTAACTGTCTTGTTTCAAGAAATGTGTTCTTACCAAGTGCCAGTTAGGGAACCAATTTATTTTATATGCAGTAGTCAGCACTGACTTCAAATAGTTCTGTAAAAAAAGGAGCAAAATCATAGAATCATGGAATAGATAAGGTTAGAAGGGACCTCTGCAGCTCAGTACAGGGTCAAATTCGATTAGGTTAATCAGTGCTTTGTCCACTCAAGTCTTTAATACAGCCAGGAATCCCTGAACAATAGTAAATTTCACTCCTCAAGATCAGCACTGTAGTGCTGATGACTACAGTGCTGATCTTGAAAAAAAAAAAGTTCACTTTTTTCAGGACTTTATCATTGATTTTGCAGGAACTGCATCTGACCTTCACATTCCTTAGTCCCCTTGTCCATACTTGATTACCTATCCGTCTTCAATTCATTGTACATTAATTTAAGCTAATTAAAACCACATGATTTTAAAATAAATTTTAAAACTTCTGTTGAAGTATTCTTTGCATCATTCTATTTTCCTCTGATTTTTTTTTTTTTTGCATTAGAATTTAAATTGTTCAGGTTCTCATAATATTTATTTAGAACTACAGCACAAGAAAGTTCAGTGAACTGAGAATGTTTGAAATTCAGTGCACTTTGCCCTCACTTCTCCTGCTTGTCAGCTTGGAAGTGTAATAAAACCATATTTGTGCAATTTCAAGCTATTTTCAGACTCTGTAGCCTGCTGAAATTTTCATCTTGGGCTCTTACAGCAGAACTCACTCTAGGATGAGAATTGGATCTGGGTTGTTTCCATATATTCCAATCACAAACTCATAGAATTATTTTGGTTGGAAGGGACCTAGTGAGATGAGCAGGGACACCTTCAACTAGATCAGGTTGCTCAGACACCCATCTAACCTGACCTGAAATAATTACCAGTATGGGGCATCTACCACCCCTCTGGACAACTTGTTGCAGTGTTTCACCACCCTCATTGCAAAAAATTACTTCCTTATATATAGTCTAAATCTCCTCTCTTTTATTTTAAAACCATCACTCCTTGACATGTCACAGGAGGTCCTATATAAAGTCTGTCTCCATATAGACCTCTAAAGTTAAAGCAACATGACGATCAATAACATTATTACAACTGCTTCATTTTTACTTCTGAATGTGCACAAAATTTGTTCCCATTCCGGGAAAAGTGTAGAAATGGAGGTGTCAGTTGTTCCCAGTTTACAATGTCTATCAATATTTGTGGTTTAAATCACTTACTGGGAGTAAAATAGCTAAATAGCCTATAACTTGTATGAAAAGTTTCCTAGTTTTAAGAGAAACAGCAAACTTGGGAAGCAGTAAAAAACTCCAGCAACAAACCCTTGTTTATTGTCTAAGTATCTCTGAATAAAGGCTCATTTCAGTCCTCACTGATTTAACACTGTGACACTAAACAAAACTAGCATTGCTCATACAATTCCTTGAATTCAAATTCCAGCATTCAAAGCATACTTAATGTCCGGCAGTTGCCTGAGCAAGCCTACACTCTACAGGAAATGACATTTTCTAATTAGTGTGGATGTGGATTGGAGGCTGAATATAACCTGGTTAACAAGCATAGTAGCAGTTAAGGTTAAACTTCATGAACTGTATAAACTCATGCATTGTGTAACCGACTTTCTTCCAGAATTACGTACATCATGCCCACACACAGGCATGCTCACATATTGTGCTCACATATGCAGAGCTATTGAGTCGTATGAAGAGAGGCTGAGGGAGCTGGGCATGTTTAGTTTGCAGAAGAGGAGGCTGAGGGGGGACCTCATTGCTCTCTACAACTACCTGAAAGAAGGTTGTGGAGAGGTGGGTGTTGGCTTCTTCTTAGTAACTAATGACAAAACCAGGGGAAATGGTCCGAAGGTAAGGCAGGGGAGATTTGGATTGGATATTAGGAAGAAATTCTTAACAGAAGGAGTCGTGAGGCACTGGAACGGCCTTCCAGGTTGAGTCACCATCCCTAGAGGTATCTAGGAGACATGTAGACGTGATGCTTCATGCCCTGCTGTAGTGGCAGGCGTGTAAGGGTTATTTTGTGTTTTTCAATCAATTTAGGTATTCCAGTATTAAGTTTTTTTTATTGTTGTGGGTATGGTTGGACTCAGTGATCTAGGAGGTTCTTTCCAGCCATGATTTTAATGTGATTCTATTCCTTGAAGTCCCAGTAATTCTGCAGAGTACAGCCTTTGGAAGGAGTACATTGCAAAGAGTACAGCCACAAACAAGCCTCAGAGGATGCCTGTGCTACAGTGGTGCCTCTTCATGTACCCAAGGCAATTAAAGTTCGGGGATTTTCATAATTCAAAACGTTGGTACCAATGTTGGGAATGCTGGTGTGTAGCCAGATAGCAGTGGCAGAGCAGTGCCATCTGTGGAGGGTGGTGATGCCCAGAATTATTCTACTCAAGATACAATTTCTGTTAGGTTTTCTTTCCTACGACTCCACCATGTGAAAGCACAGAATCCTTTTCTGTCAATAAATTGTTAGACTGATCTGTTGAAGGGAAAGTAGAAATATCCCGTGTCTTTTCTCCTATACTCTCCTAATTTGTGCATTGAGTGGTATCTTTGGGAATACTCTTGTCTCAGCTTCGGAAACTTACGCTAAGTTTGGAAGATGTAAGATCTGCAGTACGTATGTGGAAATGCCTTATGAAGGGCAGTTGAGGAAATTTGGGTCATTTAGTCTAGAGAACAGGCAACTGAAAGCACACTTTGTTGCTCTCTACGACTCTAAAAGGTAGTTCCCTTTAAAATATTGTCCTCTTACTGCTTTTTTCTTTCTAACATTTCCTTCAGAATGGCTTGAAGATTTACATCTAGGCAGTGGTCCCTAAAGCAGACTACTGGTTTTTAGTAGCAGCAGTTGAAGTGGAAATTGTGCTTTGAAACAGTAGTTGTTGGTGTTTATTCAAAATAATACAATTACTCCATGTAGTAAATGAATTATATAGAATGCATAGAATTTTAAAGCCATACAATATTTTCTTTTATTTGAAAACTATCCTTTTGGTGAGCCGTGTTGCTTCCATAAGTAAATTTTCAGTCATTGCAAAATCATGCTTGACTTCTCCTTGTGGGAAATATGTGGAAGAAACCTCTTACCAGAACTCAAGCACAAGGGTATGCTTGCTCTTTTAAGCGTGTAATTTAAATTAATACCCAGCTTACTGCAAACAAGCTTGTTTGGAGTAAGTACAGTGGGTGTAGGGGAATTCCCAGAACCGTTCTTGGTTGTAATATGCATGCAGTAAATCCTCCTGCTCAGCTGGACTTCAACACAGAACAGCAAGAACAAGCATGGTCCCTCTGGCACTTAAGTTTATGCTGTAAACTTGATTCTAAATAAATAAATACTGGCCTTTTCTGTTCACCAAGTAAAAATGATCACAAGAAAGTTCTAATGGGGTTACATGGATTTTACTACAGCCACAGCTCTAAATCTCATTTTTGAAAGCAAATATATACTTTATTTAAATGTTCCATGTAGCGAGATGACAGGGAACGACTGTATGCGTGTGCCAGGAAATGCAGTGAGTTTGGCTCAATGGTTATGAACCTTTACAAAGGAGGGTTGTGTGTCAGTACTAAAGGTTCCGTTGAGTCAGTGAAAATATGGCTGAATAAAACCCTTTGAAAGTAGCTCTACTTCAGATCACTGAGAGTTAGTTTTTGCTTCAGGTATCAAAGGTTTGTGCTTGAGGATCTCTTCTTTCTGCTGAACACTGAATATGAAATGTCATTGTTTATTTCTTTTTTTGCAGGATGCTTTGCTATTTTTGTTTTCGTGCAGGTGGAAATTACTGTGGTTTTGCCACCTTTAATTACAATTACATCTATTTGTCTGTTATTAGCAGACAGTAGTAGAGGTTTATCTGTTTTATTTATTCTCAAAGAGAAGAATATGTAACTGAAAAGTTTCCCACTGGGCTTATGGTTTCTACACCTCATATCTTCTTTGCAAACAAGATTTAAGCTCTAATCTGATGAAAAATGTGTTGCTAAAGCCTGACCCTCAGTAAAGGGAGAAACAAACTCAGTCAAAAAGGACATCTTTGCATTACAGGAATCACACTACAGGCAGTATTCTGTACCTTATTGTGGAAATATTAAACTGTTCTCTAAGATTCAGAAATATCAGCTATCCAGAAGACAAAATTCTTCAGAATGTTTCTCTCCTGTCCAAGATCCTTGTGCCTTTAATTAACTCTGAACAAACACCTTCTTTTTTGTTTGTCTTTGTTTTCTAGTAATGAACATACAGAAAGTTAATGTTTATAAATATGTATATAATTGATGCTTATAAATATTTAAAGGATGCGTATCAGGAGGTTGGATCCAGGCTCTGCTCAGTGTCATCCAATGATAGGACAAGGGGCAACAGGTACAAGCTGGAACATAGGAGATTACACATAAATATGAGAAGGAACTTGTTCACAGTGAGAGTGATGGAGCACTGGAACAGGCTGTGGAGTCTCCTTCTCTGGAGACGTTTAAAATGTGCCTGGACATGTTCCTGTATGACTGGATCTAGATGATTCTGCTGTGCCAGGGGGATTGGACTGGATAATCTTTCGAGGTCCCTTCCAATCCCTGATGTTCTGTGATTCTGTGAAAATTAAAATGCTTGAATAACAGATGCTCGTGGAAACAGTCCATTTGAAACTATGAAACTGATGCTCCTTTAAATGAGAATTTTAGCCAAAATTCTTGCATGTAGCATCTGCTGGATAGAGTCTGTGCTTCTTTACTGGGCAACGGGCTGCCTCTTCCTTTCAAAAACCCTGCCTTTTCTTCTTTGCAAATACTACTGTGTAAAATAGCTGTTACAGAACTTTATCCTCTGTAAACTCAAAAATACCTACACATTATAAATTAAAAAATGCAAGCATTCTGGAGCATGTCAATGACATTGACATTCTCTTTTAGTTGTTGGTCTATGGTATTTTCCTCCCTTTGCAGAGGTGGGAAGCATAGTTTCATGCATACTTGCAAAAAGAACCTCATTGCCGTTAGTTACTAGACTGCATGAAGCTAGCTGCACTGTGAAGTGCCCCTGTCCTTGACTCTGAATTCATGACTCATTCTTCAAACCTTGTAGGAACTTGTTGAGTGTGCATTCATACCCACTTCCAGAGTTTCTTTTGATCCCATTGCCAGTCATCCAGTCCTTAACGAACGTGAACAGCAATACGCTGCAGAAGAAGAAATGCCTCAGGGACATTGGCTGGCCAGATTAAACTGGTGAAAAAAGATAGCTGGTGGATTTGTTTGTGTGTCCCTGTAAGCTTTGCATTTTTCAGTCATACTGATTTTTTTGTTTTGACCACCTGTGAGCTGCTTTGGTAATTTTTTTACTTGATTTATATCTCAAAAAAAGCTGGACTGGGATTGCAATACAAGTAGCCTGTCATTCAAAATATCCCCCTTCCTTTGATTCTGTCGCAGGGGCCATCACTTGTTTCAGGTTTTAAAGGAGACATGCATACTTAAACATGACATCTGTGCACTATGAAATACTAACATTCTTTCTATTTCCTTGATACCTGAGTTCATTAAAACCTTGCCACATTCAAGTGTAGGTATCCATAGGGGGCTATATCCTCTCTTTCAGTTTTGCCTAAGCAATTGTTCGTGCTTTGGTCTGCTTCTATACGGTCTGCACACAGTGAGCAACACAAGTGTGCCTGCAGTATACTCTTCCGTGGGAGTAGTTAGCCTTTCGAATAACAATATTAAGAACAATGAAATTCTATTTTTTAATTTCAGCAATTGCAATTATGGATTCTGTATCTTTGAAATGTTTTAGTGCTATTAAAAAATACTCTCTATACCATTTTTATGCTGCTCTTATTTGAGACTGTGTTAGTAGGCTTTATTTTTTTCTTCAAAACAAATCCTCAGTATTTAAAATAAAACTTAAAAACCATTACAATTAATTTCCACTTTTAATTATGAAAAATATAATACAGTGAATCTGGAAAAAAATTAGCTAGCTAGTGATGTGATTAACTTCAAAATTTCATTTTCAAATGGCATTAATAGAGAAGATAGACTGTCTAACTGAAGTGGATTCAAGTTTTATTGGATAAACAACATATGGAAATTTTACATGAAAATTTCATAAATAATCAGTATTTAGTCTTTTTTTTTTAATGCCTTGTGTCTATTTTATATATTTTATATTTATCTTCCTCTTGCTTTCGAGCAGAGAAAGTAATTTAGTTTCTTGAATTTTAGTGATCTCTAGGCTAGATAGCATTTCAGCATAACTTTAGGAAGTTCATTGTGTTACGCATGATGAAACTTCCAATGTTTTAATTATCACATAATTAATCTTACAGTAGGGTTCAACAAAGACAAGGTAAATTGGAAAACTCTCCAAAGAAAACATTTTTGCATATTGTGTCTCAGAAGGCCATATGAAGTTACTTCTGTATGACAAAGTGTCCTGAGGAGATAATTTAGGTTATCTGTAAATCCTATAAAATAATTCAAGACTTCACTTGTTTATTAGTTCTTCTATTTCTTTGACATCAGAACTTTCTGCACTTCTCTTTTCTTCTTGCATGAGCACTAGATGAGGCCAAACCAAAGAGGAGTTCTTATGACAAATTTATTTGCTCATCATTTGATTTGCATTTCATTTCAAGACAAATTTCTGAGAAAAAAGAAAACCTGTGACACCTATACGAATGTAATTGTGCCTGTAGAGTATTTCTGTTATGGATATTTATGGCCCCTGCTCTGAGGTTTTCACATTTGTTTTAAAGTGGGAAAAACAAGGTCTTTTTCAGAGATGCGCGAGTACCACCATCTGTAACGAACTAGACTGATTCCTTGTGCTAGGGGAAAACCTTGTTTTACAAGAACTGAGCAGAAGTGCCAGGAGGGTCTGGTGTCCTGATCTGAACATCAGAGTCTGGATGTGAAACTGGCTTCTATTCAGGGAGTCTGTGACCTGTCTCACAAAAATGAACAGCCTTCAAACAATTGGTATGTCCAGTTCTGGGTCCTCAGTTCAAGAAGGACATAGAATTACTTGAGAGAGTCCAGCGCAGAGCCACAAAGATGATGGAGTGGAACACCTCCCTTATGAGGAAAGGCTAAAGGAGCTGGGTCTCTTGAGGTTGGAAAAAAGAAGACTGAGGAGCAACCTCATTAATGTTTATAAGTATGGAAAGGGTTGGTGTCAGGAGGATGGAGCCAGGCTATTCTCAGTGTCATCTAATGATAGGAAAAGAGGCAATGGGTGTAAGCTGAAACATAGGAAACATGAGAAAGAACTTCTTCACAGTGAGAGTGATGGAGCACTGGAAGGAGCTGCCCAGGGGCATCTTTCTCTGGAGATGTTTAAAACCAACGTAGACATGTTCCTGTATGACTTGATCTAGGGGATCCTGCTGTGGCAGGGGGATCTGACTGGATGATCTTTCAAGGTCTTTTCCAATTCCTTGTGTTCTGTGATTCTGTGACCTGCTCCTAGATCCCTCTCTGAGGGTGTCACTGGATGTTTTGAGCCTGCTGCAGGCACTGTAATAGTTACCTTGTTGAACTGCACAGCAGTTATTTGGCTCTTTGCCCATGAGAAGAGTGTGGCATCTTTAGAGAGGGGTTTTGCACCTTCCTCTCTCTTTTGGTCAGGAATACTAATTTTTAAAATGCATCAGTAACTCCTCTGTGTAATTCCTTGAAAGCTGCAGTTAGACTGTAAAAAAGGTGTCCACTGCAAATGCTGGGAAACAGATTGGAGATCTAACAGTAGAGAGGCAGCTGCTTGAGCAGCATTTGAGCTGCCTGGTGTAGACTTTCACCTGCAGCAGAAGCGATGCCTCCTGATTTGAAAGAAGAAAAGGATGAAGGGAGAAAGGATGGCTTCTGTGGCTCACATTATTGCTCAGGGAGTCGGTAAAACTGCAGCCTAATTAAACTATGCTCAGGACATCTTTCTTCCCTCGTGACCGGGAAGATACCTCTTGCTGCTGTAACAGTAATCCAGCATCAATGAAAGAAAATGTCAGTCACTTTCATGAAACTTCCTAGCAGAACTGAACAAACCATAAATGAGCATGTTGGGGTTTTCAACCTTTAATATATTTAGCAGAGAAAGAGCAAGTTTTTATAATCTTACTTTTATTAAAAGTGACTTAAAAGATCTGTTGAGATTAGCTCAATAGCTTTCCTTTATTGTTTCACAGAGTGAGGCTTCAAACGTTTTGGCTGTAAGAAAAGGCTGATTCTTTAAAGTCTTTCTAAGGGTAACATCTGTAAGCCAACCAAGTTTTCCTTTCATTCTTACTGATACACATTTAGCAAAAAATTCAAGAAAACTGAACCTGAGACAGCTACTTGCAAAAGTTATATGAAGATTTGTGTCTTATTTTCCTCCGCCTCTCTGGATTGTGTCTTGTCTTTTCATTTTTTGAGTCATCATCCAGCAGCCTGGGGTCACAGCCAAACTTCAGGGCACCTCTCTCTTTCATAGCCCAGAACTCTGGCACAGCTGGACTGCACCGAAGTTCCCTTCCAGGCTCTGCAGTCCAGGTCTCCTGCCACCCCTGGAGCATGGATCTTATCCCGAGCTAAGGTTATTTACCTGTCCTGGGGGTCTGACGGACTGTGGACACAAGTTTTATTTTAAGCTGAATTTTCCCATTGATGCTTCATACAACTTTAACTCTTCCATTGAGTATCAAGCCTAAGCTTGAATTATCTGTAAGAAAAGTGCTTTTTCTCTTTTAATTTATACTCTCCATCTTGAATAGTTGCTGGGTTTCCCAGATGAACTGATAAAACTAAGCCAATAATATGTAAAATGCAGAAGAAATACCACTGGATTTGTCTTACTGTACTAATCTTACAGACTCGTGTGCCCTCAGATGAAGTGTGTCATCTGAATGCATACACACAGCAAAGGGAAAAGAGTATACAAAACCCATACACAGCATATACAAGTAATAGATGTATTAGAATATATTTTGATGGAGTTGTTACGGGCTCATTGCTTGGAATTTTGAGTGTTTATGATTCTCTTAGGAAATAGAAGTGCATTTCTGCCCTTGTGCTTCTGGGAGAAAATTTAAGTTAGGACTTGTTCTCAAACATCTTTGCTTCCCAACTGATTCCTCTTCCTATTTTTTTCCCTTTATTCTATTTTTTCCTTAATATAGGATTTGCCTATGTTAGTTTTTTTCTAAAACATAACGTCTGCTGACACTTTTATGCTAATCTGATTTTTTTGGAGCTTTGACTGGTAATATTTGAGGAACAGGAAATAGGATAGGCAATGTCAATGTTTGCACCTTCTCCAGAGAAGATACTTTTCACTCATATGTTATCTTCCCCTGTATCACTCTTGGCTTGTGTGCAGCTCTGAACAGAGGGCTTTTCATAGAACACTCGGCTTTTCATCTAGCATCTTCCATGATGCTAAATACATCCATAATTTATCTATGAACAAGCTGTTTAAATAACTTACTTGTATGATAAAATTTATTACATTTACAAAAAGAAAATGAAGTCTGCTCTAAGGTCTTTAGAAAGAACACAGGAATGGCAGTGATTGGAGATGATAGTAAGAGAAATAAGATGGAACTTAATGTTTTAAGGTTTCTAAATACAGTCACAAAAAAATACAATTACATCTATATATGAGCGCTTGTATTGAGTCTGCTTACAGATTTTCTCTTTGCCATCTGCTTCTGTCTTTTTAGGTAACATTCTTTTGCTGAATGTGGTTGTTAGTGCATGAAACACTCTCAACGTACATTGTACCTTACCCCCTAATTCTAGAACTAAGGGTTTTGTAGTGGACCGTGGTAGTGTAGCAGTTTTTATCCATAAAAATGTGGTTTGTGAATTTCTTTCCTCAGTCCTTATTTCAGTTGGAGGATTAATTTCATCCGTGATAAAAGAACGATCGTATCTGCATTTCCGTATCATATTTTTAGCAGTTTTCTCTTAAAATAAATCCTTTGTATTTACCTCAGGTTGCCCCATGTTATGTGAAGATCAGCAGCTGCAGAAAACACTCTTATCAGCTAAACCAAGGAAATTGTCTGTGTTTTGACCTTTATTTAACACAAAGGCGTAACTGCTGTATACTGAAAACCCTAGGGCTTTCCTAGTCATGAATTCAAACAAAATCCTATCATAGATTTCTTTTTTGTTAGTCCTACTTTTGGAAAGCAATTTAAGCATTTTTTTTTAATTCCCAATTTTTCATTTAGTCTCTTTTTTTTTTTTTAAATTCTATATATTTGCCACAGAAGTGTAATCAGAGAGAAAGGAAGAGTGAAAGAGTCACACCAGAGTAGCCACTAGCACTAAAGTTTGCATTGTACACATAAATATTTATTGATCAATGAAGAAAAAAATCAGAAATCAGTCTCTCTCTGGAAACTGTCCTTAATGCTGTCCCGTGTTAAAGAAGCCTTCCAAAGAAATTGATATTTTCTGGCAAAATATTGTTATCATAAAATTCCTAACTACTGCAGTGAGTGCCTGAACAACACTGCTGACAGGAAGCAGATGTCTTCTGTGTAATATAGATTCCTAATTCTGCATTGCTCTGTTGTAAAGTGAAAGATTTGCAGTGTGGGTCAGCATGGTGTCATTTCTAGCAAATTAAAATACAGATGCTTCCTCTCAAATCAACCAAAACATCTGTGAAACATTGAAAATTAGAAAAAAAATTAAAAAGGTGGACACGTGAATCTACTTCACATTGCATAAAATAGCCACTGGTTTTTGCTGTGCCTTTTAAACAGCTCTCACGCATACAAAAATACGTCAACATTTACGGGTGCATGTAAGGGTTGCACAGTGACTAAAATACACTCTTTTATGTCTATATTGTTTAAAACATATTGTGTTAGTTAAATCATCAGATCAGAAACTTGGTTTGATTTTTAGAAAGAACAAAATATTTTTTATTGTTGTCATATGGAGGAAAACCCAAGGATTTCCTTTCTTCCTGTCACGTCCCAATTGCTAGGAGAAAGGAGTGACTCAGGTTCGTGGATTTACTTGAGATCAGATTAAGGAGACTGACACCACAGGTCCACATGACAGTCAAAGTTTACTAAAATTATCACATTCAGAACTCAGAAGGCACAGAAATCACTAAAGTTGTGAGATGCCTAACTCAGAGAGTAGAGAAAAGGAGAAAGGGAGAGAAAATAGTTAAGAGGTCAGATCGCCACTCAGGACTGCAGGTTCCATCTTCCCTCTGCCACCTTACTCCTCAGCTCTGCAGATCTCTGGAGAAGCAACACAGTTGCTCTGGCCATGTTCTCAATCAGTTTCTCAGCATAGTCAGCTTCATGCATGGGATGGATATGTGGTGGTGTTGATAGGTGATTGTCCCCTCCTTGCTTCTTCAGCTTTGCAGATTTCTCAGTGTCTCTGGCAGTGCTCCCCCCCAATCCCATCCCTCAGATGCCTGCAAGCTTGAGTGGGGAGAGGCTGATGGTGATGGGCCCCTCTGCACCATTCAAATGAGGGAATTATATAGACCAACTGCTGCAAAGGGAGGTCTTGAGAAAATGGAAGCTCATCGCAATCTCACCACTCAAGCATAGTTCTTTTTCAGGTGCAATTCCCCATTACCCTGCTCTCAAGTAATCATCTATTTGCTTACAATTGCTTCAGCCATCTCACTTGTTAATCAAAGCCTGACACTTCCTTTGCTGATGTTGTATACAAACTGAGAATTGCGTTATAGCCACTCAGAGTAATGAGATCCTGAGTCAGTACAATTCCAAGAACGTCCTATTAACATGTATATGTGTTTCTTAGATTCTCATTAGAAGAAGCCTAGAACTTACCACTCTCTCTCTCTGTAATTCCAAGTCTCTGCAATGTAGCACCTACTAGGCATTTAAACTTTGCCTGCCTGGGCATTTGGGGTTTTTCTGGCTTTTATGTTCTTGGGGTTTTTTAATTGCACCTGCATGGCCATGTCCAGTTTACCTGGATATTATTCTTCTTTCTGTCCTATCTTTCATATTTATTAATTAATTATTAGAGCATATTTACAGTGGAATGCATCGCTTTGCAAGATAATAACACAAGAAGGATGTAGACATACTGAAGCGTGTCCAGAGCAGGACCTCTCAAATGATCAGGGGAATGGAGCATCTCTCATATCAGGACAGGCTGAGAGAGTTGGGGCTGCTCAGCCTGCAGAAAAGAAGGCTCCAGGAGGACCTTCTTTTGACCTTCCAGTACCTGAGAGCAGCCTACATGAAGGCAGGGGAAGGTCTTTTCAAGAGGGTTTGTATGGATAGGACAAGGAGCAGTGGGTTCAAGCTGGGAAAGGATAGGTTTAGGCTGGGTATTAGAAACAAGTTCTTCAATGTGAGGGTCATTGATGGCTGGAATGGGCTGCCTGGGGAGGTGGTGGGGGCCCCATCCCTGGAGTCAGGCTTGCTGAGGCTTTGCATGGCCTGACCCTAGGTAGAGTTGTGCCTGTGTAGGGAAGTTGACTAGATGACCTCTAGAGGTCCCTTCCAGCCTAGAACATTCTATGTTTCTATGATAATAACTTTTACAGCCTTCTGGTCTTATGGTCTTATTTTATCAACTTGTTTGGGTTGGTTTTATTTTTCCTTCATTTGTGAACTAACCAAAGCCATTGTTTCATTTCAGTTTGGAAGACGTTGCATTGAAGATCTTTTTAAGGATTTTCGAGATGGACGAAGACTTCTGGAGCTCTTGGAATGCTTTACAGGCCAAAAAATTGTATGTTGAATGCATATTGAACTCTTGCTAAACATGTACTTGGAACAGAAATGTTCGACTTTGTTGTATATGGATGAGGCACTGGGCAACCTGATGCAGTGGGAGAGAAGTGTTTCTGCCCACAGGAGGAAGGTTGCAACTAGGTGATATCCAAGGTCACTTCTGGCCTAAACCGTTCTATGATCATCTGATTCTATTATAGCTCTTTGTGCCAAATACAAGGAATAGAATTCAATGTGTATCATTGGAATGTCTTGCTAATAAATTTCATATACAGACCATGTAGTGGAGCTGTAGGTATCTCAAATAGGAGAACCTGGAAATTCTAAAGCAACATGTCACACATATATTTTAATATCCTGCCTTGTGTTCCTGCTTGGACTTAGTGAGCTTGTGATCTTTCTCTGAAACCTTCTCATAAAATCGTGAGACAGGCCAGCAGTTTGAGAATCAAAATCTGAAGAAAACGTTTTTGTAAATAAATAGTAAAAGAGCCGCGATGTTTTTTATATACATTTCAATGGTTCATGTCAAGGTACCAAACTATGTTCCAGCAGTGGATTCAGTTTGTTTCACAGGACATTACAGAATCAGAGAACACCTTGAAAGATCATAGTAGGATCACCTAGATCAAGTCGCACAGGAACATGTCCAGGCAGTTTTTAAACATTTCCGGGGAAGGAGACTCCACAACCTCACTGGTCAGCCCATTGCAGTGCTCTGTCACCCTCACTGCGAAGAAGTTCCTCCTCGTATTTATGTGGAACTTCCTATGTTCCAGCTTACACCCATTGCCTCTTGCCCTATCATTAGATGACACTGGGAAGAGCCTGGCTCCATCCTCCTGATAATGATCCTTTCCATATTTATAAACATTAATGAGGCCACCCCTCAGTCTCCTACATGATTGCTTTTAATTCATGACATATGCACAATGTGTGATATTGTTGTCTCTGTTGTCATAAACTCACAAAATAGAAAAAATACGGGCTTTCTGTACCTGGATTTTATTATAGTTTTTGATTTTGGATGGTCAAATCTATTTTATTTTCTTTGTAGGCAAAAGAAAAGGGCTCCACAAGAGTTCATGCTCTGAACAATGTCAACAAAGCACTGCAGATTTTGCGGAGAAATAATGTAAGTAACCAGCTGCAGCAGATCAGAACATCCTGTGGACAGCACACTATTCTGTAAGCGTTGAATCAAGCTCTGGCCAATAGTGTACACTGGAGTGGAGTCAGGACAGTTTTATTACTGTGACTTGGATAACTTGTCATTCAGCACTGGAACAGAATTCCTCTGCCAGAAAATGTGTGAATAATGTAAGGATACTATCTGAAGACAGGTCATCACACAATTTTCTGGTAATGCATGGTGTTAAAAATACATTTTAAAAGGTTAATTACAAGAAGTCATCCATAGCTGGTGAAAAGATGTCACCTATCAAAATATCTACTCATAGGCTCTGATGATTATGAAGTCTGAAAATCTGAGGCTTTTCCTAAAATGAATCTTTTTGGTAAATTTTCATTAGCGTTTGTTCCTTATGGTTCATAACATTAAGGAAATTAATCATATCAAACCCACTTTCTTTTCTACTTTGTCAAGCCTGACTTCTTTTGCAAGAATCCTGTGCACCATTTGGGGGTAAATAGTGTCATAATATCTTCCTGATGCAAACATTCTAATGGACTCATAACTTCAGCCGATATTTTCCATGTCCAACTAATTATATCATATCTCTACCTCAAGAATAAATTCAAGTAAACTGTAACATTTGCTTAAACCTAACAATAACATGTGATAGAAGAGTGACAAGACGTTCTGTGCTGCGTATTACATTGGATTTCTTGATAGCTGCTGTAGGTCACTAAACCTACCTTGAGTTCAGCTGCTGAGTAAAGTTATCGATTTTGTAAATCTAAGGTAATCTTTATCCGTCTGAAGATTTGTGCATAAATGAAAGTGACCTTATAAGACTGACAGAAAAATTTCCACCTTGATATTTCTTTTTATAAATGGAATTTCATGTGAATAAATAGAAGGAAAAGCTTCTAATACTTCAAAGTCTACAATATCTGACATTGTTAAAACCATCATCAATATATTATCTTGCAGTATACAAGACAGTTTTGATTGTGTGCCTGGAATGGGGTTTCAAATTTTCTCAATAAATGCTTTGAAAAGTGTTTATTCACTATGTATCAGCTACATTTGTTGTTGTGCTTTTCATTCCGTTTCCAGAACACAACAATAGCCCCACTAAAGCACAGAAAGAAAACAGTGTATCACAAATGAAGAATACAGAACTAAAAAATATCCTTTAGAAAGTGAAAAGGTCATCCAGGGGCCATCACATTTATGCAATAAAAACATTATAAGCTATACACAGTATAAAAATTAATATAGCTTATGTATGCACAATATCAAATTAGTATAAAGCCGAAGTATCTGACTCTGAAAGAGTTTTCTCAACTCATACTCAAAATCATCTCAAAAGGGATTTGACAGGCATTCAGGAATGCAAAATTAATGGTTCTAGAGCTGTTTCCAGCCTGTGACTAATGTAGATTTTTCTACTGGTATGTGCCATCCTTGCTCTGAGCTTCTACAGAAAGGTGATAGTGTTGGAATGGGAAGTTGCCCAAACATAACCTTTGGCAATTCTAAGACAAACTAGTAAGTATTCCTCTGTTTCAGGAAAACAGATGTAGGTTCTGTGTATTCAGGCTTCCATTTCCAAAACCAGGTGGACAATTTGGCCTGTAGAACATGTAGGTGATATTTTAATAAGCTTCCTATTGTGGGTCACTTGCTACCTGGATCCCATTTGGAACTTAGGATGTAACGTTCAAGGTTCAACTAGGAAATGTTGGAAGATGCTGTTGGTTAGAATGAATTGCCAGTCTAGTAAAAATGCTTCTAGTAAAAAATTACTAATTTTTAAAGAAATGAGCTCTTGACAACATATTTACTTTGTATGTGACTAGTAAAAATCGCCTGTACAGAGACACATCCAAAGAGGCTTTTTTTAAGTGTGCAAAACCTTTAGTCATTCGACAGATGTAACTTCTAATGGCTTCAGAATTGCAGTTGAGATATGCTGACTAATTTCTGAGGACATGGAGTACTTTGCTATATGTGCATCAGTTCTGACCGTGGAACAGTTCTGCATCTATGAAACAGTGAGAATGCAAATTTTAGAGTAATAGTTTCCATTTGAAATTGAAGGTTTCAGCTTGCACTCAAAGCTCTGAATTTGCCTTACTTATTTAGACAGCATAAAGGTGGGAAAGGGTGAAGGATCATTTCATAAGTGGAAGACATCTTGCCTTTCACATTGTAGAGTTTAATTAGAGCAAATGAAATTCCATTGTAATCCAAATACATAGAGGAAGAGTATCTTGGGTTTATAGGTTCTTAGCATGTCTAGACATGTGTGTAGCTTTCAGCAAATTATATTATGGGAAGCATTATGGAGCATAATGTAGGAGTTTTTCAGTGACTCCCTTTAGTTTTGTGATTTGCAATTGCAGTTTCAATATTATAGAATTTTGAATTAACTATTGCATTGAAGTGTGTGTTTTCTCAACATGCTGTATTGGAATAATTGGAACTCTACATCATTGCTTTCTTTTTGCCAGCCTATTAATTGTGTCATTTATAAAACATGAGTTGGATACATACTAAACAACAGAAACCAAAGGAAACATTTACCCTTTTCCATCATGCTCTTTCTCTCTCTCATCGGAAAGAAATTTTAAGACCAAACGTGTAAAAAGAAGAATAACCTTTTATGCCTGATACTATGCTTATGCATTTTTGTTGTTGTTCCTGTAATAGGTTGATTTGGTAAATATTGGGAGCTCAGACATAGTGGATGGAAATCATAAGCTGACCCTTGGTTTGATTTGGAATATAATCCTCCACTGGCAGGTGAGTGGCACTGCTGCATATTTCCCATGAAGAACCTTTTAAAGGATTGACAGAAGTTCTTTTGACTCTAATTTCGCAGTCAGATGTTGCAAACAGTACATAATACAGGTGTAAGGAAACTAGATAGACAAAACGAAGATCAGCATACAGCTGTCACTGTGACTTGTATATTTTAATGAAAAAATCACATATTTTGCTTTTCACTGATGACCCATCCTGCCAAAAATTGTACTTAAAATGCTAAAAGGCTGCTATTCTGACAGTTTGTTGAAGTAGATGTTGCTCATTTACTTTTCTTTCTCTTTGGAGAAAAAGAGGAAATTATGAATTGGAGTCCCCAGCACAAGAAGGATGTAGACAGACTGGAGTGCATCCAGAGGAGGGCCTCTAAAATGATCAGGGGAATGGAGCATCTCTCTTATGAGGACAGGCTGAGAGAGCTGGGGTTATTCAGCCTGGAGAAAAGAAGGGCCTGGAGGGACCTTCTTTTGATCTTCCAGTACCTGATAGCAGCCTACATGAAGGCAGGGGAAGGTCTTTTCAAGAGGGTTTGTGTGGGTAGGACAAGGAGCAGTGGGTTCAAGCTGGGAAAGGATAGGTTTAGGCTGGATGTTAGAAGGAAGTTCTTCAATGTGAGGGTCATTGATGGCTGGCATGGGCTGCCTGGGGAGGTGATGGGGGCCCCATCTCTGGAGTCATTTAAGGTCAGTCTTGATGAGCCTTCGAGCAGGCTGACTTAGGTAGAGGTGTGCCTGTGTAGGGAGGTTGGACTAGATGACCTCTAGAGGTCCCCTTCCAGCCTAGAACATTCTGTGATTCTATGATACAGATCTTGTGAAAACCAGCATGGTAAATGAGGACAGATATGTAAACAAATTTCAAGACAGCTGTAAAACCAAAATTCAAAAAGAACTAGCATGTAGTTGCTCTTGGTCTGTTTGTTTGTATGAATCCGGGCAAAGAACTTATTAATTTGTATTGTCTTTGTTCCCCAAACAGTAATCTAAAAGTTTTTCATAGCATTACAGGCAAATATACTGGGGCAAAAATATCCCTCTAAAAGACTACCTTAAACTAAACACTCATATCAGAAATCACATGTGCATCATTCACTGATGTAGGAAGCATTGTTTTCTAGTTTCACAGGGCATTTTGTAGTGAAAGCAACAGAGAATAGGTGCAAAGAGTTAAATCAATTCCTCCTTTGTCTCTCATTCCAGTATTGTTAGTTCAATTACATAACATCGCTTTACATTATTTATTAAGTGTAGATGTAATAGGAAAGCCAGCTGTGCAGCTTCTATCAATATCCTTTAATCACTCTGTTATAATTTATGTGAGTTATGGACTGAGAGGAATATCCGTGTTCAAATTCATATTTTGATTTCTTCATATTTTTGTCCTGATGCAAAGTGTTAAAAATGTGTTGTAGTATTCGCTGTGTACTTCTCAATTTTTTTTTTACCTTTTACCAGTATAGGTTGGAGACTGACCTGTTGGAGAGCAGCATATGAGAAAGGGACCTGGGGGCCCTGGGGACCAGCAGAATGGCAATGAGCCAGCCATGTGTCCTTGTGGCCAAAAAGGCCAATGGTATCATGGGGTGAATTAAAAGCGGGGATGGTTAGTAGATCAAGAGAAGTTCTCCTTCCCCTCTACTCTGCCCTGAATGAGGCCATATCTTGAATTTTGTGTGCAGTTCTGGGCCCTTCAGTTCCAGAAGGACACAGAACTGCTGGAGAGAGTCCAGTGCAGAGTCACAAAGATGATGAAAGGAGTGGAGCATCTCCCTGATGAGGAGGACTTGATACTTGCCATGATGTTTATGATTTGGGATACACTTGTGAGACAACTCCAGTCACCTGTCCTGGCTGTCTCCAAACTACTAACTGCTGGTGGACCGTGGCAGGCCTGTAGGTCTCTCCCAGCAAATCCAGGAAAACAAGATTTTTCCCTTAAAAAATGTCAAAGGAAGAGCGAGTATTTCTTTTGTAGGAGTTGGAGTGTTCTACATCCTAAGGCTTTATTTCCTGCCAGGATATACTGCATTAGAAAGGAGTGATAATGAAATTAGTATCAGAGGTCAACGCATCATTTGACAGCAAAAGGCAGATCCTACCAGGCACTTTGAAATGACTGTTTTTAAAGCTGGATGCTGAGGAAGCTAATCTGCCCTAAATTTTTTAAGGCTGATGTGAATACATCTCTGTGAACCACTGTTTCTGAACAGGACATCTTAACAGAAAAGCCTTCAAAAAGCTTCTCTGGCCAGTTTTTCCTCCCAGCTCAGAATCTGATAAGACAAAGTTGTCTTTGTATGTAAGTCTCAGGCAAATTGAAAGCACTGATACTCTTTGGGCAGTATGCATCAGAGATGTGAAAATAAGGCATTCTTTTAGTAATTCAATGATCAAATTAATTACTGTGAAACTAGCAAGTTATCAGACTGAACAATGAAACGGTATCTGTTTGGGGTTTATTTCTCCAGTATCATAGTAATTACTGTTTTGTTGTTATTGATAGTCTTTCAGATTATGTCTTCTGCGTGTTCTCTTAATGGTTCTTACAATTTCAAAGTGATCCATCCTTTATGAGAAAATACCTTTTTGTATGGAATGTTTTCATTTGATTCTGGCTGCAGAACAATTTGAGTGGAGAATTATAATGTAATTGTGTACTCCATAAGCAAAGAAGCAACGACAAACCACTTAGAGTGATATTAAGAGTATTAATTAAGTGATACTAAAGAATATTTTAAAAGCTCTACTAATCTGTACACAATATGTACAAGATATATGGAGAACACAACATTTTTGAAAGGAAAAATTAATTACAGGAAAATAAATTACAGACTTCTTAGCATAAGTTTTGGATGCTATTTCACCAGTAAAGAAGTTGCTAAGAAAAACATCGTCAACTGCATTGACTCAAACACCACACTGACATTTTTAGAAATCCAAAGAATTAATTGCTTTTTAACTCACCAATAAGGAGGGTCTGGTTGAAGCAGTGAAGGCTGAGGGCAGCCTTGGTTGCAGTGACCACTAGATGGTGGAGTTCAGGGTCTCATGTGGCAGGAACAGAATACCCAGCAGAATCACAACCCTGGACTTCAGGAGGGCCAACTTTGGCCTTTTCAAG
>JAOXOE010000001.1:74875995-74891443 GCA_028565055.1 Phoeniculus purpureus
GATTCTATGATTCTATAGTGACTTACGGTGGGGAAGGTCCTTTCATCTTAAAGCCTGTGTTGTAGGTGCTTAGAACTTCTAAGCACAATAATGTGGATGTGTTCCTGTGTGACTTGCTTTGGGTGATCCTGCTGTGGCAGGTGGATTGGACTAGATGATCTTTTGAGGTCACTTCCAATCCCTAATGAGTCTATGATTCTATATATGAAAGAAGGAATTAATAAATGACATGGATTATTAGTGGTATCAATTTTTTTATTGAGAACATGAAGATTGAAAACTTGGATTTAATCTTTTACACCCAGTACACATTTTTTTAATCCATATAATTTGCTTTTATACTAATTTGCCAGCAAAGTACTTAAACATTTTCAGAATTTCTTTACAATTTTATAGGATGATATCTTCTGTAGGAAACCTGTATTTCTTCTTCTGTTTTGTCCTTGTATTCTACTATTATACTAATAAGAAAATACTTCTTTGGGCATTAGACTGAGTTCTGTGCTTGTATGAGTCACTTGGCTTCTAGGAAATGGATTTATGGGATTTAATTAATTTGTTAATGGGAAAGAGAAATCAACACTAATGGACTTCTCTTTGTTTTTAAAAAGTTATGATTTTGCATGAGATTCTTGAGCTCTTTCACCTTTCTAGAATGGCTTTCACAAGATGGCTGTGTATTAATTGCTCAAGCCTACGGTTGCATGTAGTGGAAAGCATTGTTTTTCTATTTTATATTGTGTTTTTCATAGATACTCTGGAATGCCAACATGCAAAATTCTGGCTATTTTTACTAGCAGCTGTGATAAATAGATTTCCCTCTCATTTCCAAGAGAAAGTACTTAAGAAACAGTGGACTACAAGTTAAAAGTTAGACTGTTTTACAATAAACATAGAATCATAGAATGTTGCAGTCTGGAAAAGACCTCTAGAGATCATCTACTCCAATTTCCCTAGAGAGAACTTGACCTAGAGCAGGTTGCTCAGACCCTCATCAAGCCTGACCTTAAATGACTCCAGGGATGGGGCCCCCACCACCTCCCCAGGCAGCCCATTCCAGCCGTCAACCACCCTCACACTGAAGAACTTGTTTCTAATATCCAGCCTAAACCAGTCCTTTCCCCAATTGAACCCATTGCTCCTCCTTGTCCTATCTGTACAAACCCTCTTGAAAAGACCTTATACTTTCGTGTAAGCCCCCCTCAGGTACTGGAAGGTCAAGGTCCCACCTTGGAGCCTTTGTTTCTGCAGGCTGAACAGCCCCAACTCTCTCAGCCTGTCCTCATAGGAGAGATGCTCCACTCCCCTGATCATTTTAGTGGCCCTCCTTTGGACACACTCCAGTATGACAGCACTGTGGTACAATTTATATATTGTCCCTATTGAGAATGCTTAGTTTGCGTTCTAATCTTATTTGAGATTTTTTTTTATTTCCCTCAATCTTAATCTTTTTCAGTGAAATTATTTTATACTAATAGGTACTTAGCAACATTAGCCGTCTGACTTACTATTTTTTTTTGACAAAAAGCTGAGGCTTAGCATAAGACAGTGGCATCCTATTTTTTAAAGAATTGTTTATGCAGATTTTATTTGCATTGTTCTTAACATTTTTATTTTGATCAGTTTTTAGAAACTGTTGAAGAAAAGACATTTAGCACCATCCGAGTGGGGTCTGAAATGGATCTTGAAAGCTACCAAAGTGCTTTAGAAGAAGTACTCACATGGCTTCTCTCTGCTGAAGATGCATTACAAGCACAAGGAGATATATCCAATGATGTAGAAGTTGTTAAAGAACAATTTCATACCCATGAGGTATGTGTTTATTATGATCCTTCAGTAATCATTTAACCGCTTCTATCCCATAACAAGGTAAAACAATACAAACCAAAAATAATTCTAGTGTGTAGTATTTCTTTTTCATGTTTTATAAGTTTTAGTTGGAGAATTTAAAGGTAGTACTGGAGACTGTGCCAAAGTACCATAAAATTGTCTAGGCAGCAACAGACCCTTGAATTCAACCAAATACTTCCAAGTCAACCACTAAGCCAATCCCTAAGCACAACATCTACAGGTCTTTTAAACTGTTCCAGGCACGATGACTCAACCATTTCCCTTGGCAGCCTTTTCCAATGCTTAACAACCCTGTCAGTCTAGAAATACCTTTTCCTAATGTCCAATTGAATCCTCCCCTGGAGTAACCTAAGAACATTTCCTCTCATCCTATTACTTGTTACCTGGGAGAAAAGATAGACACACACCTCACTACATCCTCCTTGCAGGTTGTTGTAGACAGTGATAAGATCTCCCCTGAGCCTCCTTTACTTCAGACTATGCAAAAAGTGAACATTTTCTCTTTGTTTTCTGTGTTCTGTTTGGGAAGGGGTTGAAAAACTAAAAAGTAAAGTTGAACACTATGTTTGGAAAGTGGTAGAGTTGAAGCTAGTTCTTCTTCATGTTTTCTTCCAAAGAATCAAGATTAAAGCTCAGTTTTATTTTTATTGTCAGGGCTTTATGATGGAGTTAACAGCTCACCAGGGCCGTGTTGGCAACGTTTTGCAAGTTGGAAGTCAACTTCTAACATTTGGAAAACTTTCAGACGATGAAGAGAATGAAGTCCAGGAACAGATGAATCTACTTAATTCTCGATGGGAAAGTCTCAGGGTAGCCAGTATGGAAAAACAAAGCAAGTGAGTAATAGACGTTACATGAAAATACATATGGGGTTTGACTGAAACAATTCTGAAGTTCAGCAACAGATGGGATTTTCTTTCACATCACTGTAAGCAAAATTCCCTTTCAGATATTTTTCCACCTAAAATTTTATTTGTAGTGACATGTTGTTTAGAGACACAAATGAGCAGCTGTCAACAACTTGGACACTAGTTAACTCTTTAACTGAAATCTACATACCCTACCTCGCTGTTTTAGTGTCTGTGCCGACAAATATCACGCAATATTTAGCTACAAAAGAGAATCATTATGAAATGAAAGGAGACAGATCTTTAAGACCTGTAAAATCTCATGAAGAATAGGAAATGGGAGCTTAGCATTGTAGACAATAGTAGTGGTTTTATCTGAGTACAGATACTGGGAATACAGTTGATGTGCCTGAGGGAAGGAATGCCATCAAAAGGGACCTGGATAGACTGGAAAGGTGGGCCCAGATCAACCTTATGAGGTTCAGCAAGGCCAAATACAGAGTCCTGCACCTGGGCTGGGGTAACCGGCGTTATCGGTACTGGCTGGAAGAGGATCTGCTGGAAAACAGTCTTGTGCAAGTACATCTAATCTGACCGCCCCTGCAGAGCAGGTTCTCCTAGGCCACATTGCACAGGAACACATCCGAGCAGGTTTTGAATGTCTCCAGAGGTGGAGACTCTACAACCTGTCCAGGTAGACTCCATTGAAATATTTCTGTTGAAGCCTTCACTTTTCACATACAGAATCACATGTGGAACATTAAGGATTAGAAGGGACCTCAAAAGATCATCTAGTCCAATCCCCCTGCCGGATCATGTAATAAGTGAGAAACATTTCTGACTGTTCCTTCAGTATAGTTGGAGAGTGACTCCTTTTGTGAATGGGATTTTAATAAAAGCTGAGTATCTCTAGCAGTCAGACCAAAGATCTATCCCAACATCCTGACAGTAGCAGAACAAGAAGATACTAGCTTTAGAGGAGATCCCATAAAATCTCCTCAACTGGCATCTTCTTATCTCCTTTTGCCATCAAGAACGTAGTTTTCTCTTACTCTCTCCATAAATAACTCTTTTGTTACTTCTTTTGCCATTCTTTGAGTTTTTTCCAGTTCTACCTGATCTTTTGTGCACTGAGGACACCAGAGTTCCCCACAATATTAAAGATCAGACCATGATTTTTCCACAGTTATGTCACACTGCTCTCTTTCTTCCGTATGGTTTTAGTAATTTTAAACTTTTTTTCTTTACAATTCAATACTGAGATTGAATTTTTTATTTTGTCTTTCTTTGACAATCTTTACAATTTTTAATGGATTTCAGATGTTTCAACCTAACTTTCTCCAGCTTTATTATTTTCTTGGTGAGAGGAGTCTGCCTACTTTACTGTAGACAGTTTTATTGGACACATTCATTGTCATTTTAATAAACACGTGCAAGTATCAATGTCATCTCTATGAGTTGTGCTATGTCCATTAAAATGTCCTTTGACACAAGTTGTTAAATTTATCTCTCAATTACATCTATAGGTCACTGTTTGGGGAACTGATTGGACTAGTAGTTTCTGAAGCATGTTTTACTGGTTTTGTCTTACGCAACTATAAGATTGTAAGATGATAAACCTTCACAGAGAATGTTATTCTAGAATTAAATTTCGTATGCAAAAAGTTCAGTGATAAATTCAACAACATTTGAGTAAGGGCAAGAGAAAATTTCTCAGGAACGATGTATTTATATGGCTAATATTAGCCAATTGGATCAAACTCCCATGTCTCAAGCACCATCTGGAGGATGATGAATGGCTTTGATATTGTAGTGCAATACATTTCTATGTTATTATATACAATTTAAACTCTTGGGATCTATTTACTACTTTGGCTTAAAGCTTAATCTTCTAAGCACATTTCTGTAATCTAGTGCTCAAGCCAACATGGGCTTATTAGAGACAGGTTTTGTGAAGCTGAGAAACAGCAAGACTCCCTATCCTCTGTGTAGCAGGTAAATGTAACAGAAGGTAGCACACTTTACAACACTGGGAAAACAAAACAAGCAATCAGCAAAGAGGGGAGAAATATGCACTGATAAAGGATTCTGCAGAAACAAAAGGATGGTCTGAAAAGTGCTTTGGGAGGTCAGGACATCAGAAGACATTTGTATTCATTATGTGTGGAAAGTATTTGACTCTTCTAGCAAACAATCCATTAGCATGTATTAGAATTTTCTATAGTGAAGTATCTCAGAGTGATAAATATTACCACTGAAGGGGAAAAACTACTGCAATTTACCACTTTATGGAGAATCCTACAACTATTTAAACATATTTAAATCAATGAAAAAGTATTTTGTATTTGAAACATGGAATGGCTGTCCCATAAACAGAGATGATTATCATCTCCTGATCTGTATAAATAAGTACTAAAACCTGTACCAGACATTTGTAGAAATTATTTGAAAACCAAAAAGTGCCTGGAGAAACAAGAAACGTCAGTTTGCTTAAGAAATAACAATGATGAAATTAGTTTGTTTGATTATTTCATTTTCAAGCTTATTGCCCTTGCTTCAGAATAGCAGCATTTTGTGTAAGTTCTTATTTAGTCGTATGTCAAGTCAAAGTTGTATGTTATATAGAAGATGGGTAATACAAATAACTTTGTAATTCCATTGCTCAGCAAAAGCTTACACATTGTTTTGAAAATACTTAAACACAATGAATATTTTGTTTAAGAAACTTGGGAGAATTTTGAAAGATCACAAGTATGTGAAGGACTTCTAATGGATTTCTGGAGAGATGGGTTTTGAGGTTTTTTGAATAATAAAAATAAATAAGAATAGTTTATGTAGACAAATTTGAAGTTTTTTGTCTCTAATTGTCAAGAGCATTCTCCATTGAGATACAGTGAATTTAAGTGTCTTCTGTTTAATACTAGATTCACTCAAAGATAGGATAAGGACAGCTGGCTGAGCACTTTTGAAAGTACTTGTGGTAGATACCACCAATTTTAAGAAATCAGAAAGTAGAGAGTTTGAATGTATAAGTAGCTGCAGTAAAGATGGAATTGAAGGCCAAATCTGTGACAGACACTGGATTATTTTCAGTTACCTGTTAGGATTTTTTTTCAATTCTGGCTTGAGATGTAACCCCATGAAAATCAATTTGGAGTACACAGGATATGTATTTCTGCCTATAGTTTTCTTACATGTATAACTAGAAGGTTTTATTTTTGTTTACAGTTTACATAAAATCCTAATGGATCTGCAGAATCAACAGCTAGCCCAGTTAGCTGACTGGCTGACAAAAACAGAGGAAAGGACAAAGAAAATCGATTTGGAGCCCTTAGGTCCAGACCTCGAGGACCTAAAGCGTCAAGTAGAAGAGCATAAGGTATGCTGTGGTGTACACCCAGAGGCATAAAAAACCAAATGAGTTTTTGATGTATTAAAAGCTCTACTTCTGCTTATCTTCCTTTCTGCAGCAAGGATCTTTCAAATGGTCTGCTGGTCTTACAGAAAGACTGCTTGCATATTTATAGACTGGTAAATTTACTTAACAATGCTAAAGGCTCATCTAACAGTCTGTTAATCTATTAACCTCTGAAAAATTCTTCCCACAATTATTTCTCACACCAGATATTTAAAAAGTTTAATTACAAAAATATAAACAGTATAGTAGCATGTGTGGGGAAACTGTAACATCCTTTCATTACACAGTGCAATAGGAATATATCAACTTTTTTTAATACCAGTGGTTTTTTTCTCTTTGCTTGTTGAATTATTTTTTTCCTTTGCTTGTTGTAGTTACAATGATGTGCAAGTTGTAATAACACTGGGACTCAACTCTGAATGTGTAACTACACACCATTGTTAAATATACTCTATTTTCTAACTGTAGAAAATATTTTTAGTGATGTATTTACTTAATGAAAAAAACAAAAAATTAATGAATTGAGTGTAAGAGAGAGTTGGCCAATTTTTTTCCTCATTCAATGAGGGTAATTCTTTACCTGGAAAAATTAAGAATTAGGAGAGAATGTATGATTTGTGTAATAACTTTATTTCATTTACTCGATTAAATTGTCTGGCTTCATATAAATTTCCATTTAAAACATATTTATCTTAAATATTTTTAATATTTTATATTTATTTACAATACATTTACCTATATATCCATCCACATACTGATGATGAAACAGAGAAACAGAGTTGATTTTTGAGATAATAGAGATTTACTGTGATAAACCATTCATTTTTTACATCAGTGGTTCAAAGCTGTTCAGTTCCATAGTATCTTGAGAGTTTTTACCATTTGATGCTAGATGGCTTGTGTCAGTGCTAGTCCAGGATCTAGAGGGCTGATCATCGCGATAAACAATTCAGTCTGAAAACAGCTTTTGCAGTTTCTTTAGAAAGAGGTCAAAAGCTGCATGATCCTCTTCTGTAGTAAAGATTATTATTTCTTCATCTGATTAAGAAGCAGGACTGAAGAATACAAATTCTGTGCCTACTGCTGTTGTTCACCCTAAGTTTGCTTGCCCTGTGAGGAGTCAGTGCATTTCAGTGTGGGTTTGCTGGCTAAGCATATATGCTGGCATTACATTTTCTTTTTACAGAAAGACAGCGGGTAATTATGAAATGGTAATTAGAGTGAGAAGCCTGAAAGATTTTGAATACAAGGCTACTAAGACTTTAATAACTTTATTCTTACTCCTATGCATTTTGAATTTGAATACAAATGTAAAATGTAATCCTTTTATGTAATCTCTTTATGCTGTTTCTTTCTAATATTGAGAAAAAAATAGTATTTAGCTTGTATTTGAATATTATGAGTGAAGACATGCAGAAACCTATCTCTTCCACACACTAGTTCTTCATTCTTTGTGTGATGAGTTACTCAACATTATTAAGTGTATTAATTTTCAGTCTGTTTTGTGAACAAGAGACAATTTGGCTAATAAAGTGCAAAGAAAATGTTTTGGTTTTAACTTCAGTTATAGTTCTACCCACAAAATTTGTCTTACTCATGAGTCAAAGAATAGGATGTTTTCCATTCTTTGAAGTATTGTCTGAAATATTCAGAGCTTTTTATTGTATATTGTTGCTAGTTTAAGCTACCTTCCATAACAAGGGTTAGAACTTTTTTAATAGTACAGTTACTGCTTCATTAATAAATTAGTAAACAGAAAAGCAAAAAACCCAAATGGTCCACCACCGTTTTTCTTTGTCTCCCATAACTCTGGATATGTCAGAAATTGATGGGAGGAACCAGAAGTTAAAAGATATAAAAAGCAATGATTTTTTTAAAATTCAAAAGACTTCAGAAAAGTTGATAGGTGTGGTTTGTTGTCATCCTATTTCTGTCACGCTGTATTGTACTTTTGACTTTCTCTCTTTATCAGTTCATTATTAAATAATTTTATTCTAGTGTCTGTAGGTATATCAGTGAAAAAAGGAAGACTAGAGAAAATGAGGGGCCCCGCCAGAAGAAAATGGTTGAACTGGTTAACCGGGATATAGAGAAGGCTGCAGCGCTCAATACTTTTCTGACTCAATCCATGTCACCTGAGTCACAAAAGTCAAAGGCTGGGACTGGGAGAAGGAAGTATACTCCCTGTGGTGGGGTGGGATCAGGTTCGCAACTATATAAAGAATCTCAAGGTTCACACACCCATGGGACCTGATCAGATACACCCACAGGTCCTTCTGGACGGTGAATGGATTGAGAGCAGACCTGAGGAGAAGGACTTGGGGGTATTGGTAGATGAGAAGCTCACCATGAGACTGCAATGTGTGAAGGCATCCCAGAAAGGCAGCCATATCCTGGGCTGCATCAAAATAAGTGTCACCAGCAAGTGAAAGGAGGTGATTCTCCCCCTACACTCTGCTCTAAAGACCTCACCAGGAGCACTCTGTCCAGTTCCAGAGTACCCAATAAAAAAAGGACATAGTACTCTTGAAGCAAGTCCAGAAGAGGTACTGCAACAGGCTGCCCAGGGTGGTGGTTTTAAACACATCCCTGGATGTGTTTAAAAGTTGCTTAGATGTAGTGTTGGGGGATCTGGTTTAGGGGTGAACATGTAGAGTAGGGTTGATGGTTGGACTTGATAATCGTGTTCCAACCTGAATGACTCTATGATTCTAAGAGGACCACAAGGATGACCAGAGGGACACAACATTTATCTCATATTTATTTCCCTTTGATTTATAACTTAGATACATCTGATTTCTTTAATTCTACCATTTTTCTTAGTAATTTGTCAAAACATAGGTATTGACTATTGACACTTCAGTTTCTCTACTGGGTCATACAACATTATGTAATGAGTACTGGGAGTACTCATTGATTTCTTTGATCAATGAGACCAAAGCAAGCACACAACTTTCTTTACAGCATGCTTCTTAGTTCAGTAGTATGTGGTTAATATCTTGGTAGTGCAGACAATTTTCTTAATACACTGAAATAGAGGGGAAATCTAGGAGATTTTACATTATTAGTCAGACACAGTTCTGATAAGAGGTCTGGCGTAGTCAAAGTAATTTAGAGTTATAGACATTTCAGTGAAGAACAACTGTTCTTTGCAGCAGTACTTTTTCTGCTGTTCCAAGTCTTTATAATTTTATAAAGAAAGATGTTTCTCAATTAAAAAAACCTGAAGAATATAAGTAGTCTGTCTCCCACATTCAAAAATGTATAATTAAGCAAAAATATTCTTTTAATTAAACTTATTTTATTATTCCACTAGATTATACATTTTATAGGAGTAGATTTGATGGCTTCATTAACTTTCTAAACCCATGTAAGCTGCTCAGGATTTTATACTTTTTCTGGGAGGCTCAGCATTTTCATTTTTTAATGAAAATGTTAGAAAGCGTGGGAAATCTTCAGTAATTTCAGTTCTTCGTGTAAGTTGCAAAGGTGAAATGATACACTTCCTAACTGTTCAAACTGATCAACTATCAGAGATGGGTTTTTGTTTGGGTACCTGGATTTTTTGGGTACCAGGTAGCTGGTTTTTTATTTCCTTTTGAAGTAGATTATGTTGGCGTCACATAACTTATTTGATAGAAATTAAAAGGAATTATGGAGCTTTTGGTTTCTGTTGTTGCTATCCCTATGTATTAGCATCTTATATCCATCTTACATTTTAAGTCTCTGAAATTCCCTCTCTCTACAAGCTCAGGATAACTTGTTAGAAACTTCTGTTTAAATGGATTGAACAGAATATGCTCTTTTCTCTAGTTCTCAGTCAGTTCCTGTTTCAATAAGCTCCCTTATACAAATAATTGTTGCCAGAGTATTTCAGGGTAAAAATAGACACTGGGATGATAAAGAACAGCTCTTCAGCTCAGGGCAAATTGAATCTGTCTTGTGATTAGAAAATAACTCTACTTTCTGGTTTCATCAGTTTCCTGATTTCTCAAGTCTTTCACAGTGGGAGACTCCCACTGTCAATGTATCTCCTACACTTGCAGAGCATCTCTAACTGGTTTTGCTCTGGCATGCCATCTCACACATACCTACTAATCAGCAAACAAATGTCACCTTCTCCCTGGCTGTAGGTTTGTGGAAAAATTTATTTATTGTCCTATGGCTGAAAGAGGGGATTAAACCTGGGGGAAGCAGGTCAAGGGTCTTCAGAAATAGGAACAATTTCTTCACCGAAAGGGTTACTGCACATTGGAAGAGACTGCTGAGGGCAGTGGTGGAGTCACCACTCCCAGAGAGATTTAAATGATGCATGGACCTGATGGGTCAAGGGATGGATTTTATGATCTTGAAGGTCTCATTCAACAAAAGATAATCTGTGATTCTGAGTAATAGTAAGCAATTTACGTGACAGGAATGCATATGTGCCCCATATGCTTGTTAGTTTATATATGCTATGTTATTAAATTAAGTTTTAATCAATCAGCTTTGACAGCAACAAGATTATAAAGTACTCATAGCTGGATAGTTATGCAAGTTAATCTGTCCGTGGAACTCCAAACACAGCACTTTCTTATCTTGGAGCAGATATTCTAACGTATTCTTTAACCGTAGGCTTTTCAAGAAGATTTGGAACAGGAACAAGTCAAGGTGAATTCTCTAACCCATATGGTAGTGGTGGTGGATGAAAACAGTGGAGACAGAGCTACTGCTGCCCTAGAAGAGCAACTTCAGGTAATAGCTAAATTTCTTTCTGAGATAAAAAGCTCTCAGTGGCAATACGTGTTAATAAGGTTGAAAAACTACTATTGGCATTGTGTGTATCTCAGGAGATGTTTCTGAGAGTGACTTTGCCATAAATGGATAAATGCATGTTTTGGAGAAAACCCAAATATCTCAGACAATTTTCTCTTTGTTTTGCTATTCTTTCGGAATCAAATTGTTTTATCTATCCAAGGATGAGCAGTTTTCTTTTATTTCTTAACTGTATTTGATTACTCCTGACAGAAGTAAACAAGAGTCCCTGTTGCAGTAGGAGAAAGATATTGCATATAAGAATATATTAGTCCAGCAGAATGTGAGGGATTGAGAATGGGGAGTATTTTTCTGATAGGGAGCTTTATGTATGTGTGATATAGTATGGCAATGGAAAGTCTTACAAACCTTCTTGTATTAAGTTCAGTGGAATAAAGCAGATTCCTCTACTCTGCCCTGCTGAGGCCACATTTGGAATATGGTGTCCAGTTCTGGGCCCCTCAGTTCAAGAAGGACACAGTCCTCCTTGACTTGAGACAGTCCAGCACAGAGCCACAAAGATGATGAAGGGAGTGGAACATCTTGATGAGGAGAGGCCGTGGGAGCTGGGTCTCATGAGCTCATTAGAATTTGTAAATATGGAAAGAACAGGTGTCAGGAGGATGAAGCCAGGCTCTTCTCAGTGTCATCCAATGATAGGACAAGGGGCAGTGGGTGTAAGCTGAGCAGAGGAGGTTCTACATCAATATGAGAAGGAACTTCCTCCCAACAAAGGGAGCAGGCTGCCCAGGGAGGTTGTGGAATCTCCTTCTCTGGAGACATTTAAAACGTGCCTGGCCACGTTCATGTGTGACTTGATCTAGGTGATCCTGTTGTGCAGGGGGATTGGACTGGATGATCTTTCAACATCCCTCCCAATCTCTGATGTTCTGTGATTCTTTGATCCCTTGCAACCACATGGTTCCAGAAGCTAAACTAAACTAGGGAAATGGCTTGTATGGAAGAGGAAGAAAAATGAAATGAAATACAGAAATGAACAGGAAATGTTTTAATCAGGTTATCATTCCATGTTGGCAAACTAGGATGTTGTGAAGAGTTCTGTGGTGAAGTGTTACTAAAACCAGGAAAGTCATTAATGGTGTATGAATTTGAATATGTGTAACTGACTTGTTTTGATAGTGTGAAAAACAAATGTAAGGTCTGAAGCGCCTTTCAGTAGCACCTAGTATAATCTCTGTAAATTTTCCAGGAATGAGGTCAGACTAACAAATCTGTAGTTCCCAGGTCTCCCCTCACACTGTTCTGTATATTGGAATAACACTGCTTTCAGTCAGGAGAGACTCGTTCTCTAGGATGATTTCCATGGACTTAGAAACAGAATGGCAGGGGTTGGAAGGGACCTTTGAAGATAATTTGGTCTTACTCCCATGCCAGAGCGGGTTCTCCTGAGTGCATCACACAGGAACATGGCCAGACAGGTTTTTAATGTTTCCAGTGACAAAGTTTCCACAGCCTTTCTGGACGGCCTGATCCAGTGCTCCATTACACTCACCATGAAAAAGTTTTTCCTTATGTCCAGGCTGAACGTTTTATGTTCCAATTCATGCCCTTTACCTCTTGTCCTGTTGCTGGGCACCACCAAGAAGAACCTGGTCCTGTCATTCTGACACTGTTCAGACACTTATAAGATTTATGAGATTTCTCATCAGTCGTCTTCTCGCTAGGCTAAACTGACCCAGCTCTCTCAGTCTGTCCTCACAAAGATGTTCCAGTCCCTTAACCATTTTACTATCTCAGTGCAGGACTCTCTCCAGTAGCTCCCTCTCAAAATGGAGAGCTCAGAGGTGGACACAATACTCCAAATGAGGTGTCACTTGAACTGAGTGGAGGGGAAGATAACTTCCTTCACCCTTTTGGTCACAATCTTATTAATATACCCCCCCAACTCCACCTTGCCTGCCCTTGCCCATCTCTCTTGAGTAGCCTGTATCCCTCCATCCTAGAGTTTCAATTGTGGGATTCATTCCACCAAGTCTCGCTTACACCAATGCCATTGTAGTTCTGGACACTGACAGTACTTCCATTTCATCTTGGTTGTTTCTCTTACTGCAGTGTGTTGCTGTACAAACATTTCAGCACCACAAATACTGCTGATTGCTACATGGGAAACGTTCTGTGAATATGCTAAATATGGGGGTTTTAATGTATTTGGCCTATTTCTCATTACTTTAAAGAGTGGATGGCTTTGCTAGAGAAGCATCTTTGAAAAACAAACCTGCTAGTTGCAAACTAGAGGCATATTGTTTTGCTTTTTATGTACTGACTAAAGTGTTCCCAAGTCCCTCTGACCTTTTTGCAGACTATGAATATTTTATCTTCTTCTTATAGTATTCATGAAGAATGTTCTTTCAGACAGTAACAAAGGAAAATGTTTCTTTTACAAGTGGATTTCTCCAAGAATTCCAATTAGGGCTTTAAAAACGAGGCATTTCAAGGGAGCAGGAAGGCATTTAAATTCCCATTCTACGTTCAGCCAGTTTCTCTGGAGATTTGTTTTTCTAGGTGTTTGGGGCAAAACCCTTGGTGCAGTCTGAGGTTCTGGGCATCGCACATGCTATTTACAGCATTGACTACTGTTTGATGTGAGTAAGTGGAGCAATGTACAATGTAGCAGTCAGTATCTACTATGTAAACAGACAATCCTGACATGATATTTCTGACTTGAAACTTTGTATTGCAAACCTGTTCAACCAAACAATCTACCTTGGTGTCATGGTTGTTACAGTCTGTAATTGTGCTGACTAAGCAAAACGTTTGCAGCATGCAAATCCCTGAAATTCTTGGAGAAAATGCAGAGCTACATATTTTATCTTGTATCTGGGGCAATGGAGCAAAGCTGCAGATAGGTGGATTTAGAGTGGATGTGAGGAGGAAGTTCTTCACCGTGAGAGTATGAGAGCCTGGAATGGGTTGCCCAGGGAGGTGGTTGGGGCCCCATCCCTGGAGGTGTTTAAGGCCAGGCGGGATTTTTTTTTTAAGTACTTAGGATTGGATCTTGATAAAGAGTAACAAAAAGCCACTTTTTGCAAATTTATTTAATCATATACAGTCCTTTGGAGTAGCTACATAATTAACTACTCAAATAAGACCTCACCTGGAGTATTCTGGAGCCCCCAGCACAAGAAGGATCTAGACAGACTGGAGTGCATCCAGAGGATGTGAATTTAGCATCTCTCAAACGAGGGCAGGCTAAGACAGTTGGGGCTGCTCAGCCTAGAGAGAAGGTGGCTCTGGGAGGACTTTCCAGTACCTGAGTGGGGCCTACGTGAAGGCAGGGGAAGGTCTTCTCAAGAGGATTTGTACACATAGGACAAGGAGCAATGGGTTTGAGCTGGGAGAGGATAGGTTTAGGCTGGATATTAGAAACAAGTTCTTCAATGTGAGGTGGTTGATGGCTGGAATGGGCTGCCCAGGGTGGTGGTGAGGGGCTCATCCCTGGAATCATTTAAGGTGAGGCTTGCTGAGGCTCTATGCGTCCTGACCTAGGTAGAGTTGTCCCTGTGTAGGGAGTTTGGACTAGATGACCTCTAGAGATCACTTCCAGCCTAGAACATTCTGTGAATCTATTATTATTCTGAATTGTAAGAACTGTTATGAAAGGTAGTCTTAGATCAGGATTCAGATAAGAAACACCTCAGCTACAAAAAAATATTTTTGAACTAGCAAATTAGCAAGTAAAATATTCAATGTAAAAACCACCTGACTTTAACACAAAAAACCCCAAAATACTAAATATTGTGTATCTACTAACTGGTCTTCTGTGCTTGGACAAAAAGGAGTTGTTAACACTATGTTGAACTGCAGTTGAAATGTAATCTGATTCAGAACAAATGGGACTAATTAGAAGTCATCATTTTATTATATTAAGATTTTCAGGTTTTCAAATAATTAATATGTCTAAATTTTTACAGAAAAGTAATTATTTGTACACCTTACAGTATACATAGTGTCTAGATTATGAGGCTAGTAAATACCACTTATGAAATGGTGAATAATTTAGAGAAGGGAACATGTCATGTTATTTAAATAAAGTAAATCTGGATTATCTGACTGTGAATAATTTTCTGGACTAGTCTGTGTCATTCAATTTGGGAATTGTGTTTGATAATTCATAGATAAAAACAATGCTCCATGTCCTGATAAGCTGAGTACGTAAATGTATCACAGGCAAGAATTTGTTTCTGTTCATACTGAAAGTACCTCTCTGAAGTGTGTCTGGTTCTAGGCCACTCAGTTCCAGAAGAGCACAGAACTGCTTGAGAGAGTCCAGTGCAGAGCCACAAAGATGATGGAGTGGAACATCTCTATCATGAGGAAAGGCTGAGGGAGCTGGGTCTCTTGAGCTTGGAAAAAAGGAGACTGAGGGGCTACTCAATCAATGTTGATAAATATGGAAAGGGTGGGTGTCAGGAGGATGGAACCAGTGTCATCTAGTAAGATGTAACGGGTTGAAACTAAGAGACTGCTTTGCTTCCAGGTTTTAAGGGGAAAGGAAACCAAAGCAGTCAGGTCTCAG
>JAOXOE010000001.1:74891543-74916118 GCA_028565055.1 Phoeniculus purpureus
ACCCTCACTGGGAAGTTCCTTCTGATATTTATATGGAACCTCCTATGTTCCACCTTACACCCATTGCCCCTTGTCCTATCACTAGATGACGTTGAGAAGAGCCTGGCTCCATCCTCCTGACACACACCCCTCACATATTTATAGACATTAATGGTGTCACTACTCAGTCTCTGTTTCTCCAAGCTAAAGAGACTCAGCTCCCTCAGCCTTTCCTCATAAGGGAGGGGCTCCACTTCCTTTATCTTCCTTGTTGGACTCCCTCCAGCAGCTCCATGTCCTTCTTGAACTGAGGGGCCCAGAACTGGACATAATACTCCAGGTGTGGTCTCACCAGGGCAGAGTAGAGGAGGAGAATAACCTCTCTCGATCTGCTAACCACCCCACTTCTGATCCATCCCAGGATGCTGTTGGCTCTCTTGGCCACAAGAGCACATTGCTGGCTCATGGTCATCCCGCTGTCCACCAGGACCCCCAGGTCCTTTTCTCCTACACTACCCTCCAACATGTCAGTCCCCAAAATAGACCATTCGTTACTTTCCTTCATTCAGCATGACTTACACGGAACCATCATTTCGTTCTATGTGGGATCCTTTTTGATTCTGATGTTGACTTCTGCAGAAATCTCTTTCACACAACATGAGACAGATAAAACAATTTGTTTTGAGTTGCTCGTAGTATTGTGAGTTTTTTTCTGAAGGTCAGCTGTAATCTGATGGGAGCAGTTTCTCATTATTTTGTATTGCTCCTCCAAACAGTCTTTACTGAATTCTTTCAAATAATGTGTGACCTCTGTTTTTATACTCCTTACAGATTTCGCAGGCTGTCACTACCACTCAGACATCAGTAACACAGACAACCGTAATGGAAACTGTAACTATGGTGACCACAAGAGAACAAATCCTGGTTAAGCATTCTAAAGAGGAACTCCCACCACCTCCACCCCACAAAAAAAGGCAACTCCTTGTGGATTCAGAAATTAGGAAGAGGTGAGAATCATTGGGAGAAGGAGAAAGAATACCGAGAGAGTTTGAATGAGAATGTAAAAACAGCCATTTGACTGCTGTAATTGTCAGTGTACTTTCTTGAGGTTAAAATTCTGTTTCTGTTCTCGGTTAGTGTACCAATTGGTTATTATCTTTCTGTACTCAGGATGAGTTAAGGATTTTTTTGTGTCTCTAGTGTAAACAATTTTTCAGTATAGAATGTTAATCATTAAGTCAATACCCTAGTGATAGTGGTTATAGTCAGTAGAAGTCATTATGCGTGGCATCGTGGGGGTTCACTTGGCTGCAGTCTTGAAAATTGAAGGACGAGATGCATTCCATTAGTTTTCAGCTTTTTTTTAATCTTTTTTAAAAATAATACTGTAACGATTAGAATACCGTAGTATAGCTATTGTCTGGCTTCTAAATGTCATGGGGTTTCTTGGTTGCGGGTAGGCAGCAGTAATAAATGTTCTACAAAGACAGAGTTACTATTTAGTGAAGCATGCAGTGTCGTTATCAGATTTTTTTCCTGCGTAACTCAAGTACAAGTGACATGGGATTTGAGGCTAATACTGAATGCCTGCTAAAGTCACAAGAAAAATTTGTAATGAGTTTAAGAACTCATTGGTCGAAGAACTAAATTTCTGAATCAGATGCTAAGAAGCTAGATTTCAAACTCTATTAGTAATGTTTGCTTTGGAAATGTTGGGTTTTGATATTTAGATCGATGTGAATTCCAAGGTAACAGATTCAGGGATTACAAGGAATGTGAAACTGCATTTGGTGTTTCAATTCTGTGGAGAATTGCTTTGTTTAGTTTTATGTGTTTTCAGTGTTACAGACCAAGGAAAAGTCTATTGTTTTTGATTGAAGAATTATGACACTGAAAGAGACTGAATTTAGAGGCAGATATTTTAATACATAGGCCTCAGAAGTGGGATTTATCTTACATGTCTTTCACCATTCTAAAAGTAAGGCTTCTCGTTTAGTCTCATTGTGTGAGAATGCTGTATGCGTGTTGTAAGAAGAGTAAGTTACCCCCCTTTATGTTACATTGGATAGCTACTCTTCCTATCCAGAATAATTCAGGTTGGAAATGACCTCTAAGGTCATCAAGTCCAACCTTCAATCCAACACCTCCATGAGTACCAGATCGTGTCCCACAGTACCGCATCCACTTGCCTTTTGACCCCCTCCAGGAATGAGGACTCCACCACCTCCCTGGGCAGCCTGTTCCAAGGTTTAACGGCTTTTTCACTACAGAAATTTTTCTAATGTCTAAGCTGAACCTTCCTTGGTGCAACCTGTAGCCATTTCCTCTGGTCCTGTCAACAGTTCTTTGGAAGAAGAGGCCAACACTGGCCTCCCTACAGCCTCCTTTCACATAACTGTGAAGAGCAATAAGGTCTCCTCTCAGCCTTCTCTTATTCAGGCTGAACAATCCCAAATCCCTCAGCCTCTCCCATAAGACCTGTTCTCCAATCCCTTCACTGGCTCTGTTGGCCTTCTCTGTCCTCAGTCCAACACCTCAATATCTTTCTCTTACTGTGGTGCCTCGAACTGGACCCAATACTCAAGATGGGGCCTCACCAATGCCCAGAACAATGCTTTCTCATCCTGGTGTTGGTTGCCTGAGAGAAGAGCCTGACACCCATCTGACTACAACCTCCCTTCAGGGAGTTGTAGAGAGGGAGAAGGTTCCTCCTGAGTATCCTCTTCTTCAGGTTAAACATGCCCAGCTCCCTTAGCTTCTCCTCAGCCTTTCCCTCCAGTCCCTTCCCCAGCCTTGTTGCTCCTCTGGACCTGCTCCAGCCCCCTCAATCTCTTCCTTGAAGAGAGGGGCCCAGCACTGCCCCCAGTACTTGAAGGGAGACCTCCCCAGTGCCCAGTATAGGGTGAGAATGATGTTCCTCGTCCTGCTGGCCACACTATTGCTGATCCAAGCCAGGATGGCATTTGTCTTACGGGTCATCTGAGCACCCTGCTGGCTCCTGTTCAGCAGCTGTCAACCAGTACTCCCAGATCCCTCTCTGCCAGCCCGCCACTCATCCCCAAGTCTGTAGCTGCAGGAGGTTATTGTGGACAAAATGTAGGACCATGCACTTGGCCTTGGTGGTGTTTGGTTGGTAATTGCTATTTTTGAACATTTTCTCATTCTTCTGAAATTTCTCTTTTTCTCATTTTACTGAAGTGAAATGCAAATTTACTCGTCTAAAGGAAAGCACTTAGTTAAAACTAAATGAAGTGGGTTTTTTTTTTAAAAGCTATAGTTTACAATTCTTCAAGAAAGCTGTTGCTATAAATAGCTATGCATTATTAAACACTGGAGACAAACTTGCAGCTGAATTTCCTTTCTCAGCTGCTAAGTGTGTATTGTCAGTCTGTATTTTCCTTTTCGCTCATATTCTTTTGATTTGCCTTCACACCAAAAATAAAATAGTCAGGGTACAGCAGCAAAGTACTAACATGAGAGGAAACTACCAGAGAGAAAGTTTTAGCTGCTTTATAGGGATTAGGTTTCTTGTTAATTCTTATTTTGCATAAAACAATATATTTATAAATTCCATAAGTGTTTTAACTGTTCTCTGTCTAAAGCGTTGCAACTCCCAAGGTTATAAATGGGTTTTACAGATCCTTGTACAGAAAATAGGATCATATATTTTTGAGGCTGTGATTACTTGCAGCTTTATTTTTGGCAGATCCGCTACCAAATTTACAGAGTACTAATGTTTCTTATCATTGCAGGGTTTTGATATGTATTTTATGCTATCTAAAAGACACCATTCCCCATATAAATTCGGTTTAACTTTCAGGACAATCTACAACAATCTACAATTCTCAGTCTTTGTGTAAGATGATTTTAGGAAATGGAGTCACTAAGTGGTTAAATATATATTCCTCAATTCAGAGCTGCTTTCATTGCTGCACAGGTTTTATTTTGATCTGGTAGGAAAAAAAAAAGCTTAATTCCAGCAGGAAGAAGTGAGTTCATAATTTAATACAACCTAATATGGACTATCTGGAATATTTCTGTGTGGGGAGAAATTTAAAGAAATATAGCAAGGGCAGCTGTAGAGTCTTGCATCTGGGCAAGAATAACCCCAGGTACCAGTATAGGTTGAAGACTGACATGTTGGAGAGCAGCGTAGGAGACAGGGACCTGAGGGTCCAGGTGGCCTGCAGGATGACCATGAGCCAGCAATGGGCCCTTGTGGCCAAGAAGGCCAATGGCATCCTGGGGTGGATTAGAAGAGGGGTGGTTAGTAGATGGAGAGAGGTTCCCTTCTCCCTCTGTCTGCCCAGATGAGATCACATCTGGATATTGTGTCCATATTGTGTTCTGGGCCCCTCAGTTCCAGAAGGAATCGGAACTGCTGGAGAGAGTCCAGCACAGAGCGACAAAGATTATGAAGGGTGTGGAACATCTCCCTTATGAGGAAAGGCTGAGGGAGCTGGGTGCCTTTAGCTTGGCAAAAAGGAGACTGAAGGGCAACCCCATTCATGTTTATAGATATGGAAAGGGTGGGTAGTAGGAGGATGGAGCCAGGCTCTTCCCAGTGTCATCTAATGATAGTACAAGAGGCAGGTGGTGTAGGCTGGAACAGAGGAGGTTGCACACTAATATCAGAATGAACTTCTTCCCAGTGAGAGTGACAGAGAACTGGAAGGGGCTGCCCAGGGAAGTACTGGAGTCTCCTTCTCTGGAGATGTTTAAAACCCACCTGGACATGTTCCTGTGTAACTTGATCTAGGTGTTCCTGCTGTGGCAGCGGGATTGGTCTGGATGATCTTTTGAGGTCCCTTCCAGTCCCTGATGTTCTGTGATTCTGTGATTTTTTTTTTTTTTTTAAATGATGCAATGATACCTCAACGTGAGTAATGCAGTGTGAGCTGTGGACCTGCGGTGTGGCAATATGCAAAATAAATTACATTAGAAATACCCACAACTCGGCAGCGAGATGAATGACAGTTGTCTTAGCTGAGGGCAAGGCTTTTCTATTTAGATAATTTTTTTGAGATTTCTAACTGAACAGCCATAGAAACGTGTGTGTACCTTTCCTCTCTGGAACATCCACGCAGGTGTTCTGGAGTGAAAGGACCAGTCCATAAAATGGCTTCACTTTTAGAGGAAACTTCAGGGAATGAGCTTTGTTTCAGAATGATAGTTATTGTCCTTGCTTTAATTAAAACTTAGAAACTAATACATTTGGCAGTTCTCTGTGGTCGGTATGCAGCATAATAAATTTATACAGAAAATAAACATAACAATGGGAGAAGAAAACCTATCTTAAATATCTTTCATGCTTCCAGGGTTTGTTTTTTATTATATTTAGTTGCGCTTATACCCTAGAAGAAACAAAACCACAGTGCTGCATAGTTCTTGGTTTGTGAAATAAAGAAAGAGGATGGAGTTTCTCAGCCTACCTCTTCTACTTAAAGAACATCATTCTGTCTTTTATGTTTGTGTGTTTATGTTCAGGATTTTCCCTCAGCATTCAGTGGCTAAGAGTTGATTCTATTTCATCTTTGTTTAAAAAAAGCCCAGCTGTTATTGAGCGCTTACCAGGAGCTTCTGAAGATGCACTTCCTGTAGTCACAGTACAACATACTGCAAATTCTTTGCTTGGTGCTGGAGTGAGTGCAGAGAAGGGCAGTGAAGGTGGTGAAGGGCCTGGAGAATAAGTCTGATGAGGAGAGATTGAGAGATGGAGGGTGTTTAGTTTGAGGAACAGAAGGCTTAGGGGAGACCTCATCACTCTCTACAACTCTCTGAAAGAACATTGTAGAGATGTTGGTGCTGGTCCCTTCTCTCGGGTAATTAATGACAGAACCAGAGGGAATTGCTTCAAGCTTCAACGGGATAGGTTTGGACTAGAGATCAGGAAGAAACTCTTCATGGAGAGGGTGGTCAGGATGGGCTGCCCAGGGAAGTGGTTGAGTCCCCATCACTGGAAGTGTTTCAAAGTCGCTTGGATGTAGTGTTGAGGTATCTGGTTTAGGGGTGAACTTGTAGAGTAGGATTGATGGTTGACTTGATGATCGCAGTGGTCTTTTCCAATCTCAATGACTCTATGATTCTATGGTACTTTTGGGTCTAAAGAGGAAAGAATTGGTGCTTTTTGGAGTAGTGAATAATGTTTCCTGGTTTTGTCAGCTTATTTAATTTGATAAACTTTGGTCAGTGTCATTGCTGTAAAAGTGTGCCAGAAATAAAAGCATCAGGTTCCATTGCCACATGTTGGGAAAAAATTGTGCTCTGCTTAACATTTAATTTAAATGCATTTGTAATACCCGTGTTCTTGAACAGTATCCAATTAGAGCTTTCTTTGCCATTTAGTAAATAACTTCATATGTGCTTCCTAATGTTTCCAAGAAAAGTCTATTTTTCATAACCTTATTATGGTTACAACGTTCATCTGCAGTTTTCAACTGTAGTTTATGAACTTTGAAGAGAAAGGCATGTTAAAGTAGGATAGTTGCTCCATCTAGTGGTTTTTCCACCTAATAAGTATTTAGGCTTTATTTTAGAGTAGTCTTCAAATTTCTTTCAAAATTATTGTATTTCAAATTCTAATACTTCGTTACTTAGAAAAGTTATGATTTTATAGAAAAATATACCAAAGGAAATATTATAACTTGTGCCAAGTGTACTTTTCATTTTACATATTCTAATTGAAATGCAGGTTTTACTCATATTTTTATCTACCAATGATTAGCAAATCCAAAAAAAGGAAATCTATGTCTTCAATTTTCCTGGTGGTCTCTGCTCTTTTCCTTCAGTGCTGTTAAACATTTCATTTAAACTGTAAGTAGGAGTTTGAGCATGCTGAGGTCTGTAAACTTGGACACTTTCTAACTGCTTTTTTTATCATGTTTGTGAAGTGAGAAATGACATAGTGGCAAATAAGGGTTTATTATGGTTATTACTATAACTATAATAGCTATATATGTATTCTTCTTCAATAATAACTATATATCCTTCTTCACAACATCTGAAATTAGTTCCTACATGATAGGAGTGGTACCAGTAGACATGATAATTGGAATTAGAACTACTTTATATCACTGTGTGCTAGCTGTTTGCTGAAGGCAACAGCGTTATTGAATAGATTCTTCAGCAGCTCCTAGATTTTTATTTGCCTTAGTCCTAAGTTGTTTGCTTCAGTGGATTTATCATAATTTCTGCAATGCATTCATGCTAAAATTCAGGAAATACTGCTCAGACTGGGGAAACTACAGCTAAGCTGGACAGTTGGCTAAAGAAGGAGAACTGTGAGGCTAATATCATCTTTGGGCAGTTTCTGAAGAAGCTTGACTCTTGGGATTGGTCTAGCGTTCTCTTTGGTGCTTTGGTGTGCATTACGGACGTGTTGATGAGGCTACACTGAATAGTATCACAGATGTAGAGAGAGGTCCAGAATATCATTCAGAAAGAAAAAATTTTTAGTATATAAAACCAAGACTTCATCAACCAATGTCTCATTTCCTACAAATACAGAAGAGGTACACAGCAGGCAATTAGGGATTTGCGAATCACAGAATAATTCAAAGAATGGGCAATGTATCTGCCAAGAGTGTTCTTTGATATCTTCTAGGCAACAAAGTTCTACAACCTGAAAAAGATCTCTGATAACCTGGGCATTTCAGCCCGGCCATGGAAATGTACTAGTACAATAATACATTTCTTGGATTAGAGTTGTATCATATCCTTCCCTGCCAGATCAGTATGTAGGCAAATGGTCTTCTGTCTGACCAAGATACTCAGTAGTGACATGCCTGGGGTGGCTTTGTTTGTGGAGGGAAGGAAAAAAAAAACCAAGCAAAGGAGTTTGTGAGGCAATTTATACCTATTGGAAGCAGGAAGTACCAAAACCACTGTCTAGTTATCATAACAGTAAGACAGAAGCAGTTTCAAGATTAAATTCATTCAGCTTAGAGAAAAGATTATACACTATAACGGCCACATGGCAGTAGGATTCTTGATAACTTGTGAACTTGTACAACACTCAGGGTATAATTGTGGAAGGGCAGCACATGCCCATTACTTCACTGCCATCACCACAGGGTGATAGTGTCTTGTATAAAAAAAAAAAGGCAAAACTATGAGCTGTTCTTCATGAGATTACATTACCTGTAAGAACCACAATAGGATTTGGTAACATATACTCCACATACAAAGGGTTTATAGACAGTCGCTTCTTTGATTATTAATAAAAATTGCATTTGTTAAAAGAGATTACTTGTTGTTACTTAGTGCTTTAGATAACTTAAGATGTATTTATCTAAAGTTATTAGATAACTTTAGATGTAATTTAGGTAAGTGGCTCATAGTAGGACCTGAGTATCGTACTCTGCTGTGTATTTGGATTAGAAATTCCATGCACAGAAAGAGGGGGAAAAAAAAGCCTTTAAGTTGTTCAATGCATTCCTTTGAAAGGAATATTTTTTTAAGAAGTACATGTGCTCATCTCAGCAAGAGAGTTTTGAATGGAAGTCTGAAGTGGGCGTGTGGCTCAGTACGATCCAGCAAATCAATTTATGGAGGTTTCTCTGAAAGTTTGAATGGGATGGATTAAAAAAGTGAAGATGGTTTTTCAGAAAAGCACTGGAATAGAAGGAGCTGTGTTTAAACTCAGCTGACATGCTGGCTGTTAGAGAGAGGACAGCGAGAGCAGTAAAATATAGTGCTGCTTCTGTGGAATAGCAGAAAGAAGGACTGGTTGAAAAATAAATTGAGTGCTGCATAAAGAACACGTCCTCTGCTGCAGGAGGAAAGCTAAATTGCATCTAAAGTAATGTAATTATTTAGAGTAATTTTATCAACTTTGATGATTTTATCAAGTTATTTGGTTTCAGTGTCTTCCATGGATTAATTTTAACAAATTCTGCACATGCTTTATTGGTTCAGAAAGGCAAAATTTCATTAATTTCTATGTCAAAAGTATTGTACTTAGGAGACTTTAGAACTGTATTGATCCTTTCATATAAATCTAAATTTGATATAGTTTGTAACTGCAACTGTGCTCAGAAAGGAAGCATCCAGGCATCATAGCAGAATGAATAAATGCCATGTTCTACCTGTATTTCCTGGTTTTATACAGGCAAAACACGAGAGAGGTCTTTTTTTTCCAAAGTAATTGAAAAATGTCTTAGGTTAAAAGCTACTTAGAATTAATTTTCATATCTGACAGTCCTTTATAGCCGTTTTTATGGCAGGAGGCTTTGATTGTGGAGTTATATTTATCTCCAGAAGAAAGTGCAACCTGTTATCTGAGATTAGCTTTGTCATGACACTGTTTGCTGTGGTTGATACTTACCAGTAACTGATGAATCTCTGGGACATGGGATCTGTTCAAGGATATTTGTTGTACTATAAAAAAAGTTAGCTCAAGTTGTCCCAAATTCTCTCAAATTCTCTTTTGAGGGGAGAATATTGCACAGAAGCAAGGGCTGAGTTATTTTCTTTAAAAGTCTGTAAAAATAATGACATTTTTTTCTGTCAGCTTACATCTTATACCAGCCCAATACAAGGTTATTCTTTCAAAAGTTGGTCTTATTGGTCCTCTTTACAAAGATATAGGTGTTGTTCAACAACTTCTTTTTTTAGCAAATTTTCAATAGCGTGTAAATCATGTAACCCCTGTCTGCAGACCAAAACGAAAGATACAGCTAGTTGGGTTTTTCCCTAGGTCTTTCAGTTCTATTGCTTTCATTATATTGCTATAGAAGGAAAATAATTACAAATTAGATATAAATATTAGAATCACAGAATCAGAAAACATCAGGGATTGCCAGGGACCTCTAAAGATCATCTAGTCCAATCCCCCTGTCACAGCAGGATCACCTAGACCAACTTGCACAGGAACATGTCCAGACAGGCTTTAAACATCTCCAGAGAAGGAGACTCCACAACCCCCCTGGGCAGCCCGTTCCAGTGCTCTGTCCTGTTTAAAGGAATTGATGAAAGAATCCAGTCTGTAATAGAAACAGCAGCAAAAAGTAGTTTAAAAGAGTAGTTTACAAAAGGTTAAGGAACTTAATTTACAGTTTCTAAAGTTTTAGCTGTAGGACAATCATAATTACACTGTTCATGAGTAATTCTATTCTACAACAAATTGAAATCAGTTGAAGGAAACTCCTTTATAATGGGCAAATTTCCGTCTTGAATGTCCTTCGTAATACCATCAGCACACGCTGGGGCAGGAGTCTTGCAGTATGAAAATTGGTGAGGCCAGAACCAGCTGGACTTACGGTGTACTCTTCACTGAGGGCGACTTGTTTCACTTCTTGCAAAAACATCAGATTGTAATATTAGAATCCTCACTGTAAAAACTGATGCAATCGTTCAGTTGTCAAATCAGAGTATTAAAAACAGAGAAGTATTTCTGTCTTTCCAAATTTTAGAGTGAACAGTTTTATGAGCTCTGTAGTGACATACAGGTGTGAGGGGAATGTTTGTAACCCTTTTACTAAGAGAAATCGCTGCTAGAGACTTAAATAATTTGCTCGCTTAAACAACCAGTTAGAGGTGTTTGCTCACAATCCAATTTTCATAAAATTTGTGGAAATAAAATGTCTTACTGCTACTGCACTTCTCTGTCTCTTAGGTTTGACTCCGATACGACAGAGCTGCATAGCTGGATGACCCGCTCAGAAGCAGTCCTTCAGAGTCCTGAGTTTGCAATACATCGAAAAGAAGGCAATCTCACAGATCTCAGAGAAAGAGTCAATGTAGGAGAAAGTACTTCTATATATGTCTATTAGTTGTATTAGCATGTCACAGTGCTTTTGAAGTCCAGGTATATATGAGTTCCAATGTAGACTGACAAGCACTTGTTGTCCGTAGGTCCAAGGGAAATTGGAAGCGCTCCCTCACTATTTTAGTGAATGCCAGCTTTTGGCACCCAATTTGCAACAAGGCTATAGGAATAGATTTTTATTCATACATACTAATATTTAAGTAAGGTACTTTAGATAGATCCCAGTCACTAAAGTTGAATCAAAGCCATATATAACTTCTGAAATATGCATCATCATTCTATACTAACAGCTTCATTTAGCATTATATGTGGATCAGTTGAAGGACATGAGAAGCGTAAGCTTTTAGTACATGCTGAAGAAAATTTGTGTCTCATTGTTTTAACAACACTGTAAAATACATCTGCAAATCTCCCGTCTCCAGGTTTTTTAAACTCTATTTTAGTACTATGCCTGAATCAAAACCGGTTCCTTTCTACTTTCTGCACTGCATAAGGAGTAGCTGTGTTAGTGTTTCACACACTCTGAATTTAGACCTTGAAAACCAAACTGAACTGTTAAAATTTCTTCTCCATATTTACTTATTGTAGTTACGCCTGTGTCTTGTAGTTAAGAGGAATGAGACTTCTTTTTATATTTAGCTGACAAAGTATATTAGTATAGAATGGAATTCATTAAGATATATGGTGGTACATAGATTTAGAACACAAATAGACCAAGTGACTATATCGAAGTTAGTTTTGATGCTGGTTTTTTCTCACTCTCCGCTTGTCCATCATAAATCAGCTATTATAAGATTGAGGGATACTGAATTTTGTGACTGTAAATATGTGTTTTAAAATTTCATGTTCAAGCATAGTTTTCTTGCCATTATTATAATTTAATAGTTAATGTTGTCATAATATTACTGCTAGTAAATATCCATTAGAATGTAATATCCTTAATTTAGTTAATGGTATCACCTCATGTTATGTGAAATATGCATAAATATATTTATAATAATGGTCAAAATGGATCAAACATACTGAGAAGATGGGATGATTTTTAAAAGCCTTCATCCTGCGGTAATGGGATTTTTCTAATACGTAAATGAATACACAGTTAGTTTTCTGAGTTCCTCTTAAATCTGCATTCTGGGTAAAAATTAAAAGAGAAACATATATCCCCATTTTGAGGAACATAATAATTTCAAGGATGGCAAATTAGCTTATCTTGACCTACATATTAGACTGGATGACCTGCACTGTCTGATTGCCTTAACCAATATGAAGTTCCTTCATGGTCAGTTTCTAAGACTTCATAAAAATGTTAAAGGTTCCAGGAGCCATGGTTGTACTTAGATGTGCATGTGACTATGTTACACATGCATATATAAGTCTCCTCTTGTTCTTACCATCATTCGGATTTTTCCCTATATGACTGTGTATAATGATGCAGCACAGAACACCTGTGCTTGGTATCAGCCCTACCATTTATTGCCCACCATGGTAGATGCTTATTCCTACTAATTTTTCTTGACTCCCATAAGACATACTGAATGTGCATCTACTATATGATGGAGGGATGCAGACTTCAGAAATTATGGCCATGCGGAAAGCTTTTTTGCCATCATTCGTGATTCATCAAGTTCAAAAGCCTGTTTCCACACAAGCTCAGAAGAGGCCTGGAGGAGACAGGCAGGAACAGGCTGTGTGAAATGCACTGCTCTGCATTTGCGAAGCCAGCTGCTCTGCAGATACTGGCAGGAAATCAGCCTTTGGCGCATGTATTGTGTATATATAGATATGTATATTTATATATAAAATGTATTAGACATGCACAAAAAGCCTGTTCCTGTGTCTGGGGAGAAGCAAAAATATTTATAGCCCTTTCCTACTACAAATAAAACTATTTGCCTTGCCTGGCCAGGGAGACTAGGTGTGATAAGTACAGAAGTTTTATTGTGGAGCAACCGTACTACTCCTAAATAATGAAGACATCGAAACTTTATGCTGTAATCACTACTCAGCATCACGCTGTTAACGTTTTCCAGGTAATACGTATATTTTACTAAAAGCAGACCTGACAATGACTCAGGCTTGTTTTGTCTTCTTGAGTCAACATGAGCTTTCAATGTCGTAAGTTCAAATATATGAAAGTTCAGATGCAAAAACTTGTTAGTAGAAGGTTCTGCTTAATAATACATCAGATTTGAGACCATACATCAATGAAATGGGAATATAACTCCTTAAATGTAGTTTTGATTGACCAAGAAGCACCTAGAAATTCAAAAATCAAAGGTAAATTTACAAGGAACAGATGTAAGGGAAAATGTCAGCTGTCCTCGGCAATTAAATTTCTTCTGGTATTCTCAGAAGCCACATTCTCATTTGTTTGTTTTGCTTTAGTGACCTTTTTCAGAGATGCATTGCTGGGCATGGATATTTGAAAGCTGAATCACTGTCTGAGCCAGTGATGATAAAGTTACCATCTCCTGCCCTTCGGGGTAGATAGTCAGGGTTGCAGGAGGTCAGGGAGTATTGCTGCTAGGCATCCTTTAACAGAACTCTCAAAGTAGGATATTCGTTTGACATAAAAATAGCATCCAAACTCCCTAGACCATCAGTGTTTTCTAGGTTAGAAAGTCTTTAACTTGTCAACAAAATCTCAGGGTCAAGTGAAATGTTTATCAGTACGAAAATTGCCACTTCACTATTGACTGGCATTTAACTAAAGATGAAATTTTAGCTCTGTTTAATCAGATAAAACTAGCCTATGATGCATTTCTATTGCCAATTACAAAATAGTCTGAAAGCTAAATAATCACTGGTTTAATGTGTGTCTGTAAAGGTAATTTGTTTTCTCATACTGGCATGGTTTTTAATAGAAAACAAAAATGCTAAAGAGGAAAATGTATTTGGAAGCATTTTGAAGTTTTTTTTTGCTACCACAACTTTTTTATCAAAAGGTTGTTGATTAGAATATACAGGATCTCAGAGTTTCAAGACTTGGAACTGCATGTCAACCTACTTGGGTCATGAATGAACCTGACTTGAGAATTTGGTCTGCCTCAGTACAGGGAAAAATGCAAAAACCAGAAGGAAGTAAATGAGGTGTTCACTTCCTTCACTTCTAGGCACTTTACACATGCATATGGAAATCCTTTTGAGGGGTGTAAAAATCCGAGACACATTTTGAAGAGTCAGCAACAATGGCAGCATGTAGAGAGTCATGATAGATCGATCTGAATAACATTATGAGTAATTAGTGTCAATTTTCAACTTGTTCTTCAGATCAGGTAATTTTTCCCTGTATGACTAATAGAAGGACTGTCTTTCCTCCTTTGGTTAGCATTCTTATTTCTGTGTATAAACGCATGTCTTCCTGTAAACAACCTTAAATATTCACTTTAATTATATATGCCAATTAGATAAAAATGACTGGAGAAATGTGGCAAAGTCATATATGCACCAAATTTTCATGTTTATTTAATGGCTTTACATATTGTGATTTACTTTCTATCAAGGTCTGGAAACGTCAGTATTTCAGGAGAGAATTGGACGTTTCTCTGCATTGTTATGCTCTCATAGTATAGTACTGTGTGCTGAAGGGCTTCTATGTCTCATCATTTGTGTCTTTAGAAAAAACTCCTAGTTTTTAGTATATTTTAGAGGGTTTTTTATGATTCGCTTATGCTCGATACAGTTACACTCATGATAATTGCACATCTGGCATTACAGATGGAGTCAAATTATTTTCAGTGTATTTTAGTGTTTCAATGATTCCTTTGAGTTCTCTGTATTTAGACTCATCCCAATTATATGTGACATTGTAGATGGAGTAGTATTAATTAAGATTCTATAAGAAACTTTGGAATTAGGCAGAGAATTAATAAAGTTAAAAGAAAAAGGAAAATACTGAAATTATAGAATGGAGGGGTAGTAGATTTTTTTTGACCTATGAAAACTACAAATAATAAATACAGGGATCTTTAACTCATTGGGATTAATTTCAGAATCTTTCAGTGGTCATTTCTGTGTATATTGAATATATGTTTATAAAAGTCAAAAATATTTCCATCCTTAGTTATTCTCTCAATAGCCTTTCTGTATACATTCACGCAAAATTGTGTTATGGAAAGTATTGGAAAGAAGTATTGTTAGCAAGTCTGCTCTTTAATAATCTCTGTATGCAAAAGTGAATGGCAGGTACAAGCAGGCTGTGGAAATGCATTAATTTAACTGAAAATCGCTCCTCACCTACAAGAGTCTTCCAGGATGCTTCTTTATGTGTACTGCTGCTGTGGAAAGAAACAAGATGACTGGAAAACCTAGTGGGTTCAGCTTGAGTGAGAAACTGTAGCCAGGGTTGTGCATTATCTCTCTGTGCACATCGAGCACATCTTGTCGTGTATGTGTATCTGCTGCAGTAAAGTGAGGGACTCTGATTTGTGGGAGGCTGTGCCAGTAAGGATCTCTGGGAGATGTGCGGTCTGTTTTATTGTTTTGTATCAAATTTGACTGTGATCCCATGCTTCTTCTCTGGACTTCTGATTTAGAGCTTCTAAATTACACAACTAAATTAATTTAAAGTCAAATAAATAATTTAATTATGGTAATTATGAGAAAGGACTGAGCTGGTGTCAGGTCTAAACATATTTTACTTTGCATCAGTATTGCTACCAACCTGAAATGAAATTGAAAACTTAAATTCCTACGGTATCCTGGAACTTCATCAACTAACCTTTACCAGCCACGGCTGGTTAGCCTGCATGATAGCCTAAACATGAGTGACAAGTGTTTGAGTACAGAAGGCTGTGTTGAGACTATTAGATACAATGCATACCTAGAAGCCTGTACTAATTCTGCAGCAAACTCCTACTTAGCAGCACGCATATGAATGTGTGCTATGTGGGTTCGTTATATGTTGGATTAGTACTTTAATATGCATTGTACAGAGTTTATTGCAAACGAAAGAATAAAGTAAGCAACCAAATGGTAGATGAGTTCACCGCTGTAGTATGCCGTGAAAACTTGTGATTTAGTTATCATGCTCAATTCTTGCTGTTACCATGAGAAATGAGTGAATCTATTCTTCCACAAGGAATTTATGTTAAGCAATTATTTTTATTATGAGATACAGGACTTTGAATAATTCTAAATTTGTACGTCTCTTATTTGTCTGTACCGTACTGACGTGTTGGGGATTGGAACTAGATGATCTTTAAGGTCCCTTCCAACCCTGGCCATTCTATGACTCTGTGATTCTATTGTATGTATCATCTGTTGTGTTCTTAGTTCATGTGTCTGACTTTATGACTGGCTCCCTTCCTGATGGTTTGTGGTGCTGGCTGCTTTTGTTGCAAATCAGAAGGCTGGCAGGGCAATATGACGGGTTAAATGGTCTCAAGAAATCAGACGATATCCCTGAGATTAATTACTTTCTTCTTCAAAATCTCTGTGTTGAAATACTCACCTTTCCTGTCATGCTGCAGGCCATCCAGAGAGAAAAGCCTGAGAAGTACAGAAAACTGCAAGATGCCAGCAGATCAGCTGAGGCCCTGGTGGAACAGATGGTGAATGGTAATTACATGGGAGTTGATATAGATAATCTTCTTATGGATTTGATAAAGGCACAGGTTCATATTTAACACAAGAATTATATTAGCAAGTACTGTCCAAATGGAACGGTAAAGTAATATTGCCTTATATCTCTTTTATTATTTCTGAATGTTAAATCTGTTAATTAGGAGAAAGGAAAAAGATGTTACCACTTCTGTTCCATGAAAAGAAATGTGCGTAAAACTTGCTCACAGTAATTAAGTGCATATTAACAATCTGTTCTGTGGAGAGAATTAAGTTGTAATCTTATTTTCTGAGTGTGCTAAGCTTTTGAGGTACTGAAACTCATCAGGGTTAGAAAACTCTGAGGGCATCACTTTGAACAGCTTGAAAAAAGAGATTTCTGATTTAAACAGTGTATGTTTTGTACTACACTTATTGCTGTAAATGTTCTGTATCGTAGAAAATGCAGCATTTTATTAGGTTTTGGAAGAGGTTTTTGGCATTTGGCTTTTCAAAAATAATAAATGTTCAAGCTTATGCAACTCTTAAAGGTGAAATTAGTTGTTAGGGGTTTTTTTATTATAAATTTGCAGAATAAGTCTATTATGGTGCTGTTTTGAGCTTGAGCATATTTTTAAGGGGGGAAAAAAAGATAGGTATATGGAAGTAAAACTGGAAGTCATGCTGTTGCCTTTGATATAAAAGGTTGCCTAATTTTGCAATAAAATATTAAATATGAGCCAGCTTCTGTCATACTGATATGATTGCCTGAAATATAGATATCAAATCCACCACGCTTCAGAGCGTGTATTTTATAAGAAATTGTTCTAATGAAGAGCCAAGAATGTAATTGCTAAAAATGGAGTTGTTTGAGATATATCTGGCCAAACTAAACAAGTTTAATGGAACTCTATTATCTGACTTAAGCATAAAGGTAGCATTTTTTAAGATCAACCACATTTAATCTGTGGGACATATTTATTTATGTAACACATGTTGCAAGGATTCCCTTCCCAGGCTTAATGAATTGACTGAAGGGAACCTGATGACATTTGCACCCACTTGAAATCGTTTGGGCAGTTTTCAGTGGCTGATAATATAAATTATTCTGTCAATTTTTTTTGATGTGTTTTCTGCCTGAAAGAACTGGTTGTACGGACCTTTTTAAGTCAGTATTTGAAATTTGTATGCTGCCACATCAAGATAATTATTTTGGGCAAATCTGTCTAGATCATACTTAGCAGTGGCCTGCTCGTACTTTGGCTAAATGCAGACTTGCACCTGAAGAATTCCAGCTCCAGTTTCTGTAATGTATATCCTACTTTCTGGTGACTAATTTTGGGTTTACTTGCAGAACTCAGCAGCATGCTATATATTCCTTTTCCAGTACTGCACTACCTGCCATGTTTAATGTCAATTGGATTGACATTCTATTCATGTGTGGTTTTATTTCAAGGTTCTCTTTTTTTTCTCTTTGAGTTTGTAAGTCCATGCTTAGTCATAGTTTATAGATGTTGTGATCTTGTCTGTGGCTACACATGCATACAAATATTTCCAGCACCTCCAAAATCACAGGATTTTTAGGAAGTGTGTCGGTCAGTTGGGATGCAAGTCCACTCTGGTAGACTAGCTAAGCCAGCATGACTTTATCTGTTTCCTATCAACTGCTCAGAGCTCTGTATAGTGCTATATATTGGGGTAGCCTTAGTAGCAAGAATACTATAGCAAGGATGACAGGTTAGTTTCTGGTGATAATGAAGTTCTCTTTTTGTCTTGATTTTTGGAAATTAAGTTCCTTTGAAAAAACAAGCTGTTCCTTTGGACTTGAAGCCTAAATGTTTATGGGACTTCTAGCTACTCCACTGCTGCAAAGACAATTTGAATAGTAGTGTATAAAATGGTTAAATAATGCACTAATCACCACAGCATTGAAGTGGTAGATGAGACTTGAATAAGTAGTAGTAGTTGAGAACCATGAGATTATTTTAACAAATAATTTTCAAATTAAATGTTAGTTGTTAAAACTTACACTTTGAGTGTAGAGAAAATTAATGGTCTTATTCAGACTTCCTGGCTGGTTTTTATTTCCAGATCATTATGATCTAATGCACTCACAAGTAATGGGTTTACCTCTACATTGACATTGAGCTAAAAGTTATGTCAACTATGTCTCTAATAAAACTATTCAGCTCTCCACAGTAGTTTTTTTCCACATTTACTTTCCACAGTAGTTCAACAAATTTTCTTTACTCTTTGTATGGCTTGTGGAAATTAATGTGGGATATACCATCTTCATTTCTGTTGAGTGCTGGATGCATTAAAAACAAAAGGGAAGGATATAGTACAGGGAAGTTTTGCTGAATCTCCAAAATAAGGTATGAGAGAGCAGACTGACTACACGTACATAGTTTTTTCTTCTAATGCCAGAACATGGGATTAGTATGCCTTTCAGAATTTCTGGGAGCCACACTGTTTAACATCTAGTAGATGGAAGATGCACTATGCTATCTTGAATGAAAAACGTTTTTAACTCTCAGATTTTACAAATCACAAATGATGATGCTCCCACTGTTATTCTGTTAGTTTCTCTAGAGAAACCATTCAGTGATACAATTGATGATTGTCGTGCATTTGCAGTGTAATCTCTTCATAGATTATACCAGGCAAACAGGGTTAAGACATAAATCAGTTGTGAAATCGAGTTATGACAATTTTAACTGCATTTTTTTCCAATATTATATATCAGTTACAACTGGACAAATAATACTAGTCTCTTAAGATTACAATTGCACTGTCACTAAATTCTTGTCTTATGTGTCATTCAATCATAGATTGTCTTCAGGTGGAAGGGACCTTCAAAGGTCATGTAGTCTAGCTCCCCTCCCTGTAGTGACCAGGGACTTCATTGGGTTGCTCAGAGCCCCATCTAAACTGACACTGAATATTTCCAGAGATGGGGCTGCTACCACCTTTCTGGGTGAACCGTTTCAGTACTCATATTGTAAAAATTTCTCACTTATGTGAAGTCTCCCCTCTTTTAGAATGAAACCATTAACTCTTGTGTCACAGCGTGCCTTGCTAAGAAGATTGTCCACATCTTTCTTTTATGACCCCTTTAAGTACTGAGAGGCCACAATAAGGTCTAATTGGAACATTTCTTCATAGTTTGAACACCTCAACTTGCAGCTTGTCCTTACAGCAGAGATGCTCCATCCGTCTGATTGTTTCTGAGGCCCTCCTCAAGACCCTGTCCAACTTGTTCATGGCCTTCTTGTGCTGAGGACTCCACAGTTGGACACAATAAATATAACACGTGTTTACTCTGCACTCATAACAAAATTCTGAATTTAACAGGTGAAAAGCATAAAAAAGACTAAGACTTAAGATCTCTGGTGAGTTATAAGAAAGAGTTAAGAATGGTGGTGAATTTCATTGTTGTATCATTTCTGTTTATTTTCTTGTTTTTACTTCTACTCGGGTAGGAAGGGAAATAAGTAAAAAGTAAGATTTGAATTATAGAAAGAATTAGTTTTGTGAATTTAGGGTTCCATTTGTTTGTTCCTCAGCACAAAAGAAAGTATTCTGAGGAAATGTATCTATACAGGGCACTATTCCTGTCCTACGTATACGCTTTCAGCTGTTGTCAGCAAAAGTATTTTGAACTACAAAGAACTTGCGTCTCACTCAGTGTAGCCACCGTATTTGTAAGCAGTGTATCTGGATGTTTCCATTTGAAGGACTTTTCCTATTGCAGAAGTCATCAGTAATGGTTTTGGCAGGTGATTCTTTACCCAACTACCCATATGCTCTACATGAGCCTCTTCTTGACTACGCTTTTATAGATGCCTGATGATTACAATCCATGAAATCTTAGGTCTTCTCTTCATCAGTGTTTCTAGAAAAAAAGGTCTGTTGTGTTTCTCTTTTCTAAATTACAGTGTAAAATAAAAGAACAGCTCTGTTGATGTATAAGTGAAGCAGGACACAGAACTGCTTGAGAGAGTCCAGGGCAGAGGCATAAAGATGATGAAGGGAGTGGAACAACTCCCTGGTGAGGAAAGCCTGAGGGAGCTGGGTCTCTTTAGCTTGGAGAAAAGGAGACTGAGGGGTGACATCATTAATGTTGATAAATATGTGAAGGGTGGTTTTCAGGAGGATGCAGCCAGGCTCTTCTTAGAGTCATCTAGTGGTAGGACAAGCTGGAACAGAGGAGGTTCTGCATCAATATGAGAAGGAACTTCACGGTGAGTGTGACAGAAGACTGGAATGGGCTGCCCAGGGTGATTGTGGAGTCTCCTTCTTTGGAGATGTTTAAAATGTGCATGGCCATGTTCCTGTGTGAGTTGATCTAGGTGATCCTGCTGCGGCAAGGGGATGGGACTAGGTGATATTTTGAGGTCCCTTCCAATCCCTAATGTTCTGTGATTTTGTGAAAACATACCGTTTTTAAACGGCATTGTTCTCTTGTGAGTTACTATTTCGCATATGTTTGTGAGCCAAAGGCTTTGAAATTCACAAATAATGCATTATTCAGACATAGAACCCTGCAGATGATAAATGCACCTAATAAATATGCCTTCTATTAAGTGGCAGTTCCAAAGTGCTAACATGTAAGGTGCTGAGAGACTAAAATATTTAAACATCATTTTCTATGCTCAGTACACAATGGATGCACTTCAGATAATTATCTATTTCCTATGAGTACTTGTATATTTATTCAATGGTTATATCAGAAGCTTTTAGAAATGAAGCAAATATTATAAAGCATTATTGCTAAAATAACATTGCTCTACCCGAGAATGGGGTTTATATTATTTCTTCACCTACTTGTCAACTTTTCGTGTTGACATGAGTGAAGGGTAAAATGTTAACACCCTGATGAAAGTTGATGTTTGCTAAAGGTACTAAAAGTAATGAAATAATCAGTACTTATCATGCAAATAATTTTCAAATTCATGATTTTTGCCAACTTAGAGAGTAAATAAAAACATTAGAATCAGGCTCTTATTGCATCAGCTACTCAAATGTGTCATTTGCAATGAGAGGGAAGACTGGCTTTCTTCAAAATAAGATAAAAGTTTGTCAAATTTTCCCAAATTATTTCATGCACAGGTAATGGCCATTTTCTTACACCTTTCTGGAAATGGTAACATCTGATAGAGAGCTCTGAGTTACATGAGTGGTTTGAGATACTCAGATGGATCATCCTTTCAGTAGGGTATTGGGCTGCCTAATGGATGTGCACCTGTGTGACCTTTCACTAAATACTCCAATCTTGTACTTCAGTTACATGAAAAGGAAGATCGTTTCTTTGTTCGTCTGTGCACTTGTAGAATCACATTTAAATTCCAAGTTTAGATGTCTAAGAAAGTAATTAAAGGAAACTGACGTATATTGTGCTTTCTCACATATTTAAATGTGTTGAGGGACATATGGGTGAAAGAAACAAGGAGGATATGATTAATCTAGATTTTCATCTGTAGTACAGTCATCTCTGAGTCCTTGATGGAAATATGACATATTATTGTGTAGGAAGAATCCATGACTGCACTTACCCTGGTAAACTTGATCTTTTCTAAGGGTACTTTGGAGACTGCGACAGCTGAAAAGAGAGGAAGGAAGGAATAAATAGAAGTGATTTTTTTAAAATATCTACTCCATCAAACCCATAGGCAGTGTTTTCCAGGCTCAGAGGTAGTCGTGCAGACAGCAGAAAAGATATCTGCTCTCTGTTATAAGTACACAACGTTTTTACAAAGAGTAACAACAGAACAGAAGCAATTGTTGAAATACCGCATAGGTAAAGGTCCTCTTCTATATACATGTTTGTTATTGCTGTTGGTAAGATGCAGAATCTATGTGATAGACCTTCGCTCTTTTTTGGGCATGCTATGCCTCTCAAGGCTATGCTGCCTCTTTATATATTACTGTATGTTCATGAGACATTACAGTTTAAGAAAATGTAGCTCTGCATATCACATCTCCAGATTCAAGTACGTAAACACTAAAGACCAGACTGCTTGATTTTATTCAGATGTGATACCATGTTCTTCTTGATACTTTTAGGTTCTTTTTGTCAACCTTTAAACTGTGCTGTCTGGTCTTTGTATCATAGTGTATAGCATAGCCGCTCCAACCTCCAGTTGACATTGTGTCCCAGTAGTACTGGGCATCTGTTGTTTCTACAGCCTTGCTTATACTTTTTGAAATCTTGTACAATTTGCTCGCCTAGGGCAACGACCCAGAAACAAAGCATGTTGTCCAGGGAACCACTATCAGGTAGTGCACAGTCTGGGCTGTTTCCAGGCAACTCTGAGTGGAATAGCCCTGATCTGAATCCAGAATAGAGTTTGCCAGAGAACTGTGGTGCTCCACAACAGACGCAATCCCAGATTATCATTTAGTGTGGCTTGCCATATGGCATGCATTACCATAATTTTATTATAATAAATTTTAAGGCATTTAGTTGTAATTACGATTCCATTTCCTATGTCCTGCCTTGAAGAACTGCGCATGAATATGACAGGATTTTATCCCCGATGAAAACATTTTATTGCAGACTGGCAGCACAGGTTGCAAACAAACTGACAGTGTATAAAAAAACCACTGCAGTATAGTGGTGTGTGAAAGGTGGGAGGAGGTCAGGAATTTAGTAAGAAATAAACTCCTTTATGTTCTAGCTGGTTTCCTCAAAGTCAAGGGGCTAGGGGCAGCTGGGCTTATCTCTTAATAGGGTTGCAAACTGTAAGAGTGTTGATATAAATCCAACAACAGAGATTGTAAAATAATATTGTTTATTCACATATGCAACGTTATACAGATTTTTTTAGATTGTCAGGGGGAAAATTAATTTGTAGAAAACAGTCTGTGCCTTAAGGGTACAGATGGGCAAACAAACCTAAGAAATAAACACTGGCACGAAGGCAGATTTCTTACCAACAGAGTTCTGGGGTTCAAGAGGAGAAAGAAAGCCAGTCAATGCCCTTGTCATTCGTTTGGTGTCAGGTTCGCATTTCACCTCTCAGCCCAGTCCCCAAAAAGACTGAGATTTTTATATTGTGTTATGTGTTACATATGTGTGAGAAGTCTGTAGACAAAGAGTCTCCTTGGGGTAGCACTAAGCAAAGATCTTGATGGCAATTTAGCTTTTGATTAGCTTATCAGGGCGCAGCCATTCCGTCCCTCACTTTTCCAAGTACTATCTAATGATAGGACAAGGGCAGTGAGTGTAAGCTGGAACACAGGAGGTTCCACATCAATTTGAGAAGGAACTTCTTCCTAGTGAGGGTGACGGAGCACTGGAATGGGCTGTCCATCTCTGGAAAAGTTTAAAACCTGCTTGGACATGTTCTTGTGCAACTTGATGTGTTGCACAAGATGATCCTGCTGTGGCAGGGGGATTGGACTAGATGATCTTTCTGAGGACCCTTCCAATCCCTAATGTTCTGTGATTCTGTGAGAAGAGCAATTAAGACTCTCAGGCCATCCTTTCCATCCTTTTTTGTCTCAATACAGACTCTGTGCCTGGGAACCTTCACTCCCTGAGGAGGGCTCTGATTTTTAGACACAGTTCAGTGGATGTTTTGACTGGCTGGTCCTTCTGTTTGTGCTCTGAGTTCTCCTTTCCTGCTTGTGCTCTGTGTCCTCAGCATATAGCACTGAAAGCTTTTTTCTCATTTGCTTTAAAATTATTTTTAAGAAACAGAAAACCATTTTATTATTTTGAGGGAAAACATAGCTTCTGTTTTAGTGGGCTGTATTGCACGTGGACAGATAATGATGTTTAAAATACTGCTAAACACATCACATTAATCAATGGATTAAAAAAATTATTAATTTTGGCATAAATATCTGTCCTTTTGCTCTGTGACTCATTACATGCAATGACAATTTAAAATGTTAGGAATTACATTTAAATATCCTCTGAAAAACTGACAGGATGTGTAAGTTATGCTGTTCTGAAGTTAATGTAGCTCAATTTTTGGAATAATTATATATCATAGAATCATTAGGGATTGGAAGGGACCTTGAAAGATCATCCAGTCCAATCCCCTGCCACAGCAGGATCACCTAGAGCAAGCCGCACAGGAACATATCCAGGTCTCACTAGTGCAGAGTAGAGGAGGAGAAAAACCTCTCTCAATCTGCTAACCACACCACTTCTGATCCACCCCAGGATGCTGTTGGCCCTTTCTCCTACACTGCTCTCTCACTTACCCTTGTTATAGTTCATTAAATTTCTCTCTGCCCAGCTCTCCAGCCTGTCCAGGTCTCACTGAATGGCAGC
>JAOXOE010000001.1:74916218-74929309 GCA_028565055.1 Phoeniculus purpureus
TTCATTAAATTTCTCTCTGCCCAGCTCTCCAGCCTGTCCAGGTCTCACTGAATGGCAGCACAGCCTGCTGGGGTGTTATGTTTTGCTCTCTCTCTACTCTGCCCTAGTGAGCCTACATCTGGAGTACCGTGTTCAGTTCAGGGCCCCCCAGTTTGAGAGATGGGGAACTACTGGATAGAGTCCAGCACAGGGATGTGAAAGGTGCTGAAGGAACATCTCTCTTATGAGAAAAGGCTGGGAGACATGGGTCTGTTTAGCTGAAGAAAAGAAGGACGAGAGGGGAAATGATCAATGTCAGAAATATCTAAAGGTGAGTCTCAAGAGGATGGGGCAGTCTCTTTATAGTAGTGCCCAGTGAAAGACCAAAGGGTAATGGGCACAAACTGAAACACACTTTAGGAAGTTCTGCATAAACATAAGAAGAAAATACTTTACTTTGAGGGTGACAGAGCACTGGAACAGGCTGCCCAGTTAGATTGAGGACTCTCCTTGTCTGGAGAGTTTCAAAACCTGCCTAGACACGTTCCTGTGCAACCTGACCTAAGAGAATCTAGTAACATTCTGTGATTCCGTGGTACTACTGTAAAGCTTCTGATTATCTTTGATATGTATTGCTTCACTTTCTTTGCAAGTACATGTGGATATTTTACCTTTGTCTTAAGCCAATTTTCTTTTATGAGCTTTAATTGAAGGACCATTATTTAATAATAGACAGAAATAGGCAAACTGCATTGAGGAAATGAAACTCTGCCTGAAAATAATCATAAAGAAGTGTCAATTAGGGTTACTTGTCTCTTGGTCTTTGCTTAATGTCTACTAATGGTTAGTGTAGGACATAGAGGACTAACTTAGATGGACATTCAGTCTAATCTCACATTTATTCTTTAGTGCTTATGGGATTTCTAAAATAATGTGTGATGTAAAACTTGAGGGTTGGAATATCAGAAACATTAGTATAACTGGATAATGGGTCCCATTCATTTAAATCAGTGATTTCATTAAAAAACAACAGTCTTGCACGTTAAAGTCTAATTACAGTCCAGACAGTTTTCAAAATCCAGCTGTCAGGCATTTTCTTCTTTCTAACCGTTTTAATTAGATTCATGTACTGTATCTCTGTTTTATTCTCATGTTTTTGCATTGCATGAGGATTAGGGTTCATTCCCATAGCAACAAAGGTATCCGGTCAGCAACTTCAGATATTTTTAAAATACTTTCTTCACTAGTGTGTAACATCTGTAGGTTCAGGACTGTTATTTGGTGATAAATCAGTAACTAGAAAGTCTCAAATAGAGAAATTCAGTGGTTAAATTATTTTTTCTTTTCTTTGTGCCTTATTTATCTTTAAGTGTCATCTTCACTTATTTTCTTTCTAGAGGGTTTGAATCCTGACAACATTAGACAAGCCTCAGAGCAGCTGAAGAGCCGCTGGATTGAGTTCTGTCAGTTGCTGAGTGAAAGACTGGCATGGCTAGAGTACCAAAATAACATCATTGACTTCTACTCCCAGCTGCAGCAACTGGAGCAGACAGCAATTACTGCAGAAAACTGGCTGAAAGCACAACCCACACCAGCAACAGATCCTGCTACAATAAAAACTCAGTTGGAAAAATGCAAGGTTAGACATTCTCCTACAATTTTTTTATGATATTTTACTTCATAGCTGTTACAACAGTGGGCCAGATTATGGCATTCCTTATTTCCATGGAGCAGTGGAAAATGGACACTTTATCTTGGCAAGGTAATAATTGAAAATAATTAGTCAAAGAAAGGAAAGACTAGTAAAGAAAGAAAGAAGCAATAGAACCTAGCATATTGGATAGTTAAACCCCTGCCCCAAGTGTTTGGTTAATAGGAATCCTAGGTACCTAAAGCTTTGGGAATTACGAACCTAATTCTGTCACCGTCTGGCAGAATAGCAGTAGTTGTACAAAAAGAGTCACAGCTATTCCCTTACTGTTCTCCTTAAACGATTTTCTGTGCTGCACCATTATGGCAATTAGTTTCTGTCTTTTACTATGGACAACTGTCTGGGTATGGATGACTTAGAATATAATATTTTGACAGGAAACTATTGACATGTAGTAATGAATTATAAATTGCAAGACAGAAGTTAGACTTTGTGAAATTTCTGACTCCAGAACCTCTCAAACTGAAAAAAATGTTTGTAACCCAAATCTAGACCTATGATATTACTTCTATTTTCAGTCGCTTCCAGAGCTGGCATTGTGCTTACAGGGGTTCTCTACTTTCATGCAGACAACTCCTGTTAGAGGAGCTCTACTATGAACAGCACATTTGGCTTACTTTGCTCCTTTCTTTTTACTTAGTTGTTGCAAAGGTCAGTGTGCACAAGGTCTTCTGAAGGTATAAGAGCTCCTGAAGGTATAACAGCACAACATTATTTATCTCTGCATCTTCCTGAAGAGAAGTGGAGAGTGGGGGTTTGATCTCTTCCTCCTGGGATCCAGTACCTGGGAATGGTTCAAAGCTGTGTCAGTGGAGGTTTAGACTTGACATTAGGAATGATTTTTTTTTACTGAGAGGGCAGTCTAATCCTGGAAAAGGCTCTCTAGAGAAGTAGTTGGTGCCCCAAGCATATTAAAAAGGCATTTGGACAATGTCCTCCAAGACATGCTTTAACTTGAGTGGTCCTGAGGTGGTCAGGCAATTGGACTAGATGATCCTTATATGTTCCTTCCAAGATAGAACTGTCCTATTATTTATACACTATTCTATTCCATTTAATTCTACATTCTATCTTGACCTATACTTCACTCAGCCTTTGTTTCTGTGAGGCTACTAGAAATCAATGTGCCTCTTCACCTCTGTTTCAACTGTCTGCTCTATAGCCTGTACATAATCTAACAGATGTGTGACTAAGATCATAGGGCATGTGACACTTTTATTCTCTCAGATACATGTGAAGAAGATTCTCCTTAGACATAGAATTCTAATGTACAATCTGATTTTCTTTGATCATTCTAATGTTAACGTGGCAATGTAACGTTAAAAGTGAATTAAATAATGGTAAGACTATCACAATGAGAGAAAAGGTATTGATTTGTGAGAAAAGGTTAAACTATTGAATTTGTTCTTTCTGTAACTAATGTCGTTAAAAAGCAAAGCAGGAATGTGCATTGGAGCAGCGGTGATTTCATGGCACCGGTAATTATGTTTGTTGGTAAGCTTTATCATGATGTTTTTTATTCAAACGTGCAGGATGAAATAATCCGAATGTCAACACTTCAGCCTCAAATTGAACGGCTAAAGGCTCAAAGTCAATCTCTCAAGGAGAAAGAGCAAGGACCACTGTTTCTGGATGCTGACCTTGCTGCTTTTACCAGCCATTTCAAACAAATACTTGCTGACATGCACACCAGAGAAAAGCAGCTACAGACTAGTAAGTCTTCATGAACAGAAGTCCATTTGCCTTATCAGCATGCAAAGAATAGATCTATGTATTTTGCTTTATTACTTTTACATTTGCTTTTGTCACGCTAAACCACCAGGATAACTTATAGAGTCGTCTTTGCAGCTGCATCTCCCTTATGAGGAAAGGCTGGAGGAGCTGGGCCTCTTTATCTTGGAACAAAGGAGACTGGAGGGGGGTGATCTCATTAATGTTAATAAATATGGAAAGAGTGGATGTCAGGAGGATGGAGCCAGGCTCTTCTCAGTGTCATCTAATGATAGGACAAGGGGTAAGAGGTAGTAATCTGTAAAAGGGAAATAGTATAAACCATTGCTTCACTGAACCTAGAAGTGCCTTTAAAATGGAATATTTAATAACCAAATTGCAAAGCTTCTGGCTTGATTAAATCAACATCTGTGATTCCACTTGAACTCTGCTTTAGGTCCTTCAAATAGCAGAGAACAGAATTCATTAAAACTGAACAAAATGTTTGCATTGTTTGGATCATTTTAAAATTATTATTATCAGTAAACTTTCTGGAGAAGAGTGTTATGCAGTTTGGTGAAGGCTGCTGTAACAGCAAGTCTTGTGGCTTCACCCGTTCTCAGGTCCTCTTCACTACTACTGAAAATAGCTTTTCTTTCATATAGCTACTTGAAGTTTTGCATTAAGATTTGTTTTTTAATTTGGTAGGAAAAAATAATAGAAATCAAATACTGCATCACAATACAGAACTTCATTTCACATGTATAACTCAAACTGCAGATAAGTATTGTATACTCCTTTAACATATGTGAGCTGTTGGAATTATACCTCCCTTCATTCAGAGTGATGTGTTTAAATGTGTGTTCTCTTCTAAAGTATGGGTTGTTTTCATTAAATGAGTCAAGGACAATGCAAACCAAACTTAGAAAATCAGATTTTAAATGCTATTTGATGAGATGAAAATTGTCTCTCTTCCATGCTTCCAAGAACGCCTTCCTGTTGTTTTCTGTGTATAGAAAATACATCACACGTGAAAAAATTCTTGTCTCACAACACAATAAATTCTTATGTTACCAAGGCCCATCTTTTGTAAATCCCTAAATGTGCATGATAAATCGGGTCAGCCGAGATGTCTATGAGGAAAACATGCCATGCAATGTGCGTACTGCACAAGAGAGCATTAATTGCCCTGATTGTAGTATGTTGTTATGACAGCTATCTGAGGGTTTTTTCCAAGCAGCATTCTGCTGATCAGCTACCAAATTACATTAAAATCTTAATTGCTTTCTGCCAAGTACTGCTGTATGACAGCATAAGTAAGCACGCACTTGAAAACAGTGGTGTTTGTCAAAACAGCTTTATGAACAGGTGTATAGTTTCTCAGTACAGCTCCTTCTGAAAGACCTGGGACAAAAAGGAGGTAATAATAGGTGTAACATTCTTTTGAGCTTTTGTAGATTTAATTATTACTAGATATGAGGTGGAAATGTTTCCCTTTCACCCAGCCATGCAATTTGTGTGTACTTTTTTCAGTTAGTGTAGTAGCAAATGTTGTTGAGGGCAGAGGGAGTATTTCTGATAATGAGTTTCTCGAGTCTGCCAGATGTTGACTGTTTACAGCAGCTGTAGTGTTTGTGCAATAAACACAGTTCAATAAAATTCAACTGTAATGCACAAGAAAGACTAATTTTCTCAGCATTTAACAGATGTCTTAAACAGAGCATTTTACTTGAACAGAAACATTACACACATTAACATGCGCCATAAAGGGAATGCTATTTCTGAATGCATTTCTGAAATTAGATTTTGGGTTAAGTAGAGTAGTTTGTCTGTTGATCTCTAAACACACATACTTAATCTGGTTGTCTTGGCCATGTGTGACCTATGGAAAAAATAATTAAATGACACACAACTCAAAACAGCAAAAATACGGACACTAGAGAGAATGTATTTTGCAAGTTTTCTGTTTCCACAGTTTTTGGGAAAGATCTGATACTGGTGCACTCTTTGGCAATTTGTTGACTCCAGTAAAGCCTGGTCTTTTAGTGAACATCACCCGTCAAGAAACCAAATAATAGAGCACAAAATTATGTTGTCTCTTTATTTTTTCTTCCCCATTGAATACAGTTTGTGACAGTTTGCCTCCTGCACGCTACAAAGAGACAATGAGCACTTTACTTGTGTGGATCCAGCAGTCAGAAGCTAAAGTCTCCGTGCCTCAGGTGGCAGTTGCTGATTACGAAGTCATGGACCACAGACTCAGGGAGCTCAAGGTAGGTGCTAAGGCTTTGGGCACAAGTGACTCAAATGGACAGTTGGAGGAACAGGACCCTTAGCTGTCACAAGTCCAGAGAAACCCATGGCTTTAGAGTCAATGACACCCGTTTGAGTTTCAGGCAAAGACTTGAGGACAGAGTGGATGCTTCCTAAAATCAATTTCTAAAGTTAAAGGATTGAAAGTGTTCACTACTGATTATATAGGAGATTGAACATGTTAAGTAAAAGGTTTGCTTGTCCCCATGGTATATGAAATATTCCTTTGATAGTTGTTCTGGTAGTTGAGTGTAGGTTTAGCTCACTTCCAGCGCTGACATGGAAATCACTGTGACTTGCAGAATGCATTATGGGCTTTTTCAGATTTCTGGTTGGATTTACAAGGAGACGCAGATGTGGAAAAAGTTTTGCCAGGGGGTACAAACTTTACCTGTATTTTAATGTTTGATACTATTCTGATCAGAAGGGAGGTGGTTAGTAGATCGAGAGAAGTTCTCCTCCCTCTCTACTCTGTCCTGATGAGACCACATCTAGAATATTGTGTCCAGTTCTGGGCCCCTTAGTCCAAGAGGGGCATGGAACTGCTTGAGAGAGTCCAGTGCAGAGCCACAAAGATGATGAAGGCAGTTGGGTATCTCCCTGATGAGGTAAGGGGTCACTTTAGCTTGGATAAAAGGAGGCTGAGGAGTGACCCCATTAATGTAGATAAATATGGAAAGGGTGAGTGTCAGGAGGATGCAGCCAGGCTCTTCTCAGTGTCATCCAATGATAGGACAAGGGGCAAGGGGTGTAAGCTGGAACAGAGTAGATTCCACATCAATATGAACTTCTTCCCAACGAAGATGACAGAGCACTAGAAAAGGCTGGCCGGGAGGATTGTGGAGTCTGTCTCTGGAGATGTTTTAAAACCAACCTGAACAACTTCCTGTGTGACTGGATCTAGGGGATCCTGCTGTGGCAAGGGGATGGGACTGGATGATCTTTGGAGGTCCCCTTCAATCCCTAATGTTCTGTGATTCTGTGATACTGGAAGGCTAATGAGCATGTTGTTTGATACAACTAGTAATGCACATTCAGAAATGAAAAATAGAATATAGAAAAAAAAGATGCAGCAAATTTGGGATAAGAATTGAAGAAGTTTTGAGAAGTTATGAAAAACTTAGATCACTGAAGCAGTTCCAGGTTTGTTCTTTTTCTGTACAGTCTGATTCTTTTTAAAGTGTAAACATTAAGGCCAAAGTAAATTCTCGTCTAAAAGTAATTGTTGATCAACTCTATTAACAAATATAAACACCTCTAGTTAAAATTTCGGTTCAACTTAAAAACCTACTTTATACTTTCTGTGAGAAAAGCAATTACAGGTTGCTCACAAGTAGAATGTATCATTGGATATTGTAGGAGAGGTGACACACATTTTTATTTTTCACTCCTTTCTTCAGCCGCCTCAGCTGTGTTTGTGAAACAAAGAGAATTGCCTGACACATAAATTAGATACTATTTGCTCCTTACTCATAGGGTCTACAAAGTTCTCTGCAAGAGCAGCAAAAAGACTTGAACTATCTCAGCACAACTGTGGAAGACATGTCCAGGAAAGCTCCTGCAGAAGTAAGCCAAAGATACCGATCAGAGATTGAAGTGATCCTCGGCCGTTGGAAGAAATTATCAGCACAGCTGGTGGAACATTGCCAGAAACTTCAGGAGCTTATGACCAAACTCCAACGATTCCAGGTTAACCACATTTTTTCAGCCTCACTTATTATTTGTTGGCTTATGGCTGTGGGACTAGTACAGGGTACATTTATACACCTCAAGAAATTGACACCAAAGTGAAATATCAAAGCAATATATCAAATACAAAGTTTGCATCGCAGACATATCAGCAGTGTTTTGATAATGATCATTCTGAAACATACTGATAATTTATGTATTATTATTTATAAAAATTCTGTTAATTTTCCGTGGTAGCTTTGTTGTTGTCAAATACATCAAGAACATTAGGAAATGTTCACTTTGGTTATCTATATTGTTATAGCTGTATATATCTATATTGTACGAGTCTGTATTCTGATGAAATGTCCTTTAAAGTGCTTTAATTTATCTTTGCATTCAGCATATAATTCAGCATATAATATCAATATGTACTCATTGTTTATCCAGGGTAGCATTTTAAGGAATTTTAACTGACAGTTTTTAAACCTCATTCTGCCTTTAAAGGTATTATATTGTCTGTATAATGTTGTCTGCGATGGGTAGTGGAGAGTTGAGGCTGTTTAGTTTCAGGAATAGGAAGCTAAGGAGAAACCACATTGCTCTCTATAACTGTCTGAAAGGACATTGTAGAGATGTTGGTGCTGGTCTCTTCTCACAGGTAAATAGCGACAGAACCAAAGGGAATGGCTTCAAGCTTCAATGAGGAAGATTTAGGCTAGATATCAGGAAGAAATTCTTGACAGAGAGCGTGGTTAGACACTGGAATGGGCTGCCCAGGGTGGTGGTTGAGTCCCCATCCCTGGATGTGTTTAAAAGTCACTTAGATGTAGTGTTGGGGGATCTGGTTTAGGAGTGAACCTGTAGAGTAGGGTTGATTGTTGTACTCAATGATCCCAAGGATCTTTTCCAACCTGAATGATTCTATTATTCTATGATTCTACGGCTTGCTGAGTCATTATGATTTTAGTTTCTGAAGTAGATCTGTTTCAATTACTGTTTAGTTATAATTTAATTTTTTCCATTCTGAGTAGAAAGGGAATTTTTCTGTGTTCTAGTAGAGAAATGGGTAGTAGAGCATGCAACTTCCTAAAGGAGCCTGAAATTTATAGTGAAGCACAGATGAATTTGATAGGTAAGCCTGAATTAATTGTCAACTGTGAGTGCTTCATACAAGGAATCGATGAACACTCGTGTTGCATCTAAAGACAAATTATATTTGGAAGGGAGCTGGAAAATTGCCTGCTTGTACACGTGTTAAACTTGGGCAGAAATGGTCAGACTGCAGGCTAAAGAGTTGATGATGGTCCCAGATAAAATGAGGTTTACTTGTTCGCTATGTTTATATTTTTCAGACAGTTCAATAATCTTGGGATTATACTGCAGTTTGTTTCAGTTATTGTGACAGGATGTATCACGCTATTACCAGGCAGGTTCTGTGCGATACAATAAAATGTCTTTTTAATAAACAGAATGACACTAAAACACTGAAGAAGTGGATGGCTGAAGTGGATGTTTTTCTGAAGGAAGAGTGGCCTGCCCTTGGTGATTCAGAAGCACTGGAGAAGCAACTTGAGCAATGTACAGTGAGTATTACCTGCCTGCTTGGCCATGAATCAGTCCTCTGTGAATCTGACTTATACTGAAGTTACACAAATTATTACCATTCCTTAAAATAATTTCATTTTGTAATGGGGATGTCTTCTGCAATGTGCTTGCCTTTCTGTGTTTGAAGAGAGATATGGACAGGAGGCATACAGTGACTGTGCCAGTATTATTTATAGCTGGAGCAAAACATGAAAGATGGGAGTTGCGGTAAATAATAAGTTAGTGTTTTAAGATGATTGTTTATTTACTCTGAGTTTTAAAACACTGCATGTTTATTTATTGTAATCTGTATAAGCTGTGCCAGAAGGTTTTTTTCTATATCTATTATTCACACATGATTTACAAGGTTCTCTGACTATACTGAAAGAACTTGGAGGTGTTGTTGAGTTATATCCCTTTTCTTTTACTAAACTTACAAGCCCTGGGATTTTGTGGCAGCAGAGTTTTAAAGCACCATGAAGTATTGATAACACTAAGGGTTCACAAATTCTTCTGTCTGCCCCAACAGAGTGTGTAAGTCCAGTGAATCTTGCAATCCATTAAAGTCCCTGTCTATATGTTCAGTGGAATTTACAAGCACTGTAAATGTTTCTGGCAAGGCATGTAAATATTATGAAGCATACATGCTGATCTTACAGGAGTGTGAGATTCTCAGAGTTTTTTCTTACCTTTTATCTGAATGAAAATGAATATGAATTATACAGGACAACACATCTCTACAGAGTAGAAAGTTATATGTAATCCCGTTAGAATATGTCACCTGAACTTACGAAGTTTGCACAAAAATTAGCCATAACTGTCAAATATGTAATAAAGCTGCCCAAACCTTCCTCATCTTCTATATGCTTACATTTCTAGCCTTTTTCACAGTGTAGGAAGCCAAGTAACAGCTGTAGAACTGAAGGAGGCTTCAGGAATTAAAACAGGAAATGGCAAATTGGAATGCCCTTTGAGCTGAAATTGTATTTAGCCACAAACACACTTCGGGCAACTAGACATAGCCAGAGAGTATCACTGTTCAGACCATTTTGAAGAAAATATCCATGGAATTACCAACCCAGGGGAATGTTAGTTATTAAAATGTCTTCAAAAATAGTTTTCCACCATTAGGAAGGGGTGTTCTTTTACGAATATGAGTAAAAGATCTAGGCATTGTAAAAGATAAAACCTTATCTATCTGTGTGTGCATACGTGTAGTGTATACATAGCATTTGAAAGATGTATTCTGCAAATGAGCTCTAGAGATACTGCATAGCCTCTCACATTAAAGCAGTTAATTCCTTTCTTATTTATTTTCACAGTTGAGTCTGGAAATTTCACTCCTTTGACCGGAGATCTGGGCCGAAGACATGTCAGAATGTCGTGCAGACACGTTTTTATAGGGTTAGAATGTCTGAAAATGTGTGTGACTGCTGCTTCTCTAACCTTTTTGCCGTTCCTTCAGGCTTTAGTCAATGATATCCAGACGATCCAGCCCAGTTTGAACAGTGTTAATGAGACTGGGAAGAAAATGAAGAGTGAAGCAGAGCCAGAGTTTGCTTCAAGAATAGAGACAGAACTAAAGGATCTCAATGCTCAATGGGAACACATTTGCCAACAGGTATCAAGTCCCCTACTGTGCCTGGTTAATTTTAAAGTAATAATCAGATTTAATTGGCAGAATTTTTCCTTCTGTCCATGTCAGTAGATATGGAACTGAATTTAGATATTAAATAGACATATTAATTAAACTTCTATTTTAGGAAATGCGTTTATCAAGTAGCAATACATGCACAATATATTTCTTTATATTATGATAAAATGTCTTAGCATTTTTATAACAAAGTTACATACCTTAGAGGTTAACAGCAAGGTAATTTAGGGGTCCTGCAGAACTAACTTTCTGAAAGTGGAATATTGGTGTTTGTCAAAAAAATAACGTTCTGTATTTTGAGGTTAAGGAAGCTAAAAATTACTATGATTTAACTTACAGCATTTGGATTCCTTCTCTTTATGACAGGTCTTTTATGTTGTATTTTACTATTATATTCCTACTTGATTATTCTGTTCCTATCTTTTAATGTATGTTTGCATAACAGTAAAACCATAAACTTTCAAGGTTGCTCAATGTTTTACCTATGAAAACTTGGGTCCAGATATTTTCCTGATAAAATTCTCAGAAAAGTTGGTCTGTGAAATCTGTAGACATTTTATTGATCTTGTTCTGTAATAATTCCTCATCAACTAATGTGGAGTTTTTGAGCACTAATTTTTGTAATATTAATAAGTTAGGTATCTTTGCATTTCTCTCACAGAAATGTCAAGTAATGCCTTATGAGGTTAGAAACCTGGTACAGTTGTCCTGTGACTGCCCTGGAGATCTGCCTGGAACAGTTCCATTCAATACACAGCACAAATTACTGCCTCTCAGTGGGCATTTATAACACAATTTCTTTGGTAACAGCTATTAAAACACGCAGGTAGTAAATATGAAAATCAGTTTGGTCTGTGGGGACTTCTTGAAAGGGTTTGGAAAAGTCAGATTGCTTAGATATCCACACAGATAAGTTTTCAGTGGTGGAAAATTACCATCTCTTCTTTTGCCATGACTGAGGAAAAGGTAATTTGGCTGCAGGGCCACAGATGGTTGTGCTGTTATACCTGTTGAATATCACCTCTTTGTTTTTACTTTATTCTGTAAAACAACATGTATGTAGAAGAACATTTATGTTTAACAGTCAGTCTTCAAGGATGAGTAACAAAACCAGTTAACAGTCAGAAACTAAGACCAAAGACTAATACATAGTTCCTTCTGGTGTTAATGAAGATAATATTTGCTGTAGTGTTATCATGCAGGATTTTGAAGTGATCACCTCTGTGAGCTCAATTCTGAAAAATAGCGGGTGGATTTGTTACAAATTTCTGTCTACCACTGAAAGTTGGCTCCGTTAGTAGGTCAATTTGTTATGGCCCATTTTGATAGATTGATGTGCAATTCTAGGAATCATAAAATGGCTTGTGATGGAAGGGAACTTAAATGTCACATAGTTCCAGTTGTGTACATGAGTGGTACAGCGTAAGTTATATGACCCCTACGTAGTGACTGGCAAAGGATATAATAAGAAAAAAAAATTCTCTTTAATGTAAATAGTTTCTTCCAGTAGGAGGCTCCTTTTTAATTCATTTTAATGTACACATTGTCCTGAGATATTCAGTAATGACTTTATCGAAAGAAGGAATATGTGCATATTGCTTTGTTCTCTAGCGAGTTGTATTCAGATTGTTTTGAAGATCAGCTGACTTTATAGCTCAAGAGCCTTTGTTTTTGTCCTTTGATGCACTTTCAAGATCTCCTGTAGATGTAGTGTTTACATCTTTTAGAATATAGTCCCTGAGGGATCTTTCTGTTTTGTGATCTGATAACCTCAGTATATGGTGCTAAGTTTTCTTCTAGGATGATTGAAAACTCATTCTGCACGGTAATGTCTCACTAAAAAATGTATGAATACACATGTGTAATATTTTCTTGATTACCTATTATTCGTCCAATTACTTGTTAACATCTGTTTAATTGCCTAACAGCAATGTTATTAGCATAGGATTTAATTTGTTTCTTTTCAGACTAAAATATTGTCAAGCTTGTACAGCAGCCTTGCTTCAGATACCGTGTAATCTTCTCTTTCTTTAAGGCCTATGCTAAGAAGGCAGCATTAAAAGGTGGTTTGGATAAGACTGTGAGTCTCAGAAAGGATTTATCAGAGATGCACGAATGGATAACACAAGCTGAGGAAGAATATCTGGAAAGAGATTTTGAATATAAAACACCTGGAGAATTGCAGAAAGCTGTTGAGGAACTGACGGTAAAAGATGAGCGAATTCCTTGAGCTGTGTTCAAAGTTTCTTTTGAAGATTTTGTTGTAAAGAGTCCACTCTTTTTTTTAGAAAAGTGTCTTTTGAGATCTTAGCCTAAAAGTTAAAGTAGTAGATGGTCTGAAGTAAATTCTGATTGGAATATGTTGGAAGATCTTTCACCTTTCACAGTACTGCACTCCTTTATTCTCTTTACTTTATTGAATAGAGCATCACTTAAATGATAGAGTGAAAGCGGTTTTTCTAAGACAGA
>JAOXOE010000001.1:74929409-74950407 GCA_028565055.1 Phoeniculus purpureus
ATCACTTAAATGAGAGAGTGAAAGCGGTTTTTCTAAGACAGAAAAAAACCATTAGAATTACAGGATGTCTCCTGCTATGTTAAAGTATGCACGCCTTATTAGTTACTTAATGTAGCGATCCAGGAAGAGCATTTTTTTGGTTAATAATTTAATTAATAATGCTGCTTTTGTGTGGGGTGAACATGGCCCTTAGACAGACACTAATTTGTGATACGTTGGCTTGAATTTTGTTTCATAGGTTAATTTGTTTGCCTGTTCTATTTAGGAAGTCAGATTACATGGCAATTTATTCAACGTTTTGTTCACAAACTCTTCATTGTCCATAGGGCCTTACCAGTGTTTGAGAGTATCTGACCTCATTTACTGACAGAAATAACTAGATGTTCATCAGAGTATGGCTTCTCCTTCACCAAGGTGAAGTCATGCCTGACCAACCTAATAGCCTTTTATGAGGGCATAACAGGTGGATAGATGATGGCAGAGCGGTGCATGTGGTCTGTCTTGACTTCAATAAGGCATCTGACACAGTATCACACAGCATCCTTGCAGCCAAATTGAAGCAGTGTGGACTGGGTGATCAGGTAGTGAGGTGGATTTTGAGCTTGCTGCAGGCTAGAAGCCAGAGAGTGTTGGTCAATGGCACAGACTCTAGTTGGAGGCCTGTATCTAGTGGAGTCACCCAAGGCTCAGTACTGGGACCAGTCCTATTCAATCTATTAATTAATGACTTGGATGAGGGATTAGAGAGCACTGTCAAAAAGTTTGCTGATGCCACTAAACTGAGTGGTGTTGCCGACATCCCAGCAGACTGTGCTTCCATTCAGTGAGACCTGGACAGGCTGGAGAGCTGGGCAGAGATAAATTTAATGAACTGTAACAATGGCCATGTAGAGTCTTGTATCTGATCAAGAACATCCCCAGGTACCAGTATAGTTTGGGGACTGACTTGTTGGAGAGCTGTGTAGGAGAAAGGGACCTGGGGGTCCTGGTGGACAGCGGGATGACCATGAGCCAGCAATGTACTCTTGTGGCCAAGAGGGGCAACAGCATCGTGGGGTGGATCAGAAGGTAAATGGTTAGCAGATTGAGAGAGGTTCTTCTCCCTGTGTATTCTGCACTAGTGAGACCACATCTGGAATATTGTGTCCAGTTCTGGGCCCCTCAGTTCAAGAAGGACATGGAGCTACTGGAGAGAGTCCAGCATAAAGCAAGGAGGATGATGAAGGAAGTGGAAAACCTCCCTAATGAGGAAAGGCTGAGAGAGCTGGGTGTCTTGAGCTTGGAGAACAGGAGACTGAGGGGTGACCTCATTAATGTCTATAAATATGTGAAGGGTGGGTGTCAGGAGGATGGAGCTATGTTCTTCTCAATGTCATCTAGTGATAGGACAAGGGGCAATGGGTGTAAGCTGGAGCATAGAAGGTTCCATATAAATATCAGAAGTGAGGGTGACAGAACACTGGAACAGGCTGCCCAGGGGAGTTGTCTAGTCTCCTTCTCTGGAGATGTTTAAAACCCACCTGGATATGTTCCTGTGCAACTAGGTGATCCTGCTGCGGCAGGGGGATTGGATGGATGATCTTCTGAGGTCCCTTCCAATCCCTAGTGGTTCTATGATTCTATGATTCACATAGGATTTATTCACTATTGGTTTTAATTCACCACCAATTAGTGGTTCTCTGTTTCCCATGGGTCTTTACAGTTCCAGTGCCTGTTCTGCGTTAAACTTCTCTGTCTAGGGCCTCACGTAGAAAATGCTGTTGAGGAGGATGCTCCCTTTTCACTTGGTCCTCTTTTCGTGTCAGTTTGATATTCACTGGTGGTGAATAATGATGCTGGTTTTTCTAGGTGAAAAGTGAGAGAATTCATTCAACATTAGTGCTCTGATAAAAGCATGAAATATATGCTCTCAATTTCTCTTTAAATGGGGGATAATGACAGTGGGAAGGAGAGGAAAATCAGAAGGGTTTTCCTTTTTTTCTTCTACTGCTCATGATTTTACTTTTAAACCACAGTGCATGAATTTGCAAGACAACATATAGGTTTTTTTATCATTTGTTGTTTCCAAAGTCTTAATGACAAAGATATTTGGAGGATTTATTGGGAAATAAAAAATAAAACACTGAAATCTTTTACTATTCTGAGAGTTCCACTACCCTAAATACTTGGGAGATGTTAAATTGTGTTGAGTATCATGTATTGGTGGCAAAATGTAAGAATAGTCTTTTGGAGGCGTTCAAGGTTGTGTCAGGAAGTTGGTGTATTAAATGGCTTTGGAGGGTATTTTTGAGGGGTTGTTTGAGACTTTAACCCTCTAACAGAATTCTGACAGAATTCTAGCAAAATTTCCTTCTTAAATGTGGGGTATGACTTGTTTTGTTGGGGTTTGGTTTTGTTTTCTTTTCTTTCCAGAGAGCAAAGGAGGAAGCCATGCAGAAAGAAGTGAAAGTGAAGCTCATTACTGATTCTGTGAACAATTTTATAGCAAAGGCTCCACCTGCAGCTCATGAAGCTTTGAAAAAGGAGCTGGATGTTCTAATTACCAGCTACCAGAGGCTCTGCAGCAGACTGAATGGAAAGTGCAAAACTTTGGAGGTTGGATACCTTGTCAGTCATTGTATTTATAGGCCTTCTAACCGCAAAAGTAAGGCAGACAGCAAAGGAGTATTATCATATGAGTAATCCAAGGCTGTCCTTACTTAGGGCTATAGGTCTAATAGGACATGGTATAAGCCATGCATCTAAATCTTTTTGAGAATTGTGTATGCTGGAGAGTCACTAGAAGAGAAGCCTCTGACATGACTCTTAGCAGGGGAGACAGCAGTGATTCATGGACAGTCTAAATGTTTTGCTTGTGTATAAAGAGCCACCTTTATCCTCTTATTTAAGTACCCTGAGGTGCTATAAAATGTTAGGCAATAATTTATGTCCAGGGAAATAAGAACATAATTTCATTTTACAACATTATGTTCAGTACTCTACCATCTAAGTGGTCTATAATTCACACTAAATATGGCTGAGAATTAATTTCTGTAGAGATTTCAGTCAGAATTCTTGAAAGCTGTGTTTTCAAGTGTTTTATGAACCTGTGCTTGGAGTAATTAATACACAGAATATATAAGCAACCTAACTACCTCTTGCAAAACACATGAAAATCCATCAGGAATCTTTAAAAACTCTGATAATTTGTGTAGTTATGTATTACAAAAATGTTTTGCAGGCAGGTATATAAAGGGGATAAATCATGAAACTGGAGATTCGAGATGTGTTTTGCAGAAGCGCTCAATTTTTAAACCATCTTCTTTGACTTTGTGTAATCAAAACGGTTTGATTATATATTGTATTGATCTGCAACATTAAATACTGCAGAAAAAAATCAACTATATGGCGTCATAACTGCCAGTTGTTAACCATGTGGTTCTGGCAATGAAGCCTGTGATGTTCTCAATGTTTTACTATGTGAAAGTTAGCTGAGAAAATTTCAGTCTTAATGAATTTCTTTTTCTCCATTAGGAGGTATGGGCATGCTGGCGTGAATTATTGTCGTATTTGGATGCAGAAAATAAATGGTTGAATGAGATTGAACTGAAGCTCAAGGCTACTGAGAATATCCAGGGAGGTGCAGAAGAGATTTCTGAGTCTCTAGATGTACGTGATAACTTTAATATCAATGCATTTTAACAAACTCTTCAAATTTGTAGAAATTAAGTTAATAGTCGTAGCAAATCAAAATATAAATCGTTACACACAGTTTTGCTGTTGAAATTCAGCCATTCGGATATTTAATTTTTAAGTACCCATATACTCCCATTGGGCTCATCTGACATAGCCCAGGTTGTTAAAATCAAGAAAGCAATTAAGTTCTTTGAGAAAAATCTTTGTTTTCAGTCATAACCACTACAGAACATGCTGTCAAGTCATGGGTCATAGATACTTTTATCTTTTCTCTCTGCTTTTATTATGAAATTTCTTACATTTTTAAGTGAATTGAGGCTGTTCTTTAGAAATCTTTCTGCAGAAAGAAAAATAAACTCCTTTTTTGAACTTATTTCAGTCTCTGGAGCGTCTAATGAGACATTCAGAAGATAATCGTAATCAGATTCGGGAGCTGGCTCAGACTTTAACTGATGGTGGAATCTTGGATGAACTGATCAATGAGAAACTCGAGAAGTTCAATACTCGATGGGAAGAACTTCAGCAGGAGGTATATTTAGTAATCAGCTTTTCCCATTAAACAGCTGACAGCACCATTTAAAAAATACTGGTTTGTTAGTGTAGTTCCTAAGCAGTGTGCAAGGAGTTAATTTAGAAGTAGATAATTTGCATAGGTGTGATGGGCTAACTCCAGTAGGTAGCAGAGCACGACATAGCTGTTCTCTCACTCCTCATAGTTTCTGGTATGGTGGGAGAGAGAATTGGAAAGGCAAAGGTGAGAAAATTCATGGATTGAGGGAAAGACAATTTAATAAATTAAAGAAATAGTGTAAAAAAGCAAGTAATGCAAAAAAAGGAGACTGATGCTTAGCCGGTGCTCAAGCAATGTCAGTTCTGGAAAAAATGCTTCTCCTCCTGCAAAGCCCCATTTAGTGCTGAACGTGACTCTGGTACAGAATATCTCATCAGCCAGCTCAGGTCAGCTTCCTATCATGTCTTGGCATTGTGTTAGCAACACTGGTCATGAACATAAATCACAGCACCATGTGGCCTGCTGTGAGGTCAGTTTGCTCCATTCCAGTCAAGATCAAAAGAAAAAGCAAACCTAAACTTCCAAGATTTATGTGGTCAACTACTGGATTTAATTTTGATTTAGATCATTTATGTTGGCAAACCCCTTTTCATCTTCAAGTCCAACCATTAGCTTAAATTCAAGCCCACCACTAAGCCATGTCCTTAAGCTTCATACCTACAGTTCTAAACACATCCAAGAATAGTGATTCAATCACCTCCCTGGGCAGCCTGTTCCAATTCCTGATGACTCTTTCAGTAAAGATTTTCCTAATGTCTAACCTAATCTCCTCTTGGTGCAATTTGAGGCCATTTCCTTTTGTCCTAACACTTGTTACTTGTGAGAAGAGACCAACGCCCACCTCTCTACAACCTCCTTTCAGGTAGTTGTATACAGCAATGAGGTCTCACCCTCAGCCTCCTTTTCTTCAGACTAAATAGCTCCAGCTCCCTTATACACTCCCCATAAGGCTTGTTCTCCAGAACCTTCACCAAACTTGTTGCCCTTCTTTGGACTAGCTCCAGCACCTCAATGTCTTTCTTGACAGATTATTTTGCTGATAAATCAATTTTAAACTATGATACTTATATCTGAAGCTATACTTTTAATCCTAGTTTATGTAACATAGGTTTTTGTGTTTATAATGGCAAGAGCAAACAGAATTTACCAAAAGGTTTTAACAAAACCAAAGGATACATGAGGTAATTGTGCAGGTAGTCACCAGGACAATAAACTCATGTGGGCAGAAACAAGCTTGTGCAATATGTATCCAAAAAATACGGCCATACGAGTGATGCTGCAAGACAACACAGCACTGCTGTTGAGATACTCATTTTCAAAGGGAGATAATGTTTGTATGCCTTATCTTCTATAGTTAACAAAGACTTAGTGTGTTTAACTTTCTTTTGAACGTCTGAGGCTGATCCATAAGTGACATATACCTTATCTTTACTTCCCGAGGACTAATTCACTTCCAACTCTATATATCAGATCTAAAAACCACTGTTGCCTGAAGAACTTCAAGTTAATATTACAAGTAGCTAGCATCCTCTGTGATGCTAAATGTTATTTACATCCTATCCAGAAAACATGAAACATGTCAGCTAGATAGTCTTTAGACTATGCTTGAAAAAAACTGTGCAAAAATGATCATTCCATTTTAATTCTTCGAGACTGTCTCTTAATTCCTTTCTGGACTGCCCTCAAGATTATCCCTTATTTCGTTCAAAGAGCACACATGCATCATTTGGTAGACTTTGTCTGTTTTTCTCAAGAGAAGGACTCCTTTCTGCCCCATGTCCACATGATTACTTTGAGGGTTTCCAAGAGGGCTGCTTTTTCAAGCTCTAAGGCACAGTCCCTCTGCATTGATAACAAAGAGACAAAAAAATCCTACTTGCTATAGTTTTCATTTTTGCAATACAGTTATCACAGGTGAATATCACTGTATGACTGAAAGCCTAAGTATTTTCAACTTACTTTAAAAACACACCGTGAGATGTTACCTGAGTGAGTACTAGTACATGTTGGGGACTGACCTGCTGGAGAACACCGTAGGAGAAAGCGACCTGGGGGTCCTGGTGGCCAGCACGATGGCCATGAGCCAGCAGTGGAGCCTTGTGGGTATTTTTCAAAAAGTCATCTTCTTTTATTTCTCCTGCAGCACAGCTACTGAGTACTGCCTCAAAACCAAAAGTCTACTTGATTTTAACCATGAAACTCTTACCAATATCTCAGCAACTGCATGTGTGCATTTATTTTCTCTTTCATTCTGATAAAGCCTAATGGTAGGGGGTTTGCTTTGGGGGGTTTATTTATTATTATTATTATTATTATTATTATTGTAAATACTTCTTTTGTAACATCTCTTGTGTGAACTGAACATGGCCAGGGTAGAGGCTTGATTTTAGAAGACTATGTGGTATGGGGTCTGTTCCCAGTAAGGAAAAATTCAGACCAAAAAAATTAAAGCAGCACCCATTTACATCTCACAAAATCAGCACAACCGTGAAGGTGCAGTGTCCCAGGAGTTAGCTGAGCTGTTCTGCTCCCACTGCTAAGATAATTACTCTCTTGTACTTCCGCACTCACAGCTTGGTCTGATATTATCCTTTCATTCATCGAAGCTGTTTATGGTTTTAGAAAAGATGTACTTGCACCTCACTTGGAGGGTACAAAGTACTACACAGATTCTCGGGCTGCAATGAAATTCTCTCTGAGGACACAGGATGAGGAGAGATGGCCTTAAGCTGCACCAAGGGAGGTTTGGGTTGGATGTCAGGAGAAATTTCTTTACTGAAGCGGTTGTCAGGCGTTGGAATAGCCTGCCCAGGGAGGCGGTTGAGTCACCATTCCTGGAGGTGTTTAAGAGAAGGGTAGATGTTGCTTTGGGGGACAGGGTTTAGTGGTGATGAGAGGGCTAGAGAAAGGTTGGACTCGATGATCTTTAAGGTCTCTGTTCTATGATTCCATGACAATGAAAGGGAAAAGTGTTGTCTTTGTGCCTGTGTACACATATTTACTTTGTGTGCACAAATAGACATCCCAAGCACGGATGTGCATCTGACTTCATGTTTATTTGAAATCCAGTCATAAAAATTCAGACTGAGGTAAGGATTTATGTCAAGTATTTCTTTATCTAATTTGATATTCCAGTGATTACTTTGCCAATGTTGTAATTTTTCCATTTGTATAGTAAAATGGGATTTGTGTTTAGATAGTATCTGCTGATATCAGCACAGACAGAATAATTTTTCAATCACCACATATTTATCATATAGTTTTAAGACTTTCTGTGAATTTCCGATGCCTCTGAGGTTGGCAGAAAATGTATCTGTGCTTAAGCATAGATAATTGGAATGGTTAGCATTTAAAAGAGGTTCAAGTACTCCTTTAAAAGTTGTTTTTCAGAAGCAGTTAGCTCCAATTTTGTGGCCAAGATACCAAATTCTCCCGAAAGTGCAGGAACTTATTTTCAGGCCTAATAAGAGTGGAACGTTCCCAGTGGCATAGTTTAAATGGTGAGCTTTTCTGAACATAAGGACACTGCAGCTCTCAGTATGAGTAGATGATGGATGTGTCCAAAGAGATAGGTAGAGATTGTCTTCCGTGCTTCTGAGAGGATGCCTATACCTGTGGGGCTGTAGAAAGCTACTTACCCTGTTTCTGATAGAATGTATGAGTCCATCTGCTATGTAGTGATGCAAATACAAAGGTAGAGAATGACTTTATCCTAGCTAGGCTTACAAATTTGCAAAGTACGTTAAGGGAAGCCGTGTTTTTTTAACCCACTGCTTTAAACAGGTTGGGAACGTTGTAATATAAAAACTCAAAATAGATGAAGGTAAAACTCATTTAAGTAGCAAGTCTTCTCACTGTACTGTGAAGTTACTCTATTTTAGTGGTTCATTTGGTAGGTTAATAACACCTTAATGGCTCAGGTACTTCCATTAATGATAGCACGGGTAAAGCTGCTCAGTTTCACAGAATGTTCCTGGAATTGGCAGTGATGCAAGATTATCTGACCAGCTGGTTTGCAATAACACAAAGCAGCTTAAAAACACAAATATAGCAAAAGCTTGTTGGATTGCTATGCTTCAAGTTAGTCAGATAGCTAGCGAGATCATTCACAGGAAATAACATTGTTCGTTCATTAAATGTGAAGCTCTCTATAAATCTGAGCTCCATGAAGAAAGTGCAGTCAGATCAAATATTCTCACTAAGTTGCTGAGAGAGATTTTTGTTCAAGGCAAGAGTTTTGTAATGGATATAAAATTAAATTAAGGTATAGCTGTCTTTCCAAAGAAAAAGTGTGTTTTGATTTGAAAAGTGTCAGGAAACCTAGCAATGTTATTTAAAGAGTGCTTGCTGTCTCTGTCCTCCTTTGATTCATGTCAAAGAAGGTTAGCTGCTTCAGTCTGTGCTCAGCAGTACAGCTGGGCAGAGAAAAACTGTAATGCATTTGAAATTGTTGGTAATTGTTATGTGGTTTATATAAAGCAGAAACCCTGTGGTCTGTGTAAAACATCAGTCCACAGATGGACTCAATGACTGATAGAATAATGTACCAGGTTCTTTATTACCTGCTAAACACCGTATTAAACTGTTATAAATAATAGTTAAATCATCCTGTTTATGTCAAGTTTTTATACATCAGAGCATTTGAAGGACGACTTGGAAGAAGGATTTATTGTTCTGATTTGGTAAACCATGAAAGAAAAGCATCCTTCTCAAAAAATGATTGTGTAAGGTTATGGTAAACAATCCACTGTGGCACTGGGGATTGGGTAGAAGCAAGAGTCAGCTTCCTAGGCTAAAGTACACTAGAGTTAGACGGCTAATAGATTGGGCCAGTCTACGGGCAATATAAAGATCTCTCTCTTGTTTTCCAGAGTAGGAATTGCCTCTTTTCCAGACAACTATTTATAGTTCACCTAAGAGCCTTTATTCCTCTCACTTACTGCAGTGGATTGTCTCTGATGGGATTGTGATGGCAGTAAACCTATTCTCAGTAAAGAAAATCTCCTGAATTATATAATAAGATCAGGAGGACTGCTGTTCCTCAGAATGAAAGACTACACTATGAGGATGATTTTACCATGCAGCATTGCCAACTTTCACTCTGTATAGATATTTTCAATGAATGCATTGATTTTTCAGGGTCCTGCATTTTTAGACCTTGTTTTTGTAGTCTGGTTTTGGTCATTTCTTACTAAAAACCACTGAACGGGTGGCAACAAGATGCGCAACTTGTCATACAAAAAGGTGGATGAGCACAAGCCAGGAGGACCGGTTTTGATTCTTAGCTTGCTTTTTTGTGAAAGAAAAAAAAAAAAGGAGGGGGGAATCATATTATATGCATTATTACTGTGAATATTGCTAACACTGTTGTTCTTTTTAGGCTGTGAGAAGGCAAAAGACTCTTGAACAGAGTATTCAGTCGGCCCAAGAGACTGACAAAACTCTCCGCTTAATCCAAGAGTCTCTAGCTGCTATTGACAAACAGCTAACAGCCTACATTGCAGATAGAGTTGATGCCGCACAGGTGCCTCAGGAAGCACAGGTAAGTTTTACACAGGTTGAACAAGTGTGCTTACTGGTTTTTAGAATCAATTATAGAGTGTTTTGTTGTCCCTAAGTTTCATAGGAACTGATTCAGGCAAAACAGAGTTTCACTTTGAATCTTAAGCTATGTTAGCTATCAGTTAACTCTTATTTTTCTCCTTTCTTGAAATTGGAATAATATTAATACTTTTTAATGAATTTTAAAGATGTATCGGTTGAATTTCTCATCCTCTAATCTTATTGCTCTAATAGATAAAAATTATATATAAGCAAATACTCTTCTGTTTTTCTCTGGTGTATTTGGACTCATACTGTAGCAGTTTGTGATGTGACTTCCTATATCCCATGGATGCGTCTGGTTTATGTGATTCCTCGGGTACCATACTGGCCATGATTAACAGGCTGTGTAAAATGAAGTCATTCAGAACTTCTGCAAAAGCAGCAGCACAAAAGTTAATCAACTTGAATTAGCATACTTTCATGAGAAAATTTCAACTCAGTGCTTTTGCAGAACTTGGTTTTGTTCTGGAGATTAAACATAATCTCCAGAACAAATTTGACATCAGGTTCACCTGATTATACTATATCCACTGTGGGAAAAGCAGCATAGATGCTGCTGAGTTTTTCCTTTTATGTTTTTAGTTTAAAAAAGTTTTAGTCAGTGGGATCTAATGAAAAACCTTAACAAGTGAACAGATTTAATGCAAATATTGAAGTTCTGTGAAGTTCAGTCATGAAGTTCTTTAAAACCTCTAGAACATAAGAGAGTACACAATCAATTTTATGGGCTAAATCTACTGAGTCATTCCCTTAGTGAATGGCCGTGCCAACTGGTGGCAGAATAGGCAAATACTGAATGGCCACATCTCCTGCAGAGCTTCTGCTGGCACAGCTCTTTTGCAGAGCTGAGAACAGTTCATTCATACGATTCCCTAAAATAGTGTCTGCACAGCTGGAATGGGAATCGTTCAGACAATGATGCTAGTTTCTGAGCAGGGGGTCGGTTTATCCATGCTGAGTGATTTAACAAATTATTCAGCAATACACGTTGCATTTCTAAAAGAGAGCATATGGGAGAATTTATAATCAGAAAGCTTTTAAGGGCTTGGGAGTTCTGCATGTTAGCTTCAAAAATTCAGAACCATTTAGAGCCTTGACAGCAGAAATAATCTTTGGTTCAGATGATCAGAATGGAATCTGAGGAAACAACTTTTATTTAGCTCTTCCTTTAAGTGAAATGAGTTTAGTTTATAACGTGCTGTTCAACTTCTCCTTTGGATTAGTTTCTTATTGTAAATTCTGTGTGCTTCTTACTCCCCCATGTGGTACTGAGATCTTAATGGTAGAAAGCTGCTGCCACATGATTCATTTTGAGTGCACTGTGTTCAGGCAAAACAATCTGACAACGACCGCACCAATAAATCAGTTCAGATTCTTCAAAATGTAATAATTAAATAAGCTGGAATGAGGTAGATTTAAAACAGTACTGCAGAAGGAAAGGTTATTTGTTTGTATTCTTGACATCATGATCCCTTCTTTAATTTCACAAAATTTAAGTTTCTGAAAAAAACAAAGATAAATACACTTTGCCTTTTCAATAAACTCCTTGTGAATAATTTCAGTTCTGTAGTGACAAGTACTAAATGACTCTTTATTTTCCAAATGATAATGGTTATTAATCTGTTTTTAAAATATCATTGTGCAGTTAGAACCTGGGGGTTCTAATTGACAGCTGACTGAATATGAGCCTGCAGTGTGCCCAGGTGGCCAAGAAGGCCAATGGCATCCTGGCCGACATTAGAAACTGTGTGTCCAGCGAGAGCAGGGAGGTGATTGTCCCTCCTGTACTCAGCACTGGTGAGGACACACCTTGAGTACTGGGTCCAGTTTTGGGCACCTCAGTACAAGGCAGACATTGAGGTGCTGGAGCAAGTGCAGAGGAGAGCAACGAAACTGGTGAAGGGCCTGGACAATAAATCTTTTGAGTAGAGATGGAGAGAGGCTGTTCAGTTTGAGGAAGAGAGGGCTAAGGAGAGACCTCATTGCTCTCTACAACTATCTGAAAGGACATTGTAGAGATGTTGGTGCTGGTGATGGTTGGACTTGATGATCCCAAGGATCTTTTCCAATCTGAATGATTCTATAATTCTATTTATAAGGTTCAAAATCAAACTTAATGTGATGACATAATGGCAGAATTACAAATGTCTGCAATGTGTTATTGGACAAGAATAATGTCATGCTTCATTGCCTTCAAGCTAACATTTGGGACAAAGATTTCCCAGCTGTCTGCTTAGCATAATGTCTAATGTTAAAGGTATTTACACTTACATTTCCTCTGCTGCGAACTGAGAATTATTTTGTTCAGCCATGTGTAGATCAGTGGTCAAAGAGAGAAAAGTGTTATTCAGAATTATAAGCTTACATTCTGTTGCATATTGAGTTTGAATGTCTGTCCAGAATCCTGTTTTCTGCAAGCCCCCACCACCTCCCGGGAAGCCCATTCCAACTGCAGGCAGCCGTCAACCGCTCTCACATGGAAGAATTTTTCTCAAATATCCAGCCTAAATCTAGCTTTTCCCAGCTTGATCCCACTGCTCCTTGTCCTGTCTGTACAAACCCTCCTGAAAAAGACCTTCCACTGCCTTCACGTAGGCCCCCCTCAGGTACTGGAAGTTCAAAAGAAGGTCCCCCCAGAGCCTTCTTTTCTCCAGACTGAACAGCCCCAACTGTCTCAGCCTGTTCTCATATGAGAGATTCTCCACTCTCCTCATCATTTTAGTGGCCCTCCTCTGGATGCACTCCGGTCCATCTACACCCTTCTTGTACTCCAGGAAAGGTCTCGCCAGAAGACACTTGTGACACTGCAGAACTTAGAGGACTGCCTTTTTACGATTAGAACTTAATGAAATACATCTTAGAAAAGAGATGCTGAAGGCTAAATTTGGACCTTATTTTCCTTGAACAAATGGTAGAAGAAACGTAAGCTTACGTAGTCGCTCATGTCTTTAGATCCACTGCTGGTCTACTGAGACGATATAGTTTTCAGTTCTGGAGAACACAACAGTATTGAGTTTTCTAATACTTGCATTGCCAAACGTATTTGGTTGGAGGGTGTGGAATATGGATAGGTGGACATGGATGTAGTAAGGGATAGTGTAACTGCTTGTTTTGGTTTGTATAGCGTGTTTGGAACAGCCCGTTCTGAGTACAAAGTAACTACTTGGCTCAGTTTGATACAGTGTGTTTTGCATAGTGTGTTCTGTTTACAAACATCCGGCAGGAAGGAACAGCGTATTTCTTTCAGCATTCTTCAGAGCAGAGCAAAGAAATATGCTGAGCTGGGAGCAGCTTTTGGAAGCCCAGTGAGACAGAAAAGAGCAGCGCCCCTGGGTTGGGGCATGCAGCCTCCTGGTGCAGGACACCTAGGAATGCAGGGGACAGTGCTACATCCAGCCTTCAGGGGTTAACTATGTCTGCCTGCCATCGATTCTGCCTGTTGCTTAGGATGCCACTGAACGTTGCTAGGCAGGAAATAAATCCTGTGAGGAAAAGACAACCCCAGCAAAGTCGGAGATGTATAGAAAAGTCTTTCTGTTCACTATGTATAAACCAGGAGATCCAAGTATCCTGTCTGTAAGGAACTACCCATTTCTGTTGTATCACCTGGTATTTCCATAACCCTTTGGTTTAGAAGGGAAGACTTTTTGATTAAGCTTCCCATGGAGAAAGTAGGCTATGTTGCTTCTTGAGGAATTGGCCAGTTTTGAGTCCCAGGAAGAAAACAACCATTTTGTACAGAAACAGATTTTATAAATCAGGTTTTTAATTAGTGAACAGGAATTTATGGTAATCTTTTTATCTGCAATGAGCTTTAAAGAGAAGGAGAAATGCCAAGGGGAATTAAAAAAAAAGGATTGATTAATTCTAGCCACTTCATTTTATCCTAATACCTTCACTGGCAGAGTGTTTAATGAACTGTAATTTATTATGTTTAGTGTGGTTTTTTGTGGAAGTTTGTAAATCAAATAGAGACTAGTAAATTCCCCTCCTTTATCACAGTGGAAGCATGTAGGAAATATTTCAAATATTTGTTGCTTGAAGTTCAATCTATATCAGTGTCTGTGTTAATATAACATGTTAATATAAGTATCACATGTATCTTTCTTATCTTAAACTAACCTTATAATTGTCTTTAAGGGATGAAATTGTAATTTAAAACACCCTTTTCATTTACATAATTCTTTGTAGTCTGTTGAACTACGTGGTTTTCATATTTTACAAGTTAATAGAGAGTGTAGTGAATGTAAAGAATTTTTATCTAGTCTTTAGAGTATCTGAGATATGGTTGTGTCACAGAATCCCAGAACATTGAAAGATCTTGTAGTCCAATTCCCCTGCCAGAGCAGAATCCTTTAGATTAAGTAATATAGGTACATGTCCAGGTGGGTTTTAAATGTCTTCAGAGAAGGAGAATGCACAACCTCCCTGAGCAGCCCGCTCCAGTGCATTAAAAATAGTTTGAATCCTGAATCAGTTTTTGATGCAGAACTGATGGCCTCAAATGCTTTTTCTGGTGGGTAAATGCCTTGTCTTTATTTCATAGCGTAGTTGTCCTCAGTAGTACTTCTCTAGTGATTCTGCTAGAACAGCTTCTCATTTTATAACAATTTAAACATAAAAATATGTGAATCACTTTAAATTATGTCATATCGATATACTTTATGGGAATTATTTTCCATTACGTTACACTAATCAGCACTGATTAATTTAATTGTTTCTTGTACAGTTGAGTTATGGTGAACCAACAAGGCTGATATTTTTCTTGTGTTGATTTGATTGTACACTGGTTTTGCTGAAAGAGAGAACCATAAATGAGAATTAGAAAATGATTTAACTCAGTGTATTAATGAACATTTCACATATCTGTAGATACAGAATGTGCATTCTGCTCAGTAACACTCCACAAATTGTACGCTGTTTTAGGTGTAACACAACTCTGAGAGAGTAAGGTGTTGTTATACACGCACGATATTGTAATCTTTTTTTTCCAACTGTGAAAATAGTAAGAAATAACAATAGTGAAGCATATCATTGTCTACTTCTATTTTTCTTTTCTATTATAAATTTTAAATTTTATTCCAAATGAAAAATAGGGGGGTTTTTTCCTTCAGAGAAAATGATAAAATTGTGTGAACAATTTAATCACTGTTTCATTAAAAGGGTTACGTCATGAGTATCACGTTGTCAGAGAAGAACGTTGTTTGAGAAGAGTTTGGTTTTATTGTGATCAAGAGATACTACACAATAATTTACAGGCTGGTGAACAAGTAATTCTTTGAATAATATCCTCTAATAATCTGGTATATATTGTAGTACTTCTCTTTAATATCTTTCAAAATCAAGTGCTCCAAATAATATTAACAGCATAAACATTTTCATCAAACCGTGCTGTTTACTGTCTTTGTTTTTTTGATAGAAAATACAATCTGAACTAACGAGCCATGAGATTAGTTTGGAAGAAATGAAGAAAAGAAACCGCGGTAAAGATGCTGCCAAAAGAGTACTTTCCCAAATTGAGGTAGCTCAGGTATGCAAGTAATTTCCTCCATTTTTTCTTCACTCATGAAAACAGCATGAATAGGACTAAGTCTGAAGCGTTCTTAAGGTATCTCTTCTGTTTTGGCTGCTCCTTTCTAGCCACAAAATTTGAACGGATAAAGCACACCACACACACCTTCTAACCGCCCATTTTAATATTACAGCCTTCCTACCTAGTTTGCCTCAGTCCTAGGAGATGTAGAGCTGATGTAAACATCGAGTAGAGGAACTGTGTAAGGATGGGCAAGAAATAAAAGTACAGTAAGATTTATTGAATACTTTTGGAGGTATTTGAAAGTATTTACAGTTAAAAGTGTGTTAAAATATGTGGAAGTATTTGGCAAAACTGCACTTAGAAGACAAATCTATGCTGAGGAGTGCAGTACAGCCACCAAGTTGAAATGCTAGTTAATGCATTATGTCATGTAGTTTAATAGACATGGAGACCTACTTTAAATTGTTGAATTCTTAAGTAATATATAGGAACAATACACTCTATTACACATTAATCTGTGATGGGTTCTTGACTGTTTTGCTTCTTTATCAGGAAAATGCTTCTTGGCTTTAGTGTCAAAGTTCCCCAGGCTGTAAATAGTAATAATTCATTAGGAAATACGAAGAATTTTATTATCATAGCAACAATAAATAAAGCTAGCTTTTTCTGCATCTCTGTCAAATAATTCTATGTATTTACCTTCAGTTTTCTATTTTTTCTGGGTTACAGGAACTTCTTAAGAACTAATTCAAAACTAACAAATGCTCTGCCAGGGCTATTGGACTAGATGACCTTTCCAATCCCCCTGCCAGTCCTCATTACAGTTTTTGTCACCTCTAAATAGAGCAGACATTCCAGTGTTGGTACAAAGGGAGACATAAAAATCAAAAGTGTGTTTGCAGATGTTGAGTTCCTATTCAATTACTTACCCATTTCTTAGTGTTTGTTTTTTTTTAAAACAGTAAGGAAGTATTATTCTACTAGTGCTTAGTCTGTACTTCTACAGAGAAATCAGTTCTTACTCAAGTTGATAATTAAAATACTATAATGTCATATAAGTAATGAAAAAGATAACAAGTAGTGAAATTAGAAGCCCTGCCTGTCATGGATTTTTCTGCCCTCAAATTAATGTCTTTTTTTCCCCTAGGATATGCTTTTTTATACATAGAAATAGAAACCACTTTTAAACTCTCAATCTCAGATTTTCTGCTACACCTACTTACCTCCCAGCTACTTATTTGGGTTTCTTTGAGCGACTAAAATACTCATTCCTTGTATTGGGAAGCAGTAACGAGGTAGAGCCGCTAAGAGTCCATTCTGGAATGCAGATGTGTTATTCTCCATCTATTTAACCTCTGTTCTCATGCACACACCCTTTTACACATTGAAAATACGATATCTCTCCTTCTTCATTTGAATGTAGGGAGTCTTTTGACACTGATTCTGCTGCATCTAGTGCCCTGGATGATGTAAGAATTTTTTTTCCTTCTGTGAAGATGAAGAATTCTCTGCTGCTGGTATTTTATCAAGTAGTTTAAAATTCTTTAAAGAAGAAACTGCTGGTTGACAGTGGATTCTAAAGATTCTGAAACAGATCTAAGGCTTGGCTTCAGTTTTCGTTTGATTTTGCTTTTACTACTCACACATGCTTACTTTTCAGAAAAAGCTGCAGGATGTCTCCATGAAGTTTCGCTTGTTCCAGAAGCCAGCCAACTTTGAACAACGTCTACAGGAATGCAAAAGAATTTTAGATGAAGTGAAATTGCAGGTGCCCAAGTTGGAGACGAAGAGTGTGGAGCAGGAAGCAGTACAATCACAGCTGGATCATTGCATGGTGAATTTTTAAAGATACTCTCTCTAGTTCTTTCCTGCCTGTTCTGCCATTCAAATTTAAATTCTTTTAAATGACAATGTCAATATTTCTTTGGCAAAAGTATGCAATTAATGTTACGGGAACATTTCTAGTTTGAGTTCAGGGTTTTTTTTCAAGGAGAGAGGATAAAGAGAAAGGATGATCTTCCTTTTCCTATTTTTCTTGTTTGCCAGTGAGGTTAGAAGAACACTGTACAACTGACAACACAGTGAAACAATTCTATCAGACTTACAATAGCTTTTTCCATTCAATGTGTTCCCTTGTTATGGCAAAGACCTTTCAGAAACACAGGGTGCTAATAAAATGAGGGGAAAACTTGGAAAATAGAGATTCATGTGGAGAAAAACTAAAACTCTCAGGATTTTGGTTTGAATTTGAGATACGAAACACAGTGCGTTTTACTCTCAAAATTGGAAAAAAATTACTAAATATCAAAACTTTTTCATTCCGTTGAACTTTCAAACAATGGTCATGAACTTCCAGTATGGGAGAAAGCCACTCAGGATCTCTTTCTAATTCCCCCTTCTCATCCTGTTTATGGTGTTATCTCCCTGATACAGGGATGATATCATGGTTCTGCTTTCCATGATATGTGATTTTTTTTTTTCCTCTTAACCTTTCAGATCCAATTAACAATTTAAATAAAGAATATGTGGAAAAGTCAGTGTTATTTATTTATATCTTTAGTTTATCTTAGATGTCATTATTAATTAATGTTCTTATAAGAATGACACAGTAATTATAAGCCTTGTCCTGAATTAAAGATTCTTCACTAGGAAGCTAGCTTTTGCAGCCATGTCATGTTACATGGAAAATTTACAGTATTTTTAGAGCATCTTTATCTACCATAAATTTCTTTATGTTTCTATTTAAAACTCTAGTCATAGTATCACATCAGATGTTAGCCTAGTGTACATCATACAACAGCTTCCTGTTTGGTTGACAGGTTTCCAGTGTTGAAGAATGTAGGTATCATATTAAGCCCCTAAAAAACACCTGGACTATATACATCATGCTTTTAAATAAATAAAATAATAAGCAAGTTAAGAACTGGCTTGGTAATGAACTATAAATTATCAAGAAAATATGCTGGGGTTTTTTCTATTTTGTCAGATCTGCTGGAAGTCTGGTCTTTACTGTCCGAACACACTGGACACAGATTTTACATTGTGGGAGAAAGTACTACTAGAAGAAAAGCTAAAAAATATCCAGATCTTAAAAGTATGGTGTAATTTATTTTGCAGTTCTCTCTAAGTATGCAGAACTGCATTTCCCAAAGCATGATGGCAAAATTCTGGAGCAAGGAATTAAACAAGTTATCTCAACTGGAAAGCTTCAGAACTGCTTTATGCCTGCTATTCTTCATGTACCTGTGCAGTAAAGGACATTGTGGAGTTTAGTGGAATATCTAAGTCATGCCAGAATTTATTCTTGACTTAAAAGGAAAAAGAAATTCAACTTCTGCTCTACTTGCATGCATGTGAATTGGGCATTATGTGGCTGTTAAATGGATTGTGTTATCAAGTTGTATATTTAGATGATAATACTGACTTTCTGCATATGTAAAGAAACAACACATTATTTTTTCTTAGTATTGTAGTTATACCACATCCAAAATACTCTATGAGTTGACAGAAGACATCTGCATTATTTAAGTTTGAAAGCAATCTTCATCATGTCTTAAAATAATTAGTGATGGAGTGTTCTTTCTTATCTGTAACATTTCTTTATTGGGTTTTTTGACAAGTCCTTGAAGCAATTGTTAGTAAAGAGAGTCTGTTCTGGATCTGTTGATTTTAATTCTGATTTTAAAAAGGACTTTTTACTTTTTTTTAATGCATGCTAACGCTCAGAGTGAGTTTTCTCTTTCCTGAGGTCACATAACATGGTACTTATCAACTCCTTTAGCTCTCAAATGGTGCTGGAAGGTGCTTAGAGTCATGCATTATGGTGTTTTTATACAGTAAACAACGTAAAGACTTCTAGTGCAATTATAAAGCATTCAAATGTCAAGGTTTACTTGTTTTAATGGTGGTGTTTTATTTCGTATTTCTTCTTTATTAGAAATTGTATAAAAGCCTGAGTGAGGTGAAGTCTGAAGTGGAAACAGTAATAAAAACTGGGAGACAGATTGTTCAAAAGCAACAGACAGAGAACCCAAAAGAACTGGATGAAAGGCTTACAGCTTTGAAATTGCAATACAATGAATTAGGTGCAAAGGTAAGCTCTGCGTTTTTAATGCAAAACTGCGTGCTTTCTATTACTGACAAAGTGAATAGTCCCCGTATGGTAAGTAAGCAGCGTGTTGTATTGGTTCCTTTCAAAGCCTTCATATTTTCAAGTGGGACAGTAGGAGTGAAGGTAAATACAACTGTCAGAATGACTATTCAGTTGCTCTGAGAAAAAGTAGCCTAGAAGACTCTAAAATTCCATGATTAGAATTTAAAATTATACTCTCTTAATATTTTAAATTTTTTCTACTAGTTCAGTATTTTTATTGGTCAAGGTTTCTTTCTTAACCTTCTCTTTGTGTCTTATATATAGAAGGTACTTAGAATGTTGTTCAGTTCTATGTATGTGGAGTAACTGTCTTATACATGTAAGATACCAGCTATCCCTTGTTTAGAATTCAGTCATTTCCCATCCTTTATTACAGAGGGATTATCAAATTTCCTCAAACTGGGCTAAAGTAAATCATCATCATCCATTGAGCTCTGTAATGAGGAATGTATTGCCTTGGAATACAATTTTCTTGTTGTTTTAAACTCAATATTTATACAGAACTTAGCTTGACAACTTAGTCAATGTACGTATAGGATTAGGAGGGCTATATGAATGCGTTCCCAATATTATGTTACAGAAGTCCTGCTTCACCTACGAGAAAGACAAAATAGTTCTCAAAATGTGGCAGACTTTGATCTTATTACGCCAATAAGGTTTTTATATATAATAACCTTACAGAAATGATCGCTATTAATTTCCTAAGCAGTGTCCTTCCTTGCATAACATTTCCATTTAAACATGATCTATTTATCTATAGATTCCTATATAATTAAATGCCACTACTCTTCCCAACAAGGAAAATGCTTTGTTTACTCAATTCCACCTGTTTCTATTTGAATAATATATTTGGCTTCTCTGTTACTTTAGAAAGGAGTGCAGCATTCATTCCTACATTGTGTTTAATATAACAGCAGGAAGGTGCCTTTGTAGTAAGTAACCTCTCCTAACTAATGGAGGGATAAAAATCTTCATCGCCGTATGTAGCTTTGTTGTCCTAGGCATAGTTTCTCATGTCTGTTTTTAACATGGCGTGGTAGTTAACAGCTTTAGAGAGAGTCAAGAAAGCCCAAGAAAAACTGCACTAAAAGAATCAGCCATTATTAAACCTAATTGTTTGCACTGAGTCAAAGTCTTCTTAAGAGAAAACTGATAATAGTTATTACTAATAATTAATCTCAGGATTTGAAATGTGTAGCCTAAGGGAAAACCCCACATTGTCAAACATAGGCTTGTGTAATTTCTTATGTAGGTCCCTCTATAATTAAAACAATCCTTAAGCACATGGAATATACTCTGTTATTTTCTGTAGATTTTAGGTATTGTGAGGTCAGACTTTCTGAGCATAGCAAGTCTTCCTTTTAAGAAGAGGGGGGAGGTGTGAGGTTTTTCTTTTTTTCAACTTACATGAGTATGGATATAAATAGCAGTAAAAACAATCTTAACTGTGTAGATAGTA
>JAOXOE010000001.1:74952991-74977320 GCA_028565055.1 Phoeniculus purpureus
TAAGAGAAAACTGATAATAGTTATTACTAATAATTAATCTCAGGATTTGAAATGTGTAGCCTAAGGGAAAACCCAACATAGGCTTGTGTAATTTCATATGTAGGTCCCTCTATAATTAAAACAATCCTTAAACACATGGAATATACTCTGTTATTTTCTGTATATTTTAGGTATTGTGGGGCCAGACTTTCTGAGCGTAACAAGTCTTCCTTTTAAGAAGAGGAGGGAGGTGTGAGGTTTTTCTTTTTTTTCAACTTACATGCGTATGGATATTGATTTTGCTTTAAACATCTGATTTTATCATTTAACTTTGTTTTTATTTCATGCAATAAATCTTGAGAGTAAACTAATTGGCAAACGTAAAATAACGTCAGAATATGGGGGGAAGTTACAGAGGCAGCATGTTTGCTATCACTCGATAATACAGAAGGCCTTTTGAGGGCACTGTTTCCTATTTTTCTTTATAAGTACTTCTTTACACTTGAAGTAGAAGCCGAACTAATCGGTAACCTCTGAATGCAATGCAATGTGCATAGAAATATTGCAGTATTATCAATACTCTATACTGTATGAAATTTATACATTAATAAATCAATAGTCTATACTATAGAATTCAGAAACGTGTATCGCGACACAAATATTCTCTGTGTATTTGAGCATGGTTTTTATAGAATACCAGTTGTGAGCAGTCTTAAGCAGGTATTCACACATAGGAGAGTGCACTCTGCATTGTATGACAGAAATCCAACCTTTGACCTAGCACTGCTAGGTCACCCCTAAACCGTGTCACTACTGCTGCTAAAATAGTTAGTTACAAAGAGTAGCAGTATTCTTCAGAAGAATAGATGAAAAACATATGTGAATGAAGCTCTAAAGCTGAGTTTTGTGTTCCTTCCCAGGGATTTACCATTTAGCCTTGAAGTGCTGAGGTCTCCTTTAATGACTTTGGCATACAAGAAAACACATGAAGCATCCTCGGTGCAGAAGTGTTTTGAGATGTTAGTAGTTAGCTTTTGCAAAGTGATAATTTACAATCAAGGAGAGTTTATTGCTTATTACTGGGGCAGATCTGATCTTTTTACTCAAAAATTGTAGCCATGTACCTAACCTCATAACATTCCATTACATTTTAAAACCTCAGTCTCCCTTTGGCAGTAGCTGATATCACTGCCACGTATCCATTTGATCACTGTGGAGCTGCTTGTACTCCAACTGTGTCAAAGCCCAACATAGTTTTACTAGAGATTCATAGCAGTTTTGGATACCTGACAGTGTGCTTGGTTGGTATGCAGGGCAATTAGTAATTTCTTTTAAATATATAGTGACCTACAGAGCAGCTTCAATCCACCTACTTCAATCAGGCTTTCTTAAACTTCAGTACATCATAATTTAAGATTTTGTGTTTCTTAACTACTAGTTGGGTAATGTCTATTGTGATGCAGGCTCTCATCTGAGATCTTTTCATTTCCTCTTCTGTCTTTTCTATTAAGTATTTGGAACCCTCTCTTTCTCTCTCTGAATATGCTCAGAGGGTTGCAGGGAAGATTGAGCTTCCCCTGTTCCTCTGGGTTACACCAAAATACAGTAGAAGACAGTCAAGACAACATAAGTACTCAGCCTTCCTTGTAGGTACCACATAATAAGCATAAACAATAAATAAACCAGATTGTCCATAATGCTCCACATCCAAAGCATTCTGTAAATTAAAAACATAAAGTTAATTGTGCTGCCGTAGTTTGAAATCATTAGGTGAGTTGTGTTTCACACTTCATGGTTTCTTTGGCAGATAATTTTTTTCTTCTGCCTAGTATGGCTAAAAATACCTCGAGGAGTCGATACCAAGTTTATGACCATCTATATGAAACTATCCTCTGTGAAGGGTTTTAAACATGTGTTTTGGTTTTCAAGTGAAGTGACGGTGATGGAGCACTGGAAGGGGCTGCCCAGCGGGGTTGTGGAGTCTCCTTCTCTGGAGACATTTAAAACCCATCTGGATATGTTTCTGTGTGACTTGGTCTAGGGGATCCTGCTGTGACAAGGGGATTGGACTAGATGATCTTTGGAGGTCCCTTCCAATCCCTACTGTTCTGTGATTCTGTGACTGAAGAGCTAAGAAATGCATCTTTTCTTTCTGCAGGTAACAGAGAAAAAGCAAGAGTTAGAGAAATGCTTGAAACTGTCCCGGAAGCTACGAAAAGAAATTAATGCTATGACAGAGTGGCTTGCAGTGACAGATGCAGAACTGACAAAGAGATCGGCTGTGCAGGGGATTCCTAGCAATTTGGATGCTGAAATTGCTTGGGGGAAGGTAACAATGTCATAGACTGTACCTTATGAATCTCAGTTTATGCATGATACAGAAAGATAGATTTCTTTCTTGATAAAGAAAGAAAATAGAAATTCTGCCTTTTTAATTAGTAGACCTCTGTAGCTATTACAGCACTATCTCGCTCTAACATGAATGCTCATAAAAGTTTAAACCGTCTTGGCTCATCAATAGCACAATACTCCTTCATATTGCAGTGATCATTACTGAGATGAATTTAAAGTTAGAAATTAAATTGTCTGATACTTTTCCATAATGAATTCTCTTTGGCCTTAAAATGCACCAATGATCCTACAAACTGAGACCAATAAAAAGAAAGTCTGTAAGAAGAACAGTATTTTAAAAGTAGTATCCAAAAAATATAAAGATGAACATTTGCTATTTTCATCTTAAAATTGCTCCTTTGACTTGCACATCAAAACCGCATCTCTGAAAAATCTGCTGCTTGACGTCCTCTCATTTTCACATGCTGCTTTTACTACAGCAAATTCTGTGCAGTTTTTTCCTTTACTTTTGATGGATATTGTGATCTTAACACCCAGAATAAAGTACAACTGTCAAATTTGTGTAAGGCAATCGTGTATTTATAATGTCTTCAAACTAATGTGCCAATTACTCAGTCCATTTAGGCAATCATGAAAATAAGAATCATCTTTGGTGATGTTAAACTACTTAGTGGAGTTCTACTGGCATAGATATGCTGAAGTAATTAATCCAGATGTAGGTATCTCCTTTGTAGTTTAAATAGAAAGGTTTTTACTTAATATCATTTAATTGTTAGATATGAACCTTAATGCTTCAGAAGTTGTATAATTAGAACCTAAAGCCTGATGATTATGCAGTTACACAGTGGGAAGTCCTTGTTATGTCTTACACTTGCTACAACCAGTAGAACATGTTTTTATCTTATGACAATCGAAAAAGATAACAAGAGCTAATTAAAATAAGAAATATTAACATGAAAAATATGTCAAATAGAAACCGCTCCACCTACTAATCTTAAAGAACACCACTGAATATTGTGAATTCTCACAAGGAATGGATACATGAAGGGTTGCAAAAAAACCTGTAAAAAAGCATATTTTGGCTTCAAATACTGCCCAGAGCCTCACTTAACGGCATTTCAAACCTCATACAGTACTTCAGTTTTTTTCCTTCAGTCAGTTCATCACTAAAATAAGCATAAACAAAGAACTACATATACAGCAGTTGCCTCTGTGGAGTATGTATGTCCTGAGAAAGTGGCTTTCAGAATTCCTCTATGAAGATCTCCTTAGGAAATAGATGTTAATATCTATAATAAATAGAAACAGGCATAATTCTGAGCCATCTAACAGACAGTATAATTGGCAGATCCTAGCCTTCCAAATGTAAGTATTAGCAAATATTATGTGAAGATACTTTTTTCCTAAGGGAATCTGGCCCAGCTAAGAGGCTGGAATTGCTGCATGTTGTCCTGGCCACTAGAATTCTTGTGAAGGCGTCATAAATAAGTGCAATACGGATGATCTTATGTGGATTTCATCAAGCAAAATGATGCAGAGGCATCATACAAAATGGTACATAAGTAATTCAGTCCCCAGGCCCAGGGCTTCTTGGTATCTGTTTAATGTGCTTTGGACTTCCTAGGCAAATGTGCTTCAATAGACAGTAATCGCTCTAATGAAATGCTCTGGGAGGTGAATTAAGGCAGCAGATTCCCATTGTGAGGAAAGTCTGCAGAGAAACTGAGATGGAAAACAGAGTGGGGAGAGTGAACTCAGTAGTGCAAATGAACTGAACATTGGATGTGCGCTGCTGTCAACTAAGCAGAGAGCTCATAATCTTTGTCTTTAGAGTACAAGGAAGCAATAACATTTATTACTGCAGCTATTTGTACCCAAGGCTTCCTGAGTTGTGAAGAACACAGGTAGTTTCAAAGGTAGTTAAACAGGATAGATTATTAAAACATATCATACATGTGAGCATTGTGTTCAAGGTATAAACACCTAGAAATAAAAAGGAATGTCCATCAAGAGTAGACATGACATTCTTATCCATACCAGTCTGATAACATTAATCTGGACGTGAAGGGAAGTAAGTTATTTATTTGTTTGTGGATAGAATTTTTCTAAGGATGGAACAAGAACACATGAAATGAAATGGGCAATATGTGGAAGATGGCAGATCCTTATGTTTCACTCAGTAGAGATAAGTGAAATCTTTCCATTTGCATCCAGTTCTCTGGTAAGAGAGTAAAGAAATGGCATGCAGGTGGCAAGATCGTCATTAAACATTAGGTATTAGAAATGCATTTGCAATTAGAGTTCTGTGTTAGTGAACAAATGAAGACATTAAACATTGCCGAGTTTATTTGTCTTTTAATCAGGAACCAGCCTGATAAGAATTATATTGCCAGGAAACCACATTCACAATAAAGGAAATGGCAGCTGACAGTACCAGGAAAAGTACAGTATCGCTCCTTGCTATCAACAGGATGAGTCTGGCAGTGCTTCAATATCATCTTTTAGCACAATGTATAATATCAGTAAATATAAAGTTGACTTGAAGTGCTTAGAATTACATTAGCTACCACATTTCTTGTCAGTAAAATCAGTAAGAGAACATTATCTGAATATTGTGTCAGATTCACAATCGGGGGCCAGAATGTAATAAAAATAAAAGAAGTGCTGTGGATAAACAAATAAATGTGTATAATCAGTCACTGAGAAGGCCATCATGTCAGCTTCTGATTAATTCTGTAATCTCACTTGTGAATGCTGAGCAACCTGACTACTTTTCTTTAGAGAGATTCAAATTGGAAGAGTTACTTCAGAGTAATCCACACTATGGAGGCACACAGAGCTTCAGCAATTTATTGGTGTTGACTTTTTTATTACATCTCGTATATTAATGGCCAGCACTACTAAAATAATTTCCTCTTAATTTAGTCACAATTCTGGTATCTTTGGGAAAACATCAACAGTTCAACTTGATAGTTTTATCATTAAAAAGTATAGCTCAGAACCCCCCTGGGAAAATATCCAGAAGATGACATTACTATGTGGCTTCTGTTTTCAAGCATAATTTGTTCCTTGTTAGCATTTGCTGATGTGGAGGATCTTATTATTTGTTGAAGTATTTGAGAAAATTGTTAGAGTTTGGAAAGTTTCACATACCTTCATGAAATGCAAGTGTAAAACCTTGTCTATGAAATAACATTACAAAATGGGATCCTTAATTGTGAAGCATAGGAAGTGAGCGGCTACTTTGAGCAGAACATATGCCAAATAACGTGGAGATGCTGTTAAGACTGTATTTTACAAAGTGAAAAATCTACTTTCCCTGTCAATACATTATCAACAAAATCATGCTGATGTTTGACTGTGAGAAGTGTGGTAACGTGGAAGAGTTACTTCTAGTGCGGTAAGGGTTGGTCCTGGGATGGGATTTGGATTAGAAATAGTGTTTCTTTTAGTGAATTCTTTTAGTGTCTTCAAGTTATCTGTGAGACATAACAGATATTATTATCCTCAAAAAATAATGATGCTGAATAATATCCCTTCTACTCATCACGCTGAAGCAAGACAACTCCTGGAAGAATGGGAAAGGACTCAACAGACAAAAACAGGAGTAAACTGCCTTTAATAAATATAGTGATCAGAAATAAAAGTGGCAATTATGATAAATAACAGTGGGTTGGGAGGATTTTTATTAAAGGTTAATATGATGTTAAATGAAGTTTAACATGTAATAATAAGCTGAATAGTAAGCTGCTTTGGAATTGTGTTTAAATTGTTGTCTAGCTTTGTTTAGACTAACTGAGTTTGTAGAGAACTCCTCAGCCTTGGAAAGAACCAAAAACCAAGCTTGCACAGCAAGAGTCTTGTACACTCTAGAAACAAAGGTGACAAAAGGAAAGTTCAACGTGGAGAAGACACTCCCCCAGATACCCTTTTAACCGTAATACTCATGCTCTGTCTGGGAGGAGTTTATGGAAAACTACTAGCATGTGTGTGATCTCCCTCAGAGATGTGCAAATCAGGAACTCTCTAAGTAGGAAATCGTGCTGTAAAAGAGGGTTTGCAAGGTGTCGCACATCCTTGCCGGACCAAACTCATTGTAAATGAATCCTTCCGATGCTCCACAGACCTTTTGCCTCCATAATATTGATGATGTTTCTAACATTACCTAGGAGAAATCAGTGTCAGATTCTTACTTGTCTCCTAACTTACTTCTGTTCGTGTTCACTTTGGACCAGTTCATTTCTAGCTGGACTTGTATTTTATAAGCAGAGCTATGTTGCTATCAGATATTGCTGCCATTGCTACCAGGTGACAAGGAGCTCAGATAGATTTCTCTCATGGAATGTAGTATTAGGCGTAAGAAATTCATGCCTCTCAAGTACTCATTAAGGGTGTTACACTCATCATATAATGCATCAACATATAATATGAAGTTCCTGCCTTTTTTCCCTATGGTGTCTAAAAATGTTTGGATATGGCAGACTTCCTGCATGTTGCAACACACAAGACATGAATAATGAGTAAAGGATGTGGCCTTAAATGTAAATTAAATCTATTTATGTGACATTAAATAACAGTGCCAGAGCTCTCATCTCGTAGTACTGCACTTACATTTTAGTTGCTCAAATTTTTAGCATTCACAGATGGAAATTCCAAGTCAATGTAATGAAAAGATGCATCTCTGCAGTGAGAAAACAAGAAATATAACAGGAGTGAATGTAGTTTCTGCTGAAGAAAATAATTTGAAAATATTTAATTAATATTGAAATATTCCACTAAAGCATTTTCAATGGATTCCTGTAATGTCGTCACGATGCTTTATTGTTGTCCCATTTCCTATGTAAGTTTGGTGTGCTATTTGATAGTTATTCTGTTTTATTATATGCAAATTAACTTTAAACATCTCAGTAGACATATTGTGAAATGCAGATTCTTGTTTAATGAGTATTAAAGCTGTATTTTGAACACTGGAATGAGAGAATTCACACTTTTAAAATGAAACTATTTACCAAAAACAATATTGTGATAATATGAAGAACATTTACTATTTTATTCGAGCTAAAGAAGAACAATTGCCTTTTTACTTACTGCTTCTTTCAGAACGCTTCCTGTAGGAAGCAAGAGTGTGTGTCCCAGTATGAACTTAACGGCTGTTTTAATATTTCTTAGTGTGGCTAATTTTTAATATTCTGAACACTTTTTTTGTTTATTCTGCTCATTTAGGCAACACGGAAGGAGATCGAGAAACGCCAGGCCCATCTTAAGAGCATCAGTGATTTAGGAGAGAATCTGAAGACAGTGCTGAAAGAAAAGGAAGGTCTAGTGGAGGATAAACTCAGCCTCCTGAACAGCAATTGGAAAGCGGTAACTTCACGTGCTGAAGAATGGTTCAATTTGTTACTGGTAAGAAAAATGCATTTGTTCAAATAGAGGAAGTGTTGGTGCCCAGTCTTAAGTGCCCAGCTGTACAGGAGTGCTTTTTCTGGTAATTTGGACACCACATATCGAATGTACGGGTACCCACATAATAAAATTATTGTTAGTACGTTTTGTTGTTTTTAAGCTTGTGAAGCTTTTATGGCTCTGTGAAGTCTCACATGTTCGCACTTCTCATTCCTAATGTTTATTTGTTTTTTCCTAATGAATGAAATGTAGTTTCTCACCAAGGACAACACTAACTAAATAGGAATCAACTGTTAGAAACAGTCGAATAAGTTGAGTGCATCTTGATATTGTTAGCAACAACCTCTGCTGCTTTTAGCTACTTTAGCATTTCTTCTTCGAATTGTGTAGTTGAGAAATAAGTCTCCACTTGCATGTAGGTTTGGTCTGCAGTGGTGGGTGAACTAGATTAATTTCAAAGGCAACTACATCAGAAGTTCTGCTAGGGTTGTGTACCTGAAGTGCTCACGGATTATGAGTCTTTCAGAACTGCATGATTGTCCTTTGGATGGTTGTATACTGCATGTTTTAGTGGGGATTATTACTTAAGGGGACTAGATTAAGCCTAGCCAAAGGTAAAATCCCTCATACATATTTAATACAACTCCAGCTATTTTGAGCTCTAATAGGAATATAACTGTATTATCCCTTAAAAATCATTCTGTCGTGGAGAGACAACAGTCTGATCCCTTAAACACAGACAGGTCTTAACCATTGGGCTGCCAGAATGCTTTGGGAAATCGCGTGTGCTGTTTCAGTTGTTGAGAGCATGGGAATGCAGTGCCAGTGCGGAATAACCTAAGTGGTTCTCAAAGGTGTGTCAGCCTTTATCATGACTGGGTAGAGCTTGATGTGTTAGAGTTTCACTAGAGCCTGTGTACGTTTATTATGAATGATACTGCAACAGATGCACAGACTCTCTGTGGGGTCCTTCGGCGGTATGTAGTACACAGAATGAAAGAGAACTTGATGAGTGAAAGCATCAGATTGTCTGTTCTGCCTGGAGAACTCAAGCATTTCATTCCATATGATGTAGATGCTCAGCAATGTGGAACTGCTTAGAAGGTACATGTAGTGGAGTTTAAAGACTGGGATAGTCATATATTCCTGTACTTTCTCTCTTTCAGATTTTTTTGTCTATATTTTCTAGAACACATGATAAAAAGGTATAAGAGAGGAGTTGGTCTTTTACTGGTTTTAGAACAGTGTAAAATAAACGTACATATATGTGGGGGCCAAAAGAACTACAAAGTCCTTGATCTCAGGTGGATGGTAACACAAGGACTCTGTGAATCTGCATAGGTCTCATTCTAGTGAGATCTCCATAGAAGAAAAAATATTTTCAAAATAAGGAGTGTTCAAAACAAATCAGAATATTGACTTGAATAGATTTTTAAAAAGCAGAGAACTTAAGTGAAGTTTTAGCACTCATTGCTGATTGTGACTTTGCAAGTGCTTCCTCGTTACCATCTGAGTTTCAGCTTGACAAAATGAGTTCTGTACCTGGTTCTTGGGAAACTGTTCTTTCTGCCTCCAGTAGGTCTGGCTAATTAGCTTCTTGTTCTTCACAGCAGCCTGGCTGAGCAGCAGACACCTGCATCTTGCTGTGACTTTATCACCTTCCTGCCTGTCACTTTGGAAACTTCTGTCTCCTACAGTGTCTTTTTAAAGAAACTATATATAAAGTGAAAGCAAATCAACAACGGGTATTATACTTCACAAAGCAAGGAATTATTGTTTATAATAAACAAGTTTAATTTAACATATGCATGTTTGCCACAGTTGGCATAATTACTTTAGTCCTGAACACTTTTTTGTACACAGTATTTACGTTTTCCACATACAGGATTATCAAAAGCACATGGAGGCTTTTGATCAGAATCTAGCTAATGTCACAACTTGGATGTATCGTGCTGAAATCCTGCTGGATGAATCTGATAAACAAAAACCCCAGCAAAAAGAGGAAATTCTTAAGGTAAAAAAAAAATGTGATTTTCTGGGAAGCATTAATTTTATTCTAAAAAGCATTCTGTCCAAATGAGCCTATTTGGAAAATTATCACAAATCTACTACATTTTTTTCCCTGCGATAAAGCTACCCTCTGCCAGCTTGTAGATTACTTAATACATTTGCACTGCATTGCACAAGTTAAATCCCTGCAGTTATGTTATTAAAAATCTTGCAGACTTCCTGATGAGCAGAACAGCAACTTATTTAAACATATGTTTGCTGAAAATACTTTTTAAACACATCTGGTTGAATAAATTCCAATTTTAATGTGTTCTTCATTTTTAATTGCTTTTCTGTTCTGTGGTATTTTTTTCTGATATCTGCTGTATCTGCATTTGGTGTCTGTCGTATCCTTGTTTTAATTCTACAAACACTGTTTTCATCGAGGCCAGACCAAACCGCAGACAAGAATGGTGAGCTAGATGTAGAATGAGTTAATCATTTGACCAACAGATGAAACATTAACTTGCAAAATAGTTGTTAAAGTAGCTCATTTAAAATGCCTTCTTTGTTAAGATTACACAATATCAATTTATTACTTACATGGATGTTTTTTCCTCTGAAATCAGTGGACATTGTGCTGTACGGTCAGCACATACTAGCTGTCTATTTGCAAATCAAGAGCAGAGTTTTATTGCAGACACTACCATAACGCTACTGTTTACTAAAGCAAAACTTGACAAATTCCAAGGGAGAGCATATATCAGTGCCTCATTGATCTCAGCAGGCTTGTGAGACAGCGTTGTAGGTGAATGAACAATCTTGTCACCAGTGGGTACAAAGCATTGTCTTTGATAATTTATAGCTTTGATAAATGATGGGAAAGATAATTGGCCATCAATACAGGCATAGCATTTGTGTTGCACAAAATCATTTCATACAGACACTGAATGTGAATTCTTAATGCCCAACCGTGTTTAAGATCCCTGAGTGCTTAACTACCTTTTTTGACTTCTACCTATTGTTAAGATTACCGTTGCAGAGACAGAAGGTATTTGCACTCGTTTATTTATAATTTGTGATAGATTTGTAGAAAAAAAATTCCCACTGGTTTTTATAATTTTTTCCTGCCTCAAGCATGGTCAGGAACAGTAATAAAAGCAAAAACTATATGTCCTGTTCTGTAATACATGCATCAGCACCTCTTCCTAGCTTTAGGAACATAAAATAATTTACTGTATCCTGAAATATGCTGAGGATTTTATTATTGCAGATAAAAATCTGCCTAGAAATAATGTTCCCCATTAATTTCCTCGAATAAACATTGCAACATACATGTCACTACATTCCTGCTATGAATTTGAGACATATGAGGGTAAATATTATATTTTATTTCTACCAGATTGACACACTCGTGCACAATTGTCTGAATTTGCTTTGTGGTTTTGCTCCCTATTCCTTTGCACACTTTCTCTCTCTCTCTCTCTCTCTTTCTCTCTTTGCATTTATTACTAACTTCAAGCCCTGTCTCTTGCTCACGGACTGTAGCGCTTAAAGGCTGAGCTGAATGATATGCATCCAAAGGTGGACTCTGTGTGTGACCAGGCAGTAGACTTGATGACAAACCGTGGAGATCACTGCAGGAAAGTAATAGAGCCTAAACTGTCAGAGCTCAACCAGCGATTTGCAACTATATCACACAGAATTAAGAGTGGAAAGGTAGGAGGACTTGCTTCTGGATAGAGGTGCATACAAAATGGTATTTATACAAAGTGCACAATTACAGCTGCGTAACAGGCTACTTTTTTTTCCACAAATAGGTGGTTTATTGTGGGTTAACTGCATTACTGTTCTCTGTCGAGTAAAAGGGAAAAATCATCTAGTCCAATTAACCCCTCTCCTTTCCTCAAACTGGTAGATAAAGGGAATAAGAGAAAGAGTTATGTAGTGCATAAGAAAACTAAAGCATATAAAAATACATACAAAACCAATCTTGATCCCAACACCCTTGATGGCAATTATGTCACTGTCACCACTGATCTTGTGGGGAGATACTGGGAAAATCAGAGACTGGATTCAGTGGCAGACTGGAACCAGATTTGCGAGCTGAATTCTGAAAGTAGGTTCAGGAATGTATGGATTAGGACTGAAGGCAGAATATAGAGAGTCCTCCTTGATCACTGGCCGTTGAAGAAGAGAGCTTGATGTTGGTGCTGCCCCACCTTTACACCAAATATACATGTAGGGGATGGAATACCTTATTGGTCAGTTTAGGTCACCCATCCTATCCACTTATCCCCACAGAGATGCTCTTATCTTACTGAACCCTCGCAATGTTATCTGCAAGATTTAGCAGTGACCATGGTCTTCAAAGGAGAAACTATAAGTAAGAGCCATTCTCCACATCAGTCCTTGGTCATAACTGTACACATCAAGATTTATCACTTTTAGAAGCAGACACTATCTGCAGACATGTGTATTACCTTCAGAAAATGCAGTTACTTCTAGAAGAGACTGAACTGAAAGGTAAAATCACTGAACACAATTTGTTCTGTTCTAACTCAAACTAGGACAGACGTTTATCAAGACAAAGTGTCCGCAGAATGCAGCCTGCAAGTGTCTTCACTCTCGGATGTTCTCCTCTTATGATTGTTTGGGCAAGGTGATCTGGGTGGACAACATCTCACTCAGCTTTATACACGATGCACCTAGCAGGATGAGAGGAAATGCTATAGCACATGATTTCAATATTAAATTAAAATTTAAGAGGTCTTTTGAAGGATGACTAGGGTATCATTTACAAATGGTAACTAGAATAATGGGTACTGAATAAGATAGAAGGGCAAAAGCATCCTTGACATCTGGATGGTTCCACTGACTTACTGTATGTATAAGAAATTGTCTGTGAGATCAGTAAATGGTAGTACATCATTGCTGTGTCCTGAGTTAAAAAAAAATCATATAACAAAATGAAGTCTAACATTTTCAAGTGGCCTTTGAACCTCATTCAGTTATTGGAATTTCATGTAGCATTTTTGCTTCCATTTTCCGTTTTGTTTTGGGGGTTTTTTTTAGTATTTGTCAGAGATCAGTCATTTGGTATTCCAGTTTTGTTAGCTGGTTTGTATTTTAGTGAGATTTAAGTACTTTTTAAAGATGAAGTTGAAAGCATTTGAGAAGAAATTACTATATAGTTTACTATTTCTATGTTCACTGAAGTACTTACTGACTCAAACTGAGCTTTTGATGAAAATTTGCAGCACAGGACGGTTATTCATAAACATTATATATTATTATATTTCTGTTAATGTATGGAAGTGTACAAAGTCATTGTCATTAAAACAATCACGTAAGGAATTTTTACCCTAACTGTGTCAGATCATCTGTGGAAAAGTTGGGAACAGACTGCAACTGATTTCCATCCTCTTCTGTTTCAACTGATTAACTTTTGCTTTATAATGATAGCAATTGTACTAGAAGGAAGAGTAAAAAAAATTACTCATTAGAATATAATGTGTTTGCATACTTTAGGATATAATCATTAATATATGTACTTAACATCTTTACTTAACATAAATATTCATAAAACATTAATTACCTTTAAATACAAATTTCAATGCAAGAATTATCAATAAGGTGTTCCTTGTCCTTGCATTTAAAACTTTGAAACAAGCTTTTACTGTTGATCCTTTGCAATGCACTTAGGACGTCGCATATTGTACGTTCTTCACAGGCGTTCAGGTGTCAGATACATAAAGTGCAATGCATTGCTGTTTTAATTAATGGCTCTTGTTTTAGAGTTTAAAACCGAATGCTACCTTAAAGCACCACAATTATACTGTGAGTCATTTTGGAGGAATTGTGTCTATTCTTTTTGGTTGAGGGTTTTTTTAGTCCTGCATTTTTGTTGAGGCTTTTTGGAAGCACAAGCTCTTTCAGTAAAATGTTGTTCACTTTTTTTTAATGTGTTAAAAAAATATTGCTAGAGGAATACCTGCACCAAGACTGTCTGTCTTTTTTTTAATAATTCATCTCACATTTAATGTGAGAGGAATTATTTTAAAACAGCAGAACAAATTATTATTATTTTTTCTCAATTGATAGTAGTAGGTGTTTTTTCATCTGCTTGTTGCTGTCTTTCTGACAAACCAGACTGGCTGGGACAGGGTCTACTGGAGAGCAGTCCTGTGGGAAGGGTCTTAGGGGTGCTGGTGGGTGAAAAACGGGGTATGTGCCACCAGTGTGCAATCGCAGCCAGAAGGCCAATCACACTCTGCGCTGCATCAAAAGAACTGTGGCCAGCAGATCAAGAGAGGTGATTCTGCCCCTCTACTCTGCCTGGGTAAGACCTTACCTGGAGTATGGTGTCCAGTTTTGGAGCCCCCAGCACAAGAAGGATGTAGACAGACTGGAGTGCGTCCAGAAGAGGAGGGCCACTAAAATGATCAGGGGAATGGAGCATCTCTCCCATGAGGACAGGCTGAGACAGTTGAGGATGTTCAGACTGCAGAAAAGGCTCTGAGGGAGCCTTCTTCTGACCTTCCAGTACCTGAGAGGGGCCTACATGAAGACATGGGAAGGTCTTTTCAAGAGTGTTTGTATGGGTAGGACAAGGAGCAATGGGTTCAAGCTGGGAAAGGGTAGGTTTAGGCTGGATATTAGAAAAAAGTTCTTTAATGTGAGTGTGGTTGATGGCTGGAATGGGCTGGCAGGGGAGGTGTTGAAGTCCCCATCCCTGGATTCATTTAAGGTCAGGCTTGCTGAGGGTCTGAGCAACCTGACCTAGGTAGACTTGTCCCTATGTGGGGAGGTTGGACTAGATGATCTCTAGAGGTCCCCTCAATTCTAGAACATTCTATGATTCTAAGTAGTGGCAGTATTTAATTTCTTTATATAAATCATTTGTCTGACCCTGTTCATACATAAATGTGAGAACAGAAATATTATATAATATTGTATAATATTATATTTTCTTATTGGGAAATGAAAACATTATTGTTAATAATCTATATTTACTTGTATCATTTGGTACTTCAAGTCTTAGGATACAGATATCTTCCACAAAATGGAAAGTCCACCATGGTTTTAGGGATAAGGAATAGAACAGATGTCTTTTCATTTATATGTCTTATGAAACTACTGAGTGTATTATTTAAATAAATAATGTTTGTATTTCTCCCATTTTAGCCCTTCATTCCTGTTAAGGAATTGGAGCAATTTGACTCTGATATACAAAAAATGCTTGAACCACTGGAGGTTGAAATCCAGCAGGGAGTGAATCTGAAAGAAGAGGACTTCAGTAAAGATATGGTAATTTGGTTGAAATGGAAGTCTTAGTGAAGTAGCAGGGACATTAAAAAGAAATAGTGAGAAGTAGAAACTCCCATCATTTTGCTGAGATCTTTAGATATGACTTGGACAAAATTTTACTCTGCTAATATATTACAAAATCCAAATTTAGGATTATCTAAAGCTTTTAGTGATAATTGTTAGTTTACAAGAAAAACATTTTTCAACCCTTGTGAAACAACTAAGCAGAACAATAATGTGATGTGCAGATCCTATACCAGTACCAGCAACACTAAAGAATGTCAAAGAATAGGGAATATTAAAGTACTAAATACAGTATATTTAACCTTTTTGCCTTTCATTTGTTACCATGAATGCTGTATAAAATCTAATAGCAAATGTGTAAGTTTTCAAGTGTAACTGTATTTGTATCCAAGTGTCTACATCCATTGTAGAAAGCAAGTGAAAATTATATGGGGAGCCTACAAAAAGGCTGGGGAGGGGCTATTTAGAATGGCAGGTAGCGACAGGACTAGGGGGAATGGAGCAAAGCTGGAGCTGGGTAGGTTTAGAGTGGATGTGAGGAGGAAGTTCTTCACTGTGAGAGTGGTGAGAGCCTGGAATGGGTTGCCCAGGGAGGTAGTTGGGGCACCATCCCTGGAGGTGTTTAAGGCCAGGCTGGATGAGGCTCTGGCCAGCCTGGTCTAGGGTGGGCTGTCCCTGCCCATGGTGGCGGGGTTGGAACTGGATGATCCTGTGGTCCCTTCCTACCCAGAGTGATTCTGACTGTATAACTTCTCCAGTGAAGTGATCCTGCTGTGTAGGGGGATTGGACTAGATGATCTCTCTGGGTCCCTTCCAATCCCTAATGATTCTATGATTCTATGGTCTTCCACATAGAAGTGCAAGTAGCTGTTAGATGATCACCTAGCAGAGTAAGTGTATTTTTATGTGTCTGTATTTTCTAGTACTGAAGTAATAATTAGATAAAAATGCCCATTACTGGTTTGTTGTTTTTTTTTTTTTTAATTAGAGTAAAGAAGATGAGAGCACAGTGAAGGAATTGCTGCGGAGGGGTGATACGCTTCAAAAGACTATCTCAGACGAGAGAAAACGAGAGGAAATAAAAACAAAACAACAGCTGTTGCAGACTAAACATAATGCTCTGAAGGTACAGGAGCTACAATTCTAAGCATATGCTACTAAACCCATTTCTTTTCTTCATGTCAGGGCATTGGTTTGTTAAATGAATTTTCATTACTATTTAAGGATTACTAATTTAGAACCAAATTACTATAAACATGTATTTTCTTGTATACTTCTCTTGATGCCTTGGAAATGACATTTTAAATCTGCAGTTTAATGAGTAGTCGTGTCCTCAGTGTTAGAACTCTGTGGCTAGCACTTGGACAACAACTATTGCCTTGATGCTAACTCCTTTTTTGATAAATTATGTGTATTTTATGTTTCTCTAACAGCAGTGAAGCCCTTAGTTAGACTCAGTTCTCACAAGCTTATATTTTTAGTTGTAGAACATATTTCTGCAATGAATAAGTTACTTTAACCTTCAGTAAAAGACTTACTTGCTATGTTAATTAAAGGCAAGAGTGTCTTCAGCCTCTTTAGGATAGGGTAGGTGGTTATACCAAGAGACTTAGCAGCTAAGAGGCTGAAAACTAAAGTCACGAATCAGAACTCAGTGTTCCCACACTCTTGGTGGCATTGAAAAATCCAGTGAGGTCTATATGGACAAGCTAGTAGTAATAATCTTAAATAAATGCGAGGAAAAATAGAATGTTGCAAGCAGAAAGTCACCTTGGTCGCCTCTCTGGAGCCATTGTCTCTTGCTACTATAGGAATTTTATATTGTGGCAAGCACAATCCTTTCTTTTGAAAATTTAGGTTGTTCTTGGCTGCTGGAACACGGCGGCGTTATGTTTTATTGTTACTTCATTTAATGCAGCGTAGTTCATTTTCCTGTGGATTTCATTTTAATTTTTGCAGTTTGGCAACTGCATTTGAATTCTGTAAAAGAACAGCTAGAATACAGCATGGTTTTGTACACATCTGAAAGAAACTTCAAATCCATTAGATGTGTCTATATCATTCCTGTTTAAATGGAATTACTTCATAATTTCTATGGAGAAGAAGCAAGGAAAGTGCTGTCAGTGTCTAAGGATGTCTTTATGGAATAGAGTGATTTATTTCCCTTTTAGGTGTCTCGGTTAAGGCATTTAGCCTTGTAAATTCAAGAATGGTTGAGGAAAATTCATCAGAGTATTTTGATATAAGACCCACCTGGATGTGTTCCTGTGAGACTTGGTCTAGGTGATCCTGCAGTGGCAGGGGGACTGGACTAGATGATCTTTCGAGGTCCCTTCCAATCTCTAATGATTCTATGATTCTGTAATGTAAAATATACCAGTAATTTTTAAATTTACTTCTTAATTAGAAGTTACAGTAATTAAAATATTTTCTGAATTCTGTATGAATAAAATTGAGCCATTGAAACAAATGCAGTGAAGTATATTTAATAAAATTTATATAAAATAATATTCGGTACCTTCCTGTTAAAGAGGATTCTTTTATAAACTGAGTCATAAAAACAACATATGTTATGTAAATGGCATTTAATTCAGGAAAAGGAAACCTTTCTTTGCACATATTTCTGCATTGAGATGATTTTCTTTTGAATAGCTACTTAGATTGCACACAGGCTAGAATCTCACAGGAGACCACAAAATATAGGAAGCCCGCTTATGGCTAGATGTTAAGTAGGATGTGTTTCCATCTGTCCAGTAAGTATTCTGAGAACTGTTTTATAGACAATATTAACACGTTTATAAGAGTCTTAACATCTGAATATTGGTGACTGTCTTTGTGGGTTTTTTAACATATCAACAACCCTAAATTAAGTAACCTCATTTAGAAAAAACCCCAACTTTTACACTGAAGAGAATATGCTGTGTCCATTTACATACACGCCATTAAACTGAAGGAGATATGCTGTCTTGAGATACTTATATACTTTATTTAAATCTTCATATGTAATTTTTATACAGTGGCCTCGTGCACTTTGTTCCCACATATGCCAATTCAGATTTTATAAACCTTTAATGCATATTCTAATAATGTCTGCACTGTGAACAGGATTTGAGATCTCAAAGAAGAAAAAAGGCTTTAGAGATTTCCCATCAATGGTATCAGTACAAGAGGCAGGCTGATGACCTAATGACATGGCTGGATGACATTGAGAAAAAGTTAGCCAGTCTACCAGACCACAAAGACGAGCAGAAGCTAAAGGTAATGTTGTTTTGGGCTGGCGATGGTAGACCTTTTTGAATGATAGTTTATTAGTTTAACAGATAGCAAATACAACAAATACTCCAACTGATTTAGAAGATTATCTGTTCAGTTCTTTCTATCTATTTATGGCAAAACAAACCCTAAGTATCTGTGTTCAGACTGACATTTCTTTGTTGTACTATATATTTGTCTGTAGTATAGAGTGCTAAATTAATAATTTGAGACACTAAATTATTTTGTTATTGTTGACAATATAGAAAGTGTGCAATGCATTAAGAAGGATCAAATGTTTTCAGCAAAAATTGTAATTGATTTTATGTATCTTTGTTCCAGATGAACAAATGACTTACCAATATGTGGATGACCACTATCTCATGTTAGCACATTCATTTCCATCAGAACATGTTCACATGTCACTGTCAAACCTTGTAGATTTATTTACGTACTGTCAAAGGTTTTTCCTAGTTTATTTTTCATTGTCTTCCTTTGCTTCATTCTCTGTTGAGTTTCCCACAGAGTAAAATAGGAGTTAAGTAATATTTTGAGGAGTCAAAAAATATATTTGTAAGCTGTTCAAACACTATCTGTTCTGAATATGCCGACAAAGGAATTTCTCCAATTGCCCATCGCAGTGTAATGGCGAGCATCCGGAATTGAAACTTGTTGGCCGTTGCTAACTAGTTTTTGACGTGTACTAGCTGTTAGTATTTCTACAGTCAATCTCCAAGAAAGTTACTCAATTTCAGTTATCTTTGTTTTGCTTACATGTAAATTGAGACATGAAATAGCTGTAAATTTTTATTGTAACAATAAAATGGAAATTGAATTTCTGACAGAAGTATTTTTGCTAATTTTAAGTTAATCAATCTAGTTAGCTAACTGTCCTGGGGCCTGTATTGGTTTTGCTCACTAGGAGATTGATGGAGAATTGGAGAAGAAGAAGGAAGATCTGAATGCGGTGCACAGGCAGGCTGAACGCTTGTCTAAGGATGGGGCTGCAAAAGCAGTGGAGCCAACTCTGCTACAGCTCAGCAAGCGCTGGCAAGATTTTGAGAGCAAATTTGCTCAATTTCGAAGACTCAACTATGCACAAATTGTGAGTTGTTACGAGCAAACCCATACGTTTGCAACTGCTACTACTAACAGCATCCTACTAACATTGAGAGCTTCAGGGTTAGTGTCAATGCTTCAGATATTCATAACAAAAACCCTATTGTTTGCAAATGGGAGAATCTTTATATTCTAATACAAGAGTTTTCTGCTTTGGTCCTAAAATTGCCCTTAGGCTAAATCAGCCAATTGACAAAAAGTCAGCAATGAAAAATTCATGTTTATTTCTGTTGCCTCATTATTTTTCCGTAACATTTTCCAGTTTAAAAACATCACTCCACCATGCATCTGTTTTGTTCAGTGAAAACGTAAAACATGAAAAACTGTCTTTTCAAAAATACCCATCCCATGCCGATTTTAATTGGTTTTTTATTTGTCCATGAGATGTTTTACCCATCTTAGGAAGATATTTTTAAAAATACTTATGGTACTATATATGCATGGTCTCTTCTTCAGATGCTTGAATTCTCAAAGGAGTTTTTTTTGAGCAAGTATATTTTGAAACTTGACAGGAAGAAAATGTCATTTTGTGAACTAACTTCATGTCTTCTGATTTTGAATTGTTTAGTTGTATATACAATATTCCTACTGTTTTACACATGTTGCAATAACGGAGTAACTGGAAGGTTTTCCTTATCATTCCTGCTCATTATCTTCTGGACTTTAGATTTTATTTGAAGAAAGATTTATTCTCAAGAAAGTTGTTTCATTATGTCATTATCTGTAATTTTCAAAGTTCTACTGGTAAATGAGTGTTTCTACAACATATAATTTTATTTATCTTTTTATTATGATTGCACCAAGATTGCAGAGGGGACATATCAGCAAATGAGACATAGAGTCAACTGTGTTTTAGTTAAGAAAAAGAAATGGTGAAAAATCTGCCATAACGTGTAGTGTTTTGGTCAGTACGTTCCTCTGTTTAATAGCTTCAGTGTATTACGTCTTTTTTGACTTTTCTACTATTAAGTTACTTAATGTATGTCTCTAAAAATAATTGGGACAACTATGCAGTTAATAGAAACGATCAGAGAAACTAACATTGGTTGTATGTCATTAAATCTTGTTCCATCTGATTACTCTTTTCAGATGACTATGGTTTGGATTAAACTTGATGGATGTAATCAGTTGCAAATCATCTATATTGGCATCTGTGTGGAGCTAGAGCAGACTTCATTTGTCTTGTAAATGAGTCTCCTTTTTTAATAACCAATATATTTCTTCCTTTGATAAGCAAGTAAAAATAAGAATATGCATGTAATTTGCATAAAAACATTCTGCTGTCAACATGTGTTCTATATCATCCATCACCAACCAGATAGTGGACATGTATATCCATTATCAAATTTTTCTAGCAAATCAATAAAACTATATATTAACATATTTTTCTGTAATATACACAAGGTACATACATCAGTACATGTGCTTTTGAATTGGTCCAAGGAATAGTGTCAACAACATTTTGAAGCCATGTAAACATTACATGTATTTTTATTATTAAAATATATTATTTATATAATTTAACTCTATTCTTGTACTGGTCAAATTTTTAACTATTTTGAAAAATTTCATGCAAGACAGCTACTTGTTAATATTTACCTGTGGAGTGAATTAATTATTCAATTAAATTTACATGTGTACAGGATAAGTACTGTATCCTCATTTCTCTTGAAAAATAATGAGCAAGGTGATATTCATATGAAATATTTTAGAAGTTTTACAGAAGCTACTGAGACTGGGGAGAGGCAGCACATTTCCATGGTTCACATCAGGATGAGAAGTGCAACTGCCTCGTTACTCAATTAGTGAAAAGAATGTATTTCCCTTGAGTTCTTTTTTAATGAAACCTAAGTACCTACCTCACAGGGATGTTGTGAGGATTAATTAAATGCTTACGCAAGACTTTAAAATGCAAAAAAAAAAAGAAAATTCAAACTGTTCACTGAAACACGTGCATACAATACAAGACAAACAGCTTTCACTGATATTATCCACCAACTCAATAAAGCCATTTAATGAAACAGAAAAAGGAATCTATTTTTTAAAGCAAAGAAAACAGCAAACCACTACTTTTTTTTTTTGTTTCTAATTGATGGTGTATGCAATAACAGGCTTTTTTAACAAGTGAAAAATGTTATGCTTCCATAAGGATTTGGTTGTACTGTATATATTCCAATTTATTATGATTAATTGAACAAAGATAGCAGGACTACAGTGAAGAAGACCTTTAATTATGTGGCTTAAAGACAGTTTTGCATTTCTTACCTTTGTAGGTTCTAATATATTTCTGACATCAAAATGTGAAATTAGAATGATCACATGCCCCTGGATTTTACTTTTCACCAATATTTGTTGGGAAAACCTGTCAAAATGATATAGAAATGCTAGCCATATAAGAAGTGATTCTCTAAAGCATGGCAGATTCTCGTAAAATTCCGACTGCCTCACAAATACGTAGCATTCAGTACCAAGCAACTAATTCCTAAATATATGTATTGTTGTATGTTTATGACAATGCATTTTCTGTCACCATCTCTCATAATAGGTGTGACTTAGGCATATTAGCTTAAACTCTGTGTTTTCTATTTAATGCAATTGTTGACACGTTCGGTGTGGTATGTAGGTATAGATGTAGTAGTCATCTTTTGATGTTGAGAATTGTCAAAGAGCAGCGTGTGACGTTCTGCTGCAAAGATGGGTTTATTGCAGTAACAGTTTATTGCACAACACACAGAATCATGCACAAATACATAAAAGCAACTGCACAACACCTGAAGCATGCTATTCATTTCTTACAAGCTTCCTCTTCCACCCACTGTCTTTATTCATATCTGTTAAAATAAATGCTGGACAGCAAATTCTATTTCTGTCAGTTTTACTCATGTTCAGTCAATTCAATTTCCAATCCTGAGTTAAGAAAAGTTCTGGTTAATTTATGCTAAAAATTTCCATTTGGAATCACTCAGTAAATTTAATTGTGAAATCTGAATCACTTATTCAAGAATAGAATCTTTTGCCAGCATCCTTTAAAGTTACAGTTAACCACTAAATTCTACCAAAGTTCATGGAAGCTTACTCTTTTAAAATTCACTTCTGTAAATATTACAACAGTAGAGAGATCAAGGGATATTTATTTCTAGATTGGCTCTGCAGAATCTAAAATCATTAAACCTTTGCAGTGACACTAAAATGTTTCCTGAAATTCTGTCGCTCCTCCAGTCTTCCAGTTACTGCATTTCTGCAACAGTTTGTGCCGTTTTTCCAGAGTGATGAAAGTAGTTATCTGTTGCGGGTAAAAATCCAGTCTCAGACATTTTTATTCCATTCAGTATTAAAAGAAATTACTGATGTATTGATTACACTTAATTAAATTAGCTTTAGCTAATACCTGTTCTATAGAAGGTTTTTTTTTCCTCTTGTTTTAATTTCAGCAGTTGATGAGACTGTTTGTTTGTCCCATGGCTCAGTTTAGATCAGATTGAGCTGATTGAAATTACTTTGCTTGCAAGGAGTACTGAAGGCCTCTATAATGAGAAAACATTTTCTAGATGAATACAGGTGAAGAACCTATGCTATAAATTCTTATGTCATGTGTCCTATTAATATTTTTAATCAAGCTATACAACATCCTTTCTGCCAAAATGTGTGTTCATTCTTTTTTTTTTGTCTTTGTGTGATATAAATAATATTCTGGAATATTTTTTGGACAAGAGGAATAATATTCTTGCAATCTATTACCAGCTGTCAAACTTAGGCTTCCCTAAGTTGTTTCAATAGTTTCATTGGTGACATGCCCAAACATTCAATTGAAATTCAGGGTCGTTTTACTACTGACGTATTTTAGCCTGAGTTTTGGCCATACTGGGAAAAATAATAAAATTGATCGAATTACAATCCTTAAGAGAGACTGTTCTTGTCATACGACTTAGATTGTATTGAACAAGAATGAATAAGGAAGTAGCTCTGAAAAATATGTATTTATTTCTGTAAGGTAAGTGATTTAGTTTGAGCAGTTCAGTAGCTATCTGGAACATGGAAAAAAATCCACTGGTATTCTTAGTACTCATAGTGAACTAAATAGTAAAACCTGGAGTTTTCCAAATAAAACAAATTGTTTCAAATTCTGCAAATCATTCAGAAATTCAAAATATCTGTTTCCTATCCAGATGATCACTTATCAGGTGAGAGAGTATGTGATCAACTTCTGGAAACAGATTAAGGACTGACTGATCATGTTTGCATGTGAAATACAAGAGTTTGTTTATGTTTAGTCTTTTAAGGGTATTTTGCTCTTTTCAGTTTGTATTTTCCCATGGGATTATATTTATTTCATTTAATGAAATTTATTTTTAAACTGTTCAGATATGTTCAAAAATATAAATCAAACTGACTGAAATAAGTCTACCACAGGTAGATAAATACAGGTACAGGTCTTGGTGTCCTAATAACCTGTCTGCATCTACACAACATGGATAATCCAGAGGTAACATGGAGCCATTGTTTTCGACTAGTTTCTAACATCTTTCTCAATCAGCAGCAATGACGTTATTCTCATCTTTTATCCTGGCTTAAATATTTCTTGGGGTAAATAAACAAGTAATAATTTGCCGAAGAGGAGTTGCCAAAAGGTTAAGAAAACTAATACCTTATTATTGGAGAGAAAAGAATTAAAAGAGAAAATGTATTAGGAATGCAAAATAGGAAAACACTTAGTGGACAAAAGAAAAGAACTATATAGTGATGGGTTAGTCCAAGTGGAGGCCAGTAACAAGTGGAGTCCCTCAGGGATCAGTCCTGGGACCAGCCTTGTTCAACATCTTTGCTGGTGACATGGACAGAGGCACTGAGTGCACCCTCAGCAAGTTTGCTGACGACACCAAGCTGTGTGGTGCAGCAGACAC
>JAOXOE010000001.1:74991474-75025444 GCA_028565055.1 Phoeniculus purpureus
GGCCAGCCCAGCTGAAGTGCCTCTATGCAAATGCACAGAGCTTGGGCAACAAACAGGATGAATGAAGGGCCACTGTGATGCTGGGATGCCAGGACATAGTGGCTATTACTGAAACTTGGTGGGATGATTGCCACGACTGGAATGTAGGGCTAGATGGATACAAGCTCTTTAGGAAGGATAGGCAGGGAAGGAGAGGAGGAGGTGTTGCCCTCTATATCAGTGACCAGCTGGGCTCAGTGGAGCTCCACCTGGGGAAGGATGGTGAGCTGGTTGAGAGTGTATGGGTTAAAAAATCTTCAACAGAAACATCAGTCAATTTTGCATTTAATTTTATTTTCTTTACTTTTCCATGTAAAAGACTAGGAAGTGCTTTCAGTAACAGCAGATCCCAAGGAATTTGGAATTTGTATAGCCATCTAGTTCCTTCTTTTGCAGTTTTGACCTAATGGAATTTTTTCAGCATATCCTTATGGACTGCATATATATAAGAAACATGGAAAATCTTAATCTATTTCAGTATTTATATAGAGTTTTTCTACAGCTGTGAATTTCATTTTCTCTCTTTTTCATTTTCACAACCCGTTCTACTGTGTAGTACTTACTCTTCCTAGGGTATTTTGTGGATTATGGAGTTAATATTTCCATATTACTTTCAAAACACAAATAACATACAAGGTTTTATTCACACTAATAAATGGATAGCTGTGAGGTATCGTTTTCTGACACTGCAGTATAAGCATTACAATGTCAAGTTTATGTTTGACCTTGAAGATGCTCAGTGACTCTTGTGCAGCTTTTCTAAGATGGATAAATAGGTCTGTTATCTGCAACTGTATTATCTAGCCAAACTGTGGCAGTACTCTATCCCTACTATTATTTCTGTTCAAGTCTGTAACAATGAATTTATTCAATTGAGATGTTATCTATTTTTATCCACCTTCATAACAATTGTTTTATTCTATATAAATATTCTCAAGCACAATGTTGAGAATTTACAAGTAATAAAGGCACTCAATAACAAAGCAGTTAGTTGACTTTGTTAATCAATTGTTAGAATATCCTGTATATTTTTATTTCTTTTTTTAATAAAAGACAAAATTCATTGGAAGGAGAGAGCAATGATTCCAAATAGAGAAACTGAAAAAATAGTTGTCAGACTATAGAAATCTATATTGAATAACTGCAGGCACTTTAGCAGAAGTATTAGGGTTTTTGTAATTGGCAGATTAGACTGTTGTCAATCATAGATACTTTCAAATAATTCAAAACTAGGTAGCATTAGCCATGCCTGGAATTCACTATCATCAATATGTAAGTAGATTAGACTGAGAACAGATATGGGAGTTACTGAGCACGAGCTGTATGGGGCATCTTTTATGTAACGACTTTATTCTTTGTATTATGAAATGTCGCTTTTAACTGATGACCTACGTAATAGTCCAGTTTGTCACGCTGGCCACAGGTATGACACAAATAGAATACAAGAGTACATTCTTCTCCTGAAAATCTGGAGCTGGTTTTACTGTCATGTTGCTGTTGTTGGATTCAGAAAAGAATCAGACCAGAAGCAAGAACACAGAGTGGGGAGAGAGGGATTTGAATGGCGTGTTAGTTGCTGTAAGTCTCCTCCATTTTTGTTGGTGGAAAAAAAAAGCAGATTATTTTTAAAAATAATTTTACATTTGCCTAGGAGGAACTTGAATTGTCACTGTCTCATTAAAGTGTCTAATCTCACGTTTCCCTGTGATCATATTCATGTCACCATCATCTTTCACCAGTGTGCACAATATTTTTCTTACTGTTATCTATGTGCTACAGATAAGTAAATTTTATGTTCTCTTCAATAGATAGATAATTAGAGAAAGGACGCAGGATTTTCAAAGTCATCTGAGAAAGCAAGGAGTAAAAGAATGTCAATTCCACTAAGATAAGAGAACTTAACTCCTTTAGATTGTTTTAAAATCATTAATAAACAGAGTAGCTGATCCTACACTAAGTCTAAGCACAAAAATCTTGTTGAGAAGGAGAAAAAATTCAGAGGATCCAAGACCTTTTGTGCTCTGCTGCCCTTGTAACTGAGACACCAAACACAAATAATAAACCGACTTCACAAATCATTAAGCAGCAAAACTGACATCTCTCATTTTATCTTCTTATTGACATTCATTAGAGTATTATACATCTCTCAGATGATACAACCAGTGAGCTCTCTAGACACACTCAAACTTCACTTTTGATGTATTAAATCAAACATGAATCCTGTGTTAACTTTCCATTTGCTATGCCTATTTCAAATATTACCCACATGTCTTCATATAATTCATGGATTCATTTTCATAATTAAGTTGTATTTTTTTTTAGGGAAAAAGTTATGCTTTAGTGTGAGATTAAGAGAAATTTGACTTTCTTAATTATCTATTTTGATGGAGAAATTTGGTACGGCACAAAGAGATAAGATGTATGTAACATCTTAAATACATCCATTGAAGTTGATAACATTACTGTAGCAGTGAATTAATGAGGCAATAAATCAGTGAAATAATACATAATCAAAATGAATATTTAAGATCCAAGCCCACTGTGATAAAATACAAGTCTAAATAGAACATGCCTTTCTTTGAAGTAGAATAATTTCATCTTTCTAACTGGTGTGCACACTTTGAGTGATGCTCTATTTCATCAAAGAACAATTTCTCATGCTAAATTTCATCCTGCATGGAACCACAGGATGTGCAGAATGAGCAAAATCAAATATTAGTTTTAAAATATGCTTTTCTGTCTTAAGACTATAAATGTAAATTTATATTTTAGAGCTACTGGAACTATTCAAGGTATTTAATATAGCTGACAGCTTTCCTAGAATGCACTTCATAATTTTCTTTGTCATATATGGTAATTGGTCTAAAAATACTGAACAACATGAAATTTATAATTTGAATATGGGAATGAAGCTTTCTGGATAATAAGAATAAATCAGTTATTGTCATGGTATGTGACTGTATTTTAAGAAATCTTTGTCTAAAAACGTGTATGTGTGTGTGTATGTATGTATATATATATATATATATATATAGCATTGTATATCTAATGTTCTCACCTGGCCAAGGCAAATGTAGTTGACTGAGATGTGAGAATACAAACTACAGGATGGAATTCTGTGTTAACTCCTCCTCCCTAATAATTATCTGTCCAGCGATCAGTTACTTGATGAGGAAATAAGGAAGGTGATCAATATTGCTGATATCAGCAGAGAGAGCTTCTCTGGAGCACCCCTTGTGCCATTTGCAATCTCTAGTACTCCATACACAGGCTTTTTATCAAATTTATTAATTTCCCTGTTAAAAAAAAAATGAAATATGACTGTTATTTTTCAGATGTGTTAGTTAAAGTTTTGCAGTAAATAAAGTCACTCTTATGTCCGGAAGTAATCTGTGCCGGGAGCTTAAGACAGGGGATGGCAGTTATATCAGGAGAAGCAGGCAGGCAGTATATTGGCACAAAGATCTCCAGTGCTGATAGCACAGCAGGTGTTTTAGCAGTTACAGGCAATGTTTTTTGTTATAAGTGAGTCATTTCCACTTCTTTTGGTGTTGAACTTTGAAATTGTCAGAGTATTAAGGAATTTCTGCACAGCTATCCCTTTAGAAACTCTACTAGTAAGTTGCTATTGGTCATACACCTGAATACACTCTTTTTAATCTAACCTTTAAGAAAATTAGAGATCTGTAATCTAAACCATTTTCCGTGAGAGCAGGAAAACTCAGCTGTCTTATAACCTTCGCTATGCATATGGAAAGATTAAATGTCAAATCATCACAACAAAATACACTTTTCAGTGAGCTCCCCCATGAAAGTTTTTGAGTCTTTGAGCTTCACGCACACTTGGACATCTCACCTATTATCCACAGATTTTGGGGTGCCATCCAGAGGGACCCAGATAGACTGGAGAGGTGAACTTATGAGGTTCAGCAAAGCCAAGAGCAGAGTCCTGCACCTGGGCCGGGGTAACCGGCATTATCAGTCCTGGCTGGTGGATGAAAAACTGGCCGTGAGACATCAGTGTGCAATTGCAGCCCAGAAGGCCAATCACATTCTGGGCTGCATCAAAAGAACTGTGGCCAGCAGATCAAGAGGGGTGATTCTGCTCCTCTACTCTGTCCTGATGAGACCTCACCTGGAGTATTGTGTCCAGTTTTGGAGCCCCCAGCACAAGAAAGTTGTAGACAGACTGGAGCTTGTCCAGAGAAGGGCCACTAAAATGATCAGGGGAATGGAATATGTCTCCTATGAGGACAGGTTGAGAGAGCTGAGGCTGTTCATCCTGGAGAAAAGAACGCTCTGGGGGGACCTCCTTTTAACCTTACATGCCTGAGGGGGGGTGGTCCTACATGAAGTCAGAGGAAGATCTTTTCAAGAGGGTTTGTATAGTTAGGACAAAGAGCTGTGGGTTCAAGCTGGGAAAGGATAGGTTTAGGCTGGATATTAGACAAAAGTTCTTCAAGTTAAGTAATGACAAGAGTGCTTGAAAGCCAAAATGGTAGTGGTTTTAACCACAAGAATAGGGAATTAGTAATAGCAAGGAGGCTTTTGTAGATAATCTTCCCATCTATGTCTCCTTTATCTATGGAGCCTGCAAATAAGCTAGACAAATACAAAACCTACGAAGTGCTCCGTCCTTCTATCTGCGTTACACCTCTGTGCTGTTTTTAGAAATGAATGCTGTCTTTGAGATATGGTCCTTTTAATGCTACTGAGATTATTTTTTCCTTCTGCATTCCTGTTATGATATCTGTCTGACCAAAACCTGTCAGGCTCAGCAGGACAGTAAGTCAAAATAGATAGATCTGACAGTCTCACTAACACTCGCTGCCTCTAACTTGAGCTGCTCTTTTCCCTAGAGTTTTCCTGAATTCTTCTGCTTTTGGCTACCCATTGCTCTACAGACTTGTTTTAATGTGCAGAAAATAATTTCCAATATGATCGCACACAGCATGGCCAGTAATCGGAACAAGATCAGTCCTAAATTCATTGCAGAGTTATTCTAAATGATGGTCTGAGAGCAATGAGGAGGCTGTTATGGGCTTTGGCTGGCCACAGAGCTCTCTGATATGGTCCTTCTACACCGATGTATATTTTCCTTTCACATTCAAATGAGAAATGTTCTACATTATCTAGAATTTGCTGTGGATTATCTACATCTGTTTAAACACGCAATCGCCTGTCCGTTGTAGGAGAGCTCATGGCAAACACGGACAAGTCTCTCTGCTGAATTCCTATTCATTTGCCAAGTCAAAGTATTTGTTCTCCGTGCATTTAAGCTGAGATAACGTGAAACAATTTCACCTCTGTGTAAGTCTCTGATCGCTGCAATCAACAGGGTCATTTTAGTGATTTTATTTTTTATTCCTTTCCGCTGTGTCTGGTTCTGTGGGCTTTCTTAACTGACTGTGTGTGATTGGGGACTTGAGGATGTGTTCGCTTTCATCTTCACCTAAAAGGCTGCAGGATGTCAAGGATGGAAGCATAACTATTTTAGGATATGCCCTAAACCAAAGCTGGGATAAAAGTGTCAATCTTTTTGCAAGGACGTTGCTTTACATTTAAGCCTTGGATGTGAGGTTACAGAAAATTCAGTTAGCCAATGGCAAACAACTCTGGAACAAAATGCCCCACTTGTATGCTATAGCCAAAAGGAACTGTGAATGTATATTTATGTGTATGAAGTATTTCTGCATAGGACAGAAAATGGACTGCTAAGCACACATGACCATTCACTAGATGGACGTGCAGTATGATTCCTGAAGCAGCATTGCATAGCGTGCAACTGCTGCATAATGGCTTCTTTGCCGAGAGGTTATCTGGACTCCTGCTTACTTAAAGAGTCATCAAACACAAGCAAACAAACCATTTAAAGTGTTGGGCTTGTTTTATTTCAATCAATTTTGTGCACCAGAAAGATGATGGACTAACAGCCTTTAAATGCTAAATACTTCTTTAATCATTGAGCTTGCAGCTGGCAATGATCTTCTGTTCACAACCCTTCCAATGAGTCTGTATTTTAACCTTCAATTGATATGTTATAGTATTTAAAAATTATTTTGGTGATCTTAATTAACACTAATGAGTACTGACAAAAAGCTACTTCTTATAAGAAAAAGGATTCTATCAATACACTAATCTTTACAAGTATTTACTTGTGATGGGTGTTTAGCAGTTTTTTACCCCAGCGATTAATAGCTACATTTCAGCTACTTCTGAGATGTTCCTTCCATTATGTGCATAGATTTTTATCTGCTTTTAAAATTTGCAATGTAGTTTTCAATACATTATAGACGTTTGCATTATGAGAGAACAAAATGAGACAGGATGGAAAGAGAGTAGAAGTATTTAAACATTCTAGCTAGTTTTACAGAACATACAGGAGTGTGTTCGAGTGCTGAGAAGGCACTAACTATATTAAAAAGACAGAGGAAGACCATAAGTTTGGTGGTGGGTTTGGGTTGTTTTTCTTCCCCTTTTCAGTCACTAGAGGATGATAGCATTAGCCAAAATTGCAAAAGCCAAGAACATTTGTATGTATTAAAATATTCAAGATGTACATCTTAAGAGTGTTCATCTTTTAAAAATGAGAAATGAAATATATCTGGCATTTTAACTTTATGTTTATTATTTCTAAACTCATTAGGGACCAACTGTTTAGATATCACAGCTGTTTGATGAGGTCAATAGGAGCCAAAAAACGTATACAGGCCAATTTAACGCCTCATAATTTGCAATGAAATTTGGAATGTGAACTCCTCATCATTTAGACAGATAAAATGTTTATCAATTAAAAAAAAAAAACCAAAAACATGGAATAAATAGCTGTGAAAGCTGCCAATCTGCCATTCCTTTTTACTTGATGGTCCTTTTTCCTGCTTGACCTTTATGATGTGTCTTAATTTTTAGCCGAAAACCTTGGAGGTGGCAGAGGGGTTCCTCCTCACTCAACTTCACTAAAAATAGGGAGTGCTTGAAATAAACTGTGCTATTTAAACTATATATCTAAAGTGTATTTCTTGCCAAATGAGGTCATCACCTCTATGGTACATCTGGCCTCTTATCTTCCTGGCACTTTTACTTCTGCTTCTAACCTCAAATTGCTGTGCCAATGCCAGACAGTAGAGCCACTGGAAAATGGTATATTTTTTCCATCAGCAGCATGCAGAAATAAATTTGTCTGCCACTATGGATTCAGAAAGAATATATGATAAATCGTGTATTCTTCAACATTATTCTTAAAATGGCAAGGGCTGCATTTGTAGGAAATAAAGCCAATTTTACTAGGTACATAAATTACACCTGATGTTGTAAACCTAGTGTTCAACATTAGCTATAACAGGAAAAACATTCCATTTAAGAGAAAATCTAAAGGAGTAAGAATAAATCTAAAGGGTAAGGAGTGTTTTGATGAAGAACATAAAAATCCTTATTAAGGTATTGTGTGACCAACAGTGTCTCAGCAAAGTCTCTGATGACAGAATCACAGAATCACAGAATATTAAGGATTGGAAGGGACCTCGAAAGATCATCTAGTCCAATCCCCCTGCCACAGCAGGATCACTGAGACCAAAGAAATCAGGATACACCTGGTGTCTTAGTCTGCAGCCACCAGGTACCTTGAGCCCATGCTAGACTGAATGTTGCATGAGCCAGCAGTGTGCCCAGGTGGCCAAAAAAGCAAATGGCATCCTGGCCTGTATTAGAAACTGTGCCCCAGCAGGAGTAGGGAGGTGACTGTTACCCTCTACTCAGCACTGGTGAGGCTGCACCTTGAGTACTGGGTCCAGTTTTGGGCACCTCAGTACAAGGGAGAAATAAAGGGGCTGGAACAGGTGCAGAGGAAGGCAGTGAAGCTGCTGAAGGGCCTGGAGATTAAATCTAATGAGGACAGATGGAGATAGTTGGGGCTGTGTAGTTTGAGGAAGAGGGGGCTGAGGGGAGAGCTCATTGCTCCTGCCTGGGTATGTTCCTGTGTGGCTTGGTCTAGGTGATCTTGCTCTGGCAGGGATTTTGGACTAGATAATCTTTTGAGGTCCCTTCCAATCCATAATGTTCTGTGATTCTGTGCTCTCTACAACTATCTGAAAGGACATTGTAGGGATGTTGGTGCTGGTCTCTTCTCACAGGTGATTAGTGACAAAACCAGAGGGAATGGCTTCAAGCTCCAACAGGGTAGGTTTAGACTAGACATAAAGTAGAAATTATTGATGGACAGAGTGGTCAGGCACTGGAATGGGCTTCCCAGGGTGATGGTTGAGTCTCCATCCCTGGATGCATGTAAAAGTCACTTAAATGTAGTGTTGGGGGATCTGGTTTAGAAGTGAACCTGTGGAGTAGAGTTGCTGGTTGGACTTGATGATCCCAAGGGTCTTTTCCAACCTTGATTCTATGATTTTATTAAACAGGTGAAGTCATGGCTTGGTTTTATAGGTGTCTTTTCCACAAGGACTCAGTAAGTGATGTTGGTGAAGCAGCTGTCACTGTTAGATTGGAGCATCAATATCTATGTGTAATAGGAAAGAAAGGAAGTTTTTTTTTTAGTACTTGATGGGATCTAAACTAGTCTAAAAATATACTCCTGGAAATTAGTAAAACTGAAATGTGACCAGATCAAATTGATTCTTATATTACATTGTCTTTACATGGTTATAACAAGAAGAGTGAAAGTCTTGTGTTATTCTATAATGTATTATTGATGAGACTAGAAGATGCCTTCTACAGTTCCATATTACTTGTTCAACCTGTGGCTTCCTATGGTGCAAAGTGCTGTTAAAATATTACAGAAGAGTCCTTTCACAAGTATTTCATGGACTCAGAAGAGCAGATTACATTTCACAGGCAAGGTTTACCCAATATAGTTGGTTTTTTCCTTTCTCTCTTCATGCCCTCGCCCTCCTTTTCCCTTTTAAATCTTTGCACCCTCTCACCGTTCCTGTGAGCTCAGTGTTGAATCCAATCCGCAAGCGAGGCGGATTTCGGTCCAGCTTTTTCAGGGAGCCGAGGATACACACAAAGTTGGCTGATGTGCCATTCAGCATCCCAGCAGCTTTCTCTTCACACTCGCAATGGCAAAGCTTTGTGCGGATGCGCTGCTGGATGCTCTGAACTAAAATCGTCTGGGGGAACTTAGCAGGTTTTGGACAGCCTTTTAAAGGTAAGGAAGCGAAAATAGCATGCCGGAGGAGGAATCTGCTGCCAGGGAGCGTGGTGTGTTAGTGCTGTGCGGGCTGCATCTTAAGTCTGCTGTTCTGATGCAGGAGTCTGTGAGCAGTAGGTGGGAGGGGATGCTTTTATACTTGAAATAAACCTCAGATTAAGTGTTATCGCAACGACTCCTTTAGAGCTTGTGCCAAACGGTGTGGTGATCAAAGCTTTTAGAAAATACCTTTGTCAATTATTTATCCGCTCCCAAGTTAAACCTAACTGTATTAAAAACAGCAGTAGAGGCCAGCAGCCCAAAGCTGCAAGGTGCTTTGAACATCTCCTGTCTTGCTGCTTTTTGAAGTCCCCTTATTGCAGTCAGTTTGGCTGAATACTCTGGAGAGGACATTTCATGCACACTTACCTCTATTTGAGTCTTTTCCTCTTCTGTAATCCACAAAAGAACAGTGTGCTTTTACAATAAAAGGCTATTTTTAATGCACAAATCGCATACTGTGCTCAAAATCCCCTAAAAGACTACTTTTAGAGCCATACAGATGCTTGTCCATTAGGTTATAATTGACTTTTCATTCAAAGGTTGTGAAGTATTTCAGCTTAGTATTTCAGTCAAATTTATTGAAAAAATACATTTCACTTGGAAAGCAGTTCAGGCTGTTTTCTTAAAATAACCAGTATTAGTAATGCTGGTTTTACTTTTGTGTGGTCTGTTTCATCCATTTATGTATCTGTCTGCTTCAGGCTAATGGTATATCAAATGTCAGAATAAACCAAGAAAATTCTATTATTGATGTTCATAGTCTATTTGGATTTTCACTGCTTCGGTGATGAAGTGGGCTTTATGTTCTGCAATATTTTCCAAGTATTTTTTCAGTATTTTTGAATTGCAAAATTCTACATGAATTGCATAGTGTTTTCCAAGTTTATCTACGTAGTGTGCTAACAACCAAACAGCACCCCTACTCCTGTGGATTTCTAGTTGCGTGCACATTAGACTAGTGTTTGTGGGAGCATGCTTACTTCTTTCAAAGTTTCCACCTGAAAATAATTCTGAAAACCTTTTTAAAGAAAAAAAAATACAGAATGGGTTTTCTCCCCGCCTCTTTAAATGTTTATTTTCTTGTAAACTTTTCTCTTGAAATGTATTGCGGAATGTATGTGAGTGCCTGTGTTACCTCGGGCTGGTATTTCTTCCTGCTGATACTTAAGGAAGCATTTGACAGTCATTCCCATGCATTTTCTAGTTTGGGTCTAAAGGATGTTAAAACTTGAGTTCATACCAAGTGAATTTTACAGGTTAACTGAGGCATGCCAGGTAACAACATGATGCAGAGAATACCTGTGCATGTTGTTTGGCATGTGACTGTTAGCATAGTTCATAGGAAGTGTGAAAAGATATTATATATTTTAATATTTAAATGACTTGTGGAATTGCAGATTGATATTTTCAATGGTTTTTCATTACGGTTTCTGCCATTGAGGCAATGTGAGGGCTTTGAGAAAGATGGAGTGCTGTAATTACCAGGTGCACATGTTCATTAATCCTTCCAGGCTAGAAAAAGCTTCAAGTTTTTCTCCAGTGGCATATTCGTAAAGCTATAAATATCTAAATTGTGTCAGCCAAGAAGTCATACAGAATGGAGGCTCTTTTTGAGTTCAATTTCATGCACTGTTGCTTTGGTCTTGTGAAAAAGTGCTTTGCATCCCTCATGATGGATATTTGTCCTCTTCCCTATAAAAGTTCAGAAAACAAACTGTTAGGTCACAGATTATGTAGTTTACACTTAATGCAGATAGATTATGAAAACTATTCCTCAGGATAAAAATATGCAAAATAACCTTTTTAATGAGGACACAAACTGTAAGAATTTGAAAGATAACTTTAAATCTTAAACCTGACATTTTAGTAAACAAATCAGGAAAGCTAGAGAGTAGGCTAAACAAAGGAAGGGTTTTAAAGGAACATCTATGGCATTCTGTTTGCACTGTTTCTCACGTAGCTATACACTGCCAAGATAAGTAGCATGGTACTGGAATACTACGTTTTTATCACAATTTACCTATTTTTGTGGTGATAGCTGTATGTGAAAACATAGATGTTGTATTTAATTAAAGAGCATGGAAAGGTAAACTTCATCAGATGCTTGGGTTTTTTGTATGCTATTTGAAGCATGAAATGGCATCTTTAAAATGCCTGTCTCTATTTTCTCTGTGACTATATATGCATGTATGTGCACCTTGCTGAAAATATTCTTGTTAACATTTACTGGAACTGCAATGAAATGTTGGTTTTTGCAGTCAGTTCCATATCTCCAATCTGTCATTTGACTTATAGGACTGTTTCAATACCACACATCAATTTAAGTTTGAAAAGCTTAAAATATACCTTTCCTTCAGTCACAACTGTCAGTAATTTTAGACTCTCTTGCAATTTCAGAATTAAGGTCTTTGCTGTTTGGGGAAATTTTGTGTTTCTTCCACCGAGCTCAGAAAACTACCAAATAACAGAGGTAGATAAGAGATCACAACTTGCTTGTACATGAAAATAGTAATTTCAACCAAAAATAAGCATGAAAGAAGATACAGATGTTGCCTGTAGATAGTGCACTTCATCCACATTACCAGTCTTTATGAACTGTTGAGGAGATTCAGTGCTTCCTTCCTGTCTAGCAAAATTGGATAAAGATTAAGTGCTTACTGTTTTTAAATTTTAAAAAATGTTTTTAATAAGGACTAGAATACAGCTGTGTCTATGCATTGTTTAGAAGAGAATGCATGCAAAAGGTAAAATGGCAAACAGAATGGGTACTTGCTTCTGGCCCCACAAGTTCCCTGACACCAGTGCTCTGGCTATTCCTGATAGAGCAAAGGCTGGCAGAGCTGATAACTGCTCAGCACTGAGCTGCTGCCCCACCTGCATCTTCTCGGAGTCTCAAAGGTTTGGATGAGCATGGAATAATTATGTCTCAGGATGTTCTCTTCTAGGGAGCTAGTAGTTAGATGGGAAAATATACCCAGTGTGGATTACAGACACATCTTCAATGGTGTGTGGGATTTGCTGAATGCATTAAGATCACCGTCTGACAGCATCTCAGTGGAGCTACTAGGAAAGTGTCATCAGGGCACAGTAGAGTGACGTGGGCTTAGCCTACCATTGCTTACATTAAACAGCATAATTTTTAGTAAAGATATGTTGTCATGTATATCATATCATATCTATGTATGATATGATATACATGATAACATACATATCTATCATATATGTAGTTTTATGTCTTGCATACTTGAAATTTTGTATCATTGCTCTGATTATTCCAGGAATATTTCTTTTTCATAAAAAAGAGAGGGGACCTCAGAGATCACCTTGTTCTAAGTACCCCGCCATAGGCAGGGACACCTCTCAATGGACCAGACCTTGTGAAATCTGGCCTTGAACACTTTCAGGGATGGAGCAACCACAGTCTCCCTATGGGCAACTTGTTTCAGTGCCTTAGCCTCCTCGTAGTGAGGAATTTCTTCCTAAGAACTAATCTAAACCTACCACTCTTTTAACTTCCTTGTCCTATCACTAGAGTCCTTCACAGAAAGTCCCTCTCCAGCTTTCCTGCAGGCCCCCTTCAGGTACTGGAAAGTCTCTATAAGGTTCTCCCTGAGCCTTCTCTTCCACAGGCTGAACAGTCCAAATTCCCTCAGCCTGTCTTCACAGGAAAGATACTCCAACCCTTTGATGATCTTTGTGCCCTTCTCTGGACATGCTCCAATAATTCCATGTGTTTTTAACATCGAGGACTCCAAAACTGGATGCAGTTCTCCAGATGAGGTCTCACAAAAGCAGAGTAGAGGGGAAGAATAACCTCCTTTGGCTTAGTGGTCACACTTCTGATACAGCCCAGGATATGGTTGGCCTTCTGTTCTAGGCTGCCCTCACACACATTGCTGGCTCATGTTGAGCTTCTCATCTACCAACATCATCTACCAACATCTTCTCAGGACTTCTCTCAATCCACTCACCACCCAGCATGTATTTGTTCTTGGGATTACCCTGACCCAGATGAAGGACCCTACACTTGGGTTTGTTGAACCTCATTCAGTTTGCACAGTTCTCAAGCCTATCAAGATCCCTCTGGATAGCCTTCTTCCCCTCCAGCATGTCAACCGCACCACACAGCTTGGTATCTTCAGCAAACTTGTTGAGGGTGCATTCAATGCCACTGTCCTTGTCGCTGACAAAGACGTTAAACAGTACCAACAGACCCCTGAGGAGCACCATTCATAAATGATCTCCATATGGACATCAAGTCCTCGATCACAGCTCTGGGCGTAACCATCTGCCAATTCCTTGTACACTGAGACATCCATGTGTCCATGTCTGTTTCAGAGACAAGGATGTCATGCAGGACAGTGTCAAATGCTTTGCATATCTTCTTGTCTACATGCTTTTATCTACCTGATTTTTATAACTTATTTTTAGTATAGGATCGATTTGATCATTTCTCCCTGACAAGAACAGGCTGTCGCAAGACTCGAATGACATTCAGGCACTACTTTTGCTTGGTTCTAGTATTTTCCGGAGGAAAATAAAACAACTCACAAAAACCCAAATCCAAAGCCTCAAAAAAAAAAGCCTTAAGTCACTGAAATCTTACTTCCCTTTGAGAGACTTAGCTAAAACTTTATTGAAAGAATACTGCAAAGAAATAGGTATCGTTAATGAATCCGTGATAGGCGTCTCTTATATTCATTCAATTCATGCCATTTAGAGATGCAAAGCCTTAGTATTGTGGGACATGATGTGACCTGAATTTTATGTCTTAAATTTTTGTTTGTTGCCGTATATCATTTGTATCTCGAAAAAAAGATTCATTAATAACAACTGGGTATCGTTTCACATGTGTGTTTTACTGTTGAGTTTCATTAGTGGGAAATGTTCCTTGTCTGTCAGTATAAAACCATACAGCTTCTGTCTGACAAAAGCAATCAATATGTGTGCTTTCCCTTAACTAAATTAACAAAACTACTATGAAAGAACACAAACACCTTCTGTATTAGATCTGTCTAGCCTAGCAATTTGTACCTGGTGTAAACAGAAGTAGATTTCCAACAAGGAGTGGAAGAAGTCAACTAAATACTGAGTGATACTTCTCATGTGTATTTCCTCATCATGCAGCAATCAGTATTTCTATGACTTCATGAGGCACTGCTCTTTGAAACACGTTAGTGGAGTTGAAAAATCATACTATTTAATGCTTCTTTGTGTGGTTAGCAAAAGGTCAAAAAACAATCTTAAGGCCACTTCATTCCATTGCTCTCCTGCTTAATATTATAACTTTGTTTTTCATTTTTCTCAGTTTTGGTTTAGGCCACTAGCAAAGACTGGATAGAAGTCTTCTTAGTCTTGGTTCATTGTAAAAAAAGCGAAGACATTTCTGCTAGCTACAGCATGCATGTAATGAAGATTAATGATATCTTACTGAAAATACATTCTGCTTTGGACACCCTTTCTTAGTTTATTTTCTTTCTTTTTGTTACTCCATACCCTTTTAAAAAAATAAATTTTGATGAAACAGATGAGTGCACATTTTTGCATTTCTATACTTAATTATACACAGCATAATGGCAATAAAATTAGCTGAAATTATTTATGGGTAAATAGAGTCTTCCTGACGTGTTTTTCCATAGATCCTTTTTTTTTTTCAGCCTTCAAAATGCTGACTATTTACTCAAAACTCTGTGTGAAGACAGAATGAGAAATTATATTGTGCAGAAGCAGTAAAACACATTCACGTTATGATAAGTATAGTGGCAAGCATGCTGTTGCAATTTCATTGATGGACATCGAGTAGGTGATGAATTTGGTCAAGTTAGAGTGGTTTAATAAATGACCATCATTTTGCAGAGTAATTTTGCCAAGTTTTTTAGTCAAACTTCTGTGTAGCTGGCAATGCAGTTTTGCACTGCCTCTGGCAAAAAGAGTTCGAATTCAGTCTTTCACTTCTTGGATGAATGTTAACTTAATCTCTAGGCTATAACATAACAAGGGAGGCTCCAGGTTTTTAAGACAAAATGGCAACCATAATTGCTTTTTGCAAGAAACCAAATTCTATCGGTGTGTGTTAGGCATACTCTGAGTGAACTCAGCGGTTAAGACCCCATTCCTGGCACCGTTCAGTGCTCTGTTCGTTTTATATGCAGGAGTGGTGTGTGCGTGCAATATTAGCCTATCTGTACATCCACAGGGCAGTTATGTGTATCTCTGGGTAAAATGAGATCTAGACTCTAGTTGTGCAGAGGCGTATAGATTTTTCAACTGTGTTAAAACGGTACTACATGTTAGTGTGAAAATACAAGTCTCTTGAAACGTGTTAATCCCATTTAAGGGGAGAAAGGAATGTAAAGATGGCATAACTTTGGATGCCCAAAGGGCACTGTAGTCAGTAGCATCACATAAGTCATGCACATCCTTTTCTTTGTCTCGCTAATTTTGCTTCTGTTCTGAATAATTTAGTAAACTGGATGTTGTCTACCTATGCTTTCTTCCCAGCATTTGATTTGATCTCATAGCTCATCTGCTTTTTGTTTCTCCTATATTATTTGGCTGTGCATTTTGTACAAAAGAAACCATAAGAATTTGTCTTCTATTTTGACAAAAATCACTCATTCAGGAGGCCAAGGCCTTTTGCTGTATCTGTTGCAGTAAAACTTGTGGTGACACAGCAGCACAGACATATCTTGGACTGGTTGATATTGGCAATGCAACCATCATAATGTATATCTCAAAACCAACCACAGCGTAATCAATAAAACTTTTACCAATCCTTATAACCAGATGCACCATAGACAGTCTTGGAGTTAGCTGGTAACATAATATGAGCTCTGACTGACTTTATGGATATCCATCTTGGATGTTCAGCCATAGGATGTCACCTAACTTCTGCAGCGACCTTGATTTCACAAAAGCAGTTTCTGTTGTCTGCTCTCTGACAAACCACTGTTGTTGCCAGGAGCCACAGAGAAAGCTTCTGCTTCATTTCTGTGCCCAAAGAAATCCATCAGATTTTATTCCAATCTGATGGATTTTATTCCGTCAGAATGGAATTAAAAAAATCTTATCCTAGTCTCCCTTCTTCATTTAGAAAGTGATCTTTAGAAAACATTGTGCTCTTTCCTCTTCTTGACCTGTCCTTTCTCATCTCCTGCCTTAAATGTAACATGGGTGTAAGTGGAGGAACCACTATCTTGAGGTCTCCTGCCTTTCTGTCCAGCATATATTAACTTTTTGTTGCTTCTGCAAATGAAGATAGACACACACACATACACGCAAATCCTATAGAGGCTGAACCACCCATAAATCTCATTTGAAATCTGTAAACAACTAGATCTAAACTTCTAGTGTCCTTGACACTGCCTACAACAATATAAATATAAGGTCGTGTACTCTTGGATATTTTCTTCAGTAGAATGGAAGAATATAAAAATTTTGCCAGAAATTCCACATAGAAAGCAATTTTACCATGTTTCATCCATTTTAGCCTTTGTATCATATGGTAGCTCTTTAAACAGAAGTGACCCCTTCTCTAAACCTCAGCAGTAAGAGGAAATGATCACATAGTTAAAAAATCGTCTCTGGAATAGTGGTGAAGTGTCCAAGTTGATTGATATGTTAGTACCTACAATGCCTTTTTGCATTTATGATCAAAGGTGTCTTGCAAGTAAGATGTTGGTGATTATATAAATTATGTGAGAATTCTAGTTTACAGACAAATTACATTGGCTATGAGCAATGTCATTAAAGAAGGAACATGAGGACAGGAAGCAGGTCTGAGATCCATCCAGATGAACTTGTAGAGTAGGGTTGAAGGTTGGACTCGATGATTCCAACCTGAATGATTCTGTGATTCTATGATTCTATTACAAAGTTCTAGTAGCAGTTATATGCTCTCCCTTGTGTTGTCTCCTTTTACAATGTCATTTGGTAGACTGTTTACTTCATGGAGGTGAAAAGATCTTGGAGATTTTGTAAGGGGAAAATAGAAATGCAGAGGACTAGACTTCAACGTGAAGTTAAAAAGTGTCAAATCAGATTTATCAGATATCTTTACGCTGAATTATATGTATAGATTGAACTTTCCATTGTATATTTAACTTACAGCTTTAACGTTAGCAAAACCTCATAAATTCCTCATTTCACTTTTTAAGGTCTATGTTTATAAGAAGCATAATGCCTATAGACAAACAACACTGTTCTTTTTGTCCTTTTTTCCTTTTTTTCTTGTTTTTTTAATGAAAGGATTTGTAACTGAGAATACTTGTTTCACTGATGTATTTTCTTTGGTGTATATATTAAATATTGAAACTGTGAGAACCATGGAGAAATTCATCTAATGGTCATACAGACTTTACCATATTTTGAGACTATTTGTTCACCCTTGAACCTTACAGGGAATCACAGGACCACTGAATCGTAACAGCAGCATGCTCTGTTGAACTTAAAACACCTGTGCTTTCTAGTTTCGTGAGAACCAGCAGGTTTGATGCCAAGGAAGTTTAGCAGACACTAAATATAGCATCAGTTAGAGAGCTTCAGATATTACCATCATTCATAAGATTTTCTCTGTGCCTTGTCTTTTGTGACTTGCACATTCTGGCTGCATTGCACTTACTATTCATGACAATAAATCCTAACATCAGCAACTTTTTGACAATAACTCAATTTAAAAAATAAGTGCACACTAGAATTGGTCTTAACACGTATATGGCCAAACTCCCTTTTTGTTGCAACATCTCATATGGGGCTGCTTTCTGAACTCTTCCCTTGCCTCCTGCTTCCTGTGTGTATTGTATTGCATATAGCATTATGCTGAATGTCAGATGTGAAAGACTGTTCATCCAAACACGTGTTTTGTCTTTGCATTTCTATACTGGTCGAATGATAGTCAAATGTGCCTCCATAGTATGCAGTGGGTTGCCTACTGGTCATTTAATTTTTACCTTGTGAAAAGATGATCATCTTATTCTCCTGGTTCCTTGCTGTAGTGTAAAAATCAGCTGTCACAGATGGTACACGTGGCACTGTAAATAATCTTCTCAAAAGCACAAAATTGTATCTGTTCTTTAATAGGAATTAAGTTCTAGATGATAGAATCTGATCTATCAGGAGCAAGCTCTTTAAGATTTTGATGAGGGTTTTCATGCAAGACTTCAAATGAAATGTAGCTACCATTCTTGTTCGTAAGTTCTATGAACTTAGTTTGTGAAAGGAAAAAAATGTATATATCAAAAAACGTATATATCAAAATTTTATAGGGATCTGATTGATTTAATTTTGTCAGCAAAAGGCTTAAAATACTAATCTTATGGCTTGATTGACTGGTTAAATATTTGTTTCGATTTTTCTTTCTTAAAAATCTTCAAAGCTAGGAAACTGTACTTATGTGCTACATGCTCTGCTTTACTGTTTTGTTCCATGTGGTGATGCAAAAAGGAAAAAAAAAATGCCCTGATCAGTGAAATGGAGTCCAGAAATTCTTCACATATTTAGACCAGAGCATGAATCAAATCCCTTGATTCTATGTTCAGTATATTTTTTTCCCCCCACTCAATAACACACAGTTACTTGATCTTCATCTTGTCAGAGTATACTGCTCGGCCACTGTTTGTAAGTGCCCTACAATACAAAGACCTAGCTTCCTGATTAATTTTCTTACACATACACTGAAATTTAATATATAAAAACACTTAGATGAGGTAGTTTTTATTTGATTAGGCTTTATAATGCTACTTTAGGAGATCATAATGAGGCATTTAAATGAAATATGAATTGTTCCATGCCCCATGCAAATATGCCATTCTCTTGACTCTTTTAAGCCAACTGAATTTAAAAATAGATGTGGACAGCAGTGTGTGAGTGGTGTGACTCAAGAAAAAGCAAAGGATACTACTTCTTAAAGATACACCTATTTAGAAAAACAGAACGCAGCAAAGTCAGTTTTAAGGAAACTTGTGGATAGCAGAGTGGGACTAGAAGGAGATGCAAGACTTACTACAGCCTATAAGGAAAATCTTGGCAACATATAGGATTAAAGAAGCTGCTTGAAACTCCGGAGTATAAGAGCCATCCTATTGGAGGGCTGTCTAATGTTCTGCTTTCCATGTAGTTTGTTAGTGGTGAATCAAGAGCTGCTCTTCTGAGGGTGCTGTCCCTGAGGATGACTTAGGTAGAAGGGGTCCTATATTTCATCTTGGAAAGGCAAGTTATCACTGTGGAGCTGAAGGGATATTTAAATACATCCATTTTCCAATCTCACTTGTGTTTTGTCCTTCCAAGAGAGGTAGTGGTCTTTGCTAAAGGAGCTTTATAGCTGCTGATCATGTAGTGTGGAAAACACTAAGCAGATAGGAACAGCTTCTTTAGCCCCTTACCTTCTGGAGACCATTTTATTGTTGTTTAAACTATGTTGAAATAGCTGCTAAGTAAAGCGTCGTTAATATCATATTGACTCAGAGCACACTGATCTGTGAAATGGGACATTTGTAATTCATTTAAAATTGTTTACTATTCCTGCACAAGAGAGCTGTGTGGGCTGTGAAGGGATTGTTGATGAGGACATAGTGGGGCCAGTGTCACATTTTGAGAATATTGCTGAACTCTTTGACTGTAAACTGTACACATCAAGAATATAAACAGGCTTGTGCTGCAGATGCAGATTGCATCTGGCCTGCATAAGCATATTTAGACAAACTGTGCATGATTTGCATGTTTTAATTTGAAACCTCTATCACCCATTATACAGCATTTTCCTGTGATACTGGTCTGTAGCCAGGAAAAGAGAGTGAGGAAACTGCAGAGAGGCAATCAGATATTTAAAGGGTTGGGAGGCAGGGATCCCCATCTAGAAGATAAGCTGGATTAATACAGTGTAGTGCAACTGGAAAATTTGAAAGGAATTGGTAAGAGATACATGTCTGTATGCAAAGTGTGCCATGAAGACTCTAAGTGAATCTTAGCATGCACTATTCATCAAGGTGTAAGCGCCTTGGAGTGGCTTACATGCCTGCTTTTCATAGAATAATTTCAGTAGGAAAAGATGTTTAAAATCAACCTCCATTAGTTTGTGTTCAGTTTTGGCCTCCTCACTATAGGAAAGACATTGAGATGCTGGAGCACATGCAGAGGAGAGCTACCAAGCTTGTTAGGGGTTTAGAGAGCAAGTCGCGTGAGGAGAGGCTAAGGGAGCTGGGCAGGTTTAATTTGGAGAAGAGGAGGCTTATTGTCCTCTTCAACTACCTGAAAGGATGTTGTAGGGAGGTGAGTGTTGGCCTCTTCTCCTTAGTAACTACTGACAGAATCATGATTATTCTGTGATTCTATAATCATCTAGTACAACCGTGTACAAAACCCACTGCTAAACTATGGCTCTAATCTCTATAGCTACACAACTCCTTAACACATCCGGAGATGATGGTTCAACCACCTCCCTGAGCATTCTGATGATTCTTTCAGTGAAGAAGTTTTTCCTAATGCCTAACCTAAACTTCACCTGGCACAACTTGAGTCCGTTTGTTTGTCCTGTCACTCATTACTTGCGAGAACAACTCCTTTCCTACAAACTCACTTCAGGCAGTTACAGACAACAATAAAGTCTCCCCTCAGCCTTTTCCTCTTCACACTGAACAGCCTCAGACAATTCTCATAAGGCTTGTTCTGCAGACCCTTCACCAGCCTTGTTGCCCTTCTTTGGACCAGCTCCAGCACCTCAATTTTGCTTCCACTCTTCAAGAAAGATGCATCTGCAAAATAGAACCAACATGGGGAAATAAATGGAAGGAAGAAACAGGTGGAAGAGCATGCATGGTGCAGTAAGAAGTAGGATAGTAAGAGGAGGAAGTATGGAAAATATATATCAATGAAATCAAGATTTTTACTTTGTGTTTAGTGTTGTAGAATGGAGGTAGAAGGGAAATACATACTCCAGAAATAAGTTTGAAACATTTTCTTATTGTAGTCCACTGTCTAAGAAGTGAAAAAGGAAGGAGGCAATACAGCAAACCAAGGGGAGGTAGATGAGGTAGATATCTACCTCTGAAGGCAAGACAAAGTTACCTTTCTGTATGGGGAAGATATTCCTGGAAAGAGCCTTCTGAATGTGTGTTATGAGTTCATGACAGAAAGAAGAAAAATGTAGGTGTTTTGATAAAATGCCAGAGCCAAGCCATTACTAATTCACAAGAAAATTAAGAGATGGAGATTACTCAAGTCCTACTGTATCCATCAACCTAGACAAAGTCAACTGCTGTGCAGCTTACATCTGTCTTGAATAAGTACATCAAGGCAAACTTGCAAGATTTTGCTTATGCGGCTTTCACCTAGAAGTTATATTTCACTATTATTTTAATGACTCTGCCCAAGTTGCTGCTTGTGGCACCCATCCTAAAAGTTACAAGTAAATGACTGAACAGAAATCCTCCCTTTAATAGCTTGGATAAAGCTATTGTACCATTACTGTTACTTGGTCTCTCAAGTCCTTTTTATTCAAGCTACTGCAGTACTTCTGCTCCAATTTACAAGGGATGCGATTAGCTTTTCTTTTCACTTATCCTTTCTGCCTTTCTCCAGCTGAAGGACTGAACCTATTAGCTCTGGTGCGTCAAAAATGCATCCAGTATTAACATCTGCCTAGCTGCTTCTTTTCCTCTCTGTGATAGGACTCTGAGTTGCCCAGAGCCTTGTAGTGGAACTACCCCCACATTTTCCTTTGATGTGAGCATAACAAAAGACATCAAACAGCTCCAAGTCTTTAAAGCTAAATGTATTAGAGCACAAACTAATCTAGAATAAGGTGTCTAAGAGACGGAAAATACAGATCTACTAGACAAATGAAATAAGGGTATCTAAACCAAAAATTCCTCTTTGGTTATGACTGTGATTATGTGGTGGTCCTTTTCAGCATCCTTCCCTGAGAGTCCCATGACTTCTGTGTCTTCTCAGTTTAATTAACTCTCAAACATCCCTCTGGGTTCAAAGGAAGCTTTCCTTCCCTTGATCATCTTCAGGCTGAAAAGAAACCTGCTCACTGCTGATAGCACAGCCTCACTCCACGCAGAGGTTTGCCGTTTGCTCTCTTCCGACTGGCTTCAGTGCTGGTTGTCTCTGCCTGTCCTGCTCTGTGCCCTGAAGCTTCTCTTCACAGAGCGCACTGAGATCCTCTGGGGAATGGAGAAGTCTGCTTTCTCTGCAGAGGGTGGAACCACACAGCTGTAGCCACAAATATGCAGGAAGACTTCTTCCCTACTTCCCAGATTGTCTTGCATTTTAAAGTGGTATAGTACATAGTACATGCACAATAAGCTCAACACTAGCAAACAAACACTGCTACCATCTGTACTTGTTTTTTATTGATTTTAGTTAATATGATGATGGGATGTAGGAGCTGATGGAGTAAAGGTTTTGGATTGTGTTTAATGATAAGTCAGGCATTTTACATACAGCTGGAACAAATCAGCACAGTGCTTAAGGACACAGAGAAGGGTAACGTGCCTAAAAACCAGGCGTGTGCCAGCATGTGTGTCCATAAGATGCACACAGCGCAACGCGTGGCAGATGCTGATCTATGGAAAAAGAAGGAATGGCAGTAATTAAAACAGAAATTATCAAGGTGTGAATGGGAAGTTGGAATAAAGAATAGGAGGAGAAATAAGTAGAATAAAGGTCACAGAGTACAAGGAGATCACAACAAGATTGGAGAGGAGAATTATTCTAGCTATAGAGTTTCTCTAAGGTTATGTAAAAAATGACATAGAGGGTAGAGGAAGTTTCCTTGCTAACTGGTGGGATTAAGAGAAGAAATTTAGGTAAGGATTTGGTATTTTCTAATTTGAAGGAAAGATTGTATCTTGATAAAATTAAACAAATCATCACAAGAAATGTGCAGTTTTGCCTCTTCAAAGTAGAGGTAGGGTTTGAAAGACGACAGTCTGTGAAGATAACTAGAAAAAAAAGAGTAAAGATGGCACAAGTAACTGCTTCAAAAGATCTTACGGATACTGAAGGTTACAAGCGTCTCAGTAGAGACATGTAAGATTTTATGAGATTGTAACTGCGGTTTAAACAATGGGCAAATAAATTATACTACGCTATTTTGCAAGGACTTGGTTATAGAGTTTTTGAGGTTCTGGAGACGCTGGCAACTTTCCAGCTGAGCTCATCCTCAAGAAGAGATTTTTACTGTGCTGGTACTGCTTTTCCAAACATGTCTTTCCTGAAGGTAGCCTGTACTCTGCTTGAATGAGCTACAGCCTGAGAGAATACCTTTTTCTAGTTTTACCCCAGGAGGAACTCTATACCACTCATCTTATTAATAACTCATGACAGATACAAATGTGTATCGCTTTAGTTCTCTATTATTTAGTAGCATCTAAGGGATGGTACAGCCCTCAGGCAGTTAACTCCAATTTAAAAATACCTGGCTGAATCCCATTGTGGGCGCTGCTGGTTCCTTACTTTCCTCTGGGAAAAACTTCCCACCTTACTCCACACAGCAGAAATGCTCCATAGGAAGAAGCAACTACAGAATGTACCTTAATGCTAGTGTTTGGAGCAGTGTAACTCTGTACTGCTTAGGCTTTTCTGTCCCACTGCTGTATCTCTACTGGTAGCACAGTTTCACAGCCACAAATGTATTAATTTAATTAATATTATGAATTTTATCAAATTCACCATAACAGCAGGAGAGAAAACCACCACTGGCAGTGAGAATTTAACCTCCATAAGATCCATACATGGAAGAGTAACATCATAGATTCTACCCAGGAATATACTCCTTATGGTATAGTTGAGAGAAACACATCCCAAAAGCTGTTGTTGTGCTTCCTTTCCCACAGGCCCCAGCTGCAGGTTGTACCTTGGAAGGAAGGAGTTTTCTCTCAATGTGCCCAGGGCAGGCACCTTGGCTTTGAGGGTGTCAAGCGTTTAGCCTTCTGTTTGGTGCAGCCCCTTACCTGAGATCAGCTCCAGCAGGAGTGCTCCCCTTTTGTTTCCAGCATGAAATCAGGCAGATCAGTGTAAACTTTCAAAATTACCTCTTTGCTTTGTAATAGGTGGTGGAAAGGAGGAATGCTTGTTCAGTGAGGCACTGATCTCAGTGGAGAGCCTGCAGGCTGTGATTCCCCTGAATGTAAAAGTGCATTTATTCTACCTTGAGAGATGTGAAGTGCTGCACCTCCAGAGTCACTTTAGACAACCAGAAATGTGGTCTTCCCTTCCCCTTTGCTGCAAGTGCTTCTCTTGCCTCAGTATGTGAGTAGGGTTAGCAAACTGCAAACAATTTCCCAGCTGAAAATTAGTCCTGTATTACATTTCTCTGAAAACTAATTGGGTGAAGAAGTTGTAGATGCACGTGGTCACAGAAGTACTAACATTAGGACACAGAGAGTGGTAAAGCGTGCCTTGCCTTCCTGGGATGTGACCATTTTCACAAGGGTGGAGAAGGGGTAGCCTCAAGTACTGGTCTTCTCAGTTCCATTTAAGTAACTGCTGTCTTAAGCGGGTTGTTCCATTAAAGATCACAAGTATTGTGCATGAAACAAGGAACAATTTGCTATTTAAAGTACCATTGCTCTGCAGTGGTCCTTCCCCCACTTCTGCTGCTTTATTAGCAACATTCATCACTATATTGTTTGCATAAATAGAGTCATTTAATAGTGTCCATTGAAAAGGGGAATAGAGTATTGCTTTAATAAATTAAAAAATACATTATTGTGATATTTAAATTAAGAATGCTCTGTTTTCTTGATCTAACACCCAACAATACAATAGGTAGTAATAATACACACAGTTAATAATGTAATCCTTCATGAGGCAGTTTGAAGTAAACAGAAATCCTGTTGTGATTTCTTCTAAGCTCTCCAATTTTTCCCCAGAGATGCTGAAGGTAGGAAAAATAATAGTCTTAATCAGTATTTTAATTTCAGGGCACTGAAGTTTATTTCCAGTCCAGTGTTAAAGCATGTCTACCTTTTCGTCCGTTTAAAAGCAAAATACCCAGACGTGGAGACAGGAGTGAAACAAGTGTTTCTATTAATATTAACTAGTGGTCACAGAAAAGGAGCATTAATTATAAATAGACAACAATATGTTTTAACTTAAAGCATCTGATGGCTAACATTTTTTACTGCTGTTTTCTGCTGGTGGTAGTTCTTCATTTGTGACCAATGTTAGGAATGAATTTCTGGTAGTTATACAGCAGTCCAGTGGAAACCACAGTAAACCAAACCAGATGAAATTAATGTGCTGTGTGAGACCAAGAGTGAGTTCTGAACTCTATAGGGATCAACACAAAAAGAACCAAGCACCTTGTTTAATCCCTAGGTCCACTGATGAATTTACTTTCTTGCGAAGCAATGAAGTAGCAATTAACCTCAGTTTTCAGGGCTGCATTTTCACACTTGAATTTCCCACTGAAATTAAGTAGCCAAGAAAAAGAATGGTGTGTGTATTTCATAAAAAAGGTGAAAGGTTTGGGGCCAGTCATCCTATCATATATCTCACTGGAATCAGATGTTATCAGGGTCTTCAATGTCAGGTTTTGCTGAATCAGTTCTCCATTCCAGATCCATAACCTCGCTTGTTAATGTAATTTATTTCTAGTTTTGTGGTGATTGTCAGATAGTCTCCTATTAGGAAGGAATGAAAATTGCAGAGTAGTTGAAAAAGCAAGGATTTGTTCATTAAGATCTGCAGATTGGTGGAAACTTAAATAGCAATATGTGCCTTCTTCCTTTTGGTAATCGTATTCCACGATGAAAAAAGCCTTCTGTTGGTCATACTTACGTTCTTGCCAGGAACGCTTGTATCAAAGAGTAGAAAAGAAATTATTTGGGATTTTCACTTCGGGATATAGCAGGAAAAGGAGATTTTGTCTATAGCTTGTAAGTAGCAAATCCTTCTTGTAGTCATGTAAACAAATAAGAACCATGGTGTAGCTTTTGAAATAAGACGACTTGCTACTTACTAACTTCAAAAAAGCCATCCTGAAACCTGGCTTTATTAAAATGGTGACAACTCATGTTTTGTGTTGAACAGCATTTGCTTTATATTAAACAGTTAGTGTGGTATTGTTAAAAGCTTTCAAGAAGATCCAAGGCTTAAGTCTGTGGCATTAAAAAGTATGTCAACAACTTTCAAGGGGAATCAGAAAAAATCAGCGAACTATTTTGTGGCACTGAAATTTTGTATGAGTTATTTTTAGTATAATACACATCTTCTTTTAAAATTCAAGCTTCTTATACAGAGAGACCTTGACAGACTGGATTGATGGGCTGAGGATAATTGCGCTTCAATACAGCCAGGTGTTGGGTCTTGTATTTTGGTCACAACTGCCTGCAACATTACAGGCTTGGAGAAGTGTGGCTGGAAAGCAGTCTAGCAAAAATGACCTGGGGGTTCTAACTGACAGACGGCTGAATGTGAGACAGCAGAGTGTGTAGATGGCCAAAAAGGCCAATGGCATCCTGGCCTGGAGTAGAAACTGTGCGCCAGCAGGTGTAGGGACGTGATTGTCCCCCTGCACTCATTCTGGTGAGGCTGCACCTAGAGTACTGGGTCCAGTTTGGGCCACCTCAGTACAAGAAAGACACTGAGATGCTGGAGCAGGTGTAGAGAAGGGCAATTAAGCTGTTGGAGGGTGTGGAGTGTTCAGGCACTGGAATGGGCTGCCCAGGGTGGTGGTTGACTCTCCATCACTGGATGTGTTTAAAAGTCACTTAGATGCAGAGCTGGGGGATCTGGTTTAGGTGTGACCTTGTAGAGTAGGGTTAATGTTTGGGCTTGATGATCCCCAGGGTCTTTTCCAACCTTAATGATTCTGTGTGTCTTTTAACTTCAAATATCTTGTGAAAAGTTATAAACTGTGGTAAGTCTGCTTATATCACATTAAGTTATTTGATTCTGGTTATTATCTCCATATATGTCTTTTCAAGTTAGTACAGCACCTTCATTTTCTCACTCAGCATGTTTGTTCTGAATAATACATGAGATGCTCCACTATTTTGGGTAGGGTGCTGGTAACTTTTTTTCCACTAAGCTACAGAATAAAGCAGAAACTATTGTTAAGTGAACCAGGTGCAGTTCATAGTTTTATTTTGTTTACTGTGACTAGAGTCTTGGGTTTTGTTAAACTTGTACGTGTGGAAAGCTGCAATCATCTGAGTGTAGGCACCCACAGAGTGTACTTCCAGTCTTCTCTCTGTTAGCTTTCTTGTCTTCTGACTTGCTGGGAAAAGGATGATTTTTTTTTTCTTGTCCAGTTGCTGGTGTTTCAAGATATTTGGCTTTCAGATGGAATGATTTGCAGTTATCTTAATTTTTTTACCTAGTTTGAAGGACCACTTCCTCAAGGTGTGTGGCTTTGCAGGTTCGTCAAGACTACAATACTCTCTGACTTGGTTCCTTTACAAGAAGATAGTTTCAATACTAAATTTACTTGAAGACATTTGACAATATATAAGATTTTGATTTAGAGGAGCGATACAGCAGTGTACTGAAATGACAACACACACATCTGATCAGTATGCAAATATTGATTCCCCGTACTAGAAGGTCTCTATACACTTGCCATCATGGTGCTGCACATCCATTCTCAGGTGGTTGGGAGGCATGCACAGCTTGAAGCCCATTCTTGTCTTCAAAATTCCTTTAGTTGGTTGCTCAATTTCTATGCTCTGTTTTGAGCTAAGCTGCACATACTCTTCACCCATACAGGTTGGGCTGTCTCAGGAAGACACTGCTTTCTGCTGATTATTTTAGGGAAGGCCATTTGCACAATTCATTGATCCACTCAACCAATACAGCTCTTTCTACAGCAAAGGACATCCTCCAGTGCCCTTGGCTTTGAGATTAGTTCCTATAAAACAGCTGTGGTGACTCTCTAGATTCTCTTCAGAGCTTTATGAGCACATGAAGGTCTTTATCAATCTTTTATGAGCTTTCTTCTGCTAAAGAGGTTTCTTGATCAGCTTGTTGATTCAGCTAGGGAATTATGATGTGTGGTTTTGTTTTATTTCCTATCAGTTTTGTTTTCAGCTTAAAGTAGACTACACAGTGAACAGTAGAATACCCATTCTGCTCTAAAGCTGTTGTACTAATTGATCTTCTGTGCTTAGAGGAGGAATGTGTTAATTTTCATCACATCTGTAGTAAGGAAGATCACATTATGAATGAGGAAAAGTCTTTAAACAGACATATTTCCCCATTCTCTTTGCCATATCTGTTCAGATCGTTTCCTTCTGAAGGTATGCAGTTAAATATATATTTTTAATATATATTTGAGCAACAAATGGATATGTTTTAGCAAATCCTCATTCATTACAATTGTCAATGACTTTCTATTAAACAACTTTAGCTTTTGAAAAAACACCTAATCCTAATGGTACATTGTAACCCATAGAGAACAAAGCATGTTTTCCCAATTTAAATCAGGAAGGAAAAAATACCACTAGAAGTCTCCTTCCCATTAATATTGTGAAAAAAATCAGGTTGAGTTGCACAAAGTCAGTTTGATTTAGCAAATTAATTAATTGTATAGGGCATTATCTTATTAATGACATACAATTTTTTTTTAAATATATTGAATTTTGGGGGGTTTTTTTGGTTGTTTTGGGCTACATAGTCTATCACTTTCAAAAGAGAACATTAGACCAAAATTTTCAGTATGCAGAGAGGAAAAGAAAATTCCTTTCCAGGTACTTTTTGTATTACAAAATAAAAATTAAATGCTGATTGCGTTGAAGAGAGTGAAAACTCACATATTTAAATAATAGCTGTAAATACCATTCTCTCAGCAGTGGGTCTCTAGTAAAAACAAGATCAGCTGTTTTGGAATGTCATGATTACTGCCATTAAAAATTTGTTGCTGAAAGTTTCATTTTAAAGACACCTTTGTGATCAGTGAAGCTAGAGCCTTTGGAAACCTGCTTTTACTTTCACTAAGACAGAAACTGCAGAAAACCCAAAGTGTAGATTTTTAATTTTCTCATAGAGCGCTGAACCATGAGCAGAACTGAGATGAACAAAAGAATATCTGTTTTAGTCCTTGTCTTAGACTGAAAATAGTGTAACCAGTTACATGAAAAGTCATCACAGTAAGTAGCTAGCTTTGAATTCACAGAAACACAGAACATTAGCGATTGAAAGGGATCCTGAAAGATCATCTAGTCCAATCTCCCTGCAACGGCACGGTCACCTAGATCAAGTCGCACAAGAACATGTCCAGGTGGGTTTTAAATGGTTGTGAAAGGAGATTCCACAACCTCCCTGGGCAGCCTATTCAAGTGCTCCGTCACCCTCACCATGAAGAAATTCCTTCTCGTATTGATGTGGAACCTATACTGGTACCTGGGGTTGTTCTTGCCTAGATGCAAGACTCTACACTGCCCTTGTTATAGTTCATTAAATTTCTCCCCACCCAGCTCTCCTGCCTGTCCAGGTCCAGCTGAATGGCAGCACAGAGTGCTGGGGTGTTGGCCACTCTTCCCAGCTTTGTGTCTTCAGCAAACTTGCTGACAGTGCTCTCTAATCCCTCATCCAAGTCATTAATGAATAGATTGAATAGGACTGGTCCCAATACCGTCCCTTGGGGGACTCCACTTGATACAGGCCTCCAGCACCACTGTCCCATTAACCACTGCTCTCTGGCTGCTGTCCTGCAGCTAGTTCACCATCCACTTCGCTACGCTATTGTTCAGACCACACTGGCTCAGTTTGGCTTTGAGAATGCTGTGAGAGACTGTGTCAAATGCTTTACTGAAGTCAAGATAGACAATATCTATCTTTTCTTTTTCCTTTTTACTTTCTTCTGTCTTTGTAATGGAAGTAACTTAACTTTCAGACTTGGTAATAAGGTATAGTGCATTAATTAAGTGAAATACAAAGTTTTAAAAATGCACTTATTTCCACAGTACATTTTTATACTTTTCTCTATTAAATTGGCATTAAAAAATATCACAAAAATCCTCAAAAGCAAACAACCCCAAACCATGTAACTAACCAATTCATCTCAGTCCAAAGAAAGTAGTGAGTAGCCTTTTAGGCACCTTTTTGTTCTCTCAGACCTCTACAAAAATGCTAACTTGTTACACATGAAGGCAACCATCCTTTTCTCCATATCTCTGCTCTGTACCCATTAGTGATGGGTGATGGCTATCTAGGAGAAATTAAATGGGCAATATATTCATTTCCACATTCCATATGGAATAATATGTTGAAACTGATGATTTGGCCTTTGCCAATATAATTACCAGATCCTTTAACTGGGACCATTACCAATTATATAACAATAATTCTTTTCACCCCACCCACGTACAATTTGATCAATTATGTCCCAGTTCTGAAGAATCCTGAAAGCAAGGATCTGCAAAAGAACTTGGAAGATTAGGAGAATGTGATGTGCTGCAACAAATATGCATGTGAAAAAAAGATTGTTCCTTTTAATCAGCCTTCTAACTTTAATCATGTAGTGGTTTTGAATTTTCAGAAGTTCAAAGCATTTCTGTTCACTTTACTTAGAGAAATAAAACGTGAATGCTAGAAATATGAGCCGTGCTCTTTTATTGTTAACTGGTCAACACGCAGCAGCAATGTGACTAGACAACACCGAAGGCTAAGAGCATCCTGGCTGTACTAAGGGAAGCAGAGGTGGTAGGAAGCTATGGCATTTATTATTGCTGTTTATGTGTCACTTATTGCCCATCTCTCAAATAAGGTATCCAGTTTTGGGATGAACCGTGAAAGAATGATATTGATAAAGAAGTGCATTCAGAGAGCTGGGGACTTCACCCCATGAGGAGGGACTTGGGGGCTTGCTTGAGCTGGAGAAGGGATAAGCTCTGGAGAGCATTACAGCTGTATTTATGGGAAGGTCACCAAGAAGAAAAAGACAGGCAGGAGAACAGAGGACTGTGATCATGAACTGAAAGGGACTGGTGTAGCTGGGTATAAGAAAAGCAATCCCCATGATTAATTGAGCACTGGATCAGAGTACCTAGGGGAGTTGTATTATCTTTATTATCAGACATTTTAAAAACCTAGCCCTGAGCAGCCTGGTCTGCACTCAGTGTTGACTCTGCTTTGAGCAGGAGACTGGACTGGAGTAATTCTGTGATTTTTAAGGTTACATTTTCCATTGCCGTGTTTACCGGTGGTATTTAATTTAGCCCTTTAGGCCAGGTTTACAATTTGCATTACACTTTCTTCATTTGCACGTAATTTTGTGTGTGTAGCAGGCAAATGTTTGATGTACAGGTGACCAGCATTCATTGAACTGGTAACTTCACAAACCCCAGAAAACACCTCCCTTGAAAAATTTGAAACACAGCTCTGAATTGAGATACATAACTTCTGCGCCCTGGAAAGAAGGGAAAAGGAACTCTGTTGTTTTCAGCCTTTTCCCACCCTAAGTCCAGAAGGTCTGAGAGATGAGGCTTGTGCATAGGCTCTTAGCCACCTCAAGAAAAAAAAAGTCTTCTCTGGATTATTTCAGTGTTCTGTGTTTAACAAGTCTTTGTGTCTTAAAGCTGGATGGTCTTTCTGGTAGTAATTGTTCTGTTTGATATTAATTGTTCTGGTATCACTCATTCAAATGTTACAAACAAGTTTGGAGATTGAGAGGAAATCTTCTTCATCAAAGACAGACTTGTAGGGAAGTTTATTTTTGTGGAAGGGTGAATGACACTTGCTCTTCAGCAGCATTAGAGACAGCTGGTTTGTGTTAATAAATGTACCACTTTCAAAGCTTGCTGTTGTAAGTGGAGTTTGCAATTCTGCTAATATGCAGCCAAATTAGATAAGTAGCTTACATGGCCGCATGTTTAAGGTGACATATAGATACCAAGGAGATAATTTATGAGTTGCCTTTGCCTGGAGGCAGAAATGGAAAACCAAGCCTTTGCGGAACAAGTTGTTATTTATGTAGACTCACATTTCCTTTACTAAGTGAGAGGAGGGAGGATGTGTGGAAAGAATAGTCTTGAGATCTAACAACTGCCTAAGTAAATTATAGTGAGGCTGAAACTGTAGTGTCTGTGGTTTTTAATAAGAACTTCCTAATCCTTTTCTGTAATGACTCCATATTTTTTCAGACAGATACTAAGATTGTCATTAATCTCAAGGTCTGAAGTAAGTTGTAATTACTCAGTTATGCCCTGTCTTTCTAAATTTCTAGTGACTTTTCAGCATGAGTAGGGAAGATACAACTGATCCAGTTCTGGGCCCCTCAGTTCGAGAAGGACACAGAACTCCTTGAGAGAGTCCAGCCCAGAGCCACAACGATGAGGAAGGGAGTGGAACATCTCCCTGATGAGGAAAGGCTGAAGGAGCTGGGTCTCTTGAGCTTGGAAAAAAGGAGACTGAGGGGTGACACCACTAACGTTGGTAAATATGGAAAGGGCAGGTGTCAGTAGGATGGAGCCAGGATCTTCTCAGTGTCGTCTAGTGATAGGACAAGGGGCAATGTGTGTGAGCTGGAACAGAGGAGGTTCCACATAAATATTAGAAGGAACTTCTTCACAGTGAGGCTGTCCAGGAAGGTAGTGGAGTCTCCTTCTCTGGGGAGGTTTAAAACCCCTCTGGACATGTTCCTGTGTGACTTGGTCTAGGTGATTGTGCTATGGCAGGGGGATTGGACAGGATCATCTTTCAAGGTCCTTTTACAATCCCTAATGTTCTCTGATTCTGTGATTTGTTTTTCACTTTTCCTCCAAGAATGTTTTTAATGAAAAAGAACGGAGTGGCATGATACACAGTGTATGAAAGTCCTTTTTTCCTGCTAAGTGGAAAAAGTAATAAAACACGTGTATGACCACGTGTTAACACTGCACAATTCTGTCCAGGTTTCAGTTAAATCCTGGGAAGCTTTGCCTCAAGTCTATTGCACAAAGCCACAGCTACTTCTGTTTCGTAAGGTATGTTTCTCTCCACCAATGAAGACTGAAATTTGTCATTTGAAATGGTGTCATTTGTTAAGGAACAAATGGAGGTAGTGGGCATTTTATCTTCATTCCTGATATTCTCAGCATGCATACCTAAGCCAGATTTTCAGTGAGGTAAACTGGAATTCATAGAAGAAAAGCAAATGAAATTTGAGCCTGTAATGCTATTGTCTTGTGCAGTCTTTGTTGCAGTACCTTATATTTCATGGAAGAATCACAAGAACCTTCAGTTCAGACTGAAAAAAAAATAAATCAACTTTGTCACCCAAGTGTCACACCGCATACAACCCTAAATGCATTCTTTCTTCAGTACTGCTTTCCTCATAAGATTAACTTTTTTTTCCCCTATATATTTTAGTTTGGGGCCAGTTGTCAGTCGACTTTGGAATCTGGGACAACTATAAACAATATGGGTTTTGCAATAACAGAGTACTGAGGCAATCTAGAGTTAAGAAAGGAAAGCAAAAAACCCCATAAAACTGTCAAACCTCAGATACTTAGACAACTTGGCTGTAGTTCAGCATTCATTTTTCCTTTCTGAGACATTAATTTCTTAATTTTGAAACACCATGTACCAGATTACTTCTTATTTCATTTATGAATATGTATTCTTAGAATCAGTTTTAAAGCAGGCTATGAATTAGTTGTAATGTAGCATTGTAAGTTGGGGACTGACCTGTTGGAGAGGAGCACAGGAGGAAGGGACCTGGGGGTGCTGGTGGACAGCAGGATGGGCAGGAGCCAGCAATGTGCTCTTGTGGCCAAGAAGGCCAACAGCATCCTGAGTTGGATC
>JAOXOE010000001.1:75025544-75054209 GCA_028565055.1 Phoeniculus purpureus
TGTTCCTGTGTGACTTGGTCTGGGTGATCCTGCTGTGGCAGAGGGATTGGACTAGATGATCTTTTGAGGTCCCTTCTAATCCCTAATGATTCGCAGTAAGGTGCATGGCTACAGTGGCAACCATTTAAGATTCTGCAGAGGTGTTCTCACAATTTACTCCAGCACATGGCATTTTCTCTATTACCAGCAAATAACTCCGGTACTAGGCAGTGAGGGAGAGCGAGCAGACAAGGTAAATACAATGACAGAAATCACTGAACCAAGAAACAACGCACAGCTGCTCCTCGGCAGGGTGAGATCCATGGTTCTCTTCACATTTTGAGGGAAGGAATTGCTTTTTCTCCCAGCTCTTTGCAGCGGCACAACACGACGTGGCTCTGCTCTCTGGTGTTCCTGGTTCATCCCGTTGAATTTACTTGTTCTCAAAACTTGCCTTTTTTCTACACAGGGTGCTAAGGCGTGTTTTCTGCGGGACATCCCCTTCTCTGCCATTTACTTCCCCTGCTACGCTCACTTGAAAGCTTCGTTTGCAAATGAGGATGGGAGGGTCAGCCCTGGAAATCTGCTCTTGGCTGGATCGATAGCTGGTAAGTGCCCAGAGGTTTGGGGGTATTTTTGGTTCACCACACGCAGCACAATAGTTAGGGCAGTGAGAACTGTGAAAAGCTCAGAACTGTAGAGGTTCTGATTGACAGGAGGCTGAATATGAGCCAGGAGTGTGCCCAAGTAGTGTAGAAGGCCAATGGCATCCTGGCCTGGATTAGAAACTGTGTCCCCAGCAGGAGTAGGGAGGTGATTTTCCCCCTGCACTGAGCACTGGGGAGGCCACACCTTGAGTACTGGGTCCAGTTTTGGGCACCTCAGTACAAGGGAGACATCGAGGTGCTGGAGTGAGTGCAGAGGAGGGCAATGAAGCTAGCAAAGGGCCTGGAGAATCAGTCTTATGAGGAGAGAAGGAGACAGTTGGGGTTGTTTAGTCTGAGGAAGAGGAGGCTAAGGGGAGATCTCATTGCTCTCTACAGCTATCTGAAAGGACATTGTAGAGATGTTGGTGCTGGGCTCTTCTCACAGGTAATTAGTGACAAAATCTGAAGAAATTGCTTCAGGCTTCAACAGGGTAGGTTTAGACCAGACATCAGGAAGAAATTCTTCATGGAGGGTAGTCAGGCACTGGAATGGGCTGCTCAGTGTGGTGGTTGAGTCACCATCATTACTGAATGTGTTTAAATTAACTTAGTGTTGGGGGATCTGGTTTAGAGGTTAACTTGTAGAGGAGGGTTAATGTTTGGACTCGATGATCCCAAGAGTCTTTTCCAACCTGAATGATTCTATGATTCTGTGTAGCACGTATTTCTGAAGGGGGCCAAAAAAATTTCCTCTACTGCTTTCTTTACGTAAGAAGTCATAAATGGAGTAGTTTGTCCTCTGTCACTGTGTGCATTCATTCAGTGGAAGCAGCAGATACCTATCTGGCATATACTGCATCCTATGCAACAATTGACATGTTTATGTCATCCTGGTGCAAACAATCCTCGTGATAGTGGTCACTGGACAGAACATGGAAAGGTGAATGTACATAGGCTGCTTGAAAAAATGAATGACCAAACCAGATCAGTTCAGCCAGCAGTCTGGTCTTAAATTTCTCATAATATGAACTCTTTTGTACCTGTAGTTGCTAATGGCAAATCCTCTCAGGTGTAGACTGCTGCTGGACTGTCTGTTCCTGTCGTGGAGCAGGGAAGAGGGAGTGGGAGTTGTAGCCAGTTCCATTACTTCATCCTCAGGGGGAAGACTCATTACAGTTCTCCCATGTGGCAGTGTGATAGATATCCCTCCAGTGGGACACAGTGGTCCATGAACTTCTCTGACTAGCATGGCCGTCTCCTGGGGACTGTGATTCTCACAGCAGTGAACTTATCCAGCACGAGTCTCTGAAAGATTCAAGGCTTCTTTCAAAATCTGCTCTAACGTGTTCTTCATAGTTTGCAGGCACTTTTCTCCATCAGTGATCTCTGAGGACTCCAAAGGCTCAGCCTGTCCTCTCACCACAAGCGTAAGGGCAATAGCGGCTTAAGTGTGTCTTCCCTCCTTCTTGCATGGCAATCTGTCTCTCTACCTCTCCCCGCCTCAAACAAAAAAAGGGAGCTCCCAAACAAAAGGTCCAAAACAAGGACAAGTTGCCCAGTGAGTTTTCCCCTCTTAACTGAATTTATCTGGAGAGATGCTGATTGGCTTAGCCTTGGTCATAACCACAGATGTGGTTCTGACCCAGAAATGGGGGGAGCTGCAAAACAGAACAGATAAAGAATTAGGAACGAGCACAATTAACTTAAAACACTTTTGAAAGATGGCCATGTAGTTTGGCTATGAGAACTGCTTAAGAATCAACCTGACAAAGAGTGACTTAGAGACATGAAGGTTAAACAAATAGACAAGTTTAAATACCCTCAAGTATTTGTAATATGCTAATTTGAAATAATAATGCTTTAACCAGCAAATATTCAATAGCTGATGAGACAGATCATTTAATTGTGGAGTGAACTCAATAAAAATGTTCCTTGAGAAGCTAATTGCCTACTGGCAAATTGCTGTGTAAGTAAGACTTGCTGTTGCAAGAGAATTAATAACGACATCCTACACCAGTCCCAGTGTTTTTAAGATTCCCAGTGTAGTGTATGTGATAATGTATTATGCAGGTCGAATTATTTTCCATACTGGATGGTGATGTGTATAACTATGTTGTCCTTTGAGTCTAGTTCGCATGCAGTTGCCGATATCACACTGTTGGGCAGCCTGCTGCAGATAAGAATGAGTGATGATGACCTAGATTTTAATGGAAATTTTAAAGTGTGTGCAGCGGTAGGGTGCAGTCTTCAGCAGAGAAAAACGAGTTGACTCGCAGGCATGAAGGGTCATCAAGAAAGATAAAGAAATAGGACATATACTCCAGGCTAGGCAAGGCTTTTTACAGCATATTATGGAAATGAGGTAGATCTAATTTTAATTTTCATAAAGTCAAGGTCAAGGTACAGTGTTTTTTGTACTGATTAAAGATTTGGGATGTTCTTTGCTTTGGGACTGTTCAATGTTTATGTGGTGAAGAACCACAATTATATAGCAGCTCCTCCCAAATTCACGCTGAAAACAAAGAGAAATTTGATAATCACTTTCATTTTCATTCTGGCAGACAAATTTCCTTAAGAAGCCTCTTTTTAAAGTTAACTTGATCCCTAAATAGTGATATATCTTGTTTTTACATAAAGTCTATAAAAGCTACATTAATCATGTAACTGGCCTGAACCCAGCTCCCTTTACAATAAAATTTCAGTGCTCCCATCCTTACTGAAACTTGATTTATCCATTAGAAGTGAGACTTTACAATGTACGAGGTTCACTATCCTGTCAGGACTTTTTGAAATTATGATGAATTGGTTAAATTTTTACTCCAAAACCTAATGAAAGCTTTTTATTTTTAATGAGAAAAGATGATGCTGTACCTGTCCTGCATAAGCGCATTAAAATAAAAATCGGCCTGAAAATTTTCCAGATGGGCTGATCTCAGAAAGGAGGGACAGCACAGACATGGGGAAACATCGTAACTTTCATCTTTTTTTTTTTTCCTCTAAAGATAGAACAAATTCTTACTAAGTCTTAACATAAGAAAAAAAACACAGTATGAAGGGTGAGTTCCCTTTATAAAGAAATGCATTCATTCCCAACTTAGTCTCTCAAACAACCACATACAGAACAAGGACTAGTGTGGTGGAGGGTGTTTTGGGCAGAAATCAGTTTTCTAGTTTTTACCTGAGCCAACCAGTTTACAGTTAGGTTGTCGGTGTTTGCACTATACTTCGGTGCTGTTAAAACACCTAGCAGATTCATTTGTAGAGTCTTTAATACCGAATGTAGTTACTTAGTGCAACCAAATCTTCCTGGACAAGTGTAGTGAATGAAGGGCTGTGACCTCTTTCCCTTAAAATCAGCCTATGATACAGATTTCTTGTATAGTTGAGTGGGAGGACAAAAGGGAATTGAGACATAGTAGATTAGTAGAACAAGTGTTCCGGTCTTATATTTCTATGTCATTTTTTTAGCAGAAGGGAATTTTGAAAATATAGTCAGTGTTGATCACGAGCTTTTGAAAATAGGTCAAAAAATAAAAGCAAACAGGAAAAAGTCGTAATTTGTCATTCCCCTTTCTTAAATAGAAATAAACCAACATTTGTAAACCTTTTCCTAGGGCTTCAGTGAAAAAAAAACAGCATAGCAGGGACTTGAACCAGGCAATTCAGTTGTCTGTTGTGGTTGGGGTTTTGTTCAGTTTTTTTTTAAAGGGCATGCATCTCTGAACTATCAATGGTGCGTTGCTGTGAAGTGTAGTTTAAACTTCAGACCTATCAGCTGTTCATTAACACACTTGGTATGAAGTAGCCATGCAAATGATAGAACAGGACAAACATTCTTACTGTAACCACCTTTCGCAGAGGAGAAGATAGGACTGTATACACATTAACACTCTGAGTCATGAGTGTGAGAGACATCTGCTTTTCATCTCTGTCCTAATTTTTTGTTCCCTGCTATATCTAGAATTTTCTCTGAGATCAGTGGGAAAGAGTGCCTTGTCTTTAAAGCCTGATTTATTTACATGCTGTTTTTAGCTTAGCTGAAGTCCTGTCTAAGGGAGCAATCTGTCTAAGGGAGCAATCTTAGCAAGGTTAAGGACCAAGACAGTCAGAGAAAAGGAGATGATCATTCTCTAGTACTATAGTGCTTTTATGTCTTGTGAATATAGAGTTCTTACTTTCCCTGACAACATCCTTCCATAGGTGTTTAAACTATTTTTTCTCCCACTATCTCTGGGTCTCTTAAGTGGAGGAATTGAGGCAGAATGTGTATTTTGAGTAAAAATTCCCTTTTTCTCTTACAAACTGTATGAGTGATGTCTAATAAGAAATTTCAAGCATGAAAATGACAGCAACCACAGTCCTTTGCCTAGGGTAGCTTTCTGAAATGCTGTTTTATATTTATAGATCTGTTTCTTACCATGTTCTGCTCTTAGAGTTCAAAACACTTCATTTGAAGCACTCTTAAATTTCGAATGGCGATAATGCACGCTGAGAAAAACAGCATTTTAAGCATGATCTCTGCCTAAAGAAATGGTATTGTCTAGTGTCTTTAAAGTATCTTGAGGACTGTGTATTATTTACAAAAGCTGTCTTCTCATTTACAATCCCATTGCATTATGCATGTTAATACTGACAGCCCTTCTGGGAAGTATCTTCCCTCCATCATTTCTGTGTGGTTATTTACTCAGACAAATATGTATCTTCTTGATTCACGACTAGAAGGATGAATTGTGTAACTTCAGTCTTTGCAGACTTTCTGTGGACCAACACATTACTTTTGACAAGTGGGAGGTCTCATCCATCTGAAGGCAGTGACAAAAATCATCTCTCACCTTTTATTCTGCCTTGTGAATGTCCAGTTCCACGCAAAATAGCCTGTGGTAGGGCCTCAGTGAATTCAGCCTTTCCCTCACCTCCATTTACAGGAAACTGTTTCTTTTCAGAATTCCCACCAGTTTTTGTATGTGTATAAGACATCTTCACATTAAGAACAGTGGAGTTGGACAATCAGCAGTGTCCATATTTGGGAAGTAATGAGATTTATAGCACATCTGTCACGCAAAGTGAAACTCCCGAGATGTTTTCGCTCTCATTAGAAACAAGAAATTCTTAGGACACGTCCATGTTTTATGGCACGTAAAACAGCACCAAATAAAATCTCAGTATAGGTTTTTGGCCATAACAATAGATTTAGCTTTGGTTTTAGTTACACTCTTAATTTCCCGTTCTGTGAGGTTACTGGTCTGATGCATTTTAGTTGATGTGTGCATTTGTACAAACTCGCCAAACCTTTTGATAAGCTGATAGTTATCCTGGCTTCCTATATTACTTACATCTCATTCATGTTATTTACTGTTTTGTGGTGTGATGGTTAATTGAAAGGAAATGTTTTGAAACTGCAACCCCTGGCAGACTCAGAGTAGGAGGTTTGTAGATTTTTGTACAAAGAAATGCTACCTTGGATCTCCAGGAAAGTGGAGGGCAGTTAAGCCACAAAGGTGGCATGTGAACCTTAGGTGAGGTGATTTTGCTCCCTAAAGTTGAGCCTCATGCACAGACTGGTGCTTCCATCGTCCCCAAGCACACAGCAAGGGTCAGGGTTCTGGTGTAAACACTCCCTCCCTTCCTGTTTTATCTGGCACAGCTCACTGGGAGCTGTTGGAGGGGATTTTTCAGCCTGTTTTGCTGTGTAAATGCAGCTTCTGAGATTTCATTGTCAATCTGTCTTTCATAGCATGGTCTGTAATGATTTTTGAATTCGCTGTTCATGAAATCATAAGCAGAGGTAGAGAGCCCTAAATAATTAAGTTCCTATAAGCCATAATACATCAGTGTCTGGAACGGGCATGACAGTGTTGGCACTGAGACAGAAGCAGAGTTCAGAAGCTAAATGTTCCCTTGAGTGGCAACCCAAAAACTAAAAAGTGAATGAATCTTGGACCACAGATTGTAGCATCTTGTGCTGTCTTGCCCAGTGAGAGAGACGGAGAGCTATTGTAGTGGGAGGCATGGGAGATGCAGAGGGCAAAGAGAATGAAAAAAATTGCATTGGATCCAGTCTTAGGGAATAATTTGGGGTTGTTTGTTTTCTGCATTTCCTGCCAGTTTAATAGATGAGTTAGTCTTCGGGGTTAGTGGGCAGTTGTATAGGTAGTGCAGTTCAAATTTTTGTAATGTCTCACATGGACATGTGTGCATGGGGTGATTCCAGATAAGTCATGGTGGAGGTCTTCGCTGTGGAGCTGAAGAGTGGAAGAGGGGTTCCTAGTTGTGGTGTAGCAATAAGAACTGTTCTTTACCCTTTGAATCTTGCATGAGGAGTAAATGCATTTCAGCTGCAGATTGAAGGAGAAATGTGTGGCTCCTGGCATGCATATATTAGAAATTTAAATAACAAAATATTGTGGATTATTGTGAAGTAGACTCACAATGATTCTGAGATTCACTGAGAATGTGAACTCATTTTAAGAGCCATCAAACTGAATCCTGTATTGTTTTGTTTTTCTTTTCCATGCCTGGAAAATGGTTTATTGTGATGGATTCTGTAAGGCACGTACATGCAATCCTGTAACTGCGAGTGTTTCTGGGTGTATAAAGTAGTGCTGTTTATAGCTAAACAAATATTTTGTTATTATACATAAAGGTTAGAATTTCATAGCCAGCTTTCTGTACAAGCTGCACAATGTACAGTGTATTAGATATGCTTTAATGTTTAAAATTACCATGAAGCAGAATTATGTGCAGTTAGAGAAATACTTTGGTCAGAATTTTTCAGGAAACTATCAACACTTGATTCCGATTGATTCTGTCCAAAATAGTAGTGGAATATGCTCTGTGTGTGTGTGTGTGTGTGTGTGTGTGTGTGTGTGTATGCACACAAAGTACAGTTTGGCATGTTCTGATGTTTTAAGACTCCAAAACAGTTTTAAAGGTTGCAAAGAATCTGATTTGTTTTCCAACATTGTTTCCTACTGATTTATTAAATTAGTAGCAATATATAGTTTTATCTAACTTTTAAATGGAATTAAATCATAGAATCATAGAATGTTCTAGGCTGAAAGGGACCTCTAGAGGTCATCTAGTCCAACCTCTCTACACAGGGACAAGTCTACCTAGGTCAGGTTGCTCAGAGCCTCAGCAAGGCGGACCTTAAATGACTCCAGAGATGGGGCCCCCACCACCCCTCTGGGCAGCCCATTCCAGCCATCAACCACCCTCACATTAAAGAACTTTTTTCTAATACCCAACCTAGATCTATCCTTTCACCACTTGAACCCACTGCTCCTTGTCCTATCTATACAAACCCTTGTGTGACAGATATGCTATAAATCTTATTACTTCCCAATTATGGACACTGCTGATTGTCAAACTCCACTATTCTTAATATGGAGGTGTCTTATGAACATACGAAAACTGGTGGGAATTCTGAAAAGTTCTTCAATGTGAGGGTGATGCTGAATGCTGGAATGGGCTGCCCAGAGGGGTGGTGGGGGCCCCATCCCTGGAGTCATTTAAGGTCAGGCTTGCTGAAGCTCTGAGCAACCTGACCTAGGTCGAGTTGTCCCTGTGTAGGGAGGTTGGATTAGATGACCTTTAGAGCTCCTTTCTAGCCTAGAACATTCTAGTATTCTGTTTGATACAGCTATTTCAGTATTACCTTTGACTGAAGAGATGAGAATCATTGTCCAGTAGAGCACCTAGTGCTTGTGGGAGTTACCACAGCTGATTTGACTGTAGTGGATGCCATCCCACTCCTCAGAAAAACCATGAAAAAGTATTTCTAACCTTTGATGTATGAAACTCAGCCTGATTCTCTTCATTTGAAAGGCCAGGATGTCAAGATGCCCGCTTTTCACTGTGTGTGTTTTACAATAAACATTGAATTGTATTTTGAAAATGTTGTGCTGAGAAAAGTATGTTAATACTAAATATGCAACGAACATCAGTTCCTGGAAGTCTTACTCTGTTTATATTACCAACTACTTTGAAGCAAGCCAATGAATTTAGCAATCAGAATGAAATTATGGGAATATGTAAATCAGATATCCCCTGAGTAGGAACATCAGCATGCTTAGGAAAGCTTTTGAATTAATAAAAGATCAGACCCCAAATGCTATGATTATGCTCTGAAGAAGGAACAAGACAGATACACTGGCTATTAGACGCGAAAGAAAATAGAATATAGCAAGTGTAGAGAAAAACCCCAGTGGTTGTTGCAAGGAGTAAAGACAGTCTCCTGGAATTGATCTGACTCAGTTGGGACAGAAAGCCTCTCCTCAGCACATAAAGACCTAAAGCAAAACCTCTGAGGAATCCAGAATTAGTACAGATATGGAAGGCAAAGGAAGGACAGTAAAATCAAAACTGAGGAAGAATGAAGACATGATAGCTGCTCAAAAGCCAGTTGGTTTGTCATCTGTCCCTCACCACTGCCATTCTCCCTCTAGTTAGTCTTGCTCAGAAGTTTGGGGCAAATGGTACCTGAATGGTGATAAGAGAAGGAGAAACAGAAAATGAACAATTAATTTTGACTGCCAAAGCCCTCTGAGAAATGATTTGGTACAGATTTTAGGGAGTGTCTCAAGGTCAAGATGATTGACCTTATGCTGTGCTCTTCTAGCACAGGCAGTAACTTTGTTTATATGGTCAAGATATTTTCCTCCTCTTTTTGAAAATTAAGTATTTCTGCAGGCTTGGCTTCTTTTCTTTTGGTTTTAACCTATTTGAAATTTCAGGCAGTATTGTCGTTTTGCCTGTGTTATCTCATTGACTCTGTCCCTGGAGTCTGTTCATATCCACTCTGCCCTGGTGAAACCACATCTGGACTATTGTGTCCAGTTCTAGGCCCCTCAGTTCAAAAAGGACATGGAACTGCTTCAGAGAGTCCAGAGAAGAGCCACAAAGATGACGAAGGCAGTGGAACATCTCCCTGATGAGGAAAAGCTGAGAGAGCTGGGTCTTTTAAGCTTGGAAAAAGGGAGACTAAGGGGTGAAATCATTAATGTTGGTAAATATGGAAAGGGCAGGTGTCAGGAGGATGGAGCCAGGCTCTGCTCAGTGCCATCTAATGAACAGGACAAGGGACAATGGGTGTAAGCTGGAACGTAGGAGGTTCCACATCAATATGAGAAGGAACTTTTCATGGTGAGGGTCACAGAGCACTGGAACAGGCTGCCCAGGGAGGTTGTGGAATCTCCTTCTCTGGAGATGTTTAAAACCCACTTGGACATGTTCCTGTGTGACTTGATCTAGGTGATCCTGCTGTGGCAGGGGGCTTGAACTGAATGATCTTTCAAGGTCCCTTCCAATCCCTAGTGTTCTGTGATTCTTTGAGTCTGTGATACTGTAATGCAAGGGCATTATGCAGTGATGTAAAACAGTTAAAATATTGCGAGGGTACACAGGGTGCCGAATGCCATTTTTCTTGCTTTGCACTCAAAACTGTCTGTATGTAAACAGTAGCAAGTGTAAACCACTCAGACTCTAGTCTATCACTAGAAGCCACATTTGCAGGCTGTATATTGCCCAGAATACATGTATTCCTTCATGACATACCATGGCACTACTCGAGGTGGTGCATGCTGACCACTAGTCCAAATAGTTTTGGCATTATTTTTTCCTAACAAGCAGGCATGACATGATTAATGGTGGGTTCTTCTGTCTTATCTGGTGCTTGACTGATTTTACACAGTTTCCATAGAATAAAAAGCTATCCAGAAACATCTCTCATGCCTGTCATATAGACATATATTTTTAAAAAATGGTGTCATGATGTAGAACAAATATGCATGGGTTTTCTGAGTTAAAAGAAGATGTCTAAATGTTTTCACTAGTTTTAAAATGAAGCGTAAAAGACATGGATGAAACATTGGGACGTAAGTCTTCTAAATGCTTGAGAGAGGGGTAATCTTCAGTAGCTGGTCTTAAAAGGATGTTATCACGGAGCAGCACTATAAAGTCCATGTTTATACCTTGTTCAGTAATTCTAGTCTACTATTTACATGTAATGGATGGAGGTCTTTCTTTATAATCCAATTATAATGTAGTAATTTCTAATGAAAGAGTATCTAGCACCTTAAATACCACAACTGAAAGGAAAACAGAATGCAGAGGCGCATGTATTTAGTCCAGTGCTGCTAAATTAAAGACTATGTGTTGTACTTTCAAGGTACAGATTCCACAGGAAAGCAAGCTGAAGTTTTCTAATTTTTGAGGCACATACATAGGAAATATTTTGTCTTATACAAGGCAGTTTAATTTATCTTAAGAAAAATCGATTGCTTTAAATTATAGAATCATAGAATATAGCATAAAAATTAAGAAACATGTTCACGCTGAGTTGGAATAAAAGAACTTATTCAGCTAAAAGAGCTGGCCTCATATTAAGGTAGTTCCATCAGTATTACTGATGTCCTTGAAAACTTCGGAACAGTCTACGCTTGAAAGAAACTAGGCCATGTTTTTATTTTTAATATACTGGGACCCATTATGTTGCTAGTTTAATTTGTGAAAGCTGGGAAGAGATTGAAGATGGAGGATGTAATTTATTTTATCATTAACATTGTTTGCTCACTTGTAGCTTCGCAGAGCAGGTAAAATATCAAAGTGTCACAAGTATCAGGAAGTGCAAATTAAACACGGTAACGAATCCGGCTGTGGTCCCAACTTAGTACTATTGTGTGTGGGGCTAATTGGAAGAGTTGTTTGACAGAGGCTTCTCTTTATATGTAGGTGCCACGTTAATATGGAAATGAATATATTTCAATGACATACTCGTGTGCTATAAAACCAGCAAATAAGCTTTTGGGCTTACAGTTCAATTTGATGTATTTCACCTGGAGCATTATAGTTAGTATGCAGTGGCTGTAGAGTTTTCTGCAGAAAAAAGATCTCCTTCTTTCTCCCTGAAGTATTCCTAAATCAGTTCTAAAATTAAATTGAATTAATATACCAATAAGAAGCAACCATGTAATTTGGGTTAGAAACACAAAATAGACCTCTGGTTATGCACTTCACAGTTTCGTACTGAAATGGCTTTCATCACAATTTCATGTCACATTAAATTTACTTTTCACGTTCCTTTCTAAAGGAATATGGCCAGTCTTAACAGTTATAGCTCACTGGAAATAATGGAGAGAGATGTACTGTATTCATCCCCTGGTGAATATCTTTCTATGACATCAAGGAGTTAGTTTGGATTGCAGAGCGCTAACATCTTAACACAATTCTGTTTACCAATTTTTTGTAAGATGACTAAATCGCTAAGGTCAGCTCTCATCTCAACCGGTAATATGTCTCTCTTCAATGCTTCTAAGACCTATTGAGTGTGTTTTAAGTTGTGTGCAGGAATGGATAAAGGAAAGCAAAGACAGAAATGTAAAACAGTTTCAGAACCTCTTTGGGCAGGGGTAGGAGGCGACTTGTAGAAACTGTTACACATCAGCTGCTTTCAGAAAGTCTTCAAGAGCTCCAGGTTCGATCATACTGAGTAGCAAGGAAGTTGAGACAAAGCTGATGTCTTCAAAATATGTCCGTTACGGTACGTATACATGAGGGAAAATTTCAGTTTGCCAACTTTTTGCCTCCGTAATATCAAAGGTGTTTCTAACACCAAGATGGTTCTAGAGATACCTGTAACCATCTGCATGAGAAATGGAGTTACTTTAATATATTGATTTTGCAATTTTATTCTAAGATAATATTTAGACCTTAATTTAATGATGTGTCATTCTCTGCTTCCATATGCTTGGGAGTTGCAAGACAGAATTTTTTTTATTATCATCTGCTTGTTTTAGTAGCCAAAAATGCAACATGTTGGAAACACAAAGTACACCAAGGTATGTACAAGGATTCTAGGTGTCTCAGGTGGTTTTCTGAGAGCTGAGAAGCCCCTTTCAATTTTTTGCTTATGTATGAAGGGTTGAAATGTCAAAAGAACCTATAAGAACCAGATGCAGTGTTGATATTCCTTCCAACAAATAACTTGTTAAAAAATCCTAAATGTCTCTGTTAGTCTGCTGTGCTTTGTGCTATTCTGAGTGTCTAGAAAAAGTGCTTTTTCTTAAGCCATGGAATCTAGACAAACTTTATCAGCTTGCGCATTTCCTTTCAAATCATTTGAAATGCGTCAAACACATGTAGTACTTGGAAAAAATAATCTAATTGGATTGGTGATCTAAAATCCAGATGGCCAGAAAGCCTTCTCTCGTTTTTTCTGGTGAAGGTTCACACTTCTCCTTCCTACGCATCATGCTTGAGGTTCTCATTTCAATAGGCACATGACTCCCAATTAGGCACCATAAGTTCGAAGATCGTCTTTTCCACACAGCTACCTATTTTATGGTTTTTTTACTTTTTAAGAAAGGTTTCTTGCGTAATATGCCCCAGGATAAATCAGACTATTCCCTTGTTTAGTTTTGTGTCTTCCTCTTTTTTTTTCTATGTATGGTAGGAGAGGAAGAAAAACTGATTTATGATGTTATGAGCGCAGGAAAAGGGCTCAGACTACTTAAGTGGGCATTTAATCAGCATTTCACTTTCTGCTGCCTAGTCATGATTTCTGTCATTTAGAAAAGCTGGAACAGAAATAAACTTTGGTTTCTATAGGTTTTAATTCTAAAGACTTTCGGTTCCAGGAAGCAGAATTCCTCTTCTCTTGTTCTCCTTGCACTGATCTCCTATTGCAAATGAACAGTCCTGCTGTGTTTAAGTAGCAGCTTTGTTCTACGTTATTTTATCTGGAAATCCTATGGATCTGAAGTTTAAACACATGCATGCAGTAGCACAATTGGTTTAGGTGCCTGGCTGGAAATAAGCCCCTGTTTGTGGTGTATTGTTCCTTAGACTACGTACCTTATTGTTATGATTTACCTGTGTAATTCTCCCTGCCGCATAGGGCAGTGGTACTAGTGATCAGTGTGAAATGCAGTAAATGAATGCAAAACCCAGCTTTTCATTTTAAGCTGGCTATTACCAAAACTGAAGTGTGTACTGGAAAGACCAATGACTTTTGAGCCTCACAACAGAGGTTATTCATATTCTTCATTTAGGCAAGCCAGCTGACTATTATGTCTGTTTATTCCTAATAGTGAATCGTGCACCTGATCTACAACAGGTGAAAGTTGGACTGGGTATCACTGTTTTAATGTGCATCATAAAAAGAAAATGCTATCTAATACCTTGTGTGCTGGGCCACTTTGGGTCAGAAGGGTGCTTGATGTGATGTAACTGGACTTAGCTTGCTAGGATCCAGCAGGGAAGTTTTGTCATCCCATCAAAACATAGTGAAACAATATATGGATACTGCAGCAGGCTGGGCAAAGATTGGCTGGAGAGAAGCCCTGCAAAGAAAGAGTTGAGGGTGCTGGTTCATGAAAAACATAACATGAATCAATTGCATCCTAGGCTGCCTCAAAAGAAGTGTGGCAAACAGCTAGAGGGTAGTGATCCTGTCCCTCTGCTCTTGTGAGATCTCACCTGGAGCAAAGCATCCAGCTCTGAAGCCCCCATCAAAAGAAAGATACGAAGCTGTTGAAGTGAATCCAGAGAAGGTTTCTGAGGATACCAGAGAGCTTGAACACTGCTCCTGTGAGGACAGGCTGAGAGAATGGGGTTATTTAGCCTTGAGAAAAGAAGACTCTAAGGAAATCTTATTGCAGCATCTCAATATCTGAAGAGAGCCTACAAGAATCCTTGTAGGGGAGGGACTTTTTACAGGAACTCATAGTGGCCAGGTGGAGGGGTAATGGCTCTAAACTGAAAGAGGGTAGACTTACATTTGACGTGAGGAGAAAGTTCTTCACTGCGATGGTGGTGAGACACTGGAACAAGTTGTCCAAGAAAGTTGTAGAAGCTTCATCCACAACTGCGTGTGTTCAAGGTCAGGTTGGATGGGGTTTTGAGCTACTTGATCTAGTAGGAGGTGTCTCTTCCCATGACAGGCCAGTGGGAACTACATGATCTTTAAGGCTCCTTTTCAGACTCAAAGTGTTCTCTGATTCTGGGTTGTGATCATGGCAACTAATCTTATTCTGAGGCATGAAGACCATTTGGGAAAAAACCACAGCAACGTGAGAGTTTTTACCGAGAGGAATAATTCTGGGGAATTCTCACACAACACACAACAGGAAACTGTAAGAAAGCCAGAAAACAGGTATAAAATAAAGTTAGCCATGGTAGTGCAGATGTCTGTCTCACCTATGACTCTTGTATAAGACTATGGGAAAATGCCTCAGTGGCTACCTGACGTTGACCTCTGTGCCCCAGGTTGTACTGCTGTTGGGGTTCAAGCTGTGTAAAATTTGAGCAAAAGCTGGGACAGAGCATGCAAATAGCTTTTTGCTGTTTAATGAATGAGTAGCTGGCAGCTGAGTTGTGGTAGCATTAAAACAAGTTGACTTCAACTGTATTTGAGTGTGTGAACTTTCAGTCATAACCTCATATCTGAAGTTCTAATGGGCAAAATATATATTAAAAAACCCCACGACTAGTGTTTGTGTCCATCTTTCACATTCCTGGAGAGCTGTATTGTGACGGATTTAATCAGTTCATGGACATATGTAATGTAATGTTCCTACACAGATTTACTGTAATTTATAGTATGCATTTAGGAAGAGAGCATAAGCATATTAGATTCTTCCAGAGTGTGATACACTAGAATATTTGGTTTCTTCCTGAAAAGGTTTATTCAGCATTTTACTTCAAAGCTCTTTAAGGCACATAGGATTCAAACCCATGTCCTGAGATGGTCGTAACTATAATAAGTATGAATCCCAGAGTGTTTTATCGTTGCAGTTATTTCAGTTTCTGCTTATTTTAGCAGTAAGCTGTCGAAAATTGTTTTACATTTCTCTGCTTGTACATTTTGAGAAATTCAAAGAGAAAACCCACCTCATGCTCTGCTGATAAATAAAAATATTAAAATACTTCTTTATGTGTTAAATATGGACTTTCTCAAAGAGGAATACAATGTTAGAATCTGAGCAACTGATTCAGAACTGTTGTTTTTACACATCAGATAAGGTTTGATAATTCTTTAATTATAAATGGTGTAAAAGATTTATCCAAACACATGTAGTAAAGCTTGAAAAATTGTCCATCTTGGTTATTTTTTGGTAGCTTTTAATTTTGTTGTATAAATAGAAACAAACTAAGGAATACTCTTCCTTAGAAGTGTAGCTCCCCTCAGCCCTGCCAGAAAAACCCCAAAATCAAAGCACACCAAGGAATAGGCTTTTTGCAACTGGAGACATAGATATTCTTCAGTGGAATCAGGAGTACTTTAAACAGTCTTTGCTTTCTTAACATTGCTTGTTTGTCGGGATGACTAATAAAAACTCCAGACACGGTGCACTTTAGATTTTTCAATGCTTCATTGGCTATTAAATAAACATGGGGTATACCTTTGGGGTTGTAGAAGTAAATTTGCTTGCAAGATTTGGTTATTAATTATCTGTAGACTGTTACTGTAATGGTCTCTAGCAGGCAAGAATATAGGAGGGAGAAGAAACGGCTGTAATCTTTTGAGGTCCATTCCAATTTCTAGTGGTCTGTGATTTAAAGGTACTCATTACAAAATCATGAGATGGCTTTCTGTCTGCTCGCCTTTGGATTTTTCATTTGGAATTCAGAGGAGAGCAAAAACTTTTACCTCTTTCCATCTGGATAATATACGATGAAGCATTTTGTTTCATGCTTGACATTTTAATGAATATATGCATGTGTTGGGTATTTTGCAGGAGCTTCAGGATGGCATTGGTCGACAACAAACTGTTGTCAAAAGTTTGAACGCAACTGGTGAAGAGATTATTGAACAATCGTCAACAGCAGATGCTAAGGTGCTGAAGGAACAACTGGAAAGTTTGAATACCCGGTGGCAGGAAATCTGCAGACAGCTGGTAGAGAAAAAAAAGAGGTATGTTAAAAGAGAGCAAAAATATTGTGAAATTATTTTCAATTATTTTAGGTTTGCTTTTGGCTTAAACGTTCAGAGGAGCTCCCAACTTGGGGAGTTTTCTTATTCGTAAAAAATTATCAGTAATTAAATTTCACATCCAATATAATTTACTTAATTCTTCTTTTCTACCTACTCCTGCCTGTGACTGCCACTCCCCTCCATACGCCACCATTTAATAATTCCACTCTTAATGTTTAAAAAAACTTAACAAGCTTACATTATTGCTTGATTAAAAGTAGAACAGATTGGAGCTTCATTTACAGATTTTACTGTTAATTTATCATCTTTCTATTTCATAATATGTTATTAAAATATGTCTCTGTAGAACTAATAGTACCTTTGCTAGTTGATACTTGATCCTAATCTAATTCACGTCTCATCCTTAATGCCATTAACATCTGCATTTCATAGGTTGAGTAAAAAATGGAGTGGCTAATTTAATTTTACAATCACTTTTGGATTTTTTTTTTTCTAATGCAGTCACAGGAAGCTGTGCAGGCATTTGAGCTACAAAATGGCTTGATAGAGTTAAAGAAAGAGAATTTCCAATTAAAAAAAAGTTACTGATATTTATGCCAGGTTTTACGAAAGCCAATGTTCTTAACCTAGTTTTTAGGATTACATTGATAGTTCTGCTTTAAAATACAGTCACTTATAGAGCTTTCTTCATGTATGTTTTAAAACCCCCCAACTATTCCTTGGAGAAGTACATTAATGGGTGCTAGAGATTACTAGTAAAGCTGTTAAGGGCAAGTGTAGAGTGTTGCATCAGGGCAACAACCAGCCCAGGTACCAGTGTAGGTTGGAGACTCACCTGTTGAAGAGCGTAGGGGAAAGGGACCTGGGAGTCCTTGTGTACAGCAGCATGGCCAGGAACCAACAACGGGCCCTTGTGGCCAAGAAGGCCAGTGGCATCCTGGGGTGGATCAGAAGTGGGGTGGTTAGTAGATCAAGAGTTTCTCCTCCCCCTCTATGCTGACCTGGGGAGACATGTTTAAAATCTGCCTGGACAAGTTCCTGTGTGACTTGATCTAGGTGACCTTGTTGTGGCAGGGGGATTGGACTAGATGATCTTTTCAGGTCCCTTCCAATCCCTAATGTTCTGTGATCCTGTGATTCTGTTAGTGTGCAACAAGCCTTGGCACTTTATCATGTACTTTTTTTTTTGGCTGTGGAGGGCAAAAAATCTGCAAATGTTCATTGGAGGGGAGGAATTAATATTGAGTTTAATCATGATGAAAATTTCAATTGGATAACTTTGATAGAAGGAAATGCAACAATGAAGCTTTAAATATTAAAGCTGTGCTTTAAATCTTTTTTCTGCTCTATTTCTGGGTGTAATGATGTTTTTTGCACAAGGCCTTGGTCTTTATCACTCTAAAGTTCTTCTCCTGTACAGTGGAAACCCATCTGTGTTTCCAAGTCTTGACTTGTAATGTAAGTGCTGTCACTTACAAAACAATAACTTATCATTTTAATAGTCCTGTGAGCTGCTTCAGCAACATCAAAAAAAAAGAGATTGTCTGAGTAGATGCAAGGTGTTGCAGTACTGGTAAAGATTGGTATTGTACTTCATTTATCAACAGAAACATGTACCTGCATTCCTCTTTTGGCTCAAGATGATGTTAGAGTAGGGATTCTCTTGGCGCACTGTGTATTTAAGGAAGCCTAGGATCTATTAAATGGGAACAACGCAGTTGTGTTTCCTAGATTCTTAAATATACACTTGCCCATGCATTTCACTTTTGGAGTGTTTAGTTTGTTGCCCAGTTTTGTTTTCCTTCTGTAATTTTGAGAGCAATGATTGCGGAGACCTCAGTTAATGAACCTGCTCCAGAAGGAATATGGTGGGCGTTGTGTTAAACTGATGTGACTGCTCTCCATGCGCTGTAGTGTACTTTTTAGGAGTTGAAACTTCTGTCCCTTGAATTGTCATGAAAAACAAAGAATAGGATGAACAATAATTCACTATGTGGACTCCTAAGCAGCTCATATAGTCACCGCATTGGCCAGGTTGTTTAAATTATATTAGACCTTGGGGAATAAAAATATTTTGACTCCTTTTTTTCACAAAATTTAATAGTCTTTTCAAAATAAATTCCCAAGCAAGTATGCTTATATTTTATATCACCTGGGATCACCTAGTCCTTTAACATTTGTCTTTCCTAAAAATCAAAATATTCATGGTTAAAAGAAATGTATTATTATGAAGGGGATTAAAAGATTTTTAAAAGTCAATTTTGAGATTAAAATGAAACTAGAAGAGAAGAAAGTGATGCTGAATGGCAGACAGACTGTGCAGAATTCATTTTTTGTTTAATAAATTCAAAGAAAAATAAAATATATTAACATTTAAAACCTACTTATTCAAAAAGAAAATTTATTCTACATTTTAAAATCCTTTTAATTTTTTATTCTTGTAGTCAATGCAGTGTGCTCTGTTTCAAAAGCTCATTCTCAGTAGCTCAAATAAGGGAGGAATGATCAACTGAAATTTTGTTTTCTATTAAAGTTTTTGATTCAGCAGATCTCAAGATGAAGTAAGTGGGAAGAAATTAGCAATTGAATAGATTCCAGAAATGAAATGTGACAATGATGTCAAAATCAAATGTAATGTTGCTAAGCATTATTTAAATGGCAAGGAAATTTTATAAAGTCTATTTTGTTACTGCTTACCAAGATGGAAGAAATTGATTTTTACAATCCTGCAGTTTGCACATGGGGGACATTGACACTACATTTCTCGAGCAAAATTCAAACGAAGTCAGCAGCTGGGATGGGGAGCTTATGGAAGTAACAGAAACCAGTATTGATAGTTTTGTGAAGCACATGGTTAGTTAAAGACAGGACCATAGCGACATTTCTGAGACTGCCCCCGTTCATGTTAACAATGGAAAGGGTGAGTGTGTCAGGAGGACACAGCCAGGCTCTGCTCAGTGGCATCCAACAGTAGGACAAGGGGTAATGGGTATGAGCTGGAGGCTCCACATCAATGTGAGAAGGAACAACTTCTCAGTGAGGGTGACAGAGCACTGGAATGGACTGGCCAGGGAGGTTGTGGAGTCTCCTTCTCTGGAGACATTTAAAACTCACCTGGACATTTTCCTGTGCAACTTGATCTAGATGATCCTGTTGTGGACTAGATCTTTGAAAGTCACAGGATCACAGAACATTAGGGATTGGAAGGGACCTCAAAAGATCCCTTCCAATCCCCAATGTTCTGTGATTCTGTGATATTAAAGGCTGTGATTAGAGTCTCCCTGCAATTTAAAACTGGTTTAGGATGAAGAGATTTCATGACAGCTAAGTCAATAAATGTGTTACTTGTTTCCAACACAAAATCAGTTACCTATTGAACTTTCTGACTTTTCTTTCTTTTCTGATTGTTCAGATTTTTTACAGTATATCACTGAGAAAGAATCACTTATATGTACATTGTGATTATGAATAGTACACCTAAATTTATTACTAATCTTTAATGTTATAGTATTAAATCAATATAGAATAAATATTTTCTCTAAACTTTGACGTTCTATTTAGGTGACTTCCTAAATTCTCAGTAACAGCTACAAGTGCCAATGGGAGTATAATTCCTAAGTGCAGATCTGTCATCCTCCTGTGATGGCTATTTCTATCCCTAGCTAGTATCAACCTTCCAAAGAAGTCCAGTGTCAGTAGTGTGCAGCTACAAAACTATAAACATCTGGTGTGTTTCACAAAGTACCTGCCGGTTGCTCTGGCATGTTGCCTATGCAGAAAATACATGAGCTGCATTATGCATGTCATATGGCTTCTGGAAACTGTAAATTGTAACCTTACTTGAAAAGGGTTGTGAATGTTTATGTAATACTTACTTATTAACTAAGGATTAATTAGTGTAAAAAAAAAAATCTATGCAGGATATTTTGTGGACTACCGTAAGAATTAGTTATTTTTGTAGTGTAATATTGTTAGGAAAGCTAATCTCTACTTTGTGAAATACCTTATATACAAAAAGCTACTAGGAAATATTACACTTTTAATTAATTTAAAGTTACTAATTTCAAATATTGAATATTAATAAATTTGCTTCCAGAAGTATATGTGAATAAAATTAATATGAACAACATTGCACACAGAATAGTTGACCAAGGAGCCCCATTAATTTAGAAATATAAATCGAAAGCTGCTGTGTTTTAGTATGGAAAACACACAGGAATTAGTGTGGCAGTCATGTAGAAGATCAAAAGTTGCATTTCTCTGCTATAGTTTAAAAATTTTCCTTCAAACAAGATGGATTATGTTTCAGGGTTAATCAAATAAACCATTTGCCAGCTGAGAAGTTTAAAAGCTCTTTACTGCCTTACGCTTTAAAACCCAGTTTTATTTAACAGCACGCAGATCTGTGCTGGCAGTGGATCCATTTAACTGCACAGGATCAGCTGCTGAAATGACATGTTATTCCTCAGTTACCTGTTTATCCTGCAAGACATATTCCCAGCTGCTTACTTAGTCAACTGGTGGGTCATGCTCTTTACAGTTTGTTTAGGCTCAGATATGGAAACTCACTCTCCCTTAATAACAATTTACTCTTACTTGTCATTGCTACCATGAATTTAGACACGTAGAAATTACACGTATCTGTTGTTCCAAATGCAATTAGAATGTCAGAAATCAGCTTGTTCAAATGGTGCAATCAGTCATCGAGTTGAATTGTTGTCTTTGATTGACTGCTTCAGCTCACAGTGTTCTTGATTACTGTGGCTTGCATCATCTGCTACTTGTCATGTAGGATGTTTATATATAATAGAAGTAATGCTCTAGAAGGCCAGGAATAAATTCTAACTACTGAAGTGGACCTGCATCTCCTGTCAATAGCAATGGAGTTTTTAATTGCTATACTACATACTGTCTCTGACTAGGACAAGGAAGTAGAATGGGTGTTTTTTGTTGTCCCAAACCCTTCTGTGCACACAGATATATATGTGTGTATACGCATGAAGTATGTATGCCCGGTATATATGGGCATACTTACATGGGGCTCTCATCCCACATGCTTACATAATAAAACTCGGTCACCTTTTGAATTAGTCATCAAAGTGAAAATCTTTCCTTCATGACTAGGAAAAGCTTTAAATGTTTTAAGGGTTGCACTTGAATTCATGAGGGTGATCAAACTGGCACTGTGTTTAAGTTTGAAGGAACTTTGCCGATTGCTGTCCCTGCTATGAGACAAGAAATCTTTTTTATTTCTCATTCAAAATATTATGGAGCTAAATAATTTTACTCTCAGGTTCCTTGAGTGGAATGGCGTGCCTCTTCTGTGCCAGAATGAACACACTTGAAGTTTTATCTTTCTCAGGTGTATCCTTAGGGTACCATCACGTAATGCCTCCACTGAGATACGTGATGGGAAACAAAACAAGTAGAGCTCTTGAGGAGAGCTTAGGTTCTGGGGAATCTAGTAAGACTGTGGAAAGAGGTTTTATTACGTGGTTCACAGCAGTGCACTGGATGACTGAATCCCAGATGTCAACGTAATCAGGGCAAAGGGAGACACTGCTTCAGGAAGATTTGAAGTTGTGCTTCTGCTTTTACAGGAAACTAGTGTATCTTAATTTTTGTATTTGCAGTCCTACAGATCTCAACACAGAATAGCATCTGTCCTCAGTTTCACAAAAAATAAACCATAGAATCACATAAAAAAGTTTTGATTTCCTGGTTTTGGATAACTTTTATTTTAATCTATAGTTTCTAAACTGTTTGTCAGACTGTGTATGTATGCACATGGCCAGGTTGGTTCAAGTAACAGTTGTTTTCAACATTTTTTGTTAGATAACGAAAAGCTGACACTTTCTATTGATTCTCTTTGGCCCGAAGCTTGCTTGTATCACTGTTCTAAAGAGACGTCTTTGCTTAAGTCATCCATCGGAAAACACAGTCTCTTAAATTAAAACAGAAAAAAAATTTTGTAAATAAATGATGATATATCTTAAAATAGATGTCAATTCATTTGACTTCTCAGAGTATTCTGTGGCTACTGACTATCATAGCGAGTGTGGGAAATAGGATAGTTAAAACCATTATGTGCCACTTCAATATATTTTTGCATTCAGAAATAGTATACTAATAAAGATTACCTGGATTGCCCACTGTGATGTTGAGGTATACAGAAATATGAGTTGAGTTACTAGAAATGTTTGTAAATATGGAAAGGGTGTCTGTCAGGAGGATGGAGCCACGATCTTCTCAGTGATAGGGCAAGGGGTAACGGGTGTAAGCTGAAAAAGAGGAAGTTCCACGTCAATATGAGAGGGAACTTCACCGTTAGGGTGACAGAGCACTGGAAGGGGCTGCTCAGGAGGTTGTGGAGTCTCCCACTCTGGAGATATTTGAAATGTGTCTGGACACGTTCCTGTGCAACTTGATCTAGGTGATCCTGTTGTAGCAGCGGTATTGGAGCGGATGATCTTTCAAGGTTCCTTCCAATCCCTAATGTTCTGTGATTTTGTGAAATACTAATACAATCTCTTCTATTGTATAATAATTGACCAACCTCTTAAACTCAATTAGCTCTTGAAAATAATATTTTGTTTCTAAAAGCCAAACTAATTTTACATTTTTTTCTTTTGATCTGAAGTAACCATAATAAAATAGCAGCCACAACAAAAACATATTGCTTAGGTTATTAACTATGGTTTCATTTTCTTAATAATTATTTAATCTTTCCGTACAGGTAAGAGTCAGTGTAACAATAACTTTGTTGAATAAATACGGAAAATAAATTGCAAGTCATTTATTCAAAATGTAATTGTTTCTACTACTAGAGGGATCCACCCTTAATGTCAATCTTGAAGGGCTCACATTCTGACCATGCTCTTCTTTGCTGCCGTTTCAATTATTCTCACATGTCTTTTGATAACTTTGGAAGATTAGACACTAAAGTTCATGTTTCTGTGATTTTTTTACAGTCATTGTGCAAGTAGTCTGTCCTGGTTTAGGGTTACACATATTCTTATCTGACTTCAGATATCTGCAATGTTTAAGTCTTAGTTGGTCATCTTGATTTTTTTTTTTTCCCATTAATAAAAGAAAAAGGTTGTACATCAGAATGAATCTCTTCCTGTTGTAGCAGTCTAAGATTAATCCACATATATCATCCTAGAAATGCCACTTGGCAATGAAGGGAATCTGTGTGAGAAAGTCAACAGCTGAGTTGTTGATATAGACAAAGTAGGCATCTAATTAGATGAGACAAATACTATCCTATTCCCTCTTCAAGGACTACAGTCATGCCCACTTTTTATGAATCTTGATGGGACTGCTTTACACAAAGTACTGTGGAATGATCAACAAGCTGTGTGTTTGTACAATGCCTCCAAACAGATTTGGTAAGCTCCTTTATGACACTGGGCTACTGTTGCTTCACTAAAGAATCTGGTCTGAACTATGTGTCCAGCAGGAATAGGGAGGTGATTGTCCCCCTGTACTCAGCACTAGTGAGGAAGCACCTTGAGTACTGGGTCCATTTTTGGGCACCTCAGTACAAGGGAGACATCAAGGCACTGGAGCAAGTGCAAGGAGGGCAATGAAGCTGGTGAAGGGCCTGGAGAATAAATCTTATGAGGAGAGTTGGAGAGATTTGGGGGTGTTCAGTTTGAGGAAGAGGAGACTAAGGGGACACCTCTTCGCTCTCTACAGTTATCTGAAAGGACATTGTAGAGGTGCTGATGCTGGTCTGTTCTCACAGGTAATTAGCAACAGAACCAGAGGGAAGGGCTTCAAGCTTCAACAGGGTAGGTTTAGACTAGACATCAGGAAGAAATTCTTCACTGAGAGAGGGGTCAGGCTGTGGAAAGGGCTGCCCAGGGTGGTGGTTGAGTCCCCATCCCTGGATGTGTTTAATAATTGCTTAGATGTAGTGTTGGGGGACCTGTTTTGGGGGTAAACTCGTACAGTAGGGTGATGATTTGATTCGATGATCCCAAGGGTCTTTTCCAACCTGCACGATTCTATGATCAACGGTTCTAGTTCTGGCATGCCTGTTTGCTCCCTACTGTGTGTAATCAAGAAGCTGAATTCAGTGACATTGCAAAATTTGGCTTGATTGGTTTTTTTATCTCTCAAAATCTATGTAGTGCCTTGTTAGAAGGGTGCTGTAAAACAAGAAAAAATAATAGCTTTCCCCAGTCTGTCTTTTAGTATGGATAAGCACTACAACATAAAAAGAACGTATAGAAACATTAATGTCATGGTTTTTTACAGGATAGAGGAAGAAAAGACTATTTTATTGGACTTTGAAGAAGATTTGAACAAGTTGATTGTATGGTTAGAGGAAGCAGAAAGCATTATTGGTGTTCCCCTTGAACCAGGGAATGATGACCAGTTAAGAGACTGCCTTTGCAAAGTGAAGGTATTGTGAGTTTTATTCTTAGTGCTTTCTTACTTTTTCTAGCCTACATTTAAAACAGAATTTAATTTTCTTTAAAGAATGCTTCTGAAATCAAACACAGCATTCTTTTAACTTCTTCATGATCAATCAAAGCTACTGAATTTCAAAACTCAGGTACAAATACATCTTGACTATGCTAAAATCAGAAAAGTAATGGAGAATGTACTGAAAGGGAAAGGCCTATCTTGTCGTTTGGTAATGCATCGTTGTATTTTTCATCCTCATTTTGTAATTCAAAACTGTATGGTTTTACCTGTAAAACATTTCTGTATAGTTGGCTTGTTAATCTCTTAAAACGTCTGACTTAGGAGCATTGAGAATTGCCTGCATGATTATAAATGTCAACTGGTTGAAGTACCAACATTTTCTAGGTTAATCATCTAGGTGAGTTTTTTTAAAATGCTCTTGGAAAAACTCCATGGAATACTAAATGTTTGTTTTTTAAGGCTGTGATATTTTCATGAAGATGTTAGAGCTTCTTGCCTGCGATACTGCTAATAAGTATTTCCATTGGAAGTTGCTCTCTTTAGTTTCTGAACTGTGTCCAAAAGACTTATTACTCTTAATAGCTTGCACAATAAATTAAACAGCAGTTGGAAAATGCATACTGCTTAAGGAATACCTTCCCAAAGATTTCCTGTCTTATCTTGAGGATAAGGAGTAGTTATCTGTTACACTAGTCCAAATTGAACAAATTCAACAACATGGAATGGAGGATTAAAATGACCTCAAGTTGCACCAGAGGAAGTCTAGACATCAAGAAAAACTTGTTTATGGAAAGAGTTTCCAGGCATTGGAACAGGCTGACCAGGGAGGTGGTTGAATTTGCCTTCTCTGGATGTGTTTAAAAGTTAGGTAGTTTGTGCTTAAGCGCATGGTTTAGCTGTGGCCTTGGTACAGATAGAATCGTAGTATGATTTAAGTTGGAAGTGACCTCAGAGACTATCTAGTTCCAACCTCTCAGCCATGGGCAGGGACACCTCTTACTAGACCACATTGTCCAGAGCCCCATCCAGCCTGACCTTGAATGCTTCCAGGAATGGAGTTCCACAGTTTCCCTGGGCATCCTGTTTCAGTACCTCAGCATCCTCACAGGGAGAAATTTATTCCTAAGATCCTATCTAAATCTGCCTTCTTATAGTTAGGTTACTGATCGGACTTGATGATCTTAAAGGTCTTTTCAAATCTAGGTGATTCTCTGATTCCACTATAGAGAATATGAAGAAAGCAGAGGATTTATTATCCTTCTTTCTACAAAATATTAAAAAAACTCTGAAAGATTCTTTAGTTAAAAATCTGTCTTCCCTTTAAATAAGATAGAGTACTGCATAGCACTTGAGGAAATTAAAGCTTAACCATGTGCTGAGTTTATCCCTCTGACTTTAGTTTAAGATGTCAGCAAGTTGAACGGAGTATTTGTGAGGCTTTGCCTCCACTGTGAAGAGTATTGGAGCAAAAGCAAAGAAATATTTATAAGGGGTGTTAGATCCATCTTATTTGCAGACATGATTACAGCTTTAAAGTCTAAATTGATTGTTTAGAACCAAGAAGACTCCCTCTTCTCATTTGTACACAAGCATTTCCTAGCTGAAGTGTTCCCAACAGATACATTATACAAAATTAAAGATGTTATCATCTCTTATTAGTATCTCCTTTTTTATTGTCCACCTTGTTCTCCTGCATCTGCACAAGCAAATACATCCCAATGCAGCAAATAATAATGCATTGCCCTGCACTATGGTCTAGCGGCTAGATAATAGGATAAAGGTTGGACTCGATGACGCTGGAGGTCCTTTCCAGCCATGATGATTCTGTGATTCTGTGGTTCATTTCATACTACTTGTTTATGTTCATTGTAAGAAAACCCCACAGTCTATTAGTTATGTTATTCTTATTTAATACATCAAGTTACACTGACAATACAAGTTTGCAGTAACCACATACGTGATGGAGAAGTGGTACACATAGATGGTATCTGGTACCCTTTGGATATACTTGTAGGTTTTTTAATGGACATGTATAAACATTCTTACTTACGAGGTTAGACTGGCAGACTTTCCACCACTTACCATCTGGGTAACTGTGTTAACAGCACGGAACGCGTTCAGTCCCTTCCCAAAGTGCTTGCTCTTTAGCACATTAAAATAGTATTAAAATTCGTATACATTGAGATATTGAGTGCCCAGAAGTGGAATTGCCATCATGTAATGTCAATTAATGTTTTGTCTTTTAGGACGACACTCTTCAGGCTTGCTCCACTAATACAGTCTCTTTTGGGGAGTTGTAGCCTTTTACATTCAGAAAGCAATGGCTATTTTGTCTTGAATTGAGTTGATTCCTTCAGCTGACATACAAATCGATAAGGTTGAAGATAAGAGAGCTGAAAACTCTACCTCAGTTCATCCTAACTGCTGTATTTGTCTGTTCCAGTTAAAAGTTGAAGAGCTGCCGCCACACAAGGGAATACTGAAACGATTAAATGAAACCGGAGGAATAGCGCTTGGAAGTGCATCGCTGAACCCAGACAGAAAACATAAGCTTGAGAGTACACTGAAGGAGGCCAGCCGTCGCTTAATAAAGGTTAGACATATTAGAGAAATAACTGTGGTATCAAATGTCAATCTGCAGCACTTTATTTCATTATGTATTTTCCAGGATATACTCCCTTTCTCTGTATGGGTAGATATCTGTATGCATGATGTACCCAGGGAAGAGAACTTTGTACAATACACTGCCGTGAGAAACAGCAACAGCAAACCAAGAGCATTACTGCCTGAAGTGAGGATGGTGCATCCAAATACACTCTCTAAATTAGAGACCTGCTGCTTAAAGTTGGAATGCTGAGCATCATTTTTTGTAGCCTGCTTTTTTTGAAGGTACAGCAAACACTTCAGCTTGTGGGACTCAGGTGTGTGAGCGGCAAATGGCTCAACAAGGTGCAAGTTGCACTCACTGTTTCATGTTCCGTTGTGCTTCTTCCAACCTTGAGCTTTGAATTCCGGAATCTATGTAGCAAAGTACCACTCATTTTGTGCTATGCACAGCAGGATGACCATGAGCCAGCAATGTGCTCTTGTGGCCCAGAATGTCAATGACATCCTTGGGTGGATCGGAAGTGGGGTGCTTAGTAGATTGAGAGAGGTTCTCCTCCTCCTCTACTCTGCCCTGGTGAGACCACATCTGGAATATTGCGTCCAGTTCTGGGCCCCTCAGTTCCAGAAGGACACAGAACAGCTAGAGAGAGTCCAGTGCAGAGCCACAAAGATGATGAAGGCAGTGGAGCATCTCCTTGGTGAGAAAAGTCAGAGGGAGCTGAGACTCTTGAGCTTGGAAAAAAGGAGACTGAGGGGTGACCCCATGGATGTTGATAAATATGGAAAGGGTGGGTGTCAGGAGGATGGAGCCAGGCTCTGCTCAGTGGCAACTAATGCTAGAACAAGGGGCAATGGGTGTGAGCTGGAACACAGGAGGTGTGGCTCCTCTCGGAATGTCAGCATCATTTATTTACTTTAAAAATAGTGTGAAATTATTTGGTTTCAGGAAAAAAAATCAAGGTTTTATTAGTAGCCCTCCTTCTTTTCATAGAATCATAGAATCATTAGGGATTGGAAGGGACCTTGAAAGATCATCTAGTCCAATCCCCCTGCCACAGC
>JAOXOE010000001.1:75054309-75079696 GCA_028565055.1 Phoeniculus purpureus
AGAGAGATGGTTAGCAGATGGAGAGGGGTTCTCCTCCCCCTCTACTCTGTCATGGTGAGACCACATCTGGAGTATTGCATCCAGTTCTGGGCTCCTCAGTTCAAGAACACAGAACTTGATCTATGTGATCCTGCTTTGGCAGAGAGATTGGACTAGATGATCTTTTGAGGTCCCTTCCAATCCCTAATGTTCAGTGACTTTTACTCCCTTGGATACTCACTCTTATAGAGGGATGTAAGAGTGAATTTTGTAGAGTGTTGTTTTTCAAGTAGCATATTTTTGTGTTAGGAACTGATGACAATATCACATTAGCACGTCTGCTAAAGAGAGCTGGGTAGTTTGAGTGCTGTCAAGTAACTTCTGCCTTTCAAGAAGTGTGGTAGAAAGTGTTGGCTGGAGGACCACCACAATGGGTTAGTAAAGGTCAGCGTAGAATCTGCTATAGGATTGCTGCTGTCACTGATGGAAGAACCAGAATCAGGAAAATTAACCCATGATTATCTGTTAAAGTAATCAGGATCACAGGGAGAAAAAAGAAAGGGGGATCTTTTGTGTTTAGCTCCAAGAGAAATACAAGTGACAAAATCCTCTTCTGAGTACCTGACTGAAAAGACAAGCTAGAGATTCTGGCCAAGACTACTGCATCCTTGGGGGAGTTTTTGTTGCGAATTCTGTGAACACTGTTGAGTTTCAAGCACAGACCTGGGAAATGAAAAGATACTTATTTGATATGGGACTCTCATTAAGTTTCTTCCAAATAGGAATAATCTGTCAAGGTTCAGAATACTAGTTAATAGCTCAAACAAAAGTGGATAATAAATATTGATCACATTCACAGTCTTGAAGTTGGGCACATAAATCATTATTTGTGTGCTTGTACTGTAGTATCTCTTTCTCTACAAATGGGTTTCTGAAATCAATATATAGAGAAGAATTCAGAACACTTGGCTACCACAGTGTTATTTACTAGCTGCAGTAGGCATTCACAATAGCTCAATTTAGGCATCACAATTTGAATATCCAAGCTATACTATTAAAAAAACAATCATTCTAATGAAAAAAAAAACCACTTTACTTTTAGTAAAAATACCCAAAGACAAATACATTTTAATGAAACCTGTGATTTTTCTCTGAACGGCAGCGTTTGCTGGTTAGTCCTATACATAAAATTGTTGCATTTTTGCTTTCTGCTTGCCGATATGGGGAAGTTCCAGGTTACTTGTCACAGTCAGAGCAACTATGAATGATTTTGAAAGTCATTAGGCCTTGGTAATATATGGGGGAGTGAGCTAGTGTTTAGTGAACTCCTTACAAGTTTATGGCTCCTAGATCTAAGTAATATTTCTGGCAAGATAATAGGCTTGGAATTTACCACTTGAAAACTTTTGTTTAATCCTATAAGAGACTAAACCCAGAAAATTGAACTTCCATTTGAGATCATTACTAAACCAATTCATTTTGATTACAATTATCCACCTGTGGAGATGCATAAAACTGGTAAATTCTCACTGGACCTTGGTAGCTGAATCTAAAGAATCTTAACAATTCAGTTTGGGTTTTTTTTAATGAACAGAAACTGAGTCTGAAAATTACAATCTCAAGTTCTCAGAACTTCTTCTCTTTCTCTAAATGTTTTCTATTTCTCATATGACCTTGAGAGCTGGATGCTCATGTTGGATTTCTGTCCTTTTCATTTTTGAGTGACACTAAAGGGGAGAATATGTTTTAATTTTAAACATTTTTTCTTTTATTCACAATTTGTGTGGAAAACCTCATTAACATTTTTCACCTGGTCTGAAATTGTAGCATCTACAATAAAATTTGAAAACAATGAATGTCTGTCTGCAGGCCTAAGAGGGAGATACGATATCTTCCTTCAGTTACAGATCTGTAAGCACTGAAGAACCCCTGTAGTTTTTTTTTTTAGTGTAAGCCAAAGCCCACAGCTGTGCACTTCTATATGAGACAAACTTCTGTAGGCCATCTGAGGATGGTTCAGTAGCCAGTTGCTTTGATGAGGGTATATTTTTGTGTTTATCAAATAACAGTGGACAGACATCATCATGTAGAGATTTCTCTAGGGCTTTTCTCTCTCTCCATCCCCTTTTAAGACTGTGTCTTATACTTCAATCCTTTCTTTCTCGATGATTGTTTTGTTTTATGGCATCTCTGCTAAAAAGTTCAGCCAATGGCATGCTGGGGTGGATCAGGATGGGGATGGTTAGTAGATCTAGAGAGGTTCTCCTCCCCTTCTACTCTGCCCTGGGAAGACCACATCTGGAATATTGTGTCCAGTTCTGGGCCCCTCAGTTCAAAAACAACACAAAACTGCTGGAGAGAGTCCAGTGCAGAGCCACAAAGATGATGGGGTGGAGCATCTCCCTGATGAGGAAAAGCTGAGGGAGCTGGGTCTCATGAGCTTGGAAAAAAAGGAGACTGAGTGGTGACCACATTAATGTTTATAAATATGGGAAGAGCAGGTGTCAGGAGGATGGAGCTAGGCTCTTCTCAGCATCATCCAGTGACAGGACAAGGGACAATGGGTGTCTGCTGGAACATAGGTTCCACATCAACATGAGAACAACTTTTTCCCAGTGAGGGTGATGGAGCACTGGAATGGGCTGCCTGGGAGAGCTGTGGAGTCTCTTTCTCTGGAGATGTTTAAAACCTGTGTGGCCATGTTCCTGTGCACCTTGATCTAGGAGATCCTGCTGTGGCGAGGGGATTGGAGTGGATGATCTTCTGAGGTCGCATCCAATCCCTAATGTTCTGTAACATTATGCCATTTCTGATTATTTTTTATGGCACTATGGTACTACTTTGTAAAGAAAGACTCGTGTATGTTATATTAATAATGTGAGGTGAACACTAGAGTAATTTTGCTTACCTCAGAGGAGCTGTGGCAATTTATGCCAGCTGAGAATGTAGCCAAATATCTCCTAAGATTCAAACAAATTTTAGTTTTACCTTCATCTGCCAAGCAGGGGAATAGATGACAAGGCTTGCTAGTCTTAACCATCAAGGTGACATATTTGAAATAAGCCACCTTCAGATCTTCTTTACAGTCACAGAATATGTTGCCCTACAGCAACTGAAATAAGCTGAGAAAAGAAATTGAGGAGTTGCAATCACATAAAGCAGCTTTTTTGCTTTTGCTTCAGTATTATTTTGCTTTTAGGTGCATATCACATACTGATGACCTTGAGAACTGGTATGTGAAGGGTTTTTCTTCCTTTCAGTAGTAATAATTTTAAAATAACATTTCTTTAGACAACTTATTGAATAGTAATTTTAAGAGGCTGCTACCTCAGACGTAGTTTATGTGGTGAATGAAGATTGAAGTCCACATAGGTAAGCATGACTTTCAAATTCTAGTGTGGTTTTACTTATTGTGTCTTATCCAAAGCCAGTATTTCCTGCAAGAATGAAAATAACAGTGAAGTCTTAATAGTATGAAAAATGAAGTGGTTTATAAGCATTTTTATGCCTCCACATAAATAATTCTTCGTTTATTTTCAAAGCTCAAAATATCTTCTGCTGTGACACCCAAGTAAGCTAGCATTCTAGTACTTCAAAGCATACAAAAGGGATACTAGGCACTGGAGTTCGTGATGAATTCAGTTCTTGTCATATACCACCTGCCAGGGCATATAACAGATCTGTAATGGGTTTCTTACCTTTTACTGTGCAGTAAATGGATTGATAGATTAGGTCTGAGACCAGTGAACCATGGAATCAGAGGTTTGCTGGAAGGAGTTTATTACCCTTTAATATTATTCTTGGTCTGGTGTCAGCCAAGAGGGATGAGCTAGATTATCTGAAAGTAAGCTGGGTGCCAAAATCAGCATTCTCCTCATTTATCCACCTTAGTCTTCACGACTTCTACTGTATGTATTATGAAGGTTATTATAAGTGCCTGATGGAGACATTTTGTTTTGCTGCCTTTTAATTTGTCTGCTGGTATTACAACTAATTACTGGACACTGAGGAGTCTATTTCACTGGGTTCTGCCACAGCAAATCAATTTGTTTTGCTAGATGGACCAAAAAAAAATTGAAAAAGAATGACATGGCTATAATTTGTGAACATTTTCTGTACTACCAGGAAAAGTATAGGTCGTCTTAGCTTGGTTGATCAACTGTAGAGAAAAACAGATGGGCCCAGCAAGTGCAGAAAGACAAAGTCATAACAAGGTTATTGGTTATGTATTGTAACTTTCCTTGAGAAGCAAGTATTGATAGATTGTCTATAATAACATCAAATTCCAGCATGTCAGTGCAACTTAGTTTGAGTCTACAGGAGAAGTATTACAATTGCTGTGGTTGTTATTTTGAGGGATGGAAGGGAAAGTGTCTTGGAAAATTAATACAAAAGTCTGATTTCTGCATTTCAATTTGAAATTAGAAAAGTGTAGCAAGCGCTGAATTTACTTTCAATTAGAATATGTCCTGATTCCCTTAAATGCAATAAAGCATTGTGCTCTGCTAAATGACCTAATAGTTTGTCATGGACTGCTAATCACAGAATGGTATGGGAGGGCTTGGAAGTGGCCTCTGAGCATCATCTAGTCAAAACGCCCTGCTAAAGCAGGTTCACCTAGATCAGGATGCACAGGAACATGTCCAGATGGGCTTTGAGATTCTGCAGTTAGGACAGCTGAGGTGCAGTCCCCATTCATGTTACCGTACCCTGCTCCAGCACAGAGGCAGTGTCATCTCCAATGGTAGCTGGACAAATTAATAGAAGAATATAAAAAATTGGCATTAAATGTAAAAGTTGTGTCATAAATCATTTCAGTTCATGTAATTTTTAATCGCATCCTGTGTCAATAAGTTGAATCGAGAAATTCTGCCATAATGCAGTTTCGAGCACTGAAGACTGAAATGCCATTCACTTTATAAGGGTATAACAAATTCTCAGTTTTCAGTGAAAGATAAAAGTGTTGTGTGCACTATGAGGAGGGAGAAATGAAAGTCCTTGAAATGTGACAAATTTGATGCAGACATAACTTTTGTTTCTAAGAATAATGAAAAAGGAAATCAATCTGGCAGAATTATATTATAGTATTTTAACAACAGAAAAGGAGACTGAAGTGTGACCTCATTAATGTTTATAAGTATGAGAAGAGCAGCTGTCAGGAGGATGGAGCCAGGCTCTGCTCAGTGGCATCTAATGATGGGACAAGGGGCAATAGATGTAAGCTGGAACATAGCAGGTTCCACATCAATATGAGAAGGAATATTCTTCATGGTGAGACTGACAGAGCACTGGAACAGGTCGCCCGTGGAGGTTGTGGAGTTTCCTCCTCTGGAGATGTTTAAAACCCGCCTGGCCATGTGTGACTTGATCTAGGTGATCCTGCTGTGGCAGGGGGATTGGACTGGATGATGTTTCAAGATCCCTTCCAATCCCTAATGTCCTCTGATTCTGTGATAATTTAATGGTGGTCATTTTATTGCTTAGGTAACGTAGCCTACCAGACCAGTTTACCTGGCCTGTGTTCAAACCAGTGAGCGTCACAGGCAATAAAATGTATTGGGAAGACTTGTCATTGTTACACTTTTTTGAATAGCAGAAACAAAGAGCTGATTGACGAAATCATTTTACTTATGGAATGATTAGATCTGTAAAAACGTGTGCAAATTTGGTTTATTGTTAGTATATTTATTACATATACTGTTATATATTTCATATCTTTTTATTGGTGTGTGTCCTTCTTTAGTTGCACACTATAGGTTTTTTGTGTTTCTCTTATGGAGAGTGGCGTGTTTGTTCTGCAGTGTGTCAGTGGGTCCTGGTTTCCTTAGTTGAAGTGCCTGACAAGAGCATGCTACTTCTTCATTGTGGCTCCAAGTGTAGGCTTCCTTCCCTTGGAAATCAAGGCAGCAGCTTCTGTATGCTTAATTCCTGTTGTATTGCCAACTTGCAGTCAGGGCATGCACTCACCTCTGAGCATTTAGAAGGACCTCTAATCAGCAGGTTAGATGTAGCCTGAAACATTATATGGTGCATTCTTTTCTCCTGAAACCCAAAAGGCCATCCTTTCAACTCTGGCAGCCAAGCTTACGTACCACAAAACAATATATCCTGATTTTCTGTTGACTGTCTTTACTCCTCCTTTTGATCCTCAGTCACCACAACAGCCTCTGTTACCACAGCAATTCCTCGCTAGGTTAGTTCTTACTATGACTTTCTTGGAAGGTAAGAGGACAATTTGTATGACTGATCTGTATTTGTAATCTCCTTCACCTCACATGAAAGAGGGGCAACAGATTCTGGAAGGCTTTTGTGAAAAGAGGAAGAGCACATGAAACTTGCAGCATTTGACAGGATTAAAACTGTATTTGGTGAGATGTGTTGGAAAAGAATTGTTTTCTTATCTTTTGATATGTCTACAATGTGAGTTACTGATAAGATCTTTCTGAGTAATACTCTACGTGCTACAGCATTTATCAGGTTAAATTCCAGTGTACATAAATATCAGCTCTCCATCTAAAACAACAGTGAGGAACATGTGGTTTCATGTTCTTAATTGTAAACCCACAAAGCGGCTATAAATATCAGTTAGGTGGTTTGTGGTGGTGCGATATTCCTAAGAAGCGGTAGTAAAAGCTAACAATATCTTGTACAAATATTAAGCTTCTAGATAAGAAAATTGTAACAGTCCCATTTTTCTCTTGATACGAAGTCTGAGGAGAAAGAAAGTATCTATGAAACATTGCTGCGGGTAGCGGTTCATCTGTCGTCTGCTCGATCCAGAGTCTGACCTTACGGCTGTCATCACATATATTAATTATGTTTTAAGGTTATCCCAAATATTTTGAATACAGAAAGCAAAAATTGTCAAGACATTTGGGCTGATGACTACGTTTAGGTAATCTTGGTCTTGCTGAATTACCAGAGTTAAAATAAGGCATTTTGGGCAAAACCTTATACATTTTTCTATACTGTAATAGCTGTGTATCTGAGAGGTAGTATACATACAGTAAAGAATGGTTCACATAACATCACATACAACTGAATGACAATCCTTTGGCTTTTTTTCAAGCTTCACTTCCAAGGCAGACACTGCCATTGTATGTCAAGTGTTTTATGTATTTCCATCAAGGAGGACTGTTGGGAATATTTGCTGTGTACAAGGTAGTTTAGAATCATAGAATGTTCTAGGCTGGAAGGAACTACTGGAGAGCATATAGTCCAGGCTCCCTACACAGGGACAACTCGACCTAGCTCAGGTTGCTCACAGCCTCAGCAAGCCTGACCTTAAATGACTCCAGGGATGGGGCCCCCACCACCTCCCCAGGCAGCCCATTCCAGCCATCAACCACCCTTGCATTGAAGAAGTTTTTCCTAATATCCAGCCTAAACTTATCCTTTCCCAGCTTGAACCCACTGCTCTTTGTCCTATCCATACAAACCCTCTTGATAAGACCTCCCACTGCCTTCATGGAGGCCCTCCTCAGATACTGGAAGGTGAAAAGAAGGTCCTTCCCAAGCCGCCTTTTCTCCAGTCTGAACAGTCCCAACTCCTTCAGCCTGTCCTCATAGGAGAGATGCTCCATTCCTCTGATCAAAGACCAAAACTGGATGTAGTAGCACTGTGGGTTGCTAAACCATTAGAAGAGATGTAAAAAAGCATTGAGTGACTGACTAGGCAGGCTAGCAGTGGTGTGGGATGCATGCTGGAGTCTACTTGCCTCACAGGCTGTATGCAGGCTGACTGTTAGCTATGGTACTATCTACTGTAAACCAGGGAAAGAACAATTGGGGTGCTGTACTTTTATTTAGAAGGAATTTCTTGTTAGAATATCCTTCATTAAGGATCATTGAAAAGATCTTTCTACAATCCTTTCGTGTCTGCTTTGGAGTTTCTGGGGCTAAGAAGCAAAGTTAAATAAAAGAAAACTGTGGACTAGATTATTTATCAAAGATTTAAAATGGAGGATGTTGTGCTCAAAAAGTGCCCTTGACAAAGGAGAATAGCAGCGAGCAGAATGAATGACAATTAATTGTAAGTATTAAATATAAAAAGCATGCAGATTTTTAGAAGACTGTGGTATATACAATCATATTACCATGGAAGAAAAAAATTCCCAGCAAATCATTGGGGTAGGAGTATGTTTATTTGCTTTCTAAGAAGCTAGACAGCCAGATGAAGCAGAAAATTGTTTGGTGCATTTGTGGTCTGCTTTAGTCTTCTGCATCAATGGGGGAAAAAAGGATTTATTTAAATAAAAAAAATTGCATTAAAAACGTGAGAATGCTACAAATCCACTGTTAAGAAATTAAAAGGGAAAAGAAACCCAAAACACCTTAAAAACACATGCCGAGGTCATGTCCGTAGAATCGTGTAAAGAAACATGAAACACTAGCTACATAGCAAATACAAGTCTTCTATACACAGTTTTAGTAGCATGCCTTCATCTTCCTCTAATAATGTAGTCTTTACTCCAACTTTGTCAGAGACACTATGACTCATAAATATTCATGGTTCTAAAGAAAGGGCATAGATTTTGTTTTAAAGTCAATATTGAGTTTGCTAATGAAAATGGCTCAGTTAATTAACTAAATGGCATCCAAAACTGAACTTATAGGAAACTCTTTCTTGCACTGATTGTTTTTCATGAAGAAACGATGCATAAAAATCAACTTCTCCCCCTTCTATTTTGTTTCTTTTGAACACTCTCACAAGATGTGATTTTAAGCAGATACAAGTTTCTGAGTAGCGGATGGAAAAAAATTGTATGCCGTCATCCTGCTGGTGTCAGCTGAGTATTTTTCAGTTACTCTTAATTGAAACTTGTGTTTAATAGTTGTCATAACTTCAGTCCAAGCTTGGATAAACTAAAAACCTGCTTTCAGTCTAGTGAGGCTATGGGCTGGTTGCAATGCAGTGTCTTGCTTCTTCTTTCATAATATTTGTGTTTTTGCAAAAATATAATTGTAAAGCAGAAGCTGCTTCTATTTCACATTCAGCAAGAATTTCATATGGAAAGGTACGTATGCTTTATTTTTCTGTATGCAAAAATCGCGAATGTTTTTCATATCTGGCACTACCAACTATCCTTTATCATAAGCCCACTTTCATGAAGTGTTCTGTATTAAAGGAACCCTTTCTAGCGAGGAGTACAAGAAAAACATTGTTAATAGTCTTCACAGATAGCCCGTAATACGTTTTTCACAGAATCACAGAACATTAGGGATTGAAAGAGACCTGGAAAGACCATCCAGTCCAATCTCCCTGCCACAGCATGTCTAGTGTGGGTTTTAAACCTCTCCAGAGAAGGAGACTCCACAACTCCCCCAGGCAGCCCATTTCACTGCTCCATCACTCTCACTGGGAAGAAGTTCCTTCTCATATTTATGTGGAACCTCCTCTGTTCCAGCTTACACTTGTTGCCCCTTGTCTTATCGTTGGATGCCACTGAGAAGAGCCTGGCTCCATCCTTCTGACATCCACCCTTTCTATATTTATAAACATTAACGAGGTCACCACTCAGTCTCCCTTTTTTCCCAAGCTCAAGAGACCCATCTCCCTTAGCCATTCCTCATCAGGGAGATGCTTCACTCCCTTCATCATCTTTGTGTCTCTGTGCTGGACTCTCTCCAGCAGTTTTGTGTCGTTTTTGAACTGAGGGGCCCAGAACTGGACACAATACCCCAGTTGTGGTCTCAGCAGGGCAGAGTAGAGGGGGAGGAGAACCTCTCTCAATCTACAAACCACCTCCCTTCTGATCCACCCCAGGATGGTAGTTTTGCTCATATTGGTTGGAAGAGACCTTTAAGACCATAAAGTCCCAGCATTAACCCAGCACTACCAAGTCATCACTAAATCGTGTCCTTCACCATCACATTTACATGTCATTCAAATACAGGTGTGGTAACTCCATCACCTCCTTGTGCAGACTGGTCCAGTATTTCAGTGTTCACTCTTTAGAGAAGTCAACTTTCCTAAAATCCAACCTGGTGTAATCTGAGGCCGTTTGCTCTCATCCAGTCACTTGCTACTTAAGAGACCAAACCCCCTCCACAATACAACTGCCTTTCAAGTAGTAGTAGAGAGTGGTAAGTTGTGCCTCCTGTCCTTCTCTGAGCTCCAGCACTTCAATAGCCTTCTTGTAGTGAGTGGCTCAAAGATGAACATGGTATTCAAAGTGTGGCCTTCAGTAGTGCCGAGTACAAGAGTTCATTGGAGCGCCTATCATAGATTCATGAAATCACGGAATGTTCTAGGCTAGAAGGGACCTCTAGACGTTATCTAGTCCAACCCTATTATTATTGTTTTCATTAAACGGTATGTTTGAGAATTCTGTCTCCTCATCCATATCTTGCCAAGCAGCTCGGTAATAACTGAGTTGTGTTCTCTTTGGTCATTTCAGCTACATAAGACGTGACCGTTATATTGACTTGGCCTTCTTGGTCACTTGAAATATTGCCTATGCAAGTCATTTCAGTGACTTTCCTTACTTGTAACGGGTGGCAGCTGCTGATACTAGTAGTGATGCCTTACTAGTAGTGTAATTTGTCAGGTGTAGTCATTTGCAATAACATTTCCGATGTCTGCAAAACTATTCCCCATCTTTCATTCTCACTTACTAATTAGCTTCTCCTTTTTCATATTAAGCATTGTTCCCAAGTTAACAGTATCAAATCATAACTCCACAACTATTATTTTAATTGATACTGTTTTAATTGAATCTGCTTCTGGATATTCATAAATAATTAAACAGAACAGGGACACAGAATATGATTTTACATCAGGTGACAAGCTTTATACAACTTCTTCTTCCTTTTATACTTAACAACCAGTATTTTTTGCCTTCATGAAGGCGGGGAAAGGTCTTTTCAAGAGGGTTTGGTTGGATAGGACAAGGAGCAGTGGCTTCAAGCTGGGAAAGGATAGGTTTAGGCTGGATGTTAGAAAAAACTTCTTTATTGTGAGGGTTGTTGATGGCTGGAATGGGCTGCCCTGAGGGGTGGTGGGGGCCCCATCCCTGGAGTCATTTAAGGTCAGGCTTGCTGAGGCTGTGAGCAACCTGACCAAGGTAGAGTTGTCCCTGCGTAGGGAGGTTGGACTAGATGACCTCCAGAGGTCCTTTCCAGCCTAAAACATTCTGTGATTCTATTTCTTTTCATCCACTGAACACTAATTCATCCCATAATGCATCTACACAACACCAAGCAGTGTAAGATTGAAATAGCAGAGTAAAAAGCACATGAAATGATCAAGGAGATCTGTACTGCCAAGCTGAGCATAGGTAACATTTTGCATCAAAGTAGTGAGACTGGAGTGGGGGCAGAGAGAATATAATAGTCTATAGTTAGGCTTCTTGTGAAGGAAGATTATCTGAGACATGAGGTTCAAATGGAGCAGAAACAGGAACTGGAAGCAGTTTTAGAATTCGTTAGTAGAAGAAATGAAAATATTTAAAGATCTAGACTTTGAGACTATGCAATTTTTCCAATATGTTTGTAGAGTGTTCAGTATTTTAATGAAATAAGGAAAAATTGGTATACATAAATTAAGTGGAAAACGGTATGATAGTTTAAGATTACCATAAAGTTAAGTATTGTGAAGACCAGTGTCAGTTGGTAAAATCAGGGTCTTTAGTGTTTCCTAGTTCAGAGCTTAATTTTTTTTCTTGTATTCTGTTACTAAGCTTCCAATTAATCTAACTTAATTAACACTTGAACTAAAGTACACATTTCTAGATGCATCACACGCTTTGAAATGAATGTTTTGACATATATGTGTGTGTGTCGAATTAGAGGGTCCTTTGATGTTGAAATCAGAATTTTTTCTTTGAGGGATCATTTGTACTTCACAAATTGCACTTCCACATTTTTTTCTCCTTAGTTTGCAGACTAACCTATGTTTTCGCTGTTGATCTGCTACCAGATAAGGCAAATTTGAAAATATTTCATTTGTGTGCTAAACCTGGATTTTTAGCAAGATGTTCCAACCGACATTGTCCTTTCTTCAGCTTTGCCATCTCCACCCTTCCTTTCTTGACAGCTTGTCACACTCCTTAATCAGGCTGTGGTGTCTCTTAGGCAGATCTGGGGGAAAGAATCTCTTTGCCCTGATTTTGCTCATGTACAGCTACTGCCTTAGAGCCTCTATGCTTCTTGGTCTCCCCCCCTTAGAAAAGGACATTGGTTGTCCTCTGATGAAACCTAACAGTCTTTTCTAAATAAGAGGGGAAGAGATAGGATATCAAAGGGCATGAAACCGAGTAGACACCAGGTGGCTGTCCTGAGAAAACAAATGTATAAAAGGAGGATTGGGGATGAAGGTGGCTGGAAGCAAAAACGTAGAAAACACAATTTGAGTGGACAGTAGCCATTGTTCACTTATCCCTAGAGACATCCAAGAACTTGTAGAGAAAGCCCAGATAAAGCAAGGCAGTCAGATGGCTGTAGGTCCCATGAGCACCAGAATCCTACCTCAGAGGTAAAATTCCTGGAGCTCTGAATAACAAGTTAGAAAAACTTGGAGTATAAAGATATGGAAGCTTTCTGAGGCATCACCTCCATATGTACACTTCTGCCATGGCAAGCACATAAATCTGGACACCCAGTCATCATGTCTGTTACTCCACTGAGATTTTCCCAATTTGTGCTTCTGGTCAACTTCTGAATTAGCTCAGGATACAAACTGTCCCCTGAGAGACATCCTGCAGCAGTATCTTGGCTTGATAGGCAGGCTTCTAATGTATGAAACTCATCAGGTTCTAATTTGACTAGCCTGATAGACAGTTTGATGCCAGAGCTTGCAAAAAAAGTGAGAAAACAGTACTTGTGATAAATCCTTGTCTGTGTATTTCTGTAAACACAACTTGACTTTGAGAAAAGCCCTTTATTTATTTACTGTTGTTTTTTTTCACCTCCATGCAAAAGTAGACATTAAATTTCTGTATGTATCAAACAGATTCATACTGACCTATATCTTTTATATATATTTTTCTTAAAGACATTTTAATTTTAGAGCAGGATCTAGCTTGTAAGAAGAACCTGAATTTACTTATAACAATTTGCTTCTTACTATAGGTGGGATCTATTTTTCTTTTCAGAAGAACAGTTTGTCACCAAAACTTTATCTTTTGCATTCTGCTTTCATGGTTTGAATGCACCTTCCTGACTTCCTCTGTGAAAACTACATTTTTGTCTTTCTCTGTCTTGTGATACACTTGATAAATATTGAAGCAGATCAATTTATATTTCAGATCTTCTGAAGTTACCTTGGATTTTTGCCTGCCTATGACGACCTATTTGCTTTCAATAGTATTCCTGCGGATCTTGTTTACATTAATATTGAAGCTACTAAACATTGGACATTAATATTCAAAAGTTGTAAGAAAGATGAAACTAATCTTCTGTGAAATTAGGCTGAGGTCTGCATAGATACTGAGTTAACACATTAGGGAAATGAATGCATTTTTAATTTCTTTCTTTCATATTTGGGACCATTCTGGAAAAATAGAGTTTTTATTATATTTTACAAATTAAGAAGATGGGAAAAGTATTTGGCTCATGGCTCAGTTTTCATCAAATAGGAATATTATGGAATGGCTTCAGTGAACAGAGGAGATAAGATAGTATACTCCAAATGTATGGCAAATCAAATCTTGAATTACAAACTCTATGGTCTAATAAGTAATATGCATGTTGTATGTAGGGGGATTATTTTAGTACCAACAGATCAGTATTTTGAAGCCTCATTTGTAAAGAAGTGTACACGCTGTGAGACAGTTGTGTTCTTCCCATTCTCTCAGCTGAGTGGTAGTTTGTTTTGTTTGATTTTTCCTTAGTAGCCTTCGTTGCTTTCACAGCAAATCCCTGATGGGTTTGGATTTATTGTCTTCTGTAAAATACTATCTTCAGGGATTAGAAGTTAGTACACAGCACTGATGCTTATGTAATCAGACAATATGATCGCAGTGCTTCCATTGATGTTGCTTAACTTCACAGAAAATTTATATTTTATTATCTCTATCAGAAACCTCTTATTTTGCTGCAATTATAAGGCTTGCTTCAGCAAAAACTCATGCTTAAAATGAATGAGCATTGTAAAGCCTCATTTTCTTATGGCATGGAAAACTATATTTCTTTTCTAATTTTAATAATTAACTGTATTGGTTATTTCTCTCTCCAGGTCCTATTTTTTGCTGTTGTGAATTAGATTTTTCAGTACAGATGGTGTCTCCCCTAGTATACGTTTGCAGTGTTGCCCATTGTGTAATGTAGTGACACCTCATCTCCCTAGCTATAGAAAATGATCTGGGAAGGACAGCATGGAGCTTTGTGTTGGCTTATTTATTTCCAACCTGTCCCTATATTTACTCCAAGTGCTTCAGTGCTGTTGGATTTGAAATACACCATTTACTGACTCTTAATTTCTAATATCGTTGGCACAGAAGAATGTGTGCAGTTCAGTGTCTCACTGCTTTGAATGCAAATGAGAGAGCTAAGTGGCCAGATCAGTACTGATAATCTATTTCTTGATTCTTTTTCTTCACTGTATGTGTCTGCTCGTACATATTTGGACTCAACTGGAAACTCTAAACACCTTGTAAGAAAACACATGCTTACAAATATTTGGATTCAAGAGGTCAAGAAAAGTGAAATATCATTCAAACGATCAGTGTAATAATTTCACTAGCGCTTTTCCTGATTAAAAATGGGCTTTTGAAAGAGAGACAGGCACTGAAATAACAAAAATTGCACTATAACATAAAGCAGAAGCCTGATTCTGGGCTTTTTGTTTCTGGGTTTTTTTCATTTGGTAAGAGTTCGGTTTGTGTGTGTTTGTTGGTTTTTAGGTTTTGGCTGTTTGGGGAATTTTGATTACTTTTTTAGGAAAGAGTGTAATTTGGCTGACTGGCAAGATATCTACTACAATACTTTGAGCAGTCTGCCTACTCTCGGCTTCCCTTCTTCCTGCCAGTGTGTAAAACGTGTATCTTAGTGTTTTATGTAAGTGCATAGAAGTGTAGTGTTAAACCGCTTTCTGTAACTGGTTGGGTTTTTTTTAAAAACAAATTGGCTTCTGTTATATCTCTTCAGGTGTCCAGAGATCTTCCAGAGAAACAAAAAGAAATCGAGATTCTACTAAAGGATTTCAGTGAACTTGATCGGCAACTGAACCAGGTGATATTGTGGGTAACGCCTGTCAAGAACCAGCTGGAACTTTATAACAAAGTGGGTCAGCCAGGAGCTTTTGATATTAAGGTAAATTTTATTATATTTTTTTAAAAGCATTGGGTTATTTTACTGCTTTACTGAGTGTTAGTGGTGTGTGACTACAGTGAAGCCCATTTTCCTGATACTGCTTTCAGTTTATGTTAAGCAACTTCTTAGCAGTTTATGTTTTCTTTGTCATTAAAAGCCCACAACTAAAGATGTGCTTTTTGTAACTCTTGAGCATACAAGTTTAATCCTTTGCTGTTGTATTACCACAGTCACATAAGCAAACTTGAATCCTAGGAAGCAATAGCTGGTCTTCAACTGTTAAAGTAGCCATAACCTCTCAATACATAGCTGGGGTGCTGGAGAATATGGATGATAGGATATTGTCTCTCAATGACTGAATTTTGATCTATGAAAGTTGTATTTACTGGTTTTGGATCTGTTGGGATGCTGACCCAAGCAACATTAGCTACATTTCCACCTTGCTTTACTGTACTCTTTGAGGGCAGCTTTGCTTCCTTAAAGTCTGTGGAAGTTTCATGGTATTTTGAGATGTATTTCCCATGTTATATTGAATGTCCTCTGGCCTAGAAATATAGGAGGAGAGGGATGTCCATGTAAGAGGAGCAGATATAGACTAACTGCAGAACGAGCTGTGTAGCAGCTTCTGACATGCACAAACTTCTAATAGGGTGGTTTCCACTTTGCTATTTATCTTAGACATCACATTCCGATTGGTATTCTTTTTTTGTCAGCAGTGTTAATATCAAAAAGGGCCTCTAAAACAAGCCTTCGTGTACTCCTGAAGTATAAAATTTTATGTGAGACCTGTTATACAAAACCACTAACACCTATTGCATGATATATGGCCTGAAGCTAACTTTGCATTGTTGTCTATCAGAGATATGCATAGAATTAGTACAGTTGGTTTGATACATGGTCAGAAGATGCTGCTCTGATCATCCAGTCAGACCTATGTAAGTAATCTTTTCTGTTATCTGAATTATTTTCTGCTTGAACTGCAGTACGCCTTTCTGAAAGAAATGAAGACCCCAAACTAAGTCTGCTTTCTAATTTCCAGTTATAGACAGCCATCCACACCTTGTGGTAAATTACTGCAACAGTCGACCTAGACTTCTTTCCTCTGCTGCGTTTGTATAGCTTCATCTTTCTGTCACTGCTTTGTTTGCTAAACTAGAGAGAGCTCCAATACTGCATTAAAAGACAGTAATCAAGTTTTCTCCTACACTTTTGTCTGTTAACCATTAGTGCTGTTGCTCTAATTCAGACAGGCAAGCAAATACAGAGTATATAATTAATATTAGCTCAAAAAGCAATTATTGTGTGGTCAAAGCAATTATTTTTGTAGTCCTAATAATAACGTGGTTGTCTTTAATCACAAGCTTATTTTGGGTAAGTCAGCTAATCGGTGTCTAAATATGTGGGAAATGTTGCTGTTATAGATGGTGAGGTAGCTTCTGCATTGTCTCCTTAATGGCATGTTTAAGGACATACATGAACACTTTGAAATACATTTATTCTGATCTAGCTACCCAAATTTAAAATACTTAGACCATCTAAGAATATGTTATTTTGGACCTGTGGATATAGACCTGTACTTTACACTTTTAAACGGCTTTGCATGTGTCATCAATAATCCTTGGAGTTCTAGAATTATGGAAAATAGTTTCCTAAGTGACATTGTGGGAGTACTGACCATTACTTCCTCCTACTGATTCTTTTGCTGTGATCTGTGTACTTCACCTACAAGAGCAAAAGAGTAAGGGGAGTGCTGGAAAGAAGAGTGATGAGTGAAGATTCAGAAAGTCTAACCTTTTTATCTTGACTTTTCTCAATTTTGTTTTCCTACATATATTTCTTTCCTCAGTCCTGTTTGATCCCGGTTCTATATGTAAGAGAATCTCAAGTCATAGAGAATTCTCATTAGATGTTCCCAGATGTTTTACTTACACCAGATATCTTCAAAGAACTGTTAAGATGCAGAAGTCAGGTTTCAGTCTAACAAAGCTGAAATAATAGGGCATTCTTAAATACATAAAAATCAAAATGACAGGATAAGACAGACCGTAAGTAAAAGCTTTTCTGTCACAACCTACCACAACTGTGACTAAGATAAAATTTAAAATTCTTTAATCACTTACAGTCACAATGCAGTGTTTAAAAATGTAGTCTAGGTAATGTTTGTGGAGTGCTAAGGCACAGGATTGTAAATCATATTGTCTACTAAGATAGAGATAAGAGAATCTTACAAATAGTCTAATGCTAATATCGTTCTAGCTCCTACTGGTTTTCATCTGTTGCTATCTATGGATTATTTGCCTTGATATTTAGTGTTTGAAATATTTGGATCAGTAATTTTTTACGTATTAGCATTCTAAGTCCTTAGTAAATAGCGAATGTAAAAGGTGTGCAGAGAAATACTTACTAGCACATGGAAATATAGACACTCACATGACCCCATTCTATATTCCTCTGTGGTTTCTGGTTTAACACGGAGGACAGAGTAGTAAATGGAGTTAACAGTGGTGATGATTTTTAATTTTGCATTTCTGGATTGAAATAATGCTCCAGATAGGGAATGAGTTGACTAAATGCAGAAATTCATATATCCATTTCTAGTTCACTGAAATCCTTCTGACCCTTCCAAATCTTCTTTTGAAGAATGAAGCTGGAATAAAACTGCCTAATCCAAGAGGAAATGGTCAGTGACATATTGTGTCACTTACATGCACATTAATTCAGGCCAGCAGGAGTAGGAAAGTTATTTTTCCACCTGTACTTGGCACTGGTGAGTCTACACCTTGAATACTGTGGTCAAGTTTAAAGATCTAACTACAAGGGAGGAATTGAGATGCTGAAGCAGGTTCAAAGAAGGGCATCAAAGCTGGTTGAAGGATCTAGAAAACAAATCCTGTGAGGAACAGCTGAGGGAAATTGGATTGTTTAGCCTGAAGAAAAGGGAGAGCTTATTACTCTCTGCCACTTTCTGAGAGGAATTTGCAGGTTATAGTGAGGCAGGGCTCAGTCTGTTCTCCCAAGTAACAGGTGGTGGGACAAGACGAAACAGCTTCTAGTTGTTCTAGGAAGGAGAGGTTTAGGCTGAATAGCACAAAAAATGTATTCACTGAAGGAATTGTCAAGCAATGGACCAGGTTGCCTAGGGTAATAGTGGAATCAGCATACCTGGAGGTATTTAAAAGCTATGTAGATGTGATGCTTAGGGCAGTGCTGGGTTAATAGTTGGATTCGATGACCTTAAAGGTCTCTTCCAACCAAAACTATTATGTGATTCCTCTCTAGGTAATATTAGAAATCATATCATGCTTTCCAGCTACCTATTCGACAAAGCCTCTTGCTGTCTCACTGGTCCTTTCTTCCTGCTTTTCCTTTTTGCTCCCTTCTTACCTTCTGGGTCATCAGTCACCCCTTCTGTACTCTCTTCTACCTAAATACTCTTTTTCCAAGGTTTACACAATCTTGATTTCTGCCTATATTGCTAAAGAAGCTATGGACTGTCTCTGAGTATAATATTTATGCCTGTTTGCTGTTCATGGTAGTCACTTGCTGTATATTTAAAAAAGAAAATTCTGTTCATTTGGGGCATATAAAAATAGGCCATCCTTAAAAAATTAAATAACTTCCTATTCTTAAAATAACATGTATTTGGATTTTGTCCCGTGATATGCTTCGAATGACAATGGGAAAGCTGTCAACTCTCTTCAATCACTTCATTATATACTTGACAACCTCCTGTTAGAACATAAAAGAAGAGCATGGCTGAGGAACAGCAAATGTAATCGTAGACAAATAAAAGTCACCCACAAAGGGAACAAAAGCACTGACTGGACATTTTCTTTCCATCAGCCTTCATTTGTCAGTTTCAGCTTGACAAGCTAGGCCAGCTAAATCAGGTTTAACTCTTTATTGATTCTTTTAGCTTTTCATGCTGCTGACATTCTTTTCAATGAGTAGGTTTTATATGCAATAAGAGGTTGTATATTTTGTCCCCAGGAATACACAAGGATGCGTACCCCAAATATTTATCTCACTTCATTCTGACCTCTGTCAGATTTGGCAAAAGGTCAAACTGTGAAAACTTCTGATGTTGAAATATTGTTTGATTATTTCAACCACTCCTGCTTTCACTGTGTGATTAAGATCTGCAGTAAATGTTAATTTAATGAAGTCATACACCGTAGAGCTTGATATTCTGTGCATACATTAATTATTGTTCTTTCTAGAAATATTTTGTAGGACTTTGAGGAGCAACCTGCACAGGATACTCCTTGTGTCCTTTGAACATTTAGGTTTTAAACAGCCTGTATCCAATTCTCTTCTATAAAAATCTTTTCAGAGTGCTAGACTATTAAAGAAGATTAACCAAAAATAGATTGTGAATATGCAGCAAAACTTGACCAATGAGTGATCCCTGTAAATTTTTTCATTTATAGATTATGAAGCTCTAAGAATGGGTTGCAAACATACCTGTGTCCTGGTATTTCAGGAGATGAAAGATGTTGAAAGACGACTAATTATTTGATGTGTGGTAGTATTTTTCCAGAAAACAATGGTGTTTAGTAAATCACACCTTGTTGAAAGCATTAGCTTTGTAAAAGTGTGAATGAGTTTATTGGAAGTTAGTGAAGTTGTACCTTAGCTTTATCTTTTGGCTTCCTCCTTGTATTAGATAAAACCAGTCTTCACCATTTCTTCCATTATTCAGAGCTGTACACAGAAGCCTCTGAAAGACAAACAAAAGAAATGCATCCTGATGAATATTCCCTTTAAAGGATCTGTTTCTTTAGCCTGGTGAGGAGGAAACTGAGGGATGACCTCTTTAATGTTTATAAATATGTGAGGAGTGGGTGTCAGGAGGATGGAGCTAGGTTTTTTTCAATGTCATCTAGCGATGACAATGGGGCAATGGGTGTGAGCTGGAACAGAGGAGACTGCACATCAATATGAGAAGGAAGTTCTTCAAAGTGAGGGTGATGGAGCACTGGAACAGGCTGCCCAGCAGAGTTGTGGAGTCTCCTTCTCTGGAGATGTTTGAAGCCCACTTAGGCAAGTTCCTGTGTAGCTTGGTCAAGGTGATCCTGCTGTGGCATGGGGGATTGGACTGGATGATCTTTCGAGGTCCTGTCCAGTCTCTGATGTCCTGTGATTCTGTGATAATGAATGTTAGAGCAGATTTAGTTTTTTTCTGATTTTTTTGTTGTAGGCAGAAAGTCCTCTGGAAAGAATTCTTTGTTTACTAGACTTGAAAAGAGGATGGAAATGTACATGTAAGCCATGACCTAAGAAAGAGAATAAGCAACCAATAATTACATGGTAAAATAAAAACAATTCAGGGAATTCCTGTCTCCAAACTTGAATTATCTTTAATTCAGATTATTGACTAGAAGTCTCATTACTGGTTCAATGCGAAGAAGAAATTCTGATTTTTTTCTTTCCTGTTTACAAGAAGAAAGAAACAGTTTTTAAATTTCAGTACATCTATAATTATCACCAAATTTCATTTGCCAGCAAGGTGCTGATGGAGGCCATACGTATATGCTACTCTGTCCATCTGGGTAACATTTCCTCCTCTTAAACTCCTATTCTTCAGCATCTAAAAGAGCACATAACTAGGAAAGAACTTGTAAAATTATTAGAAATTGTCTTATTTTCTTGCAAGAATTTTTCATCAGTTTTTTCTGAACAAATTTCCTTCTGTGTCAGTTATCCTGGGTTTGTTATTATTATCTCTTTCATGTTACACACTGAATCTGCAGTCTAGGTGGAACAGTAGCAGCTGTTTCATCCTGTGTCTTGTCGAGCTCAGAATAAAGTTTCCTGAATCATATCCAAGCTCAAATATTTCTTCTTACTGGACATCTTCACCGCCCAACTGAATGATTAAATGTGCTTTATTGGTACAAGACCACCATACCAAGTTTCTTTTCATATGCCATATCTGCAGGTCATGTCTTTACGGCTAATAATTTCATCTATCTTGAGTACCTCCAGGAAATGTCCTTTTCAGGTTAGACAGCTGCAATGGATAGATACTGAATTCTCTGTGGGGGGAAAAAAATAACTATATTTCATCTCCTGTGGACATACGGAGGAAACTCACAAGTTTCTGATAGCCAACAGGAAAATGTGCCTTGGAAAAAAAATCATCCTTTCACTCTGCAAAATGTTGAGGATTGCTATTCCAGACACTTTGCATGGCTTAAATTTTTAAACCTTCTTAGTTTCATTTCATTGTAGAGTATTTCCTTTTTCTTTTGTTTTTCTCTTCTTTTCTCCCCTTTTCCAGTACCAGGAATAACGGATGTTGCAGAGAGAGGAATGATGAAAAATGCCACCAAGTCTTAATAGATGCGTTGCCTGCGTATTATACAGACTGCACAAAGGGTGTGCTGAGAGTGGATATGAACTCTCAAATTGAATCATTGCACTAGTAGAAGGAAGAAGTCCTTTGTGTAATGCTCTTTTCCATGAAATAATTGTTTTGACTTTCAAGTATCTTGAAAATTGTTCACATAGGTCAAGAGCTGTAGTTGTACCAATTTTCGAGTCTCTCATTAAAATCTGTTGACTCTCTTTTGCACATTTTACTTAACAGAGTTGGATGATTCTCACAATATTCTTTTTTCCACATTAAGACTGCTTCTGTCACTGCCTTGGGTTCATACTTTGAGTCTTACACATTTGAAAGTTCAGAAGCTCAAAGTAATAGGGGAAAGAATGGTTATTTTATTTACTCATTAAAGAGGCTGTTTTTAAAGGCGAGTGATCAAAATTGCTTGTCTGCTAGTTACCGAGTATTCTTAGCAAGAAGGCAGTTTTACACTGTGCTTCTACCTAGGCCACTAATGGAGTAGTCTTTAAATTTAGTTACTTGTGGTGGTATGGTTTTGCGTTGTTTTTCCTTTCATAAAACCTTATGCAGGAAGTTGAAGTTACAGAATTTAACTTAGATGGTCACAGAGGGTTTTCTTTCTCTACAGACATAAGTTAAATATTCAGGAATTTAGCAACATTTTTCATCTGTAATGTAGAAAAGAACAAGAGGCACACACGTATCTCTGAATTTTTTTTAAGACTGATTAAAATCTTTACTTGGGAAGTTGAAATATTGGTGTTTGTATTACTTTTCTTCCCCTGGTAGATTAGGTCCCACCTCAATATATATAAAAACAGAACTGTAAACACCATGTCTTCAATGTATTCTAATACTGTTGTATGTATAACTACAGAGAATGCCTTTGACTACTGTTTGACCTAGCATCAAGATCTGATGTTCACTGTGGTGCAGCTAAACACTGATGTGTTTTAACTAAATTTTCTCTGACCATTCACCTTTGTGGTAGTTTAGCTTGTTAGACTGCTCCACGAGTGGGATTGTGAAGAGTGCAGTCAAAAGAAAAAATCACATCACTTATTTAGAACTAGAATTCTTGAAGATGGTAATATATTAATGCTTTCCATCAATCTTCCTTTCTTTCCTCGCGAGATAAAAATTAGGTACTTGGAACCTCACCACTTACGTTATAGATTTTTCCCTAAATTCTCTGGGAAAGGTAGACATGAATATTTCATTGAACCCTGCTGGAACTTCTCATGTGCATTAATAAGAAAATTACCTCAGAGAATTCTGGTTGTAAGCTACACTCTCCCTCATCTAAAAGACAACAGAGTGATTAAATGTAGTTTTCTATTGTGAAGTCAAATATATATGGGGATTTATACCAGGTTAATTTGAAAATCCTCCAAATTATTTTAGGTTTTTAATGTATTTCCTTGTTAAACGTTACTCTTTTGTCTTAATCAGTGAAGTGAAGGGAAATTGCTTACTGCTTCTGTTTTCCTGCGAACAGATTTCCTTCTTTAATCTTCATTTAATAGACCATCTTGATAAAAAGAGGTTGTGACTTCTAAAAAAACCCCTCTGTATCTTAACTGCAAAGTTACGTTTTTTGAATTTGGAAGTTGTAAGTTTCTGGTTTTGCATTGCACTTTACTATGAAGACACAGGTTTAATCAACTTGAGCTTCTCCTGTTGTCCCAAAATCACTCCTAATGTTTCAAAGTCACAATCCTACTGGGAAATTGATTCTAAAAGTTTTATCAGTTTTACCAGAGAGGGTGAAGCAGTTCTTGTGATGCATGTGATTCTTAATATAGCCCAATGCTTAGTCTGAAAGGCTGCATATACTTTTATAGGTGGCGGTCTGGGCCTCCTAGTATATGGACAGCATATGTCAAACAGCCTGTGTCTGCTAGGATGGTTACCATCTCATAAAATAACATCTGTGAAGCCATCAAACTTCCTCTTCCATTGGCATACATGCCCAGAGGTATAGGAGGTTTAGTCACTATATTGGTTTCAGCTAAGGAATATGAATGTTCTAAATTCTGAGCTTTATCAACAGTTTTTCATCACTCAGATGGGGCTATAGACAAGTCTCTGCCAGTTTTTCAGCCTGTAAATTTGTTCAGCAGGCTGAACTGATGCATGGTTGGGAATGCAGAAGCCAGTGTGGCTTATTCAGCAGTAAGCTTTCATCGATATGGATGAACTATTTTAACACCACTGAAAATTCATAGATGGTACGTCATGGAAAAAAAGATGGCCTCAGATTCTTGTTTATACATGTTTGAGAAACAGCAGTTTCCAGTGATGATGTATTTTAATTTGCCATATGTGTGAAAAGTTTAATTAGCATATTCGTCACCCAGCGCAGAAGTAACATTATGATTCTTTTCACAGGCAGTGCGTAAATTGTTCCATTTCAATAGAGTCAGCTCTGTTTCCCAGAGACAGTGCTGCATCCATGCTGCAGGCATCCTCCCACAAGTGAGCAAAGCAAGTGTGGCAGTGGAGTTGCTGATTTTTGGTTAGGACTTTCTAAAAATTATGACTGTGGAATTACCTCAAAAGTAACAGGCATGAGCGTGGAAAGCTCCTACGAGCTTCAGCCCGGTCTGTACAATTTAGGATGCCCTGCTCTGAGGCCATGCTCTCATGTAGCATCTATTCTGGATGCTACACAGGCTAGATGCCAACACGTGGTCACGATTGTAACTGAACCGTTGGAAACTGTTAGAGAGCGGTTAACTTTCTTGTTCTCTTTGGTAAGGGAATGACAGAGCACTATCCTGAAGCTACTCTCTTGCCTGACAACTCATATTAATAGGGTGTCACCTAGCAAATGGATTTGAAATTGCTGGAAACTTGCTCACTGGGTAGAATTTATCAAGTGGCTATCCCATCAGACAGAGAGCCTAGGCAAAGAACTCCCTCAAAGTTACTGCAGAGATTTAATATTAGGTGTGCGCTTACTGAAAATGCTTTTGTGATGTTTTCAGATGATGTTGGAACTAATGTATGACAATCAAAAAGTAGTTGTTACTCTAACAAATAAGTTATCTGCTAGCTTCATCAATGTCCAAATGAATGACAAGACATTGAGAATTGCTTTTTCCCCTGGATTCTTATCTCTATTCTTATTTCCACATAAATCTTGGGTGAAGCATCATGCTGTATTGGATAGACTTGCACAATGCATTTCGATTTAGGTCAAGGCCATCAATTTTGAAAGATCACACTACACAGGATTAGTTCAAGTAACTCCAGGAAATAGTAGACAAGAAGAAATTGGTGTTTCAACAGCTAAATACATGATGTTTCTGTACCTGGCAATAGAGAATGATACCTGTATCCTATCCATGAAGAAAACATAACTTTTGAATCCATAGAGAATACCTTTATGGTCAAATGTTAATGTAATATGTAGAGATGTGATATCTTGGTTGTTATGTGCTTTGTGTGTGCTAGTATTAGCACAAAATAATTACAACAAAAAAAGATAATTTAGTGTTTTCTTCTTTTCTGCAGAATGTGGAGTCACATGGTACTGTCAGTCATTCATTTAAATAAATAGGATCATTTCATTTTTCTTAATTTCCAAAGGGAAATGATCCTATTTATTTGTGAGTGTATCGTGAATCATGATTGAAAATTCAGTATAAGCCACATTTTGTTCCAGATACAGGACTTGGGCAGCATAACTCTTGTTACAAATGGGGTTTTTAATAAGTCTGGAGTATCATTAATGTCTGTAAATATTTGAAGGGTGGTTGTCAGGAGGATGGAGCCAGGCTCTTCTCAATGTCATCTAGTGAT
>JAOXOE010000001.1:75086345-75129867 GCA_028565055.1 Phoeniculus purpureus
CTCAGGGCTACTCTCCAGCCAGTCACTGCCCAGCCTGTAGTTGTGCTTAGGATTGCCTCGACCCAGATGCAGGACCTCACACTTGGTCTTGTTGAACTCCATGAGGTTGGTTTGTGCCAACCTCATTTGTTTTGAGAAGTACCCTCTTTCCACATAGGTTCAGGATCTTCTACCATTCCCTTTACATGAATTATGTGCTTATTTGTGTTAATTACTGCCCACAGTTGGCCACACTCCTTTGAATGTGTGTCTAGACATGTGAAAGAGAAAATAAACTGTACAGTATTCCCTGGGCTTTTCTTCTCCGCTTGCAGATATCAGTGGAACATAGTTTGTCAAACACCACAGCAGATAGCAAAACACACAGTACTCAGAGCACAAGGATTTTACAACCCCTTTCTCCAGTTCTGTATCAACACACTTTGCAGGAGAATTTTTTTCTCCTGCCCTTCAGTAACACTGAGTGACTGTTATGATACCTGTTTTCTGTTCTCTTGGAAACCCTACGTCTTGTTGTGACGTACTTAAGGAAGTACTTAATGTTCTCATCTTTGTTACCCATTGGGTGCTCCATTGCACCTTCTTTTCATTAGGATCTCCTGAATCTTCTTGCTTTCCTCTTCAGCTTGCTGCCATCATCTTTTACACACCGTCCTTTCAGTGAAAAGTGAATGCAGCTTTCAGAACTCACACAGTCTCTCCACAACATAGGAAAATCCTGAAAAAGACACTTCTTACTTGCTTCACCTATTGGTACATTTTCTAACCATGGTATTTCTCAGCTGCCGAAAGCCTCAAAACTGAATCTCTCTGTTCTCTTCTGCTACCCTAGATTTTACATGTTTTACTCACACATGCAAACTGTTCATCTGGTCACAGAAGAATATCTGTCCCACATTTATTTAGATGCCTCCTTTCCTTAGATCTGCAACTTTTTTCCAGTTTCTGAAATTATTCCTCTTTTGTCAATTTGTCTTCCTGGATGTAAGAAGATGAATGGATTCAGAGCAGCCTTGCAAGAAGGACTGGGAGATACTGGGGAATGAAAGTTTGTTCATGAAATAACAATGTGTGCTTCCATCTCAGAAAGCCAACAGGACCATGGGCTGAATCTAAGGAAACATGGGTAGTCACTTTTGTGAGGTGATTCTGCCCCTCTAGTCCAGCGAGATAGTCAATGGGTTGCTCATAGAAGTTATGGGTGATCCACAACTGACAGTGGTCAAGGTCAGATTGGATGAGACTTTGAGCAACCTGCTCTTGTGAAAGATGTCCCCACCATGGAAAGTGTGTGGACTGGATGAAAAAGGACAATTCAAAGCCAAACTTCCCTCTGATTTTATTATTTCCAAGGAAAACTTCTCCCTAATTTTATGATTTCAGGGCAGATGAGATAGGAAGGAAAAGCAGAGAAAAAACTTTACCACCGTGAAGTTCGTAGAGGCATTTTTTGAGCAACATATGTGAAAAGAATTCAGTAAAATCACACTGTCTTGGAGCAGAGCCCTTTTTAAGACTGAACTGCATTTTGTCAAAAATCCATTGATTTAGCTGTCATAGAAATTAGGGAATATCTAGGCATCCTGAAATTCTAGGTACTGCATGCAGCTGTAGACCTTGACAGCTCTTAAAACCAAAACCAATTTCAATTCCTAACACGAAGAACTACACAAGGCATACTTGGACAGGCTCTTGCCCAGGCAAAGAGAAATCCTCCTCCCAGTAACAATGCAAATAAGTCTTCATCAACAAAATTCCACCTTTGTCCACACTGAGACTGATGAACAACTGTGTGTGGTCATGGACATCCTCCATTGGCACAGGTTAAAGAAGAGGTATCTGCACCCTGCATCACAGAGAAATACCGTGTGTACAACGCCTACAAAATACGAATCAGTGACAGGTTTTATTTTGTTTTTCCTGAGAGAGCAGCAGAGGCTGATGTTCTAGCAAATAAACAAGGTCCAGTGGGAACCTGATCCTCGATCATGATTTTATCTCTGTGTTCTAAACAAAATTGTTTCAGCACAGATTTATAGTTATTGAGAAATATTGTTGAAAGGGCCAGTAACAGCTCTGGCTCAAATCACAATTAAATCTTGGAAAACCACTTTATATAGCAATATTATTCATTTCCATTAATAAAAAGGCAGGAGTTCACCAATTTGAGGGAATTTACTGAAACTATACGTGAAGGAGATACAATACCCCAGGAGAGCAGAATAAAAATGACTTGTTGCAAAAAGAAGCAAATACAGTACTGCTGAATGAGAATCATACATCTGACAGGGCACACACGGCAGCAGTTAATGGGCCCCCAGGCATTTAGCAGCAGGGAGATCTATTAAGTAGTTCTGTTTATAGACATTAGAAATCGCATTGCCTTCTAATACAAGGTAAGAATGAAATAATACTTTTTAATACTGTACTTTCAAAATATTTTTTTAATATTGCTTTGAATATTGAATTTTTAAAATATTTTTATCTGTGAAGAAAAACCTGCCAGCAGGATGAATAATGGATGCTGTGACTGTCAAATACTGCACTTGGCAGAACAAGTTAAACAGAATTGACCCTCATTCACTGTTTTCTCTTCAGAACCAACAATACTGTGTTGGTCAAAGTGCTAGAGGTGTGCAGTGTTTGCATTTGATGCAGACTGGCATTTAAGTTGAGACATTCTTGCAATAATTTTCAATCCCAGCTATTTTTATGTCATTTATTTTCAGAATCATATATATTTTTTTCTCTTGCTGATTTGAAAGCAAAGCTGTTTCAAAGCCAAACTCAGTGCAGCTCCATAAAGAAGACAATTATGGGTAAAGAACAAGGACTTACTTCAGCAGTGACATGAAGATACTTTTTTGTGTGTAGGAATTTCGGAGAGATAAGCTGTGAATAGGAGATTCAACATCTCTGATAATGGGTGAAATGGAGACGATAAATTAGTTGGCATTGAAAGCTTCTCAACTTCTCTTAGTAATTGTGAAGTTAGACCAAATATGTAGGGAGACGTCGGTGCTAGTTCCACTAGGCTGGTTACCTTTGTTGAATTTGTGAGCAGCCATATGAAGTGTCTGTCGAGATACAATAATTAAACTCCTTATGCTGATGGAAGCCTTTAGATGTGGGCTTGTTCTCAGCAGAGGATAAGCAAAGGAGAGAAACACATGATAAAGAAGGAAAACTATGGGAAGTATTCTTTTTTTCCTTTTACATAAGGCATTGAAGGTCGTGGTTTACATTGCTCCATATCGGTCAGAATTTAAGGGTCAAAGGGTATAAAAAAAGTAGAGAGGTTACTACAACTATTACCGTAATGGGTTGTGTTTTGGAACATCTCTGTCTAAGCTGTGCCACAGAGAGTGGTGTTGGATTGACTGCTAAGCAGTGTGTTTTCATAAATAAAGAATAGGCATAGGAGGGATATTACGATGATCACTGAAAGTGTACCTGTGTAGGTCTTCTCCTGAGAGTTCCTGCTAATGTTAAGTAAAACTCAACCTAACATCAGTGATGCACCTGCTGACAGGATATGTCTGGCGGGGTCATTCAGTGATTGCACTTTGCTTCACACCTATTCTTGTGTCTGGTATGGGGACATGAGCATTAGAAGTATCCAGAGTATAGAAACACTGTGTTTGGACCTTTAAGTAGAAAAGCCAAACAGTATAAAGGTTTTGGTTGCAAAGAACATTTAAAGATCATCCAGTTCAATCCCTCTGCCATGGACGGGGACATTTGCCACAAGGTAACATTTCTCAGAGCACCAACCAACCATAATTTCCTTGGACAACCTGTTCCAGTGTCTCACCCCTTTCATCGTAGAAAATTATGCCTTATGTCCAAACTAAATCTATCTTGTTTTCACTTTAAAATCGTTGCCCCTTTTCAGTGCTGGCCATGGTAAAAATTCTTTCTGCGTGTTTCCTATAAGCCCCCTTTATATACTAAAAGGCCTCAACAAGATCCCCCCAGAACATCTTTTCCATGCTGATCAACAAAAACCTTCTCAACCTTTCTTCATAGGAAAGGTATTCCATCCCTTTTTTCTTTAGACAGCAGCTCCATTCCTCTTTTCATTTTTGTGTCTCTGCTCTGGACCTGCTCGAACACCCCTGTGCACTTCCTGCCATGAGGACTCCGGAGCAGTCACAGTACTGCAGGTGGGGTCTCACTACAGCAGAGTAGATGGGTAGAATCACCTCCCTCAACCTGCTAACATCCCTTCTTTTTATGCAGCTCAAGATTTAATTTGCCTTCTGTGCTGTAAGCAAACTAGCATCTCTACAGGGAGAAGGACTTTCAAACTGGTCCCCAATGTAAATTTCAAAGACAATGAAAAAGAAGAATATAGTGCAAAATAATGCTAAAAAATGAGATGCCTAGCACAGACAAGATGAAGCATGAGCGGCTGGAGTTGTCTTTTCAACTATAGTTATACCTCTGCAAATTACCAGGCACAGATTTAAGGTTATTTTTAAGCAAACTTCAAAGTGAGACACAGTTAAGTTGATAGGTGGCAGTTTTGCAAACGCAAACTCATTTTAGGAGTAGGCAGTAGGATGGTTTGGAACTTCTGCTAAGCCTCCAGTGCTGAAAGGTTATTGATTGTCTTTCTCAATAGTCATCATAGGAATGCTCCAGAAAACTCAAAATATCATTTTCTAAAATGGAAACAGGTTAAAAAAAATAATTAAGAAGCCTCTACCAGCTACATCACATTTCTTTTCTGCAGAGCGCTGCCTATATAAAATATTTATTAACTTGTTATTTCCCCAAAATTCAATTATAATTTTAAATGAATTGCTATAAGTACAGTGCACCACTTATGTTGTTTTTATAAAATGCCACTCAAACTGACAGCACACTTAAACTTGTATTGTCCTTGCAGTGAAGCGTGTAGGGTTTTAAGAAACAATTAACTCTGAAAAAAACCAGAAAAACCTCATCAGCTTCTTAATGAAATAAAGGAAATTTAACTCATGTTCACTGAAGAAAATTAACATTTTAATTCCTAGATCAGCACTAATAATTTTGATAATTATTTGATAAATTATTTTGTGATATTGAAAGTGATTTTTGTGGTATTTTCTAGACAGGTGAAGGTTCATTTCAAAGATTTTATTTTTCAAGATAGTACTCCAAAACAACACAGCTAGCCAACAGAAGCAAACAAACCAAAACAGCCTTTCAGAAAGTTATCCAGCCTTCACCCCAAAAGAGATGTCTGTGCTCTTGTGGAATGAAGATATAATCATCAGAAAGACCAGAAACAATTGTTCTCAACTATTTAAATTCCTTGTACACGTGGTTGGATAAACATTGAAGGGAGTAAATACTTTTAATGTTCTTATTTTAAAATCAGATTTTTAATTTAAAATGTAATTTTGGGGGTTCACTTTTGGTAGGTTTGCCTGGGCTGTGCAAATAGACGAATGGGGAGAAAAAAAGTCAATTTCAGGCAGGACAAAGATGGTGACATCTAGTTGTCTGTGCTGCCTTCACAGAACTCAGTAGCATGAGTCCCACCAAAGCTGATGATATCATCTGTACCATTCAGAGGAGAAGGGAGAGTATTTCTTGGTTGTGTATTTCTCCACTGAAGAATCTCCCTTTGGATAGTTATTAATTGGGAATGGTGTAATGTCTTGCCTAGAGCTCTCATTCTCCCATAAGTTCATGAACTAATGTTCTGTGCTACATTTGTTCACATCACACCAAGAAAGTTTCAACTTACTGCTAAGCAAACTCTGGGGTTTTATTTGGTTTTCAGGCACAAGGACTGAAAGACTGTGAAATCAGTCAATCAGTCAATCAATCAATCCCCTTAAAAATGTCATAAATTGGCCAAACTTTAGACTAGCTAAAAATACAATTTTTGTGTTTCTGTGGAATTTTCTACTGGTGATTTGTAATTTATATCGTTTTTATATTCACTTGTAATAACGAATCTGTGAGGTAATCAAATTCTTATCTCCCAAATTTTCATTAACCGTCTAGGGGAATTATAATATTACTTATATTTTCAAAATCTGTTGACTATCCATGTGTTGAGTCTCTTGAGCTTGGAGAAGACTGAGGGGTGACCTCATTAATGTCTATAAATAAGTGAGGAGTGGATGTCAGGAGGATGGAGCCAGGCTCTTCTCAGTGTTATCTAGGGGCAATGGGTGTAACCTGGAACATAGGAGGTTCCATATGAATGTGAGAAGGAACTTGTTCCCAGTGAGGGTGACAGAGCACTGAAACAGGCTGCCCAGGGAGTTGTGGAGTCTCCTTCTCTGGAGAGGTTTAAAGCCCAACTGGATATGTTCCCTGGTGTTCCATGATTGCGTGATTCTGTGAAGCCCGATGACTTTTATCGTAAAGCCTAAATCCCATCTAGTGAAGGTAACTTTTAGAGATTCCTTCTACAGCTAACGGTAATTCAATGGTGCTAAACAGATCTCCTGAAGTGCCTTAAAAACACCTACTTATCTCTACTGACTACAATGGATTTTCAAGTAAACAGCAATAACAAAATTTTAGTCATCTTAGTCACCTGGATTTGCCTCAACACTCAGAACTTGCACCTAGTTTTTACCTTCAAAACACTGCTTTCAGGCAAAAGAGAGGGGAATTTCAGAACGTCTTGGAGCTCAAGTCCAATCAACTCCCAATGTAGTCAGTCATCCTCTGTTAAAAATTGGCATGAGGAGTTTCAGACATCTACCACAGCAGCAGGATTACATCTTTGTCATGCCTTCTGCTGATCGACGCTCTTCTCGATACTCTAAAATCACTGTATTAAATTTTGCTTTAACATGTTGTGATATTTAAAATGCAGCCTTCCAGGAAGTCTGCAGAGAAGCTTTCTTCCTCGCTATGGGTTTCAGGCACAGCATCTGCTTACTTTCTAAGGTAACACAAAACATTTCCATTTCACTTCCATCTGCTGCAATTTCTCCAGCAGTGACACATCTTCCTAAGGGAAGAAAGTATCTTGTAAGATTCTTATTGAAACATTCTGCTTGTAAATTACATCTCTCTTCCAGTGAACAGTTTTGAAAACTACCTCCGAATGTGAAATTTTCAAGTGAATTCTTCTAGAAAATCTGCAGATGTATTCCAGATTCTTCATAAATTTAATTTTCCTCCTAACAACTGTAAAAACCACTATATTTTTCTGATTCTTACCTTTTTGTTCCCCAGAGTCTATGAGGATAAGACGGGAACATTCTGTTTTGCACTGATTATCATTTTATGAGAAACCTCAGAGATTTTGTGGAAGGACATAGGAGATAAACTGTTTCATTCTTTAAGTTCTCTCAAAAAATTTTTTAAGTTTGCAAAATATATGTATGTGTAGCCACTAGAATAAGGTCACTACTAGCACCTTCAGACCTTCTCAGTTCTGGGCCCCTCAGTTCAAGAAGAATTCAGAACTGCTGGAGAGAATCCAGTGCAGAGCTATGAAGATGATAAAGGGAGTAGAACACCTCCCTTATGAGAAAAGGCTGAGCGAGTTGGGTCTCTTAAACTTAGAGAAAAGGAGACTGAAGGGTGACCTCGTTAATGTTTATAACTATGTGAAGGGTGGGTGTCAGGAGGATGGAGCCAGGCTCTTCTCAATGTCATCTAGTGATAGGACAAGGGGCAATGCATGTAAGCTGGAACATAGGAGGTTTCACATAAATATGAGAAGGAACTTCTTCACAGTGAGAGCGACAAAGCAGCTGAAGGGGCTGCCCAGGGGGTTGTGGAGTGTCCTTCTTTGGAGATGTGTAAAACCCATCTGGATGTGTTCCTGTGCAGCTTGATCTAGGTGGTCCTGCTGTGGCAGGGGGATTGGACTAGATGATCTTTTGAGTCCCTTCCAATTCCTAATGAGTCTATGATTCTGTGATTCTCTTCACAATACGTAAGTGAGGGTTGAGTCTGAGGTCAGACTAACAGGGAATTAGTAAGACTAATGGTACATTTGGCAGGTGTTTGATGGTTTGATGTGTGAACGTCCCTGGGGTCCCAGGCAAATAGTTATTTAGCTTAATTCTCTCACATCACAAATAAAAAACATGAGCTAGCTCAGAACAAACAAAACACAGTTATGTAAGCATTTTAATACGTTAAATACAAAGGCATCATTTCTACAGGTACCTAAAGCAGAACAGTCACTGTAACTGAAAAACACTACTTGTATAACAAGTTTCTGTGGGGTTTTATATAGTGTGATTCTTGCAGGCTTTGTTTTCTCAAGATTTAATATAGTAGGAATAAAAGCAGCAGCATAGATTTATTCAGCTAGTGGGCTGGACCCTATGCATGACCCGTTAACATCCTCATTTGAAGAGAGAAAAATCACTGTAATTAGAGTAGCAAGCTGGTGTTGAAAACTGTCAGGTCAGCCCACACATTGTGGCTTGCAAATCCTTCGTGTACCCATGTGAAGTATAAAGCTACCAGAGGACAAAAATATTTGCATTTAGCTGTCCTGGCAAGTGTAGGAAAAGAAAAGAGGACCTGTTACTCAGCCTGGGTTTTTTGCAAGAAACAGATGGTTTAAAAACTCAACAGAATTAGCATGGCAAGCACAGAGAAGTTGTTGCAAACACCACCAGCCTTTCTTCCACATACGTTTGTGAAGATAAGCAATTCATCGTGACCATATTTGAGTTTTCCCAATAGAGCAGTGCAGATAAGTTAATTTTTCCCTACATAAAGATGCCAGTTTTGTTCCAACGACTGGACCAAAACAGTATTTTCACAGCAAAAGAACTTTCTTTTTACTCAACACCAGAATAAATTCAACAAGCACTGAATCCTACAAGCATTAGAGTTCAGCGCAGAGCTACAAAGATGATTGGGGGTCTGGAACAACTGCCTTATGAAGGGACATTGAGAAAGTTGGAACTTCTTAGTTTGGACAGAAGGCGGCTATAAGGGGATTTAATTACTGTCTACAAATACAGGAGGGCTGAGTGCCAAGAAGAAAGGAATCTTCTCTTTTCAATGGCATTCAGGCAGGACAAGGGGTAACGGATGCCAGTTTGAATGTGGAAAGTTTCACTTCCATATGAGGAAATACTTCCTTACAGTCAGGGTTATTAAATATTGGAACGAGTTGCCCAAGGAGATTGTGGAGTCTCCTTCTCTGGAGATGTTTTCAGACCTGCCTGAGTGCGGTTTTGTATAGCTTGATTCAGGCTTTTTTTGGAGGTCATGCCTTTCAGCCATTTGTATCCTGCTTCAGCAGGAGGGTTGGACCCAATAGCCTTTGAAGGCTCCTCCCAACCCTACTAAACTGTGTAAACTGTATAAACTACAACAATATTATCTAACAATTTAGAAAAAAACTCCAACAGAACAACCTACATTGGTAGGAAAAAACCACTCAGGTGGACTTCAGAGGCTTCAGTGAGTTCAGAGATCCCAGAGTGTTAGTACCTCACAGGAGATACCAACGAATAGATCATGTACCAGAAGAATTACTATTTCAAAGCATAAGTGATAGAAAGAATGTGTCAGAAAGTGACATAAAAAGTGCCTAAGAGAAGCAGGAAAGCTGTCAGAAACATCAAAAGCCTCTGACTGCCAGAGAGCACTGTTACCTGTATCTGCTGTGTGGGTGTTCACATAAGGACAGGTCCAGATTCCATCACAGTGCAGTCTCACCCTCCACAGAGTTACTCATTCCCCACCTTGTGGCTCTGTTTGCACCCCAGTGAGCTAAGCACATATTCTGTGCTCCTATCCAAGCTCATTCGCATTCACAGTATGCTGTGAGAAGTTTACTGCTGAGAAAAGTAAGAGTAGCTACTTTTACTATCACTAAGCAAACGTACTAGGGAAGGTCTTCAGAGTGTGTTCAGCTGCGATAAAATGGATTAATTTTGTGAAGGGAGTCTTAGCATAGGAGTTTTAATTTCCTATGTAAAATATAAAGTTTACTTAATCTTTACCATTCCGAATCATCTCAATGAGAATTAAAAGGTACAGCTAATCGTGTTGTGCAGAACACTGAAAAGCTGGACTTTATTAGTCCCATTTGATGAAAAGTACTTAATGTTAGATACCCAAATACCACATTTATATTTATGCAAATAATAATCACCATGTTTGGATTATTGAAAAGTCAGACAGGCTCAAATTTTAAGTACTGAAAAGGACATAGAGAGGCATAGCACCCTGCTTTTCTGTCCAATACCTAGAAGTGATCGCCTGCGCTTGACACAATGACATTTAGCACTTTTACAATACAAATTCTCTAAAACCTTACAAATGCTAGAGGCGTGTAAGACACATTCTTTACAGGCTAACAATAATTTCTTTTTCCCAAACATTCAGTTTCTTGTCCCTGAACACAGTGATGGAGTAGTGGGGGAAGATACCTGCTTTCACAGATTTAGTGTTCAGCTGGAATTTCCCTGCATAGCTCTGTAGGAAAGATGCCAATTGCCTATAGTCTTCCAAAACATCATATTTGAAAGCCCATAATATAGTTCCAAGTTTCCTCATTGTCTACATTTAACCCATATCTAGGCCCAAACCATAGCAGTTGCTCTATCATTCCAATGACCACTCTCCAGCCAGGAAGGAAAAGTAAAGGAAATCCATAGGCTGAGGTGAAAATGATCACAAAAATTAATATTGATACTAATGCCAGTATAAATTATGTGAAGTTATACTCAGTGTGATGAACATACAGTGGTGAAAATAAGTAAGGCATCAGTCCTAGAGATCTCCTGGTTGACGCTAAGCTGCTAATATCTTGTACACTGCAGTGGACCAGTGGTTCTATCCCAGCAGAACCAGATCACTCATAATTTCTTGTTGTCTAGAAATAGTTTTCTTTATCACTCCTTTTCCTAAAACTGCTTCTGTTTTCATGGAAAACCAGAACATTTAGAAGAAATCTTTTAACAGAGGAGTGATTTAGCAAGCAAGTGTAACATAGGATAAAAAACTACTAGGCTGCTGCATATTCATTACCCTTTAACACCAGGAAAAATTATGAGCAATGCCTTGTAAACATTATTATTACTTAGAGCTCATATTTACAGATCTTTATCTGGGTGATGAAATGCCTACATTTTAACACCAAATAGCTCAGAAGAGCAGCACATTGATACTTTGGAAAAGAAGGAATATTTTGAATATAAGTAGGAAAAGAACAGAGGAAATTAATCAAGTAAATTTATTAAAACATCAATACAACCTTTCCAAGGCTTTTCCTATCTGACAGGTTGTTTCTAGACTGTCTTTAAAGGAGTAAAATTCTGAGGAATATAAAAAATCTGAATGCCAATAGTCACATCACAAGTTATACGTGACCTACCATAAACCCCTTGTTATTCAAGAACACGGACTTGCTTTTCTATTTAGTTCCAGTGAAGAACTGGTAAAGACTTATTGTTATGAATGTTCCCTCACTGGGAGCAGTATTGTTTAATATCTTCATCAACAATATTAAGAGTGGCATTGAGAGCACCATCAACAAGTTTGTTGATGACATCAAGCTAGGTGGTGCAGTTGATATGCCAGAGGGACAGGATGCCAGCCAGAAGAACCTGGAAAGGGTGGAGAAGTGGGCCCAGGTAAACCTCACCAGGTTCAGCAAGATCAAGTATAAGGTCTTGCACTTTGGGCAACCAAAGATGTGAATACAGACTGGGGAATGACACACTTGAGAGCAGCAATATGGAAAAAATCCTGGCAGTACTAGTGGACCAAAAGAGGGCCATGGGCCACCAGTGTGCAAGTACAGCCCAGAAGGCCAACTGCATCCTAAGCTGTATCAAAAGAAGTGTGGCCAGTAGATCAAGAGAGGAGATTCTGCCCCTCTACTCTGCCTTGATGAGACCTCACCTGGTGTATTGTGTCCAGTTTTGGAGCCCTCAACGCAAAAGGCATGTGGACCTGTTGGAATCTGTCCGGAGGAGGACCATGAAAAAGATCCGAAGACTGGAGCACCTCTCTTATGAAGACAGGCTGAGGTTGTTGAGATTGTTCAGCCTGAGGAAGAGAAGGATTTTACCTCATAGTAGCTTTCCAGTACCTGAAGAGGTACTGAAAAGCTGGAGGTACAAGAAAGCTGGAGGGGACTTTTTACAAGGGCAGCGGGTGAGAGGAAAAGGGGTATTGGTTTTAAACTAATAGGGATTTAGTAAGGAAATTAGGAAGAATTTATTTCCTGTGAGGGTAGCAAGACATTAAAACAGGTGCCTAGAGAACTTGTTGAAGCTCCATCCCTAGAAACATTCAAGGTCAGGTTGGATGGGGCTCTGAGCAACCTGATTTAGTGAAGGTGTCACTGCCCATCCAGGGCAGCTGGAACTCAGTGATCTTTAAGGTCCCTTCCAACTTTAACCTTTCTATGATTCTATGATTTTTATACCAAAGATAATAACAAATTTGCAAGACATTTTTCAGTACATATTCTGAAAAAAAAACAAGTTGCACACCAAGGTCTGAACATCTGAAGTGTTCAAAAATGTTATGCAAGAAGGCATCTACTCTTCTTCAAAGAAATCTATATCTATGTGATATGTATAGATCATTTTATAGATTTTATAGACCATCACACACGAAGATTTAACAGTGACTTTGAGTGCATCTTAATTTCGTAATAGATGTATTTACTGTTGTAATATCAGTATAGTGTGCAATAATTTGAAACAAGACTATCTATACTGCAAACCTGTAAGTAAAGTAGTATATGTGTTAGTAAAGGCATTGCAAGGACACGTGTTTCTACACGGAAGGTGTAGCTATAACATATAATCCATTTCTAAGTAACATAATATCATTTTAAATGTTATTATATCTAGAAATCATTTTCTGAAGTTGCTTACAGCAATAACAACAAAATATCCTACAGTATATTCGCACAGGATGCACGCTGATGTAAGTCTTTCAAAAATATGCACGTATTTGAATTTTCCCCAGACTTCTGAGGTGTGGACAAAATACAATGCGTAATACCACTCTTATTCTGCCCAGTCATTTTAGGATGAATCCTTGTGCATGACACAATATGTAGCTGTGTTTTGCAGATAAAGCCATCTACTAGAATTTAAGTTAACATTAATAGAGTATTTCTTAAAGATCTGGATAGCTCACTATTAAGGATGACACGTGACTTAAAGCTCATTGAAATGTTTCTTACTATATTGTATTTCTGTAAATGCTTCCATTTAGAGGGATTACAATTTACTCAGTGAAAAATATGAGAAAAGAACTGGAATTTTTCTTCTGGAAATAAAAACGAGTGAAGTGTCTTACATTCCCATTTGTTTACTTGGAGGAAAAATCAAGCTTGGAAGTTTCTTGCTATTCATGAAGAACCCACTTCCTCTTCCTCAAGACATTATATAGCCACTTCTGAATAAATGGGAAAAATTTAAAGTCTGCACACCAAATCACTTCATTTGAGCCATGTAATTAGCCTGCCTTGAGAGATTCCAGTAAAAGCAGGATGTTCTCAGTAATTACCAACAGTGAAGGAAGATTATAAGACAGAAAACCACTAAAATTCTGGAATAGCAATAAAATCTACCTTCTTGCTTCTAGTGGAGTTAATAAAGTTAGTAAATGCCATAACAGAACAGATTTAGTCCCTGGAGGTATTTAAACAACATGTGGATCTGGTGCTTTGGGACATCATTAGCGGTAACCTGGCAGTACTAGGTTAATGGCTGAACTTCATTACCTTAAACATCTCTTACATCTAAAAAGGTTCTGTGTAATTCTGAGTAATAATGCAAAACAGATTTCATTTTCCATCTATAAAGAAATGGGGCACTGAACTGTGTTGAAATAAACAAAAGACAAAAAGCTCCTTCTTCAATTTTTCAGTAAAATCATTTAGTCATTTGCTTTGCAGAGCAGTTACTTCCATTAAAAGTTATTCACTGGTTGAAATTCCCTTTTTCTTTTCTAAGTTACTGGTTTTTTAAACACTTAGACTTGTGTTGTAGTTTGACATTTTAGATTTCTTGCCTGGTGTGGAACCACACGGAACAGAGTACCAGACTTTAAAATATCTCCTGATGCTGAAGGATGTGCACATGGACTAAACAAGACTCCACCTCTCCTCAGGGAGCAATAACTGCTGGAAATCTCTTCCTTTGAGGCGCTGATGATGACTGCAGTTTGTCTCAGTTATGTAAGAACATATGAATAATCTTCGTATGTCTCTGTGTGGAGGTTTTTATGTGGGGTGAAGTGTCTTGTTTTTCCCCAAGTCAAGTTAGTTTTGATTTTGCCTGCAATTTGTAAGAGTTTTTTTCCGAGCCCTCCTTGTTTTTGTTTCTGTTTCAGCTCATTAGCTCATTTGCTAAATTAATTGGTTAATTTTGTGTCAGGATAAACCCCATGACAACTTAGTAGCAGTCCCCACTGGAATAAATCTCATTACCTCTGCCCATTTGTTTTTGTGAACATACTCAGATACTCCACCAGCTTCTTAAGGCACAAATCACCTTTTTATATCAGGTGCAGAGTTCTTGGTAAGCTTCCCCTTGTCTGTAAATTCCATGCTGCAAATTAATTACAGACTGCCTATAAACCCTTCAGCAATCCATATGCTTATCTTTCTTAATATCATCCTGTTCTTTTTCTTCACAATTTCACTAATTTTGGTATGCCAACAATGACATAACCTAAACACTAAATACCATGTAATCTTGTTAAGTATCATTACTACAAATTGTTCTTTTGAATCAAAAGACTGATAAATTATTAACGTGTGCTTTGATACGAATATATATTTTACACACATATAGAAATGAAAATTACATATAAAAGAGTCAAAGGCAATAGCAAAAGAAATCTACTGTATTCAACATTTGTTAGACCATGTCTACGATCCTGTATCCAGTTTTCGAAGCACTCAGACATTGATAAATTTGCCCCAGCCAAGGGTTACAGAGGTGGTTGCAGGGCTGTGTAGAATATCATACAGTAGGGCAGCTGAGGATTTGTTGTGTGGAAAAAGAGAAAGTTAAGGGGGAATCAGAATATTCGAATCTTCATGTGTAGTAATGGAGAGGATGGGGTCAAAGTCTTCTCAGAAATGCTCAGCAAAGATATAAGTGAACAAAGACAAGATCTTTCTGGGAAAAATCTGCTTAGCTAAATACTCATTGTCATGAGGACCTCAGTTAGACAAGCACACAAAGAGGCTGTCAAATCTATATCTTTGGAAATATTCAAAGGAGTGTTATTTACTAGGAGTAGTCAACAAGGATTCACCAAGAGGAAGTGCTGCTTGACTATCTGACATCCTTTCATGGACAACAGTAGACTTCAGCATGGATTTCTACATCAACATACTCTGTCATAGAATCACAGCACATTAGGGATTGGGAGGGACCCTCATTCATCTAGTCCAATCTCTCTGCCACAGCAGGATTACCTATTTATATACATTTATGAGGTCACCCCTCAGTCTCTTCTTCTCCAAGCTAAAGAGATCAAGCTCCCTCAGTCTTTCTTCATAAGGGAGACGTTCCACTTCCTTCATCAACCTCGCTGATGTAAGAAACATGGATTGGATCATTGGATAGTAAAATGAGTTAGGAACCAGTTAAAGAGAACCCAGAGAGTTGCAGTGTGTGGGACAGAGTCAGGTTGAAGGTCTGTGTCTAGCAATGCTCCTAAGGCACCAGTACTGACACCAGTCCTATTCTATATATTCATAAACAACCTGCACAAACGGAAAGAGTGTATGCTCAGCAAGTTTTCTGATGATATAAAGATGGGAGGAGTGACTGACACACCAAAGGGCTGTGCTGCCACCCATTATGACCTGGATAGGCTGGAGAGTTGGGATAAGAGAAACTTGATGAACTTCAACAAAGGCAAGTGCTGCATGGGGGCAAGAACAATCCCATGCGTCAGTACAGGTCATGGACTGATCTGCTTGAGAGTAGCTGTGAGGAAAAAGGACCTGGGAGTCCTGATGGACTGCAGGCTAAACATAACCCAGCAATGTGTCAGTGTGGCCAAGAAGCCCAGTGGCATTTGTGGTGCCTTAAGAAGAGTGTTACCAGTAGGTCAAGAGAAGTTCTGCTTCCCCTCTACTCTGCCCTGGTGAAGCTGCATCTGAAATATTGTGTCCGGTTCTGCGTTCCCCAGTTCAAGAGGAAGAGTGGCCCTAGCTGTCAGTTGACCTATACATGCAGATGATTAGGACATTCTGCATGGTCATCCTACATAGTCAGTTTTCAACAAATCTAAAAACTTAAAGGAAAACTACTCCTTAAGAAACAGTTCATCTAAAGCCTTATGCACTCTATTGAGCTCTTAAATATTTCCACTTTCAAGTTACCAGTTATAGGAAATCATTATATTAATGGTGTCCAGCTGCTAGTCAGACCCCAGATAGGAAGTGGTTGACATCATAATACAGCATTAAAATTCATAGAATTGGCAAGATATTAAACGACTACGTTTTTCCTCCCTCATTCAAAAGAGTGCAATGGGAAGTTCAAATTTATTATTTTGGGAAAGTTTTTGATTGTTAAATCGAATTTTATTCATATCACGCTTTAAGCACTTACTTTTCTATTTGAGAATTGATTTCACTGTCAATTGTATGATGCAGGAAGGGAATAAATATGACCCTCCTCCAGCTATAAATAGCTTACTATTCAATAGTCTAAGGGAGGAATGATAATAGAAAGTGTAATGATCTTGTCAGACAAGCCAGGTGTTAAACTAAATTGAGGCAGATTTTTCGTGTTTCCTTCACTCATTTTGCCTGCACCAAATTCAGAGAACACTTCTTTATCTTCCCCAGCTTCCGTATGAGTTAAACTATAAAACTTTTCAAAGTTTCATAGATGCCAAACAGTTCAAGGTCACCAATTGACTGAAGCCAAGGAGACTAACCCATATTAGTCTGTGCTCTTTCAGCTCTTCAGGGAAAAAAAGAAGCTTAAAAAGGTAAGTTCAGTCTACAAGAAGTTATGAGCTAAGTGAATGAGTTATAATGTGGGTACGTCATCATCCCAGTGAGATATCCATGAACTTTAAAGACAATATAATCTTGTGGCTATCTAGAGCATCATTCCCATTCTGGGATAATAAAGACTTTGGAATACAACATCACCAAGGCCATAAGCCAGTCACTTTCCCCATGTGATACTATGCAGACAAAATAGAAGGAGCATAATGATTTGCTTCAATAAAGCTGTCAGGCTTCATACACTATTTATTATTTTGGTTTACACACACAGAGACCTCACAGAATAGGCACTGCAGACTAAAATAGCCCTTTTTTAGCTCCAGAAAGAGTCTCTATAAAGCAAGTAAAATACCAGAAAACATTTTAAAACTATTAATGAGTCATACTTGGAAGCAGATTTTTAAAATCAGTTAGGTGAAAGAGGAAAGATCTTCGTGAAAAACATATCAGCAGTCCTGGCTAACCAGGGACATCCCAGTTGACTACAAATTAACAAGTGTGACACCCAAAATGAGACATCACAAGAGAGACAGGAAGAAAGATCCATGGAATTATAGGCATGTCAGTCTGACTTTGGTGCTATGGAAGGTTATGGAGCATTTTGAGTGCCATCATACAGCTTACACACAACAACCAGTTGTTCAGAGACAACAAGTATGGGTTTATGGAAAGCAGATACTGCTTTACTAAGCTGATCTTCTGTGATAAGTTGACCCGCTTGGTAGATGAAGAAAATGCCCAATATTGTCTGCTTAGACTTTAGTAAAGACTTTGACGCTGTTTCCCTCAACATTCTTGGGAGAAACTGGCTTCTTATTGCTTGGATAAGTAAACTCTTCACTGGATAAGTACTGGCTGCATGACAAAGCCCAAAGAGTGGAATTAAGTCCAGTTAGCTACCAGCCACAAGTGTTGTTCCCTGCGTTTCAGCACTGAGGCATGTTTTCCCTGATATTTTTATCAATAGTCTGGATGAGGGGATCAAGTGCATCCTCAGTAACTTAGCACACAGTTCTGAGTTGGATGGGCGTGTTGATCTGTTGAGGGTAGAGAGCCTCTACAGAGAGATGTGAACAGGCTGGATTGATGAGTCAAAGCTAAGTGTATGAAGGTCAATAAGTCTAAGCACCAGATCCTACATTTGGGTCATAATAACCCCATGGAAAATTAGAGATTTTGTGAAAACTGTCTGGGGAGTTGCAAATCAGAAAAGGACATGGAGGCATTGGTTGGCAGCTGGGTGAATATGAGATAGCAGTGGGCCCAGGTGATCAAGAAAGCCAATAACACCCTAGCATATATTAGTGTGGCCAGCAGGAGTAAGGAAGTGATTGTCCCTCTGTACTCGGCACAGGTGAGGTCAGACCCTGAATACAATATTCAGTTTTTGGCACCTCAATACAAGAAAGACACCAAGGTCCTAAAGAAGGGCAGTGAACCTGGTAAAGTGTCTAGAGTACAAGTCATTTAAGGAGCAACAGAGAGCTGGTATTGTTTATCCTGGAGAAAATGAAGCTGAGGTGAGACTATTTCTGTCTACAACTCCCTGAAAGGAGGTTTTGGTGAGGTGAAGATCAGTCTATTCTCACAAGTAGCAGGCAAATAGGACTAGAGGAAATGGCTTCAAGCTGTACAGGGGGAGGTTCAGAATGGATATGAAGAAAAGTTTCTTCACTGAAAGGGTGGCTGAAAACTGATACAGGTTGCCCAAGGCAGTGGCGGCATCACCATCCTTGGAGGTATTTAAAAGACATACAACTATAATGCTAAAGGACATGATTTAGTGGTGATCTAGCAGTTCCAAGTAAAAAAAATTCCCAATAAGAAAACATTTTGATCTCTCCACATATAGTTAATTTCATACAAAGATAAGCGTAGTTGAAGAGTGTCAATAAATGCAGCTTATTCCATTTCTTACCTACTGCTGTGGCAGGGGGATTGGACCAGATGATCTTTTGAGGTCCCTTCCAATCCCTAATGATTCTACGATTCTATGAACATCAATATTCTTCTTTTGCACATAAAATTTACCCTTAGCTTTCCAATGGGAAAAAGTCAAAGCTGAAGGAGCTCTCTCTGTAATTGTACAAACGATATGTATATTTGCCAGCTCCATAATACATCTGTGTTCTCCTGAGTCCATTTTAAAAACAGAGTTCTTAATGGTCATGCAGAAGGGTGTCAGGGAAGGGGCCAGTTGCTCAGCGGAGGACATGAGCCAGAAGTCCTGTTATGGTTGCTTGCCAACAAGGTATCAGGATGAAGAGCAGCCACCCCAGGTCAGTGTGAGAGAGAGTGACCAGGGTCAGGCACAGTCTAGCAGCAAGATTGTCAGGGGTCAACAGTCCTGGTGAAAAACTGGCACTCACAAATCTACTTATATGTCTGCAAGGTACAGGGAGGGTCCTGCCTCATCTTGAGAACAGCTTCCAGGAGAGAGAGGTGTACAAAATCTGAAAAGAAATTACAGGGGGTTTTCCATAGGTAAATGTTATGTTTTACTTAAAATTTTAATAATAAAGTCACTTTTGCGTCCATTTTCTAAAATATTTTTTTAAAATAAGCAAATTTTAAGAGAATGTAACCTTCACAGTCTCAGTTTAGTTTACCAGAACACGAGAAGTTACAGGCGTCTCTTGAGTGATCAGTAATGACAGTACTGTTGCAGAGACACAGCTAACCCAGTCTCTTCAACCAGACAATAAGAAATGCCAATGAAAGTTTGTAATAACAGAGAAGAAGCAGAAAGTGGTAGTTTCCAATTGAAGGGTTGGCGTCCAAAGGACGTTGGATAGCCAGCTCCCTACACATGTATTTCAAGAATTTTTACTCTTCATCCTTACTGAGTCAGGACTGCAATGAGTATGAATGTAATTCCATCCCTACTACCTCTCAGTTGTCAGTAATTTATGTGATTGTGGAGAAGAACCATGGCATAGCACTACTTGGAAACCCTGCCAACTATATTACTTCCACTCTCGTTTCTGAAAGCAGTAATAAAAAATAGTCTCATTTAGAAGCACTGCAGTGCTTCATATTTTGCAAATACATCTAAAGGAGAAAGGAAAGACTCAAATTAATTTTTGTCTTTACAGTTGAAATTAATTAGCAAAAGCTCAATTAGCAAAAGTTGCCAGCTAAGGACCTTACTCATTAGCATAAAATCCCTAAATTGTGGTCTTGACTGTGCTGAAGTACCTTTTTAATTTAGCTGTGCATATGTTGTGAAGAACGAGTTACTGAATTAATAACGAATAAGATTTAGCTGATTGCTTACAGCTGATTTCTAGCTTGATGGATGGTTTTGTACTTCAGAGGTTTGTAGTAAGAACACTTTCTGCTATTCTTCCTTTTTTTCTCCTGTGGTCTGTGTCAGAATCTGTGACTGCACTTTCCTAAGTATTTTTGAGCAGATACATTTTGCTATGAGTTTTCAAGGAGAAAGTGTCTTTACTGGTGCAAGCACATCATCCTCTTCAGATGCTAATTAGTATTGTTAAGCAGCCTGTACAAAACAACAAAAAGCAAAGACTCTTACTAGGAAGACTAAACAGCAAGTAAAGCCTTTTGAGATGTTACTTCTGCATTGTCAAAACAATTTGTTTTAAGGCTAACATGAGAATTTTGGAGACTGCAAGTGTCCTGGTTTGAGTTAGAACAGAACTAATTATATGCAGTTATTTTATTTTCAGCTCAGTCTCTTCTAAGTAAATAAACAGAATCACAGAATCACAGAACATTAGGGATTGGAAGGGACTTCGAAAGATCATCTAGTCCAATCCCTCTGCACCAGAGTCAGATCACCTAGACCAAATCACACAGGAACTTATTCAGGTGGGTTTTAAACCTCTCCAGAGAAGGAGACTCCACAACACCCCTAGGCAGCCCCTTTCAGTGTTCTGTCACTCTCACTGGGAGTAACTTCCTTCTCATATTTATATGGAACCTCCTGTGTTTCAGCTCACACCCATTGGCTCTTGTCCTATCAATGCATGAGACTGAGAAGAGCCTGGCTTCATCCTCCTGACACACACTCTTCACATATTTGTAAACATTAATGAGGTCACCTCCTTTTCTTTCACCTCTTTTCAAGCTAAAGAGACCCAGCTCCCTCAGCCTGTCTTCATCAGGGAGGTGTCATTTATTTAAAAATACAAGCAATGGGAAATTACTTGAGAACCACAGCCTGATATGAGAAAATGTACAATTAATCATCTGCCTTGTCTTGACCAGGAGCTGCTTGCTGTTTGCTCAACACAACCTGGAAAAGCATAAGACACTAGCATGATCAAGGGCAGTCCCCTCTTAATCACAACCAGGTGGACACAAGCCTCAGTTGGACAGAAGGGTTATTTAACTGTATAATCTTTCCATGGAGAGGATCCTGAGGTTCTGAAAGAAATAGAAGTCAGTCATCATCTCTACGTGTAGCTGCTTTCTCCTGTTCAGCTGAATACTTGCCAGTGAAAACATTTCCATTCACTGTGAAATATTTCCAAATCACTCATTTTGACCCACTGGGATATAAATCAACCCTACTGTAATTTTAGACCCTGTTTTCAGCATTCCATGCAATTATAGTGGCTCATTATAATAAAGATCAGGTACTGTAGCAAGATTTAGCAACACGAGCACTAGTAAGTCCCAACACTGCACTGACATTAGCTTTCAATATTTGAGTAATAAAATAAGAATCATTACTATGTGGAGTATGTACGCTCAATTTTAATTCCTTATCTTATTCAATTTTAAGGTGGTTCACACTCCAAAAAAAAAGTTACTGTTTTGCTTTTATGAGCCTGATATATCAGCTGTTTACTCTTTTCTCATCTGCATGCTCCTACCTATACATAAATCTCAATGTAGAACGGTCTCATGAATAACAAGCCTCAGAGCCTCTTGACTTGTGTTTCAGTTTCTTTGCAGTGTATGTGCAAAATTTATATCAACCCTGAAATTAAGGTGAGCTTTATCTTTCATGTTTTTATGGATTCTTTATTACATGGCTAATGCCCACTTCTGCTTTTACATTAACTCTACACTCCGTTCCGTTAATAGAAGGACTAACATTCCCCAGACATACTCTGTTTTCATTTTACTGTATTTACAGAATCACAGAACATTAGGGATTGGAAGGGACCTCGAAAGATCATCTAGCCCAATCTCCCTGCCACAGCAGGATCACCTAGACCAAGTCACACAGGTTTTAAATGTCTTCAGAGAAGGAGACTCCACAACCTCCCTGGGCAGCCCATTCCAGTGCTCTGTCACCCTCACTGCAAAGAAGTTCCTTCTCATGTTTATATGGAACCTCCCATGTTCCAGTTTACACCCATTGCTCCTTGTCCTGCCATTAGATGATACTGAGCAGAGCCTGGCTCCATCCTCCTGACACCCACCCTTCACATATTTATAAACACTAATGGTCACCCCTCAGTCTCCTCTTCTCCAACCTAAAGAGAGCCAGCTCCCTCAGCCTTTCCTCACTCCTTTCATCATCTTCTTGACTCTGCACTGGACTCTCTCCAGCAGTTCTGTGTCCTTCTTGAACCGAGGGACGTAGAACTGGACACCTAGTCATAACAAGTTAAGTGAGATTAAAAAAAAGTTAGAAAATAATTATTAAAAACTAAGACCTGCTTCTTATGATGAAATAAAATCTTTTCAACAGTTTGTATCTTTTTCTGTACTTCTACATGCTTACAAGTCTAGTAAATTATTTTCCTCACTTCCGAAAAGCTGCAATGTTCTCAGTTTCTTTCTATACTGCTGCCAGTAAACCTTCACTTTTGCATTTTCTCCTTTCCCTTGCAATATTATATCTATCATTTCCTTCACCACAGCATGAAAAAACATTTAAAAATCAATTATCTGTCATGCCTTCTCTTGTAAAAGTCCACGTTAAACGCAGACTGCATCTGCCAATTTATTTCTTTGCTCCACAGCCCTCCTCCTTTCAGCAGCGTACCGATGTCTTATTGCCTCCTTGCTCATCTCAACAGCCTACATAATAAAGACTATCACGTCTGCTTCCTGTTTCCGTGTTCTTTGAAGCATTCACCACAAATAGGAGAGAATTTGGGGTGGGTGGGGAGAGGAGAACCAGAGGGGGATTAGCTGCACTAATTCAAGCTTCTGTAGGAGTTATTTCAGCATGTTCACCTTTGCAACAAAACTTCATTGAGACTAGAATAAAATAACACCCAGTTTCCATTAATGCATATATTTATATAATGCATTAACATACTCATGCTTGCAGTGATGTTTCAACTGCTTCATTATGGATTTTCAGTGACGTCACCTGACCTTTCCAGAGAAAGACCTCTTTGACAATATGTAGCACAGCTTTCTAGGTGACATCTAGCACAACAGATCTCATGAACTCCACTGAGACATACCTTTTGAGTTCCCTTCCAATCCCTTATGATTCTGTGATTCTGTGGTTCTATGAAACTTTTATCTGCACTTCAGGTTAAAGCAGTTTGACAGTGTCTCACCACCAGAAGTTACATCAAATTAACCAGCATCTTGACATGCACGTGGAGGCAAGCCAGCAGAAAATAGACCTTTTGACAGTCAATAGAAACAGGTAAAGGGAGTCTGGAAAAACAGTAATTTGGGATTTGGCCTTGTGACCCTTTCTGTCCTGAAAAATTTAGTCATAATAACAGATTTGTTTTCCTCTGTGACCTGGCAACAAGATGTATCAGATGCCCAAAGTTTATCTAGCCACTTGGAGGAAAACGCTTAAAAGGTGGTGTGGGTGTCTATATCATAGAACAGAATCATAGGACCATAGAATCATAGAATCATTAGGGATTTGAAGGGACCTCAAAAGATCATCTAGTCCAATCCCCCTGCCATGGGCAGGGACAGCCCACCCTAGATCAGGCTGGCCAGAGCCTCATCTAGCCTGGCCTTAAACACCTCCAGGGACCAGGCCCCAACTACCTCCCTGAGCAACCCAGTCCAGGCTCTCACCACTCTCACGGTGAAGAACTTCCTCCTTATATCCAATCTAAATCTACCCATCTCCAGATTTGCTCCATTGCCCCTAGTCCTGTCACTACCTGCCATTTTAAATAGCACCCCCCCAGCCTTTTTGTAGGCCGCTCTCAGACCCTGGAAGGCCACAATAAGGTCACCTCGGAGCCTCCTCTTCTCCAGACTTCTCCATGCACTCCGGTATGTCTATATCCTTCTTGTGCAGGGGATGTGTTTCATTCTTCTTTACTGTCCTTAGAGCAAGAAGAAAGAGGGGTAGAAACAACATTTTCGATTCCAAATGTGTTATAAATTTAATAATTCTTTCTCTATTTTAGAAAAAATTGGAAGACTTGGATGCTGACTGGAAGGCAATAAACCGCTTAATTCAACAACTAAAGGAAAAGCCACCGTTAGCAGCAGTTGGCCTTTACTCTCCAGGTGTCTGTAAGTGCTTTGGTATATACATCTTTTGAGATTAAATACAAATCACAGACTTAAAACGAAAATTGCTGAACACCATTTAAATTCATTCTGCATCCTTACACATTTCAGCTTTAGCTTGTAAACATGAGGTGTGCTAGTGTGGCATTCAACATGCTTCTTATTCCCTTTTGATTTTGTGTAATGTGTCCCAAAAGGCAAAGTGGACTATGGATTTGGTTAAAAGATTGCAATGTGCTTTTCAAATTACTACTGTTTCATAGTCTTGTTTCTTTATTCTGTGAAGAGACGAGATTTTTTTACTTTCTACATATATTCATGGAGGAAATGCTGTGAGAGAAGAATGCTCATTAGATGTGGGAGTAGAAAGAAATTTTCCTTACCCCATTGGATTCCTTGTAACTCAGGCTGTGATACAGCTACAGTAGTGAGGGATTTTATTACTCATAGGATATTGATCCTTCTTGCTTTTATGTGTTTTTATGGGTAGCGTATGAGTAAAGATAATGTTTATAAATACATAAAGGGTGGGTGTCAGGAGGATGGAGCCAGGGTCTGCTCAGTGTCATGCAGTGATAGGACAAGGGGCAATCGGTGTAAGCTGGAACATAGGCGGTTCCACATCAAGATGAGAAGGAACTTCTTCATGATGAGGGTGATGGAGTACTGGAATGGGTTGCCCAGGGTGGGTATGGAGTCTCCTTCTTTGGAGATGTTTAAAACCCACCCGGATAAGTTCCTGTGTGACTTGATCTAGGTGATCCTACTCTGGCAGGAGGATTGGACTATATGATGTTTCGAGGTCCCTTCCAATCCCTCATGTTTTGTGATTTGTGATAAAATTGGAGAATTCTCTACTTTTTACTAGTGACTTTCTAGGACAACAAAGTATAAAAACTGCTCTTTTGTCAGAGAAATAAATAATTGCACCCTATTGATAGAGTTCAGAATATTCAGCTGCAAAAGACAGTCCAGCTTTTGTCAGAAAAGCTTTTATCTGAAAAATAGAAGATGCTTTGCTTATGACATGTTGATTCTTACTGCATAGGAACTAATTTACCTTGATTCAGGATTCAGACTCTGACTCCTAAGTTTCTGAGACTCAGCAGATGAAATTATACAGGCAGAAAATGAAAGCACTGGTGTTCTATAAAGGATTAAGCAGGAAGTAAGATTGATTTCATTTCTATTGCCGAGAGCAATTTAAAATTTGAACCTGTGCTTGTAACAGTGATTCGTAATTTTTCTTTATTTGAGTCAGTTTACACTTCATTATAGATGTGTCAGAATAGAAATAACACGTCTGACATAGAGTTCAGAAGGGACTTGGGTAGACATCTATTCCTCTTGCTTAAAGCACTGTCAATAAGCTCAGATTGCTGAGGGTCTTGCCCAGTCAGGTTTTGGGCATCTCTGAGGATGTAGATTCCATAATTGTTGTGTGCAACATTTTCCAGTGTTAGAATGCTCTCAGAGTAAAAAAGTTTCCTCTTACATTTAAATAGAATTTCTGCTATTAAAATCCTGTCACTGGGCATCACTGAAGAGAGTCTGTCTCTGTCTTTTTAACTCTGCCATTCAGACATTTATACACACACCCTGATTCCTGCAGGTGGTGATATGTGTTACTGAAGTATTTCTGTGTGTTGCTTTTCACAAAAAAGAAGAATAGCAAATAACAGGGAAAGATGGAATGTGATGAGTCTTGTCTTTGCTATAATTTCTGTAGGTATTTTAGCCACTTACCTTACAGAGGCTTTCATGGACCTACTTGTTCTGTGCATAGAGACCCAAACTGGCTATGAGCAAGTTAGCTTTAACCAAGCCTTCCAAAAACTAAACCATCTCATTAACAGTCATTTTTTTTAAAGAAAGGCACACCAAATTATTTAGGGAGGACTCTGAAACATTGGCAATATTGCCTGTTGATGATTACTCACTTCCCGATTCCGTAGGGACTTCTGTGGACATCAGAATTTAATAATGTTGACATCTCTGTTTAAGACCAGGAAATGAAGATGTAATTAGCTAATCTCTACTGCCCTGACAGGTGTAAATTTTTCTAGTCTCCATTGTAAGAACTCTGCCAGAGGGTCTTACTAAATATACCATCTGGTGACTATTACAGAGGCAAAGGACCCTGTTTATAATTATTTCTAGAACTGTTTATTACAGTTTCTTTGGACGAAGCAGCACTAAAAAAAAGAAGTCCTGAATATTCCACCAGGCCAGAGTGCCCTCAGGCATAATGAACAAGAATTACTTTTCCAGCCTGAGAAATGTACTTAGCTGAAGGGTATGTCTACAAACCTCAGCAAAGATTGACTTCCAAGACAAGGTGATTCTGGAAGGAAATCACATTTGCTATCTGTACTTGACAGGATAACATGAAATTGTGTGAATATCTCTATCCGAATACCGTGACACATTGCTTAGCCAGCAGTTTGAAAACATTTTAAGCAGACAGAAATGCACTTTGGGGATGTGCTTGTATGGGAGAGATGGATGTTAATAGTATTGCTAGCATTCATATGACTTATTTTGTACTGAAGTGATATCATGGTATTTGCTTAGTAAATTAGGTAAAGTTATATATTGCTTTTGTAAACTCAAATCCAGTGACCTCCAAAGCTGAAAGTCCTTCTGTAGTAGAAGTGTCTATTTTGTGCACCTGGACTTTTGTTTATTTTTGTATGAAATGCATGGTGGAGTGATCTTTTATTCTGTGTTGCTTGATTCTAAAACTGAGAGTTGTATGGGTTTGACATAGCTGTACCCTGCATTATGAAGGCTTCCCTATTAAATCACTGATATGAAATTTGGTTTTATTATTTTAAGTGGGAATGAAGAATTCTTTGTTTTTGAAACTTTAATTGTTGGAATACATGCATACAATAGATTTCAGTGTTGCATCATGTAACATCCCATTGCCTCTTTAAAATAAGTGAAACAAACCATTTGTTTTCAAGAGATATTGAAGACACATTTACAGATATGTAAGAGACAAAATGACAACAACTGCCTTCAGGCAAAAATACATAGTTTTCTTTTTTTTCTAGTATTTAATAGCTAATGTGCTCTGAAACAGTCATTGTTTATATATTATGCATAGCGCTTGAGTAAACACATATGCTGTGGTTCAGAATGGTGTTTCTCAGAATTTCCAAATGCTAATCTTAAAAGTCTTTGTGCATTTCATTATGTCCACCTGAAAAGATCAAAATATGTGTATTCAAAGGGTACATTTGTAATCATTCATTCACGTTGGAAAAGACCCTTGGGATCATTGACTGCAACATCAACCCTACTCTACAAGTTCACTCCTAAACCAAATCCCCCAACACTACATCTAAGCAACTTCTAAACACATCCAGGGATAGAGACTCAACCACCACCCTGGGCAGCCCATTCTAGTGCCCCACCACTCTCTCCATGAAGAATTTCTTCCTGATGTCCAATCTAAACCTCCTAGTGGAAGCTTCAAGCCCACTGGTTCTGTGGCTAGTTATCCGTGAAAAGAGACCAGCATCAACATCTCTACAATGTCCCTTTAGATAGTTGTAGAGAGTAATGAAGTCTCCCCTTATCCTACTCTTCCTCAAACTAAACAGCCCAAACTCTCTCCATCTCTCCTTATTTCTCCCGGAGATTTGTTCTCCAGGCCCTTCACCAGCTTCATTTCTCTCTTCCGCATTTGCTCCAGCCCCTCGATGTCTCCCTTGCACTGAGGTGCCCTAAACTGGACCCAGTACTCAAGGTGCTTCCTCATCACTGCTGAGTACTGGGGGACAAATCAGATATCAGAGTTTCTGCATTGTGTTAACATTAGTTTTAGGACAGCAGTGAAGATATTTCCAGCAATGACCATGTCTAGAATTGTTTCTGATACTTGTGCATATATAATCTAAAGAAAATAATGTAGTTTTAGTAGTATTTACAATTAAGTTAAAGTTCATCAAAAAATATACTATTACAAAATGCAAGAGAGAAAAAGAACATGAAATTACGTGGTAGGGAAGTGTCATAGTACCTTGAGTTCTTGAATCAGAGAAGAGCAGTAAGAGTAGGCTCTTTCTTCAGTCACCTGCTCTCCTTTGTGTAAAGTGCAATCATTAAGGAACAGATTTTTGTCCTTATCTTTTCTCTTGGATGCTTTTGAGTGAAGTAATAAATAATGGTTATGTAAATTATTTTCATTGTCTTGCTTTTGCATCATTTTATTTTAGAGGTTTTTGTAGCAAAGTGATTCACAGATATCAATCTGCATTGGGCAGCCCGAGTTCATGTTACTATATAGGTAGTTTCCCTATTGTGTTCATGAAGACATTTTCTTGTTTATTCCATCTGCTTTTCATTAAGAAAAATTTTGCTTCGAACACAGGTGCCACATCTAACAAACAGCAGTATGGCACAAAACTGAGTCGGTTACCATTTGATGGGACATTTTTCAAGGTCAGGACCCAGTTTCACACACAGTTCTATTTTTCAATACAGCTGACATCAGACACAAGCTGAAGACAAACTCGTCTAATAAAGCTTTCAGATTCAATTTTCTCTCTGCATATAGCTTCAGGAATCTATGGAGGTCATTCTCAGCATGTGCTTCCACACCAACAGAGAGAAGTAATGAAAAAGAGCCTAGATAAAAAGCTAATACTATGCCTTCAGAGCTGCATGAGTATAAACATAGTAAGCAGGTTTATAAATGCAAATCTCTATGATTCTCAGAATTTCTGTTTTGATCTTTATAGCATATCTTGATGTGTGGATTTGTTTCTGGATTATGTGATGGGTAAAAAATACATGCTAAATGTACCTAAGCCACAAAACCCCAACTCAAATCAAAAGAAAGAAGGTCACACCTTTATACTTAAGATCCTACTTCAGGGCTTTCGCAGTAGGTGACTTTTTGAAAGTACCTGTAATAAACAGGTGTGACAGTGCAGTTTACAAAGGAAATCCAGACATTTACTTCGATTTTTTAGGGACCAGTTGATTAAATAAAACTCACTCTTGGTTACTACTCATGAAATGTAAATCAGAAAGTCAGAATGAGTTGGATTCTTTGCTGTTAAGGAAGACAATATGGAATTGGGTTTCTACATTTTCTGTTCTGTAATAGGTTGTTGAAAGTAGAATCATAGAATCGTACAGGTTGGAAAAGAGCCTTGGGATCATCGACTCCAACTATCAACCCTACTCTACAAGTTCACTCCCAAAACAGATCCCCCAACACTACGTCCAAGTGACTTGTAAACACATCCAGGGGACTCAAACACCACCCTGGGGAGCCCATTCCAGTGCCTGACACACTCTCTGTGAAGAATTTCTTCCTGAGTCTAATCTAAACCTCCCCTGTGGGAGCTTGAAGCCCTTCCCTCTGGTTCTGTTGCTAATTACCTGTGAGAAGAGACCAGCCCCAATATCTCTACAATCTCGTTTCAGATAATGGTAGAAATCAATGTGGTCTTCCCTTAGCTTCCTCTTCCTCAAACTAAACAGCCCCAACTCTCCATCTCTCCTCATAAGATTTGTTCTCCAGGCCCCTCATCAGCTTCACTGCCCTTCTTTGCACTCACTTCATCCCCTCGATATCTCCCTTGTACTGAGATCCCCAAAACTGGATCTAGTACTCAAGGTACAGCTGGTCAGATTTATGATGTAAATAAGATAAATGCTATTAGTTTTTCTGAAGAAGCAGATTCACCTAACCCGTTTTTAAAATGCACGCTGGTATATTCTTCTAGAGGATCAGGATTTGTAGCTGTTTTCAGCAGGATAGACAGGATTCATTTTTACTAGATCCCATGAAAAATATATGATAGCGTACTGTAGAATTCATTACTACTAATAACCTGTACCAAATGAGACTTGTAGTTGGTGCTTTTTACATGGCTTATATAACATGTCTCAGGAAGTAATTAAATTAGTGTGACCTTTTTTTCTTTAGAACTATATTCTGCACTTGCTGCAGAACCCAGTGTTAATAATTTTCAAGAAATGTGGCAACAATAAAATTAAAAAATACGAACAGAGACAGAAGCAAGGATTTTAATTAGTTCTTTCAGGAAGACGTGGTAAAAGGGATTATCATTAGAGTTCCTCGCAAAAATGTATCCATAAAAAAATGGTAGTTTATGTTTTTTTGTTTTTTTTACCTCAGTTTCTGGTTTTACATCACTTTTTTTTTCCCCATGCTGAAGACGCACTGTGTCTCTCCTGTCTTTTTATTACAGTGAGCTGAATTACTGTAATATGTGACTATCTAGATAGCACAAAATTGAACATATCACTAAACTCTCTTTTCTGTTCTCTTTTATATAGGAATTAGGTCTATTGTCAACTACATTCTATGAAAATCTCTTTAATTTTCTGGAATAATAGAAAATGATAAGTCATTCTGCACACAGTCCTCTTGACATGTGTGCTGTTCTTTATTGACTTGTCTTCTAAAAAAAGCAAAGCAAGCTGGCATTTCCTTCTGACAGGAGCAGTGCTCAGTGCTATCCTGGTCATATCCTGCTGAGAAATGCAATGGCTCTTTGACCTCCTTTCTTATACTTCTCTGTTGACTGGAGCTGCCACATACTTAGGTCAGCTCTACAGAGAAGCAGTCAACCAAAATGTGTGAGCAAGTGCAATCACAGATCATGAGCAGAACATAGGCCTTTGGGAATGAGGAGCAAAGCCCATAATTGCTTCTAACTTTTCTGCTGTAGTCGGAGGGCATGAGACAGTGAAAGACAGATAGACTCATTCCTTATACCATGGAAAGCTAAAATGAGGTAAGTATGTCAAATAAAACCTTCTCTTATTCCAGCTAGAAAATTCTTTAGTCTTGAGAATGTGAAGCTTGTCATTGAAATGTCAGACTGCTGTCTTTGATTGTATCACTGTGGAGTAGCAGGGAACATACTGCTGGAGATCTGGAGGTGAAGATGTGCATTACTGGTATTACCTTCAATAGTAGATTGGTGGTCAGAGGATACATTCCCAACAGCAGTTTTTCCTAAGGCAAAACTAAAATAGCTGGAAGAGCAAGAGAGGTTAGTTTGACCTGAAAAGCAAGTATTATGTATTTTCATGGGAGAGCTTGACAAGTGTTTTACAAAGTGGTATGAGGCAAGATGTTTTAGCACTTGTGATTGAAAGAACTGCAAGAAGGTGCTTACAGTGATTTGAGGAATTACTTTGCCAAAAGCAAAGTGGCCGCAGTGATGTTGTCTTCCCTGGCTTTGAACAACTGTTGTTAATTCTGCAGAATTTTTCTCTGCATGAAATGTGAAAATTTCTGCATGAATATAGCAATGCCATTAAATTAGCTGATAACTGAACTCTGATTATTTCAAAGCTGTTCTAGGGGGTTTTTTTTAAACTGTATTTTTAAACTACATGCTACTTAAAATTCCCCTGGTTCCCTTGTATTCTGGTTTTGTGTACAATTTTTTACACTGTTTTATTGAGCATCCCCCTTGGCTGGGATAGCAGTTTATGTCTGTTAAATCAATTTGTAGAGCTTACAAAATTAGATGATGTGATTTTTGAGAGACTGTAGAAGGCAAGGGGCAGCGGATGTGAACTAGAACAGAGGAGGTTCCACACCAATATCAGAACGAACTTCTTCATAGTGAGGGTGACAGAGCACTGGAAGGGGCTGCCCAGGCAGGTTGTAGATTCTCCTTCTCTGGAGACATTTAAAACCCACCTGGACATGTTCCTGTGTGACTTGATCTAGGGGATCCTGCTGTGGCAGGGTGTTTGGACTGGACGATATTTCGAGATCCCTTCCAATCCGTGATGTTCTGTGATTCTGTGAAGTTGGAGCTGTGGTCAATATGTGTTTTTCCTTATATGAAAGAAGTAGCTATCAAAATCTGATTACATGCTGATAGCAGTGCAGTGGAAATGTTGTCATATAGATTGAAGTCCAGTGGAAAGCTGAATCAAAAGGAGTACCAAAAGCTGCTTGCATAACTCATGACAGATGTTGTCACAATGTCTAAGGCAAGTGTGTGACAGAAACTGATGGAACACTAACAACTCCTATAGTATAAAATATTGATTTCCATGAAGTCCTTTTCTAACAACTGCTTACCGAGCAGTACTCCTACTCTTTTGGAAGAAAATGCATTTTTTGGTAGGATACAAATAGTACTGTGTTTGAAAGCAGTACAAAACCAAACTGTTTTCAAAAACTAATGCTTCACTTCTTGAATGAAAACTCTTCAGGCTGCTCAGAAATGAGAGTTGTGTTTTTTTTCTAGATATTGGAGAACTGAAGTACAAATGTATGAATCAAATCGTGACATGACTTGGGGGAGGGAGAGAGGACAAAAACAGAAATGAAATGTTATTCCATTGTTAACATATACATTTTAATAACAACAAAATTAGTATTATTAGGTCACTTTAAAAACAGTCTGCTTATTGACAGTGTCTTAATATTATTAAAAAGGCCTCATGTTAATTCTGTCTGCAGCCTTGAGAGATCCCAAAGCAGGCTGGAGCATTTTTCTTCCATGCTTCCTTTAGTTAAAAAATTTTCAGAGACAACCAGATAATGATAGTCTTAAAAACCTATGTAAATAATCCTGCTATGGCAAAACCCAAAAGAAACTCTTTCTTTCAGCTGTGGTCTTCCTGGCACCTCATACCGCAACTACGAATTAATATTGTTTGGGGAAAATAAAACTGAACCCAAACTTTTCTGATTTATTTTTGCTTTTGTTACAGTAAATAAGAGATATTAGCCTCACATATGTTCATTTTATATTACGCCAGTGCCTCATCATTTGAATCACCTTCTACATTTTTAAAAAGATCTACAGTCAGTATCAAAAATGTGGGATTTTGCTATAGTAGGAATACTGATGACATGATTGCAGACATTTATTCAGCTAAACTTTACACTACTAAACAGAAAAAAGTAACCAAGACCATCATGTTTTGTATATACTTTACATAAGCAAGGAATTTTATTTATAGAAGAGGGATATTTTAAAATCCTAACCATTAACTGGGTTTTGGTTGTCGTTTAGTTTGTGGCTCAGTGTTCTCCACCTACCCCACCTTCCCCACCCAGACTATTTTTAAAGCTTTATCTCAGCATATTGACAATTATCCAGTGGTGACAGTATATGAGTTCAGCATACTTCTTTCATCTAGTTTTTTAAGTGCACGCTGATGGTTAAATTAGCCTGGGTAATCAGTGTTATAAATTGAGTCGAGTACCACTATGTAGCTGGTCTATCAAAAGATTTTGTGATACCTTTTTTTAGTTTTGGTGTCTGCTTAATTCTCACACTCACTAAAATGATTCATTCCTACTCTAGCCTTTTGGTTTTCAATTTCTAGTGGGCCCATCAATCATGTTGCGCTTTGCCTAAGGAAAGTTTCGTGGGGAACACCACGGCAATGCTATATTGCTAAAAGGAATGCGAACTTCGGACCAGTTTATCTTTAGAAAGGTTTGAATACAATAGTAGGTCCAAGCAGAAGAAGAGTTATTAATGCTGTCTTGGTTTATAGACAGATGTTACAGCTCTCAATTGGTTTTATACTAATTGTCCCTGCTTGAGTCATAGTCTAACTAGGCTAGGGCACTGCAGATTAAGCTTTTTGCACCACATGTACAGCGATCAGTTGAAAGTTGGAATCTACTGTGCCAGTGTTTTTTCTGTGTATTGTCTTCAATCTTAGCTGACTCATTTCCAAAGCATTCTTTTTCTTCAGAGATTACTTCCAGTTTGTCTTTTAGAGAATGTTTGGAACAGAGGTTATAGTTTTACAGGACCAAAGGAGGACTGAGTTCAGAAGAGACCTTTGGAAGTCATCTGACGGTCATCTGTGCCAGTACATAAGGTTGTTTAGGACTTTGCATTTCCCTTTGCTTGTCAAGGTCCCTGTGAATGGCAGCACAACCTTCTTTTGGTGTGTCAGCCGCTCATCCATGCTTTATGGTGTCTGCAAACTTCTTGAGGGTATAACTCTGTCCCATCGTTCAGATCATTGGGGTGGGTGTTAAATAGAACTGGCTACAGAATTGACCCTTGAGGAACACAAGTTTCTGGACTCCAACTAGACTTCATGCTACTGAGCACCACCTTGTGAGCCCTGTGCTGCAGCCAGACTTCAGTCTGCCTCACTGGCTGCTCATCCAGTCCATACATCCTTAGCTTCTCTATGAAAATCTTGTGGAATGCAGTGCTGAGAACCTTACTGAAGTCAAGGCAGACAACATCCACTTTTCTGCATGCATCTGCCAAGCCAGCTGTTTCACGGTAGAAGGTGATGATTTTTGTGAAGCAATAACTTCCACTTGGTGAATCCCTGCTGACTATTCCTTTTTGTGCTTCAGCTACCTAGACATGGTTCCCAGGATTAGTTGCTTTGTCACTTTCCCAAGGTTTAAGGTGATCAGTTGTGGTTCCCTGGGTCCTCTATATTGTCCATCTTGAAGATAGAAGTGACATTTGCTTTCTTCCAGTCTTTGAGCATGCTTTCAGTTGCTGTGATCTATCAAATGTTATAGAAAGTACCCTAGCAAGGATACCTGGTAGCTTGCTCAGGACTTGGTGGAGTGCATGCCAGCAGGACCCATGCTGAAATATTCTCCAACCTGATTCTCTTCCACAAAGGGAAGAGACAAACTTCCATGCATGGAAATGATCTTGAAGTGCATCCTATAATGGCACTATTCCTATCAAATAAATGAAGTATCTTCACTCTGAAGTATCTTGCATACAGAGAAAATATTTGCTGAAGCTCTTTCCAAAAACAGGTCATAACCTTAACTTTTTGTTATGCGTCACTAAATTAACTTCACCTTGATGTTAGTGATGATTTGATGTGTGCAAGCCTACTGGTATGATTTATATCACTAAAATGCTTAGTGGGTATTGGAGTCTACCTATTTTTCTGATAGACAGAAACTATAAATATTATGGGCATTTTTCAAATAATACACATTCACTTGTAAATTATTTTATTTTCTCCTAAGAGTTTTCACCTAGAATTTCTACTTTCTTTATTAATCTCTAAGAATTATTGATGCCTGAGTTTTGGTCTCTCACTTCATCGCACTGCACAAACTGTTTTAGATTTTAACTGTAACTTACAATCCCATAAACTATCAATCACCTTTTTTTTTTTAACCTGTATTACTCACATTGTTGGGAGTCATTAGGAGCTTCTGGAATATGAAGGAAGTCTAGGGTCTTGAACTGATGACAACAGCATATAATGTGAATCACCCTTAGTATTCATGAAATCAAGTACTACCTGTCACCTATTGATACTCTATTAAAAAGCCTATGAAAATATCCATTAATAGAGTTGATGAGTAATTTTTTCTGGGAATTGTCTTTATTAAATATTCAAGGCAAAGACAATCAGATTTTGGCCAATCTGATATTGATGTGTTATCCGAACAGAAAAAATTTCGCTTTAAGTTATATTTTGTCTTTAAAAGCTTAATAAAATAGTGAAAAAATGTTACCTTAGAGATAACATTTTTTATTATTTGTAAATAGAGATATATTTTCCACAAAATGTACCCTTATGTCCTTAACTTTGAAGGACAGAAAGACATTCAATTACTCCTTTATCACTGGGACAAGTCTAAGGAATAAATCAGTGTCTGAACCACCTGCTTAGAGTTTAACAATATGAGCATGGATTGGCTTCTGTCTTCACTTGTGTGCTATTGTGGAGTTGTGCTGTTCTCAATCAAGTTCACAAGCCTGAAGTGATGTTAAGATGACAATGAGGCTCCTCAGGAAATAAGCAAAAGCTGCCTGGTGTGCCACCTTGAAAAACAATGAACTGCTGGCTGTCCCACCGAGGGAATGCTCATTTGGTTTATCACTGGAGAAGGCAGTGTTGCTTGCGTTCAAGTAATGAATTCATTAAGCAGTGTTGTCTCTGTATGTGCCACAGGGTACAGGTATTCTTCCTCTGTCTTTCTCAGTCAGTAAAACACAGCTGGATTTCCTTGAATAAAAGAGAAATGAAGTTTGGTGGGTGTTTGTTACTTTTATTCATTATACAAACGATTTAAGGCTGGCATGTGCCTTAATTGGTATTGCTAAGCATGAAACTAAATCCCCAGGCTAGACACGCAAGTTGAATTAAAATCTGCAGCCAGTCACTATCTTATTTCTTCTTTGTCAAAAAGCTTTAACCTGGTAGATGCAGTTACCTTACATAATTAAAACTTCAACACTACTTAAAACATTCAGAAGGATGGTTAGGAATGTTGCTGTGAACTGAGTTCATTCTGCTTGAGGACTATAGCTTGAAAGGAGGTGTTAAAAGAGGGTTGAGGCTTTTGGGAGCATTGTCATTCTCCTTGTCTGTTCTGTTCCAGTTCAGTACTTAGATAAGATTTATTTGTCCTGTGTTGTCAGTTTGACCCTCTGTTGAAACACAACCCTGAAAAAAGTAGAATAAAATAAGGGGGGAAAGCTACTTTTCTGCAGTTGACTTAGTTCTGCTTTTCTTGGTTTTGTATTTAATTTTGAATTTCAGATTCCTTCATACTCTCACTTTTAAAGTTTAATGTTACAGGTTATTTTCAAGATACAAAAATTACTGATATACTCTTGACTTGTAATTTAGTGTATTTCAAAGTTCATAAAAAAGTTGAAGAGATCACACCTAGTTAACAGTATTGTTATTGTTTTAGCTTTTTGTTAGACAGTTTATTTTTGTTTGTTAGTTTTCTCCTACTGCTGTTCTGCAGTAAAGAAAGATCTTGTTACTTGTTATTTGTATTTTTTCCATAAGAACTTTAAAGAAGTTGAAAGTTTAAGTTCTTTATGGTATTTTGATGTTTTGTAATAGGACAGTATTTGCTACGCAGATGTTTGAAAAAGGTAATGTTACTCTAGTTTTACATTTACAAATTAGCTGTTCTGTGGGAAAGAAATTCAGCAAACTAGAAAACTGTATGCCTTGAGTCAGAAACTGTCAGTACAGTTCTGGATGAATTCCTTCAGAATGAAGCCACACTCCTGGAGTTATGGAAGCTAACAGCAAGGACTGGAAGGAAGAACTGCCCATCATAAGTGAAGATCAGGTTCGTGATCGCATGAAGAACATGAAAGCGTTCAAGTCCATGGGACCTAATGGGATACACCCACGGGTAGTTGTAGTTACTGAGTGACTGGAGACTCTGGGAGAAAGATGTTTATAGACACATGGTCTTCCTGTGGTACACTGGATAGGTAAAACACACTAGTAGATTCTGGGACACGACTCATGCGTAGCAATACTTCAGTAATCTTGTGTGAGTGGTTCTTACTACACTGAGATTTTTTGCTAGTGTTTCAAGGTCTCACTGGCCATTTAGGGATGAAATTTGAATAAGATGAGAATGCTGAATGTAAAGTATAAACCATAATAGAAATGGTGCAGCAAAACTGATTAATGTCATCTTTTAGTTCTAATTCTCATGTTTTCAGTAGACATAACATTAAGAAATGAGTTTATTTCTGTGCTATCCTTTCTTCTACATACATTATGTTACTGAAATAAACATTCATCATAGTTCATTTACTCAGTAATTTTAGCATTTCTTTTCTTTCAGTAACTTCTGGTGAAACTGTTGCTGTGGATACACAAACCAGGGTAACCAAGGAAACAACCATCTTCAAACCAGAAATGCCATCTTCTGTGCTTTTGGAGGTTCCAGCCTTGGCTGACTTCAATAAGGCATGGGCAGAACTCACTGACTGGCTGTCTCGACTGGATCGAGAGATAAAATCTCAGAGAGTGATAGTAGGTGACCTTGATGATATCAACGACATGATCATCAAACAAAAGGTATGAGAAACACTAATTTTTTTTAAGTTGAAAGCCTCATGATCTTTATTATGTAGTAAATCATTTCAACAAAGAACACAGGAGAGATGATAGGATGCAGTACATGTAGTTTTTACTTAAGCTACTTTATCCCATAAACACAATTATCAGATTAAGTGTTAAGATAATCAGCTGAGGCAAAACAACAAAAAGGCGTATTTAATAATTTCTCTGTTATTTAAGGCAAATGTCATCATCTTTCCGGTGCTTGTGCTAATTCTATTGTAAGACTATACAAGCCAATGGTTGAAATAGAAACCTCATGAGAAAGAATGAATTGCATAGTAAGTTTCGGATTGTCAAGAGGAAAGATACCATTTCATAGCTTCTGTTATGTTGTTGCTGCATTAACTTTCCAAGAGTCTTGTATCTTGCTGCTGTTGGGTTATGAAAACCTCCTCTTTTGTCAATGCGAGTGTTTTGTCAGCAAAATTGTGTCAGTGTTACTTATCTTTGAAAACAGAGCTAACGATGGAAAAATAGATGCAAGGGGAAAAAGGGCTAAACTTTAGCTATTCAGTAGCAATAAAAGTACTTTGGTGTTATATGGCTTGAAAGCACTTACCTCCCTTCCAGACTTAACAATGCTTGATATAAAAACATTTGGCTTGCCTGTGTAAAACTTTTAAATGTTAAATTTCCATTCTCTTCAGTTTTAAACAGAGTTTAGGACTCTGCTACAGGATTTGCTGCTTCCTCCTCCTCCTCATAAAACACCTGATTTTTTTTGTAAGGAAAACATTGACAGAGGAAGAAACAATGGGCGCATTTTGGCTAGTCTCTAGACTAAGCAGTTTTATAAGAGCCATGTATATTAAAGCATAAAGGTGCTTCATAGGATTCATTCTGCTTGTTTTATTATGTTTCCTTTTTGTTTTCCAAAATGTATATTTTTTAGACTTTTGGTTTGTTTTACCTTCTAGATTCGTAAAAGACTTGTTTCATCTTGATTCATGATCACAGTATTTACTGTGTAAAATTATACAGTGTTTTATCAAGTAAAACACTTTTAAAATGGCAAGTGATTGCTGCAGTATCACCTACAAGAGGACACGAAGTTAAATAGCTGTTACGACATTTGAAACGCTTGAAGGCCAATGTAGACTTGATTGCACATTATCTTTTCACTTTTTTGAGAGTAACTTCCATTTAAAAGATTTTACATTACCAAATACTTGGAATTCTAGGTTTTCCTTATCTCTGCCTCATTTTACTGTGTTATTCTGTCATGCACAATGCATAGCTTGCTTCGTTCTGCAGACCTCTTTTAATAAAAAGTGGCAGAAAATTGTTAACTCTTGAGAATTTCAATTAGTGTTATACATGTTTTAAAATTAATTGGTTTATAGCTGCATTTCATCTTTAGGCTGGAACATTTTAGCTCATTGAGCCAGCACTATTACACTCTTCCTCTCACTTCTGTTCCTGTCTGGGTAGCCCTGTCTGTTTTTTCAATGCCATGCTGTGCTGGTAACAAAACCAGCAGGAAAACTCTTTTATGTTGTGCTTACCTCTCTAACAGGCTGCACAACAGAATGTGACATTTAATACATTCTCTGATGAAATGGAAGAATCAATGTCTAAATATAGTTCTGTTAACTAGCACCCTCTTCTTTAATGATTGTTGTAATTTCACCAAATACATGGAAATGAAGGTAACGAAGTTTTGAGCCTGCTCCTAAAGCCATACCTGTCTATTTAGTTGAGATTAGCAGAAAGAATTTTCAAAAATGACAGGTTTTGGTTTCTCAAGAAAACCTCCTGCTTTCTAACGTGCAGAGTGTCTGCAGTAATGGATGAACTAATAAAATTGGACATGTGAGCACTTGCTATTCTGTAAAGTCAGGACAGATGTGATCTAGGTTGGAAATCCAAAAGTAGGGTCCTGACCTTCCAGTACCTGAGGGGAGCCTACTTGAAGGCAGGGGAAGGTCTTTTCGAGAGGGTTTGTACGGATAGGACAAGTAGCAATGGATTCAAGATGGGAAAGGATAGGTTTAGGCTGGATATTAGAAAAAAAGTTCTTCAGTGTGAGGGTGGTTGATGGCTGGAATGGGCTGCCTGGGGAGGTGGTGGGGGCCCCATCCTTGCAGTTATTTAAGGTCAGGCTTGAGGTTCTGAGTGGCCTGACCTAGGTAGAGCTGTCCCTGTGTAGGGAGGTTGGACTAGATGACCTGTAGAGGTTCCTTTCAGCCTAGAACATTCTATGATTCTAAGATTACTCCTGCCCAAGTCTGTATATTCTGTTAAAGTTCATAATCAACACTTCTGTATTGTGATTTAAAAGTCACTGCAAGTTACAGTAGAGTACTGTGGTCCATTTGAGGAGTTTGTTACCCCTTTACAGGGATCTCAGTGAACTTCAGTAGGTTCGTAGATTGATTTTTTTTTTTTAAACTTTTGGTTTTTCCTTTAAGTGTAAATCTTGACACCTTGACACAACTTGACATATCTGACTTTATAAAAATTTATCATTATAATGATAAATGCTCCATGGAAGCTCTTTTATTATAATGTATCTCTAATTGTTCACTGAGAATTTAAAGTACTTCCAACTGCTGATCCCACTGGTGTGTTACCAAGCTCAAACTGTCTGAGGGTTGTGTTTCCATTTCATGTTTATTTCAAAACAGAGCTATGTTTCTAATAAGAAATTGGAATATCAGAGCAAATGTTTTAAAAGTACAGAAATCTCATATCCTAGCAATGTATGTAGTGGGACATTTCCCATATCACAGAAAAGTGACTTTAAGTTATCCTTTCTTTTGCAGCAATGTGTCATTTTGTTGAAGCTTGGTTTCTGAGGGCATATTGGTTAAATTTATTTCAATGCAATTGTGTCACAAATTCAGAGCCACTAATTCTGCTATATTTTTGCTCCATAAAAGTTTAAGACATCCTTAACCCTCACTTGAACTTCACTTGGTGGTAATCGCAGTGAATTGGTACTCTTGTGTGAATAGCATGAACCAAGGTTAATTATGGAATAAAATCAAAATTACAACTATCTTAGAAAGGATTGTTTTAGTAGCACTTTCCATTTAATGAAAAAAACAACATGATTTTCTAGCAGTAGTAGAGAGATGATTGTTCCCTTGTACTCAGCACTGGTGAGGGCACACCTTGAGTACTGTATCCAGTTGGGGGCACTTCAGTACAAGGGAGACATCGAGGGGCTGAAGCAAGTGCAGAGCAGGGCAACGAAGCTGGTGAAGGGCCTGGAGAATAAACCTGATGAGGAGAGAAGGAGACAGTTGAGGTTGTTTAGTCTGAGGAAGAACAGGCTAAAAGGAGACCTCATTGCTCTCTACAACTATCTGAAAGGACACTGTAGAGATGTTAGTGCTGGTCTCTGCTTACAGGTAATTAGCAACAGAATCAGCGGGAATGGCTTCAAGCTTCAACACGGTAGGTTTAGACTAGACATCAGGAAGAAATTCTTCACAGAGAGAGTTGTCAGGCACTGGAATGGGCTTCCCAGAGTGGTGGTTGAGTCCCCATCCCTTGATGTGTTTAAAAGTCACTTAGATGCAGTGTTGGAGAATCTGGTTTAGGAGTGTTCTGGTAGAGTAGGGTTGATGGTTGGACTCAATGGTCCCAAGGGTCTTTTCCAATCTGAATGATTCTATGATTCTACATGCTGCACATACCATGTAGTAAAAGAAGCTTACTAAAAGATGATCATAATGGCTATTCATTTCAAATACCTACAGTACAGAGCATGTATTTATTTCAAGCAAATGCATTACATGTTTTGTTAGCAATGACTGCATACATATTGTTACATTCCACATAATTAAACTGAAAGGTACTGAGAAATGTGTAGTAAGAACTCTAATATTAGAAAAATAACTATATTTAACTGATGTTTTGCACAATTTGAACTTCTAATAAATAAATGTAAGGCAGATTTACAAGAAACCCATATGTTGTTTCTTTAGACATCCTTCATCTGAAAATAAGGGTCTCAGGAAATACTGAGAACATGTAGTATAACAAGATGCAAGTAGGTGAGGGACATGATAGTTTACACTTTGGCTTCATTTCACTGTCCATACTTCAAAGCAATCAGGATGGTTTATACTGAAGGTCTGAATTCTATCCATAGACTGTGCCAAGGCATGCTTTTCATGCTTTCTGTAGCATATGTCATTGAAAATGGTTTCAGATGTAATGGATAAACATAGATTTCAATCAGTAAAAACCATTATAATCGTAAGGAATATTGCAAATGAATTTGGCTACAAATTGTTCAATGTCTGCTTTTACTCACTAATTTTAAGACTATGTGTTGGGTGCACTTTTAGGTGCAGTGGAGGGGACTACTGTGAAAGAAAGTCTTTATGTAGAATGAGAACTAAAGCTGGCCACTGAGACTTTTAAGAGAATAAGTAGAAAAGATACCTTTAGGTGATGATTTGTGTCATCCTAAAGTAGTCATCCTAAAAGATTCAGGTAATTTATTCATACTCAATTAATTTGTCACTATGCAAAAAGTAGGTTTGAACGTCTGTCAATTAGAGAAATAAACAAGATTGGAATGAAGAGATTGTTTTCTCTATTAATTACTGAATTGATTTTTTCAATAGCTGTGGGTTGTGCAGCTGAGATAGGAAAAGAATTATTAAGAACAAGTGCTTGCTTATAAATTGTGCAGTTAATTAACTTTAAATGAAAGAATGAGCTTAACTGACATTCCCCTTGTTTGAGGAATATTAACCTATCCTTTCCCATGGTTGCGTACTTTGGTGCACAACTTTATACGTGCATGTTTGTATGCAAACTTACAATTAACATTCTCATAGATCAGAAGGATCGGACCTTTTGTGTCCGGGCTGGTTTTCCCACATAGAGTTTGGTGTAAATGCAAATACTCTTTTTCAAATTTATATTCTTTTCTTACAGAGGCCACTGTAATTGCCAGATTGAAATTTGTAGCTCTGCATTACAGAATATGAATCAGCATACTCTGAACTTGTAGTTACAGCTCCATCTGTATCAGTCCATGGAGTTTATGTCAAAAGTGTAAGCTATAGGCCAGGTGAAATCCTCAGCTTTTCAGACAGCAGAATTCAAGTTCCACAGAGGTGTGAAGAAGTGTCTTACTAGTGACATAAGAGCCATTTGAACACCTTTGCATAATGTACTGTTGAAGAACATAATAGCCTGGAATGGGTTGCCCAGGGAGGTGGTTGAGTCCCCGTCCCTGGAGGTGTTTAAGGCCAGGCTGGATGGGGCTCTGGCCAGCCTTATCTAGGGTGGGATGTCCCTGCCCATGGC
>JAOXOE010000001.1:75137851-75150458 GCA_028565055.1 Phoeniculus purpureus
ATGTTCATTCATTTTCTATGTTGGTTTGTGTTTTCCAATATTTCTTGTCAAGATCCGAATTTACAGGGTTTTTTTCACTATGAGTATTTTTGTATGAATTTAATAATTCCGTTTGTCTCTAATCGTTAGAATGATTAACACATAAAGCAGAAATGTCAGTGGAAAATGAGAAAATTGTACACATGACTTCTAATTTCCTGGGTGCTCATTACCCAATTCCTTTGAAATTCTTTCATTAGACAATCTCAAAACCACAAAGCTTAATTAAAAGAACACGACAGCCTTTGGAGACCTCTTAGTACAGAATACAAAACGTATATTTTTTCTTATGAGAAAATGGGGAGCTTTTCACTGTAGGATTCACAGACAACATGTTCTCCTTCACTTAATGTTTCACTGTATGCCTATTTCTGAAGCTCATGTCTATGTAATCATTAAGCTTTGCTGTAGGATTGATGTTCAGGGGTGTTATTTTGTAATGCATAGGATAAATGTTACTTCATTCTGATCTGAATGATGGGTAAATAGCCGTTTAGCTTTTCATTTTCAACACACTAGCCTTCTACTGCCATTGAATAATGAGACTTTTTCACTGTAATTATTATTTCCAATACCAAAAAATGTATAACTGGTAGGGTTACATCTTTTAATGCTATCTTGGAGAGAATGAACAGCAGGACTAATTTTCAGGATTCATTTTCAGTTCCCCATACATCAAAAGAATTGTAATGGATTGTTAAAAATAATGTGAAGACAAGCACTTTTTCCCAGTACTCAAAATGATCTTTTATTATTTTGCTACTGTTTGTTTTCCTTGGAGACACTCTGACTTCATTTCAGTCTGTCTATTTTTTTCTTTCTTTTCCCAACTTACTTGAATTATCTCTGTAAGTAACGTGTCACAGCACAGAGAATTCCAGTTCCTCTAAGAGTTGTCCATGGCATACTGTTGGTGGGCAATGTCCACCAACATCTGTCTATTAACTAACAGCATCTGTCTGTTAGTATTGTGGCGAGCAACGGGGATGGGGAAGGGGGAGGAAGGAAAAAAATCTGATTGGAAAGAAATTTATAAAAATAATTCAGGGATAACTACTAAGCATTAGAACTGGTTTTTAGTTTTTATATTATGAGTTGCACTAGAGTAAAGCTCAGATAATAAAAGAAGGACATAACAACACAGCATTTTCTGAGCAATTTATTTCTGATACATTTGATAAGAACTTCTTATAAAAAAAAATTAGATATAGCCAGGTATCCACATCAAAAAGAAAAGCTACATTTAGTAAGAAATTCAGTGAGAAATGTGAGATTCAGTGGGTGCTGTCACAATTCTCTCCCCTCTCATGCAAGTCTTTTGAGAAACTACCTCCAATTAGAAGTGGTTTCTGAAATTCTACAGTGTACTTGTTGAATATTTGGTAATATTCACTTATCTCTCTCAACTAAATCATTTAATTGGTCTTGAATAACTCTTGAAAATGCAGGGACTTGTGTATTCCTGTCCATCGTGTTTTGATGAGGAAACCTAGGATATTTGTGGAGCGAGATCCAGGTGAAAAAACTGCAACTTCTCCATACTTCTTAGTGTAGCAGGGTTTAAGTCAAGCAACTCCATCACTTAAAGCTAATGATAAAAAAAGAAACACCAAACCATCATTTGAAATTAAGCTCTCCATGATAGGAATCTGACTAACATTACCCTCCTATCCTTGCAGTTATGGGAGAGAAGGAAAAGTAGCATTTTGAAGCATATTAGCTGAATTTCATTATACAATTCAGAGAAGATCCAGTATGTTAAAGTTTGTGAAAACACTGAAATAAGAGTATAACATGGACAAAAAAGAAACAAAATGCTGTCAGAACATCCTTGCAATTTTGCTTGTTTACATACCTCTTTCCTCTGAAAAAGTAGGATCTTGACATCTAACAAATAATACATCGCATCAACCCAAATGCAAAGACAGATTTTTACTATTGTTTGCATCCTTTCTGCAGTATTCTCATTTGCCTTTGATACCTACCAGTTGTGGTTGCCCATATGCTGTGGAGATTTGCTACATGAATTATTATGGAAGAAGCTTGTAAACTGTATAGGGCGGGCATCCCTTCTTCATATCTATTTCCAAATGATTTAGATACTGTTGATTCAATTGAAAAAAAAAAAAAGGCAGCAAAATGAAGCAAGCAACACACTTGAGTTGTTTTGATCGCATTTCAGCTGCAGTGCAAATGCATGGCATAACTCACTGAGCAATGGCAAAATCATTTGTAATTCTTATTCTTAGACACAAAATTGGGGCAGATCATAACCAAAGTGTTTGTATGTTTCTTGCTGCTGAAAGGTTATCTCAAATTTCCAAATCATTTAACCATTTGGCCATTGAAGAGCAAACTGTTACCTGGTTTTGGCATTAATCTCCTTGCAATGACTACTTTGGAGCTCGGTTTCAAAACTGCAGGAAACGGGCACAATGCATTACAGTGCTGAGCTTTTTAGGAATAAGAACTGCAGAAAGATATCTTGAACTCTAGTCTTGCGTCTTTGCATTTATGAAAACTAAACCTTCTTTTAAATAATTGGTTGCAAAATGTGTTTCCCAAAGTATTGCGCGGGGTTCCGAGATTTCTTTTGAAGTAGCAGTAAAATGCAAAATGGTATGTATGCGTAATATAATGGGAACGCTCAGTGTAAATTCAATCAAGAATGAAATGCTGTTATGTGCAAACACCTCCTGGGCTTGTGCAGAGCTAATGGAGCATAGGAAATAGATAAAGTGACAGCCAAGAGAGGAAGAAGAGATGTGACTTTCCTTACGAGTTCTTTTAATAAAGCTCTCAACATACATTGTGGGTATAGTGTATTGTTGTTTTGTCTACATACAAATCATCTTAGTTTTTATTCCGTGCATTTTGTAGACTGTAATTTGGTGACAATGGCTTCTTTGCATAGTTCAGGAGTGATAAGCAGGAATAACAAATCAGTTAATAAGAGGATGTGCATGTCTATCCCAGTACAGAGCTCTATATTTGAGTGGATCACGAAGAAAAGTCATATTTTGCTTCTAAGAAACATCGCTAAAGATGCAGTGTTGAATCTTTAGTCAGAATAAGTATGAGAGGGCCCATTTTAAAGCAGACTACGTAAGAGCTGAGTATAACAACAACCTATTTTTCAGTCTTTCCTTAATTGTCACAAGCTTATCAATAGTTTAAAATACGATTGAGGATATCTGCAATTCTTGAAGTTTGTCTTGGGCGTTTTAATGAGATTCAATTGTCTTGATCTGTATTTTGTAATATTCCAAGCCATACTGCCTCAATGAGGAGCAGATTTTTATCGTGTAACATGATGCAAGAAGTTAGGACGTTGTTTCTGTTTCCCCCTTGCTCCAGTTTGGAGCAATCTGTTCAGTCACAGACAAGTTGTGGCCTTTCGTGCCCTGGAGGGAAATGCAGTTGAATTCTCTGATGAAGCGTTCATGTTGTCTCAACCTTGTCAACTTTTTCAGACTTTCTCATTTTAGTGGAAAATTTAGGGGATGACTAAATAATTGGAATGTGATGCAGATGTGGAAAGCATTTTAATATGTATAATGATGATAATGGATTGATTGATTGATTTAGATAAAAAGTCAAGTGTTTGGAGGTTCTTCTCAGCAGCAGCTAGAAAATACATTATGTATTAGTAACACAACTAATATATTATGCCAACACAGTATCACATCAAATCCTTTTCCTGTTTACTATTGAAAAAGGATCTATTTATAACAGTACAGTTTTCCCTATAATTTAGGAAAAAGAGGAAAACATCTTGCATAGGATTTGGCATGAATTTGGATGAGGAAAACATAGCTCTTAACAAATATTTTTGGTCTCACATAACCCTGTGTTTGCCAGAGATCTTTAAGTAAGAATTGATGTTTTAACAGTTCTACAACAAATAAAAGAATGAATAACTAGGTTTGTAAATGGTACTGGAAGTGTATCTCTCCTCATTGAGAGCATAAGCAATCCCTTACTGGGTCAAACCAGCATTCAGTCTACCCAGCAAAGTGTCTGATGCTGACATTTGGACAGGTTGGGCAGGGAGAATGTACCAGCCTGGCTGCTTTCTGCAGACTTCCCCTCCTAATGCCCCCACCCCTACCATTTAGAGCTGTTGAGTAGAGGGTATCAGGAGACACATTATTGTGGATTCCTTGTAGCATCTGTTTTTCAGCCTATTGTTATTGAAGTTGTCTAATTCCTTTGTGAATCTGCTTATTCTTTTGGCCCTCACAACATCCTCTGGTAGCAAAGCTCTAGGTGCTCACTACCAGCTATGAAAAGAAATCATTTATTTTATCTTTTTGAAACCAGTTTGCAGAATACTCTTGCTCCTTTTTTTCAACCTCTCAACTAAACACACATTCCAGAAGAATGTAATGTAATTGGAGCCAAGTTTCCTGAAACTCTTTTTTGATAGAATTTATAAAACTCTATTCTGTATACGTAGGTATCCTACTCTGCATGCTTGTTGATTTCTATAAAGAAGCCAGCAACTCTTTCCAAGCAAGTTACTCTTGTTCTTTTTATTCCTCAGAGTGGTTTTACTAACTTCTACCATATACGGAAGGCAAGCAGCGACAGGTTCTGAGAGCCCATTTTCAGAATCGTGATGCTAGAGTAACATGATTGAAGCCTTGCAATAAAGTCATATTTCCTGCCATCACAGCCTCTTTGATCTCTCCCTTCATAGGCAGTTCATGTTACTATTGAATGTAGACTCATCATATTCTTCAGACATGGAATATAAATTCTGGGTTAATTATTGAGATTAGGTAACTAACCTGTTTTTATTTTTAAGTACTTTTAAATACACAGTAGTATCCCAATACTTTCAGTAGCCTTTCTTTCCTGTATAGTTTGCAAGTTACAGAGCTATCATTCTGCCATCGAACTTCAGAGGAACCTGATGTATTAGTTAAAGTACAACAAGCTCCTTATATTGTAGATAAAAAATTGAGGTCACCTTTTTTTATTGGAATTAAAAACAGGAAAAGGAAGTGCTGCACTGCTATTTTGCACTGTCATTCCATTAAAAATACACTACAAGAAACTACAATTTCAACAGAAGTCCCCCTAAGTTAGGGAAATAAATTATTTATTATTTACTAAGTGTTGTTCTTCCTATAGTCAGTCAGCAGGCACTCCTTCTCTTTCTTCCTCTTTTTGATTTCTCCATTGTTATCAAGTAATCACTTGATAACAGTTGAAAATCTGTTAGCTATAGGAAATGCACATATTCCTATTTTTATCCAAACCAACATTTAAAGTTCTGTGAGAAAGTACAGTGTTAAGTTAGCAGAGGGCTCTGTCTTACTCTGCATGCTGCTCTTTACAGAGTTTTGGTTGGGGTTTTTCAGAAAGGAATGATAGGTAAAATAAATAGGGCTTGAAGGAGATTTGAAAGACTGTGCAGTCCAGATTTTTGCCTAAGGCAAGATGAACTAGACTTAAATACTTTCTGACCAGTTCCTGTCTAACCTGCTCTTTAAGTCAAGCCTTTTTCTTTGTAGCTTTGCAGATTTTTTTTTCCCACTACTTTGCAATCCTTGCAATTCAGATGTTGTTTGTCTCCAACCTTAATGTCCCCTGCTGCAATTTAAGCTAATTATGTCACCACAATGGAAATTGAGAACAATTTACTCTCTTTCAGCAATAACCTCATATGCTTGGAGGCTGATATTTCAGTTTAGTCTTCTCCAGACTACACAAGTCCTGCTTTTAAAAATTGTTATCCTTGTTTCTATCCTTGTGACCATCTGTCCAATAATTTGCAACCCATTCGTACATTCATTCAGTTTCTTTATCTAGATGTTTTGGTGCTTTCCACTTAATTGAATGATCAGGTTTTTTTAGTCCACTTTTTAATGGTGTTCCTCTTGTCAAGTGCTTGTTGCTGCTTGAGTTTTGCATCATTGTCAGTGTAAGAAAACTTCCCTCTGTTCCATCAGCCATGCAAATAATGCAAAATAGTGATTAGTAGTAAATATAGTACAGATCTGGATGTAGGGTCACTTGGTATCACCTTCCCATATAACACTTTCAAGTTCTGTTTTTTCATTAGTTTGATTTCCATGTAAATAACAGTTTTCTAGGCAATGGTAACATCACACGGGCAGTGTCAGAAGCCTCGCTGAGGGTATCAGACACAACTTCCACCTCTTGCCCACTACTGGTAAATCTTGCCGCTCTGGATGAAAAGATTTTTCTTTTCTGGATGAAAAGAACTTCTGTTGACTGGTTATAATTTACTCATGATAAATTGTTGTCTGCTACTTTCTTCGCCGCCTCCTGCTTGCAGATTGTTTAATCACATGTTCCAGAACAAAGTTCAGAATAATTAACCTAAAATTTCCTAGGTAGTTTTCAACACCTCTTTCAAGAGTAAAGAGTATTCATCTATTGCAGGTTCTCAAAAATAAATACTAATGCCAAGGAGAACACTTGAGAGAGAGAGAGACAGTTCCAAACTATTATAACTGAAATTCTTGAGTTGCACATCACTATTTGTATTGAGCTAGGTAAGAACGGTGTCATACCAATACCAAAATTAATGTTGTTGGTGAATTGTCTTTCACACGGAGACCTTCTGCCTTGAAGCTGTTAGGATAAGGACTAGTGCTAGAACAAATCTTCCTTCAGACTATCACTTTGAAAGTTTCAGGGACTGCTGTTTGGGAAAATTGCTGTGATAAAATAAGAGCACAAACTTTAGATCATCTGCAAAAACAATTTCCATCTTCTATAGTGGTGCAAAAGAGAAGTAGGTTTGAAAATTTTTGCCAATAGGACGATAACTAACACAGTGGAAAGGAGTACAAAAGCTATTTAGGTTATCTGTGATGGTTTGTATTTCTTACTGAAACGTTGTCTTTGGTGTCTGTGTTTATATGTATGTGTGTGAGCACGTGTGAACACATCAGATACTCTTCTAATAGAAGATATAGTGAAAACAAGCAACAATAGAAAATAGTGACCAAATATTTGAAAATATTCTTTCAACAAGAATAGTTAAGAAATATGTGCAGGATTAAATTATGGACAATTAGCACAGGTATTCTCAGTGAATCTCATCGAATCATAGAATTGTTTAGGTTGGAAAGACCTTATGTCCCATCTAATTCTACCAAGTCCACCAATAAACCATGTACTATCATATCTACACAACCATTAAACACCTCCAGGCATGGTGATTCAGCCACCTCCCTGGGCAGCCTGTTCCAAAGCTTTGATGAGCCTTTCAATAAAGAAGTTTTTTTTTTCTAATGTCTAATGTAAACTTCCTGAGGAACTAAAAGTGCTATGCCTTTTTAAAACAGTGTGGACTTGACTGCAACTATGAAGATTTGACTCTGACCTCTTTCTCTCTCATGTGCACACATGCATACACAGATGCGACCAGTAGTACAGTATTGTGGAGGTGACTTGATTACAAATACGCTCATTGCAGCTGTTTTAAATGAGATGAAGTTGGGGAGCAGATGCAGAAATAGGTAAGTAATGCTGCATTCAGTCAGTTGAGTCTCATCAGGTCTCATTAGCTCAGGCTGTTTCTGAAAAGCACTGTGCTGCTGAGCTGGCCCCTGAAATTACACAGTGGTGCTCACACAGTGCTCTACATGCATCAGTTAAATCTATCTGACCTAAACTAGCTTTTTGCTGAACCAACTGTAGTGCTTCTGCCCCATGTTGAATTTAATCCAGAACTGTGGTTAAATCATCCATAGGTAATTGAGAATTGACTGCCTTTCTGGAGTGTGCAGCTCAAATAATCATAAGCTCCTCTCCTACATATCACTGCTTTTCCTATGCCTCCATCCCCTACTTCCCATGTCCTTATCCTGCTGTTCACTCTCATTCATGTTTTTCCATATTCCATGTACATGCTTTCATGCCTTTGTGCTCATGCTCAGCTGAAGCATTTGGTGAACAATTGTGTTGTAAGGAATCAGTGTGGGTGCTGGAAAACTATTCTTTCTTCCAGGGTATTTATGTTCAGCTTGCAGAGATGGGTCTGATCCCCTTGAGTCTGGGGATTTTGCATTAAAAAGTTGGGTGAACGCTGCTGGGGCAAATGCTGATTATTTATTTTGTTCAGTGTGACAACTAATCATGCTTGGTGAACGTTCAGGGTTTGAGTGGCTGTTAATCTGTGGATAGAGCTTCAGTTTGTAGGTAACTCAATACACATACCCTCAGCCAGAAATTCTGTGCAGCTGTGTGCAGGTATAGAAATCTTACTTAATGTATCTCTTATGTGACTTTAGTTGCTCGTGGTAGGGACCAGTCCTACAAAGGAGTAGCTTGTAAGATCTTATTCCTATGTGCAAAGTCTCTTGTGCCACAGAAGAAAGTACGAAACATTTTCTTTTGATCTACGGTGACATTAAAAAGCAATAAATCATCAAGCCTCGAGAGAACTACCTTGGCATACACAGTGAATCAGTTGTATTTGTTATTTCTTAATGCCTGCACATCTGCAGCAGTGAGTAATTAAAGTTTGAAAAGATGATAAAATTTTTCAAAGTGATCAAGGTATTTCCAATTTTTTAGGGCTATATTTGATTTAGTTTTGTTTTGTTTTGAAAAAAATATAGAGGTCACTTAGATGTAGTGTTGGGGGGATATGCTTTAGGAGTGAAGTTGTAGAGTAGGGTTGATGGCTGGACTTGATGATCCCAAGTGTCTGTTCCAACCTGAATGATTGTATTATTCTAGGGGTGACATTAAAAGAAGTAAACCCAACCTCATTTACACACTAATCTACATCTGGAATACAAACAGGAAAAAATGACATTACAGCAGTTATTCCTCTTCCAGGAATCTGTCTCTTTCTGAAAATGTTGAAGTACTGCTTGTATGTCTTCTCTAATGCCCTACACCACTGCTTGTGGTCTTGAACATCTTTGGGGTTCTCCTTCGACATCACCCAAACCAAAATTTTAAATGTGTAACTTTAGGCACCTGTACAACAACCATATAACAGCTGTCATCCTCCATTCTTCTTGTACCCATCCTCAGTAAAGCAATCCAGTCAGGTTGCATTTCCTTTAACAGCTTGCTCCTGGTGCTATTTGCTAGACCCGTGTTCTCATTACTTTTGTGCTCTGAACTTTCTGGTACAAGGCACGTACTGAGAGCAAAAGGAGGGTCATGGGTGTAAGACTGGTGTCAGTGCTACTGCTACAACGAATAGAAATGATCAGCCAGTGATGTTTCCATAGTCCTTCTGAGTTTATTGAGAAAACAGCTTAAACCACACATCAGAACATGCTGAGGCTGAGCTCCTAAACTTGTCAGTGCTTCAGACTTTTTTCTTAACCAAAATGTATTATTCTGTCATGGATAAATAAACTGATGATGCTTTTAGCTGGTTCATCAGGTCTAAGAGATAATGGCATCTGTGCTCTCTAATGTGTAATAATTCTATTTTATTTCTTAGTGCCGTTGTTTATTCCTGCTTGTATGAGCCTCAACCTGTTTTTCTAGAGAGTTCTTCAAATCCCTTGGATCATGGTTACAATTTATGTCTTTGCATTTTCTAATGCTCAGTGAAGGTCTTTAGAGGGGTACTCTGGAGGGATAAAGTGGAAACAACAGAAACAGCAGCATCCTAAACTCTGTTTTCTTTTGTTAATAATTAATAGCTGACAAAAAAAAAATTTCTTCAAATACAGCTCTCAAGAAAAATCTATCTTGCTTTGTCTGGTGGAAAAAGCCACTGTATCTGCATACATCTATGTGGTAATGTTTATAAATATGTAAAGGTTGGGTGTCAGGAGGATGCAACCAGGCTCTTCACAGTTCATCTAATGCTAGGATGAGGGGCAGTGGGTGTAAGCTGGGACAGAGGAGGTTCCACATCATTATGAGAAGGAACTTCATGGTGAGGGTGCAGGAGCACTGGAATGGGCTTCCCAGGGAGGTTGTGGAGTCTCCTTCTCTAGCGAAATTTAAAACTCACCTGGACATGTTCCTGTGTGACTTCATCTAGGTGATCCTGCTGTGGCAGAGGGATTGGACTGGACAATCTTTCATGGTCTCTTCCCATCCCTAATGTTCTGTGATTATGTGATAAGTTTGAAGAGAAGCAGTAAGGTCAGAAAGTTGAATAAGAAAAAATTGCCAAGATACATGCATTTTCCAGCAGCATAGGCTGTAAAATACCACCCAGTTTTGCAGGCTGGTGTTTGCAAAAAGTCAGTGACCTCAGTCTGGAGCCCTTCCAGGATTTAGCTCTTGAAGAACTGCTTGTCACAGCCTAGCAACATTTTAATTTCCACAGGGAGATACAAATCATTAATTTTTAAAAATGTAACACATTTGGAAGCTCTTATTTCCACCTCCCAATATGGCCTTTCCGTTAAACTGACTTTGTTATGGTAGGAGGGAGGGGGAGTGCTGGAGACAGGGTCCAGATGCATCTTAAGAGACTCCTAGTTAATTTGGGTTTTCTGCCCCTGGGGAACTGACTGCATCAATCCTCTGCTTATCCTCTATATGGTGCAACGTTATTTTGCACCTTTCTAGGTAGTGAGTAAAAAGTGAGAATATCACAGATAAGATAATGGTGAAGTTTATTGTAGCTTCAATTTGTCAGGAACATTTATTATACTCAAAAGCAAGTTTAATAGTATCTCCTCTGTTTTCACCAGACTGCGATGCTCAAGCTCATTGCCCCTCAGGCCGCAGTTAGTCTTCAGTTACAGAACAGAAATCAGAGGAGGGCCATTAATTTCGAAATTTATTTTCCTAGGTTCCATCTTTGTTATTGCAGAGGCCCACTGAAAAATCAGTATCTACTTGCATATAGCTCTTTGTGTGTATACGCTTCCATAAATATACATATAATTATGAGTTCTTGCTTTTATTATTGGAACATCATTTAAATTTGCCAGTGATACTTTCTTTTCTATTTATGTCAGGTATGTTTCTGAAGCTATCAGACAGTAAAACTGTGCTTGCTGCAAAAGAAAACTGGTTATTTTTCTTCCACTGAAGTAGAATTCTGTGGCTCTTGTGGAAGTTAATCAATGTCTGCACCTTCTGCCTTGAGCAATGGTTCCAAATGAAATACGTTAACTGTTCGTAGCAAGAGTTTCCCTTGTCTGAACAAGAAATAACTCCAGTTTGTTACTTAACTTGATGCTTAAACAGTGCTGCCATTCAGAAACATATTTAAATTAAATTATATCTGTGTGAGGGAAAAGGGAATCAGGTAGGACTGATACTGACTTAAGGAAACAGGTGTTGAAAATTCATCTCAGCTAAGTTTGCATTATAATCTAATTGAAATGATATTGAAAAAATCTAATGTCTCATAGATTAGTAGATTTTAAGGTTAGAATAGTGAGACCTCACCTGGAGTATTGTGTCCAGTTCTGGAGCCCCCAGCACAAGAAGGATGTAACTAGACTAGAGTGTGTCCAGAGGAGGGACACTGAAATGATCAGGGGAATGGAGCATCTATCCTGTGAGGACAGGCAGAGAGAGTTGGGGCTGTTCAGCCTGGAGAAAAGAAGTCTCCAGGGGGACTTTCTTTTGACCTTCCAGTACCTGGGGGGGGGGCCTACATGAAGGCAGGGAAAGGTCTTGTCAAGGAGGTTGGTATTGATAGGACAAAGAGCTGTGGGTTCAAGCTGGGAAAGGATAGGTTTAGGCTGGGTATTAGAAAGAAATCCTTCAATGTAAGGGTGGTTGGTGGCTGGAATGGGCTGCCTGGGGAGGTGGTGGGGGCCCTATCTCTAGAGTCATTTGCAGTCAGGCTTGCTGAGCCTGTGAGCAACCTGATCTAGGCAGAGTTGTCCCTGTGTAGGGAGGTTGGACTAGATGACCTGTAGAGGTCCCTTCCAGCCTAGAACATTCTATGATTCTATACTACTTAACCACAATCGGTGAGATTTGACATAGGGGTTCCTCTGCATTGTCTTCAACATTGTGTCTGTCTATTAAAAAAACAAAAGACTGTCATGTTCATTGACACAGTCCTGTTGATTTAGAATCTCTTACATTCTTTAGTTATCTGCTGTGATTTTTAAGTGCTAAGAATTTACAACTTTTCAAGTTGAACTTTGCTGTCTTCAATTTCCAGCCGAGATATCTTTTTAACATCGTTGTTACCATAATTAACAATTACTTTATTAGTAGAAAACTGTCTTGGATAGCCCTTAGCATAAGCAAATTTACACTATATTGACCAAGGGTTGGCACTATAAAGTGCAGGAAAGTCTAAAATGAGGCATATTTGTCAAATATAGCCTTGACAGCTCTGCTGGCATGTGGCTCTCATTTACTCTGCTCCTTCAATTTGGCTGTTACCTAGAAGCTAGTCCAGCCTGCTATGAAGAAATTTAAAATCTAGTACCCATCTTCAGAGGAAACCCTCTTCTTGCCTCCCATAAGCAGGTGGTTGTTGTTCTCTATCAGCATATCAAAAGACTAGTCACTGGAAACAATGGAAGAAGAACAGAGAATTTCTTTGTATGATGGCAGAGCAGTGGATATGGTCTATCTTGACTTCAGTAAGGCATTTGACACAGTCTCACACAGCATCCTTGCA
>JAOXOE010000001.1:75150558-75199429 GCA_028565055.1 Phoeniculus purpureus
CCTATTAATGTTTATAAATATGTGAAGGGTGGGTGTCAGGAGGATGGCGTCAGGCTCTTCTCAATGTCATCTAGTGATAGGACAAGGGACAAAGAGTGTAAGCTGGTATATGGGAGGTTCCGTATAAATATCAGAATGAACTTCTTCCCAGTGAGGGTGACAGAGCACTGGAATAGTCTGCCCAGGGGAATTGTGAATTCTCTTTGACTGGAGACGTTTAAAACCCATCTGAATGTGTTCCTGTGCAACTTGGACTAGGTGATCCTGTTGTGACAGGGTGATTGGACTAGATGATCTTTCCAGGTCCCTTCCAATCCCTTATGATTCGATGTTCTTCACTGGGTAAGTCTTCAGGCCAGGCACTGAGTCAGCTTTCGTTGTCTTTCTTATCTCCCACTTTTCATAAATGTGCCTCACACCAGTCTTTTCTGGACACTGTTGGTCTGTTTGTCTTCTGTCAAACTGGTACCATTGCTCAGCAAAAAGTTGAGGAGTCCAGGACAGGAAAGAAAAAGTAAGGACATGGCCTTTTTACCAGGACACACATCAACCTGTGTCAAGGCAAGGAGTACTCATGTGTTTTTGCTAGTCATGCAGTGGGTGGGCATCTTTCCACACAGCCTACGCATGGCTGAGTTCTCTGCCGAGGCATCAACTCCCCACCTGCTTTTCACACTACAAAATAACAGGAGGACCTAACTCAGCTGCAGCTCTTACTTTAGCTACATGTAGTGATGCTCAAGTGCGCAACACTTACATCTGTTTCTCAACCTACCCCATGGCTTCTTACATCATGAAGAGCAGATTATAGTTTATGAGTGTTAAATATGAGATTTTCAAGAGCCTTGTGTCTCTCTGACACTACCGAGATAAGATGGTATTAATAATTCACTAACTCCTACTGGCAATTCTGAAGTTCAGATTTCCCTGTTTGAAATTATTTATAACAGTAAGTCTTGCCAGCCCAAACTTTCAATAACCCATTTTTAGAGTACACCACTGTTTTGTCTTCATAATCTCCACAGTCTTTTAAATAAAATATTTATCCTGGATTTGCAATATGCAGTTTATATATATATATCTCTCCTTACTTCCTTCAGTGTTAAGGAAATGCGAACATCTGAATGTTGCTTCAGCGTTATTTTTGGCCTTAATCAACTACCAAGCAAAGGAGCCCCCAGCACAAGAAGGATGTAGACAGACTGGACCATGTCCAGAGAGGGCCACTAAAATGATCAGGGGAATGGAGCATCTATCCTATGAGGACAGGCAGAGAGAGTTGGGGCTGTTCAGCCTGGAGAAAAGAAGTCTCCAGGGGGACCTTCTTTTGACCTTCCAGTACCTTAGAGGGGTATACATGAAAGCAGGGGAAGGTCTTTTCAAGAGGATTTTCACAGATAGGACAAAGAGCAATGGGTTCAAGCTGGGAAAAGGTTGGATATTAGAAAGAAATTCTTCGATGTAGTTGATGGCTGGAATGGGCTGCCTGGGGAGGTGGTGGGGGCCCCATCCCTGGAGTCATTTGAGGTCAGGCTTGTCGAGGCTGTGAGCAACCTGAGCTAGGTAGAGTTGTCCGTGTGTAGGGAAGTTGGACTAGATGACCTGTAGAGGTCTCTTCCAGCCTAGAACATTCTATGATTCTGTGAAATATGGGGTAATAAAAACTAGAAGTAGACAAAAGAAACCTAGCAATTCAAAGCAACAGAGGTTAAAACAAAAAGGCTGGAAGTGTACAGCCCGAAGAGTAAAACTTTTCTCAGTATGCTAGGTAGCAAAACTAGGTTCATTACTTGTACAGTTGTCATCTTCCAGAATAACAGTGAGACATGGATAAAGATAATTATACAAGTTACTCGATTTCAGCTAAAGCTATTCCAGAGCTGTTTCAACATTTCTTATCAGACATGGTAGATAAGGAACAGTCCCCCTTTACCACACACACACACACACACACTCACAGAGCTAAGAAATACTAAGTTTAGTGTCAGAAACATTTGATGTAATGCTGCTTTCTTTTTCAAAAGCAAATCCAAACAAACTAGATGAAATATTCTTTCTCCATTTTTTCCTTATTCTTGGAAAAATATATGGTGTTGTATAATACTGAGGAAAAACTTACATGGCAAATGATACTGTGCCAAACCATTTTATGTTACTCACTTGCTATTAATGGAGAAAATTTCCAGTAAAAGTAATCAAAGATTTCCAGAGGCTCCAGCAGAAACTGATGAAGTCATTCTGTAGGTTTTTTTTTTTTAGAGCATAAAATTGATTCAGGCTAATCTTTTCACTATAAAATTGGATAATTTGGGGAGCAACTTTAGTCAAGCCATCAGCTTTCTCCATGAAAATGTTAGTTATGTTCTTAAATAAAATTTAAAAAGGGATAACTTCTAAATACCTGCTTGTTTATATTTGTGCTACAATATTATGTCTACTCAGTACTGTTTCATGCAATGTAAACAATCTTCTGTTTAAAAAAATGTAACAAACGTATAACTTTGCTTTTGAAGTGTGCTGGCAAGTATACTTTTCACTGGATCAGTCTCAGGTAAAAAGTATTCATTACCACCATCAAGAAAAACCTAAATACACGAACAGAGGAAAAGCTCTGCAGCTCCTGCAGCTGGTTCACATCCATTAAGTTATTCAGTGTGATTACCTGAAAGGCAATAAGATACCCTAGAGCAGTACTGCCTGATTGTTTAGGTGCTTGTGCTTGATTGCAAACAGTAGTAGTGTTGAACAGCCACATTGTATGAGGGCAAAAGGCTGCCATTTTGTACACGGTTCCCATAGACTTAGACTTACTCTTGAAGCTATGATCCTGTTTGAGTCTTGACTTCATGGTTTATCACTGAATTCTTCTAATTGAATGGATCCCATTATAGCCTAACACCCATATCCTTCAATGTTGTTTCCCTTGTTAACATCTTTATTCCTTTATTTTAGGCAATGACTTAAATAGAATGAATTCCTTTTATCTGAATATGATTAATTCACAAACCATGAAAAGCTATAATATTTTCCTAGTCTCCTCTCCATCTTGTTTCTGTCTGATCCACTGGATAGACTACAGTCCAACCAGAAGACCCAGTTAGAATGAGAAAGCTGCTGATGGTTTGACTCTGTTTCTGCAAAATACATATGGGAAGCAGTATGCTTCCCATGTAGTGTCCCTCAGTTTGGTGCTTGTTTTCACATGGATAGTGTCCCAAAGAGCTGTCAGTGTGCGTCAGTGTTGGATGTGTTACTATGCATTATTTTAAAACCAGTAGGGTCTGCAAAAAATATCTCCATATCTTATTTAGCACATGGTAGCCACGCTTCTCAAACTACTTAGCATTTTTAAAGACTCTGGATTTTTGTTTGCCAATTATCCAGGAAAACTTGATAATTCAACTGCCTCTGCTGCAGTCCTGTTACACTCCATGTATTGTAGTGTAATGTGCCACAGTAGCTGTTAAGAACAACATACATTCATTTTTTAGATGCTTGGTTTTAGTATAACATTGTAGATATTGAAGTTTCCTTGAACCATGTGGACAACTTGCATCCTTTCTGTAAGTTAAACTTTCCTTTCAGGGATAGTGCTGTAAAGCAGAGGTACTGTGTTACAGAGTAGTTCAGCAAAACTGTGCTATTGTTAATGCCGCTAAACTCACAGACATACTCTGTGAAGATTTTGGAATTTCCACCCCCCTCTTTATATTCTGTTTTTCTTCTGATAAGGTGTGGGTTCAGAAAGTCCAAGTTGAGCAAGGTAGAACTACTCTGGCATCAGTGAGCTCCTTTGATCACTTTCTCCATCTGATATCCTTATGACATAGTTTTTATCTCTTTTATCATCAACTTCAAGCAACAGATGGCATGAATGTTTTAAATGAGTTTGAAATGTCTACAGCATTTTTAGTTCATATCATATATCCAAATGTAGCCTTGTTTAACTTCACATCTATTTAGCTGCCTCTAATATGCATTAACTGGACATCCCTCTACAAGGGACCCAGTGTGTGGCATGTTTACATCTCTGCAGCCTGTTTTACTAGTCTGAAATTATTTTCAGCTCAGGCTTTTATTTGCTTCCACCATTTGTTTCTATGGCTAGGGCACATCTTGCCTTGCTGGACCTGCTTCAAATCATATAACCTTTGTCTTGCAAAATATGTGTGTGCTATGTTTTCCCTTATGTCAACACACATAAGGTGGTCTATAAGGGTGGCAAAAAACATCTAAGTGGGTTATTTTCTTTGCTACAGAGATCCTTGGAGACCTTGCAATAACTGCTGCTGCAGTCCTTTTTTTTATGGGTAGATTTGTAGCAGGGGAGGAAGACTGAAAGAGTGAAATTTATCCCAGCTCCAGCCATCACTATCACTTTATATTGTTGATCAAAGCATAAAGATTCAAATCAAGTGCTCCTCATTCTGCTAGGTTTGGTTAGTGTACATCAATAGCATGTAGCATTTTTCACTGTCGTAACTTCCTAATACAAACAACAATTATTAATTAAGCAACAGTTCTCAGACATTTGCATTTGTTTTTTCATGCATCTAGTGAGACACCTGATGAGCTGTCACTTGTGGGTTTACCACAGTCTCACTGGTGGAGCTGATACAGTCACTAAGACCATCACTAAGAGCTCCTTAGGCAGTTCTTGAGTGAACCCTAAGTGGGCATAAAAAGATGTGTTTAGGAATAGTTAAGCTGCATGAACCATTCAGGCAAAAAAAAATCAAATCATAGTGTCCAATCTGGTAATGATTTCATTTCACTGACAGGTACCAATTAGCTAGGAACTCTGCATCTTCTTACTTTCCTAGAATTATACACGCTTTGAAGGGGAAACACAAAACAGCTAATAGCCAGAACAAAAGTTCTTTCAGAAAGAGAACTCCACTGTGTTACATTACTTTCATTATTTCATAATTTTATGTTTAAATGTAGGGAGTATGTAAATGATAATTTTCTCTCATTTTCCATTCCTGCTTAGTGACAAGAAAACAAATTCAAACTGTGCTTGGGAGGAATAACTTAACAAAGCCGATTTCATTATGCAGATGAATTGTAGGTGTTGCATAGCTGCATTTTCTGAAATGGTTGCCGAGCTTTTTTCCAAAGTTTATCTAGGTGTGCATGTAACACCTTATATTTAGAGAACCAACCATCCTTACGAAACTCAGCTGTTTTAAGTAAAAGTTGTCAGGGCTGTACATTTTGCTCAAGATGTAAGCACTTAGTGTTTTGTTTAAATTTAAGGTTTAGAATCTACAGTTTTTCAAAAGATGAGAAAATAATTTCCTCAATTGCTATTTAATGAAACTATGGTTTGTATAAGAAGATCATGGTGAGTTTGGAAGAGTGAATAGGTTCAAAAGAATAAAAATGTATCTTCCTTCTCACTTACATTCCCACGTTAATCATTCGATTGTGCTCTGGTGATCCACTAGTTCATTTCATTAAACAAGATTGGGGGTGCACCAAAACAAAATATCTTAGAGAGCTGGGAAGTTTTAGTCTTCAGCCATGGCTTATGACAAAAAGGTACTTTCAGTTTGTTCTTAATGTGGAAGGCCTTCTCTAGATTAACTGTTTGACCATTTTTAATTAATTAATTAATTAATTAATGTTTTTAATCATTCTCTGTTAGAATTCTAAACAAATTTTAAAATTTTAATTAATTAGGTAATAGCAAAGTATATGCAACTGGAGTTGTAAATGAACAGATAAATTGTGATGACATAGATGACTAAAGAGTTGTTGGCATTCATAGGTATATTGAAAGAAAATACAGGTCTTTTGGGGTTTAAAGAGGTATTAATGTAACCATGGTTGTCACTGGTCCTTTGTTGCATGCCCATGTTGAATTACATTTATTATTAAACACAACTTGATTGATTAAAATGTGATTAGAATTTGCAGAATATATTATTGTACCTTTACAGAGCACTAGGAAAATTAGAGGAACGGAGGAATTAAATGCACAACACAACTGTTTGTTAAGAAAATAATTAAAACAAATTGTTTTAGCATAGCTCACTCTCTAAGACTTTGTACTTGTGCTTTTGTTGAGCTGACGGGGAATAGATAGATTTATACTTTATTTAACTTGAAAATCTTTTCATAGTACATTTTATTTTGGTCTAGCCTATTTTCACATTGCACAGTTTATCAGTGTGCTGGCATTCCGGATCATTTGGTCTGTTGTGTCTGCTCTGCCTCCACCAGGTGCCACTGTTAATGAGATTTTCTTCCCGTGGCTGTAGTCACATCTTCTAATAATTTCCACTTCGTTTTTGTTGGGTACCCAGTTTTACAACATTAAACATTTCACTGCTTTTGTTTCTTAGAAGTATTTTCAGGTATGAATTGATTCTAATTTTGGTTTGACTTTTGCACTTGGGGTTGGTTTTGTTTGTTTGCTGGTTTTAGATCATTTCAACTAATATTTTTAAGCTGTTAAATTTATTTTCCCCAAAGTCACATTTAGAAGTCTTCTAATCTGTCTTCATCAATGCACCTCTCTTCCTAGCATAATTAGCTGTGATTTTGTTACCCACAAAATCAATCTGTATGATTAGCTTGTCCAGTCACACAATATTTTGTAAATTTGATAATACCTTTAGAAGACCTTGAATGTTCCTGTTTACTTTCATGCTATAGGATCGCAGGAAGGTTGAGCAATGGTGTGTTTTAGTAGCTACTTTTATCCAAGTTTCCCTCAGGGTGTGTAAGTGTATGTGCAATGTAGGCTCTGTGTGGGATGTGTATTTCCAAGATTCTACCAACTGGTAAAATGGCATCGACATGATACTGTAACAACTTCATAACAATTTTAATTGCAACTATTTTGACAAATATAATAGCAGACTGTTTTGGTAAGGGTCCCAGACACTTTGTATTAAGTCAAAGAAAAAATATATTAATTTGAGGAATGTTTATTTTCTTTATTCTAAATGGGTTTCTAAGAGTATGAAAAAAAAAAGCTGCCTATTCTACGATCTTATTGTCTCATGACAGGTCCAAGAACCTTCAGTTCATAGAATAAGGGTTTCAAGAACAATCCCATGCAACACTATAGGCTTGAGGAACTGTGGCTGGAAAGCAATCTAGCAGAAAAGGACTTGGGGGTTCTAAATCACAGGCAGATGCATCTGAGCCAGCAGGGTGCCCAGGTGGGCAAGAAGGCAAATAGCATCCTGGCCTATATAAGAACTGTGTCCCCAGCAGGAGTAGGAAGGTTATTATCCCCATGTACTCAAGCACTGGTGAGGCTGCACCTTGAGAACTGGGTCCAGTTTTGGGCAGCTCAGTACAAGGGAGACATTGAGGTGCTGGAGCGAGTGCAGAGGAGGGCAACAAAGCTGGTGAAGGGCCCAGAGAGTAAATCTTACGAGGAGCAATGGAGAGAGTTGGAGCTGTTCAGTTTGAAGAGGAGGAGGCTAAGGGATGGCCTCATTGCTGTCTACAGCTATCTGAAAGGACATTGTAGAGATGTTGGTGCTGATCTCTTCTCACAGGTCATTAGTGACAGAACCGGGCAGAATGGTTTCAAGCTTCAACAGGGTAGGTTTAGGCATCAGGAAGAAATTCTTCATGGAGAGTGGTCAGGCACTGGAATGGGCTGCCCAGGTTGGTGTTTGAGTCCCCATCCCTTGATGGGGACTTAGATGTCACTTAAAAGTCACTTAGATGTGGTATTGGGGGATCTGATTTAGAGGTGAACTTGTAGTGTAGGGTTGATGGTTGGGCTCAATGATCCCAAGGGTCTTTTCCACCCTGAATGATTCTAAGATGTTCCTCCTGACCTTTCAAAATTACATGTTATTAAATCCAGCAAAAAAGTAATTTTATTTGCATTAAATGGCAGAGGGAGTGACTTCCTCACAGTCCATGTATGGAAGAGATTGTTGTGTCCCTGAGGGAACAGCAGAGCTAGCAGGGTTAATTTTAAAGGGACATTACTATTTTTCCTGAGTGTCATTGCAGATGAGTCTTGTGGGTAAATCTTTCTGCAAGTGCTTAGGCATACGTCAGTTCCATTCTCTCCTTTTGGTGCTGAGCAAATCCTTCCTGAACAGTCCTCGCCTGTTGCTTGTTTGTTACTAGATTTCTTAGACGTGAAGATTCATGGTGCATACATTTACTGGTACAGCATTGAAGGCCCAGCTGGAGGCTTAGGCTGGATCAGAGAAATTATTCTCCTATTCAATTTATCAAATATAAATATTACATTTAGGAAACATTAGGGACAGTTTAGAGTTACTCCTGACATAGGAGAAACTTCATTTACTTTTCCTCTTCTGAACAATGTCCAGGTAGTGAAAGGAGAGAGAAAGGGTAATATTAGCTTGGAGGCCACACGATTACCTGATCACATTGTTCATGTTTTAATATTCCTTCTGCGCAGTCAGTTTTGGCAATGTGTATAATGCAAATGTTGTTAGGCTGCAGTGGGGCTACTTTTCCTGTTACAAAATTCATGCCACACATTAACTTGTTTTCCTAGAAAATGGAGTTTTGAAGGTACATGGATATCTGGAGGTAGTAACTGCATCAGTAGATTTTATTTCTTTTCTTGAGTGCTTTCACTAAGGAGAGACTGCTAATGAGAAATTTATTCTTTGCTTAATTATGCAAGCTGCTGCTTTAACTGCCTGTCTCTGTATGCAATCCAATCAATACATAAGTGAAAAAACCATCATCCAAACTTCTGGGTGATCTTTAGACAGCTAGTTGTAATAGATTTTCAAAGAACTTCTGATACAGAAGTTAAAGGCATGAATTTCACAGGGTGCAACTAGATGTGTATCTTGAAAATTACCTTTTTTGTCTGAAGAGTTTGTAACTGAACAACAATGAAACTGTGGAGCTTTTAGCCTGCTTTTGATGATACATGCAGCAGCTACTGGAAGTTATATTCTTGAGCTTTTTTTGTTAATCTCATTGAACAAAAATAAAATAGATATTGGGTTTTTATCTGTCACCTTCAATTTGGTGAAATTATGTACCTCTAATCGCAGATTAGAAAGCCAAATTTAATAGCAGTCTCTGCAGGTTTTCTCTATACCAGTACAGTCAGTGAATAACAGCCTGTAAAACATGATTGCTTTAACAATTATGGTTAGGGTGGAGACTTTGAAGACAATAAAATACTCGGGAAATCTGAGTACACATGTTAAGGTGAGTGTGTTAACAGGTGACCTAACAGCTGTCCACATAAAAAAACCCTGAAAAATAAAAATCCTCCTCTGACCTCTTTGTTGTTTTGATAGCAGTTTTCTTGTACCTACCACAGTTCTGGTCACTCAAAATCTTAGGCATAAAAAAGTGACTTATTGATAATTTGCTGATAAATATTGCTACTTTCAGTTCCAAAGACTAGAAACTCCAATAACCATCATTTAGAACTTGAGATTTGAAGTTGCCAGATTTGGTCAATGTCCTTTAAATACATGTTTGGACACTTCTCATCTGGGAAACCATTGAAACAGATTCCTTGATTGCTTTTCCTTAATCCTTCAAAAATAAGTTAAGCTATCTGCAGAAATCTTATATGCCCTACTTTGCTCGAGTTCTCATTTTCATTAGAGCTAAAGCTATTTTATTTCAGTTTTTATTAGTTCCTAAAGACCGGGAGTCATTATTTTGAAGCTCATCTTTTTCCTTCTGAGAAATGTTAGATCCACTTCTTACTTTCTAGTCTAATTGCCTGAGATTTATGTATCTGCTTGACTAACATGAATTTTTGTGAGTGTTAATTACTTTTCTATTAGGCAAGGTGTCAGGACAGCAGCAGCAAAATTAACAGTCTCACAGTGTCTTTAAACCTATACATAGTAATTAAACAGTCTTAAGATATTAAAAAACAAACATTATTAATTAGACTTCACAAGTTACTAAGAATGTTCTGCCTACTCTGCTAAGAATCAAACCCCTATATCCTTCTCAAATACACTGTTAAATCTCAGAGTATAGAAGCATACTATCCTTCTATAGCTTTAGAGAGATACTTTGGTGAGTTAAAAAATGAAGAATGTGTGTAATTTCATATGTAATTTTATAGGTTCTTTGAAAGATATTATTACAGGTTTCACTGGGCATTTTTATGTTGACAACAATATTTGGAAGGTCTAAACCAAAGCCTTTGTAGTATTTGAAACATCAAATGCTCTTTCTGCTTTAAATCAAGGTGGCACAAAAAAGTCACTATACGTGGTCTTCTCAACAGCTCTACATGCTTTTTTCTTTGTTTTATTTTTTGTATTTGTGTGCAACTAGGCAATACTACAGGATCTGGAGCAAAGACATCCTCAACTGGATGAACTAATAACTGCAGCACAAAATCTAAAAAACAAGACGAGCAATCAAGAGGCCAGAACAATAATCACTGACCGCAGTAAGTGGTGATTCTATTATTGTATGATGTTTCAGCAAATGTGGAAAATATTGTACTGCCTGATAAACAGAGCATTTTTCAGATGCTTTATGCTTTTGTCATGAGGAGGAGAGTTCCATCAGGAGACAGCTCTCACAGAAATTTTCCAAATTGCATATAGAAGAAATGTTATGTGAAAGTCAGTGAATTTATACTTGTCATTTTTCTCCTTGATTTCATATTGCTTGCCTTTGTTGTGGAAGTACATTGTTGAAAATAAAGAATGTACTACTCCCATCAGGATTTTCCAATATGTTTTTATTTTTATTTCTGAGACAAGTCTTCTGACAATAATTGCAGACTTTACATTAATATAGAACATAATTCATATAGAACCATAGAATGTTCTAGGCTGAAAGGGACCTCCACAGGGGACAATTCGACCTAGACCAGGTTGCTCAGAGTCTCAGCAAGCCTGACCTTAAATGATTCTGGGGATGGGGCCCCCACCACCTCCCCAGGCAGCCCGTTCAATGATCAACCACCCTCATATTGAAGAACATTTTTCTAGTATCCAGCCTAAACATATCTTTTCTAAGCTTGAACCCTTTGCTCCTTGTCCTATCTGTCGAAACCCTCTTGAAAAGACCTTCCCCAGCCTTCATGCAGGTCTCCTTAGGTACTGGAAGACCTCGTGTGAGTTGTACTCATGCCTAGATTTTGTTCTGTTGGAAAATGGCTGTTCCATTTTAGTGAAATTGCCTTCTGAGACAGATTAAATGCTTCTTTCTCATGTAGCAAAGATGGGAAACCAAGACTGCGAATCAGGAACGGTAACCACAATTACGTCTTACACCTGTGGCTAGCGGTGTGGTGAATATATTTTATGTGATGATTTCTTAGTTTTTATCCATAAGAATTCCCAAAATGATTAGTTGGTTTTGAGTTTAAAGTGCACAGGATTCTCTTTTGCTATGATTTCACAACTGTCTATGTTGAAACTGTCAATATTCTTGGCGGCAAAAGTGCAGCTTATGATGCAGCATATCATAAAGGGACATATAGGTCATGTCCCTTTATGTTCTTCCAAGTACGTCTTGCTGTAGTACAACATCTTCTAGCATCATCCTGTTGCTAGTGAAATAATTTTCAAGGAAACAAAACACTTATTGTCAGAAACATACAGGGTTTGCACTTTTGCAATGGTTGGGAGATAGAGTTTCATGGGGACCATTTTTGAGACCCATCTTCTGAGTCAGGAAACTGCATTCATGAAAATATTTTTTATGCTTAGATTGTTTATATTTGTACGATTGTAGGTAGTAGAAAACATTCAAAAGTTGTTACTTTTGATGATCATATTTCCATATAATTTTAAGATTGTATTTTCATGGTAGAAGTAATGCTGTTGCTTTACAGTGTGACATGTAAGGTTTTCCTGAATATATGCCAAATCATGGAATCATTCATGTTGGAAAAGAAACTTGGGATCATCAACTCTACTCTACAAGGTCACCCCTAAACCAGATCCCCCAATACTACATCTAAGTGACTTTCAACCACCACCTTGGGCAGCCCATTCCAGTGCCTGACCACTCTCTCATTAAGAATTTTTTACTGATGTCTATTCTTCAAGCTCCTGTTGAAGCTTAAAGCCCTTCCGTCTGGTTCTGTGGCTAATGACCTATGAGAAGAGACCAGCACCAACATCTCTACTATGTACTTTCAGATAGGGTCTCCCCTTAGCCTCCTCTTCCTCAGACTAAACAGCTCCAACTCTTTCCATCTCTCCTCATAAGATTTATTTTCCAGGCCCTTCACCGGCTTCATTGTCCTCCTCTGCACTCACCCCAGCACCTTGATTTCTCCCTTGTCCTGAGGTACCCAAAACTGGACCCAGTACTCAAGGTTCAGCCTCACCAGTGCTGAGTACAGGGAGACAATCACTTTCTTACTCCTGCTTCCATGTGACATACTGTCACCTAAAGTACTTCATTCAAAGAACAACAGTAATTTTAATGTTTTTGATCTATTTGGTTTTAGTCCCTTGTATATTGTATGAAGAACACAGATATTGATTTGTTTGGTTGACATAGGCCTACTGAATACCTGTATATCCCCAGTGCAGCTGGGTGTTCTAACTCTGTCCTGTCTAAGGCAGCTCCTCTGAAGCCCACATGCTCTACCATATGCCCACCTAACATCGCTGTATGCCTTGCTGCTCATGGTTTTGTCAGGTCCATCCCTGGGAATCTTGCTCTCAGCCAGAGCTGAACCCTCAACCATAGAACCTGTTTCACTTAACAGTTTTCAGCCTGTCTGTTCAACACATCTCTAGAGAGCATTCCCTCTCTTATACTTGGACCTTGCACAGGACCCTGCTTCAAGTCCTTCCTGACCACCTCACCCAACAATTGTTTCTCATTTCCTGTGGCTTCTTTCCTTTTAATGAATACAAATAAGTTACCATGGTGATGTCTTAGCACTTATTCGTACTCATTCTAATCTACCCAGTTTTATGGCCTGAGCATCAGCACTGTGCCGTTCATGCTTCTCTTTAGCAGCTGTGCACCACTCACACGTGGAGCCTTCCATAATGTTGCGCCATCAGGTGCCAACAGCACCTGATCCCATTGACAGAAAGGAAGTGCAGGGCTACACTGTGCTCTGTGATATAGGAGCTGATAGATTTGCCTAGGTCTAGTCCATTGGTGCTTCCTGAGAGGAAGCATGGGATTCCACAATTTCAGAAAGAAAAGACTGAAAAGATGTTCATTGTCTTGTTGCTCCTGAGGTGCTAGAAAAAAACCCAACACAATCATCTGTCTGCCATTGCTGAACAGATACGTTACAAATCCTAAATGAGACTTAGAGCTACTCTACAAGATAGCTGCATTCTTGCTCACAGAATGGATAAACATACCATCAACTGGAATTAAACCCCTAAAGGGGTAAGATATTTATATGATTTGAAATTATTTATAAAAACAAAGAATTTAAAAATTTTGTGCAAAATCAAGCAAAACAAAAGATACTCATTAGAGAATCCCCATGAAGTACTGCCAAAATTCATGTTTCGTGATGTTATTTTTCAACAGAATTGTCATAGTATTGAGTAGGTTTGGTCTTTCTTTAGGAAATAAATCCGGAAATTAAATACAAGCTCATAAAATGGTGAGACCTCACCTGGAGTATTGTGTCCAGTTCTGGACCCCCCCTAATACAAGAAGGATGTGGACATACTGAAGTGCATCCAGAGGAGGGCCACTAAGATGATCAGGGGAATGGAGCATCTGTCTTATGAGGATACGCTGAAAGAGTTGAGATGTTCTGTCTGGAGAAAAGAAGGCTCCAGGGGGAACTTTCTTTTAATCTTCCAGTACCTGGGGGGGGTCTACATGAAGTCAGGAGAAGGTCTTGTCAAGAGGGTTTGTACAGATAGGACAAGGAGCAATGGGTTCAAGCTGGGAAAGGATAGGTTTAGGCTGGGTATTAGAAAGAAATCCTTCAATGTAAGGGTGGTTGATGGCTGGAATGGGCTGCCTGGGGAGGTGGTGGGGGCCCTATCCCTAGAGTCATTTGCAGTCAGGCTTGCTGAGGCTGTGAGCAACCTGACCTAGGTAGAGTTATTCCTGTGTAGGAAGGTTGGACTAGAAGACCTGTGGAGGTCCCTTTCAGCCTAGAACATTCTATGATTCTATGAAAATGGAATTATTTCCTTTGAACTTTTTATCCCCACCCTTACTTCATTATCTGTGTGAAATTCCAGGAGCTTGGTATAAAGCAAAATTTTTTTGCTTAGTATTGAGCAAAAAAACGTCAGCTCTGTAAAGTAGAGCTTGAGTTCTGTGTACATAGTGTTACAAGAATTAAATTTCTGTTTACTTTGTGTAAATCACAGTTTGTTTACAACTTCTACAGTAGAGAATAAGTAGGAATAATAATTAATTTTGAGGAAAAGGAGTTAAGAAAAAGCGAGGTAGCTCTTTTAATGTCCCTGATGAAATTATTCTATTCCTATGCTGGACAATAACATTCTTCTCTACATAATGCATCACAGCTCGAAAACACTTAGCTTTTCTGCATATGAAAATGTTGTTTCTTTAAATTGAATGGGTTTATAAGCAACTTAGAATATAATAAAGTAACTAAACTTTGGAAATGCCTTTTATTTTCCATCAGTTCCTATGTATAGAACACATAAGAGCTGGTAACAAGCCAATACAGAAATATACAGAGAGGTAATAAAAACAGATTTACTGTCTTAGAATCAGAAAGCCAAAGTAATTCCAAACGCTACTTTAGATCTTGCTGGATCCTAGAAATGTATGAAACTTTAAATAACAACTCTTTCTACTGCTGCGTTCACACGCATTCAGAAGATAACAGTGAATAACCTTTCTGTGGTTTCACTTTGCTAGTAATTTATATCCAGATTTTGTAATGAGGTTTCTGGCTGTGTAAGTGATAGAGGACACATAAAAATGAATATTTATAGAACTCTATGAAGAAATAATCTCTTACTGACAAAAGAATCTCTCTTTCAAGATTATAAGAAGCCAAAATACCACACATCTTTCTTTAACAACTGTGTGAAATGTAGTGAACTGTCAAAATTAACTTAATTAAAAGGTTAATTAAGTTCTATTACATTAAATACATAAATAATAGTAATAAATACCAGCATATCAGTAACAACTATTTTGATCAAGTATTGCACATTGGGACCAAATCTTTCCTTTTGAAATTGGATTTGGCAGTTTTTAAAAACCCAAGTCCGCAAACACATGAATAATTTATGGCAGAGGTCTCAGAAGAGATATTTTTATTTTGTCCTGTGTTTTTTGTTTATCTGTGGTTTTTATTTTTTAAAAAGAAGATCTCTGTATTATTATTGGTTATAGGAGGGCTGCACTTGGACTAATCTGAAAAGCATTTGAGAGTGTCTATGCCACTCCATAAAAAACACCTTTATTGAATAGTTTGCAGTGTTTGACAGTTTTATGGCAAAATCATCAGCTTGTCGCCGCTTGCACAACAAAATGCATGGAAATTCCACCGTGAATTACAGCTGTACTGTTCCTGACATCTTAATAAAATTGCCATCTCCTTTGTACTACCATCCATGTGGTTTTCCCCTATTGCATATAAATTAAGGTTCACCACTCAAAAAAGCAAATTCATGCAATCTGGAATTTGCTATCCTGTAGTAAAACATCTAGTTACCAGGTCTGTAAAAAAAAATGTATAGAGATAAGTGTGCTTCTATACAGATTGCCCAGTTGTCTTGATAGTACATTTGATCTGAATTAATAAACCCCAGTATTCTGTTCTCTGGATTCCACATTATTCAAAAAGTTTTCAAGTATCTGATTAATAGATTTCCTCTGACATAAGTTGTAAAGTTTAATCAGCCTGATGTACTTCTTTACAGCTGAAACCTTGTTTCTCCTGTGAGAATACTATGGCATGGAAATTAAGGGAGGAAGAAACCATTTGTCATTAAAGAAAGATCAATGACAACATAAAACTATAGTTTTGAAGGGGACAACATGCTACTGAGAAGACTTCCTCATTTGAAATCATTTCCTTGGCACAGATTTGCTGCTACAGCATTTATAAGAAAGTTATGGGACATTTTAGAAGGAGTAAGAAGTTATTTTGGAGTGCTGGGCAGAGTGGCCATCTAAGAATGGAAAATAACATGCCCCAGAAATGTCTGAGTGATGGTAGAATTACAGCTGTATATCTCTTCTCAACTACATATACTAGAACATATGGCTCAGTGGACAAAGGGCAGGATCTTAACTGCTTCCTTCAAGTGTTTTAGTTCTCCTAAAAAGGATGCGAGGCTACAAGTTCACCTTCCTCTACTCATGGTTATGTTCTAGAGTAAAAGTGGCACAGGATTTTTGTTAGCTCCAGAGCTGCTAAGTCTGTTACATGATGTCAGTGCTGATAGCTTGCACAAAGCTCACAACCCTAAAAAAAATTTAATGACTGAACTCTATGTTGAGTGGTGATTCAGGTGGAAAGACGCTGCCGTTCTAGACCGAGTACTTTTAAGTAGATAAGAATATTCTGTGTTCTTAAAAAGCAGTCTGTTGGAGAACAGACACCTTGGGTTGCTGTGTTGGATAGAGGCATTTAATTTTTTCAAATCATAAGCATTATTAACATTTTGGCATATATGCTCCAGAATAACTCAAAGAGCAGAATGGTTGACAAAAACCATTTATTTACCTATCAGTAAAATATGACAACAATGTGAGCTCTCTGGTAATGGTGAGATCGTGAATGGCAAACCACCCTGCATAAAGAAAGCATGGTTTGGTGGGGGAATCATTTACACTAGCAGGTACATGACATGAGCAGTTGAAAACTTGAAAGATGTGGGATATACCATCCTGACAGAAGGAAAATATACTTCCCGCTTTAGCCGAGAGAAGGATTTGTTTTGGCACTGTGTGCGAGCTGGTGTTTCAGTCTGCTCAGTATCTTTTTTTAATGTCTGATCATTATTTAGGGACCAAGTTAATCTATTGATTATTATCGAAGTGGTCAGTCAGAACATAGACCAAAAATATCTTCTAATTTATAGTGCCAAGAAAAGTCAAGCTTACTTAATATTGTGCTACTTACTCTGCTGTTTTTGAAATGTTTGGAGAGTGAGATGATAGAAGTGATTTTAGTAAAAGGGCCAGAGCATATGAATCTTGAGCCGCCCACAACTGTCAACCTACCCTATCACAAATCAGATGAAAATAAGTGGGCAGAGACAAAATGACAGAAAGCCCTGTTTACAGCCAGTCAGAAGGCAGTTCCTTCCCCTAGTACTATTGTCTGCTCTCCTACTCCTTAAGCCCTATTAGCAGTGTTGTTAGGGGCATCTTTTCCTTCTTCTGTGTTCAAGACTACCCATATTGTACCAGACAGGCTTTATGTAAATGCCTGCCTTTGTTCCTGAAGTCTTTGTGAAAATCTTTAACACTTACAGAAATCTTCAATTTTAAGGTGACTTCTGGTTTTTAGTTTAATGAGATAAATGTCTCAGTATCTCAGAAAGAATCAAATGTACTTGTAGAAGTATCACAAGCAAAATGGAAGGAAAGGTGAGGAACTGCCATGTCGGGTGACACTGCAGATCCTACTCATTCACTATGTTGTCTCTGAATTGTTACGACCATTTCCATCTGAAGAATATTTAAGAATTCAATAGAATGCAAGAAAATGCAAGTATGAAGTAAATTGAGAGTATTTCTGAGGATACAAAATCTCTTAAGTTTCATGTCTTCAACAATTAGATATTACGTCTGATAATAAGACATGTCTTAATATAATTAAAAAAACATTTAACTGATTAAAATTGCCAAGATTTTGCAGTTCTTTGGGAAACCAAGCGCCAAGCTATCTTAGAGTTTTCAATACTTTTAACAGAATTTAATCTGAGACTTCCTATTTACCGTGTCACCGCAAAACAATCAAATCTGCTCTGAGTTTCATTTGATTTCAAAATAGGATTCAATCGCATGTTACAAAACCAACAATGATGTGAAATGCTGTAAAACTTGAGAATATTGAAAAATGAACAATAAATAGTTTTACTTACATCTTGTCAGTGGTAGGTGGAGGTTCCCCAGGCATCCCACACATCCTGGCTGGCCCTACTGGCCCAAGGAGGCAGCCAGAGGTGCACTGCTGTTGCTGCCCAAGCTGACGCAACAGGTCAGGCATCTGTCAGGCTTCACGTAGAGCTTGCAGACCTTTTCCTGAAAATCATAGGGACTCCTAGAGGTCTATTTTTATCTGTCCTCCTGTGCTTCCTCCATTTTCTCTCCTCCTCTCTCCCCCAGTTTAACATTTATCTGTGTTGCTTCTACCCTTTCTCTCTCTGCACACACAACATCATTGCACTAATTTTTCACTCTGGCTATGTCCTCTTGCCTACCTCTTTCTAGGACTTGTGAAGGCTGCCATCACAATTGAGACTAAGGCTTTATCTGTAGCCCAGTCATGCAGGGCAACGGTGTCAGATTTAGAGATGGTTGCACAGGAGTACTCAGAAGCAGTGTTTTCACAGCCTTGTACAGAAAGTTTCCCATTCGTTTTCTGGTTGTAAGGTGAGACAACTGGATAAAGAAATTAGCTAAAGACTAGCCCTTTTTTTAGATATTAACTACTTCTCTTAGACTTGATCTTGTCAACTTACCATTTGAGATATCTGAACCCTGAAGCAGTGCAGGTATGTGCCCCCATCTGTCTGCTTTCTGCTCAGAAATTCTGCCCATGCTTCCAGCATCACAAGCTGGAGATACCTCAGAGAGGACCAAGAGGTGTGCTGCTGTGAGCACTGAAGGTTCTGTGTTCTGATAGTTAACCATACAGGGCACCATTTGTCAGTGAGAAGTCACAGATTGCTTTAAAAAAATGGAAGTGCTTCATCCTTGAGATGAAGGCCAGGATGGAGTAATCTTATCTTCATTTAGCTGGAGCAGGACCAGGTACCTACATGCTAACATAACCACTTAGACTAGGAGTCAGTTTAGTTACATCTGTAATTTTAGATGATGAAAGAGGAGACAAGATGAGGATAACAAAAATCCCAGGCTATCAAGAGAAGTGCTATTACAAGTGATGGAAAGTAGAAAATGTTTGCAAAGACTGAGGCATGCTATTGCAATGAAGAAAGAAGGATTTTGCTTGCCTTTCTTGCAAATATATGATTGTGTCCAAGGAATACTTCCGTTTTCTTCCTCATGGTTTCACCCTGACGAACATGAATAGAATAGTTTGAATAGCAGATATGTAAACTGTAAAAATATTCTTTTTTCAATCCATGATGATACAAACAGAAGAGCCTCTGCTAGCTGAGTTGTGACCAATGAGTCAAAATGAAAGAAAAAGGAAATAACAAAAAATGTTCAGAATTGTTCAGAAATGAAGTTTTCAAAGGTGATAAAATTTCTTGTCCACTGGCATTTCATCCAGAATTTGATGGACAACATTCAATGTCCACAGCTATTTTAGAACTGTGTCAGCACAGTATATAGTCATTTATGCCAGACCATGTTTTTCTCTAGTAATTACAGAGCAAACAGGAAACAAAGGTCCTGCTCTGCAGAGATTACAAGCTAAATTTAGATGCCACATAATCAGTGATATCAGGGAAATGCAGATTTTGAGTAACAATGTGTCCCATTTCTTTCTAAAATGAATGCAATACAGAAAGAATGTGTATTGGGACCTGCAGTGGTTCTCAGACAATCTTATAAAGCACTTTGGATTCTGTTTGGCTTAAAGATTTTACTTTGACTGTCCTCAATGAATATAAATTTCTTACAGTTTTAATTTTGCTTGAGTCAGAAATAGACAGAAATGGTGTTTTTCAAGTTCAGCCTGAGTAAGTACTGGCTGGGATGTCGGAGAGGTCCTGAGAATTTGGTTGGTGGTTTCCTGTGCTTGTGATTTGATTGATTTCTTTATTTATGTAAAATCATCCTTATGGCAACTTATGAAATAATTTAGGTAATTGAAAGAATTTCATTTTATTACCTTTTGCAAAACCATAAATATATGAAAATGGTATCCCTGAGGTTATTAAATCTGTGTTTATTGGACAGCAGTGTTCATTGGATTGTGTCAGCCTTTATCATGCCAGAAAGGGAGGGAAAGATAAATATTTCATGTTCGTGATCAGCAGGTCTATTGTGTGATAGGTGAGAGAATGAGCCGTCAGAGAGACATCTGAACAATTCCTAGACGTGTAACAGCAAAGGACAGTAGATGCTGAACAGTCTGATATACAGTGATAAAACGGTGGTGTCTGGGCTTGGTGAATTTTAGAAACGCAAACAGAATTTTTTAAAAAGTTTTTGTCATTTTGCAATCAGATGGGAAGCGGCGTGCAGTAAACGCCTATGCTATGGGGATGTTTTGTGGAAGTGTCAGACTGTGTTTATCTTAGAATCATAGAATCATTAGGGATTGGAAGGGACCTCGAAAGATCATCTAAACTAAGCCCCCTGACACAGCAGGATCACCCAGACCAAGTCACACAGGAACACATCCATATTGTTTACTAGAAGTTCTAAGCCTGAAACACAGGCTTTAAGATGAAAGTACCTTCTCCACAGTAAGTCACTATAGAATCATAGAATTAGTCAGGGCTGGAAGGGACCACAGGATCATCCCCCTGCCATCGGCAGGGACACCCCACCCTAGGTCAGGCTGGCCAGAGCCTCATCCAGCCTGGCCTTAAACACCTCCAGGGATGGGGCCTCAACCACCCCCCTGGGCAAAACTTTCCTTCAGTAACCTGAATCCTAATATTCACATGCTTGTGGAATTCTTAACTGTGTTTTAGTTTCCTAGGCATTTTGGTTCTCGAAGAATGCCTGCAGTCTTGCCTGTATAGTTAGAGCTCAATGTATTAAAGGAAACCCAAAACAAATCAGTGTTCAGATGAACAAATGCAAACATGTTTGAAAAGCAGGTCTCAGCCTAAACTCAGTAGAAGTTAGTAGGCTGATGACATTAAAAATATGTGATGTAAATATGAATGCGTGATGGCAACACACAGCTATGTGGTAGTAAGCGTTCTGAAATTCATTACCTGTATGCTTCATTAAGTAGGTAACGAATTCCATGCATTTCAGGACTTAAACTATCTAAACTACCATTATGTTTCTGCATCAGTAAGTACAGAAGTCTATGAAAGCATTATCAGCTGTGAAAGCTGATGCCCTTTACTAATTCTAATAGCATTCTTGTTTATGTTCAGAGAAAGTAGAATATTAGTTCACTAATTTCACGGCCCATTTTTACAGGCAGGGAAGTAATATTTCCTCTGAAATAAGTTTTTCTTGAATATTTTGTAGATAGGTTGATTATTAAAAATGTCATCATCCTTGAACAGAAATTAGATTTGTAATCATAAATTGTCTTTCCTCTAGTAGCTTAAGTAACCAAAACCCTAGAATCACAGAATCACAGAACATTAGGGATTGGAAGGGACCTCGAAAGATCATACAGTTCAATCCTCCCGCCACAGCAGGATCACCTAGATCAAGTCGTACAGGAACATGTCCAGGTGGGTTTTAAATGTCTCCAGAGAAGGAAACTCCACAACCTACCTGTGCTCCGTCGCCCTCACCTTGAAGTTTCTTCTCACTTTCATATGGAACCTCCTATATTCCAGCTTATACACATTGCCCCTTGTTCTGTCATTAGATTGCACTGAGAAGAGCCTGGCTCCTTCTTCCTGACACTTGCCATTTCCGTATTTATCAACATTAACAGTGTCACCTCTCAGTCTCCTTTTTTCCAAGCTCAAGAAACCCAGCTCCCTCAGTCTTTCCTCATAAGGGGATGTTCCACTCCCTTTATCATCTTTGCGGCTCTGTGCTGCATTCTCTCAAGCAGTTCCGTGTCCTTCTGGAACAAAGGCACCCAGAACTGGATGCTATATTCCAGATGTGGTCTCACCAGGGCAGAGTAGAGGGGGAGGAGAACCTTTCTCAATCTACTAACTATCCCCGCTTCTGATCCACCCCAGGGTGCCGTTGGCCTTCTTGACCAGCAGGGCCCATTGCTGACTCCTGGTCATCCTGCTGGCCACCAGAAAAGAAATATTAATGGATATTTGGGCAAAGGTAAATGCTAAAATACCTAGTTACTTCTATATAACAATTACATTCCTTAAAAAGTAATAATTTTTTCTTATTAAGTTCTTTGAAAATTTTCTATAATATTAATTTGAATTACTTATGTATTCACTCATGAGTTAATCAAGTTGTTGTAATCCCATCACTTTAGTTTGAGTATCTTCTGTCAGTCTAAATATAATTTCTAAATCTAGTCTAACTCTTCATGATACTGTAATGAACATGTAAGGAAGTGGCTAAATTCAATGATGAAGTAGCTGTTTCCTCCATACAACAAGGGAAATGGAAAAAAGCCCCAGTATTTTAAAAGAAGATTAAATAGTTCCAGCAAAGACACATTTTGATTTTTCAGTTAGCACTATATTATTAACAAGGGTTATTTTAATGTCACACAGACATGAGAGTCATGCAGAAGAAAATAATTTAGGTAACTTCTGATGGTTTGACCATTTGCATCCTGCTCCTGATGGTCAGGAAAGAACCACTCAGCAGTGATAACCATAATGATAACCACCCTAAGTTCTGCCTGCTCAGTGACATTGACTGTGGTAGCCCATTTCTCAATAAATCATAGAATTATTCAGGTTGGAAAAGACCCTTGGGGATCATCTAGCTGAACCATCAATCCTACTCTACAAGTATAGAGAGGTATTTGAAGCTCATTTTCTAATCTGTCTACCTTTTATCCTAAAGAATAGCTGCATGTATATGCATATCCATATTTTAATTTTTTTGTACATTTCTACTAAAACTACATTTTTGACCTATTTAAGACTAAAACCTGAAGAATCATACTTTTCTTTTGGATGTCTATTTCTTGCATCAAAATTTTGCAAATTGTGTATTGCATATTAAAATTCAAGGTGCATCATGCGTACTATGATCTGTACCCTTTTTTTAATTTGGTGAAAAAATGACCATGAAAACTTCATCTGAGAGGTGATTTACATACGTAAAAACTCTTATAAAAACTTGAAGGACCTGTATTCCAAACAAGAAGCTCTTGCCTTTCTTTCTCAGTGCTCAGTTATGGAAATTGCTTTTTTCTTGTCATGAACAACTGATTTCTTTAGATGTGCTAGCACTACAGGTCTCTAACTCTCACTTTGTATAGCAAGGCATAAAGCATGCTTCACACGGCTGAAGAATTATTCACCTACTGCTTAGCGGAAACCACTTGAAAGCTCTCAGTTCATTCTGTTTGATCTGCTGCTTTCAAAGGAACAGTGACCTTCGTTACGTTGATCATATGGAAATGATATTTAGACAAAAGAAAAATAGATTTATCCTGGTGAAGCAAAGCCAAATTACACCGTGGAGTTGCAACAGTTTGAAGTAATCACAACCCAAAAGTGCCCCACTAAAAAATGAGGTTGTGAGGGTATGTGTTTCTACAAAGACATTTAAATCTCTTGAAACCTCTTCCTGCCTATGTTTTTCAGCAGCCAATTAAGGTAACATTCTTTCTTCCAAGGCTTTCATGCTTTGACAGGTGATTTAGGTGCATTTTCATTGTTCTTCATCGCTGCAGAAAAACAATGGAAGGCTCTGAGAGCGTCTTCCTCTTTTCCCTTGTAATACTTTTCATCTGTTCTTAGAAACCACCATATTGCACAGTAGTGCAGAGGATTGCAGTTCCTTCCCTGTCCCCAGGTATTATTAATTCACTTGCTTGTATGTAGCTTAATTTGTATACATACTTTCTGCTTTGCCTAATTTATTGTACGACATAGCCTGTTAAAAAAACTCGTTACACTCTTGTAATAATCTTTCTAGATTGTTTCTAGATTATTTCTAGATTATTTCATTTCTAGATGTTATAACTCTTGTAATAACCTTTCTAGAAAAACCTTCATAGCTTAATGGTAAATAAAAGCCACATCTGGCATCTTACTGGCATAAATTGCCAACTTCACATTAAGCAAGACATTCTAAGTTGCTGCCACCCCACCATTGATTTTGTAACTATTGGCTAAGTCCCCTCATCATGTTACTGACCATCCAGGAGATGCAGAAAAATGTCCTAGATGACACATTATTTGTGGTTTTTCTATGTTTAGTTGAAGTGTTGCTTTTAAGTTGAAGTGTCTTAAGGTCATTGTTTAAGTAGTATGATTTTTATAAGCCTCTGAAAAGGGTTATGAGAAATAATATTTTACAAGGAAAGATAAAGAAGGTCAGATGAAGCATAAATTAGTATCTGAGTAGGCTGAGCCTAGCTGTTGTCTACTGTGTGCTCTGTCCTGTCTGGCACCGCTCCATAATGATAGCCTGCAACAAGCAACTTGAAGGACACTCTAACTGTTCCTGTAACTCCTTAGGCACTTCAAAATTTTAAAAAGAAATATTTTATACACATCTTCAGAGGTGACTCTGCATCCACTGTTCAAACATTCTGTGTAGACCAGCGTCTCACAGATTCATGAAGAGAGGTGAAGTCCTTCTGTCAAAGGATGTTATACCATATGTTCGTATTGTTTACAGAAAACAGAGCCCAAACTGGAAAGCATCAGAAAGTCTTGCTTGCAATACATGGTTGTTGTGCCTTCAGAATGGTCTGGAAGAACAGCGCTTTCCCTCATAGTTAATTTTATCTCTGTTATGTAGGCAATAGCACTATTCAGTGGAAGAAAGGCGAAAGTCTAAAGAAAGTGCAGGAACATAATACATTTCTGTTTAAGTCTGTAATATCTAATTTTGCCACCATGCCTGTGAGAAATGAGACGATTACCATGTTTCGATTTGGAAAAACTAGTATGTGGTACAGCCACAAAAGTATAACTTAACAAAATTTCATATGCATTAGTGTATGGATTAATTAAAAACATATGAGGTAAGATGCACTGCATAACAGTTAACAATCCAGAACATTCAAGTAAAAGGGTTTTATGGGGCTGCAACTCCATCAGATATTAATTCACCCTGACTACTTAAAAGATGAAACTTAAAATGTGTACTTATCTGAGAAAACAATTTTGTGATGGTATTAAACTCTAGGGGACATACAGGAATAATCTCTAGGGAGATCATAGAATCATAGAGTGTTCTAGGCTGGATGGGACCTCTAGAGGTCATCTAGTCCAACCTCCCTACATAAGGACAACTCTACCTAGGTCAGGTTTCTCAGAGCCTCAGCAAGCCAGACCTTAAATGACTCCAGGGATGGGCTCCCCACCACTGCCCTGGGCAGCCCATTCCAGACATCAGTCACCCTCACATTGAAAAACTTTTTTCTAATATCCAGCCTAAACCTATCCTTTCCCAACTTGAACTCATTGCTCCTTGTCTTATCTGTACAAACTCTCTTGAAAAGATCTTCCCTTGCCTTCATGCAGGCCCCCTCAGGTAATGGGTCAAAAGAAGGTCTCCCCAGAGCCTTATTCTCTCCAGCCTATCCTCATAAGATGTTTTCATCCATGACAATGTTGTTGGGCTTGGACTATTTTTAGCATATCCTTCCCAAAAATACACAGGTTTTTTTGAATTAAGCATTTTTTAATATTACATCCTGTAGATACTCACTTTAGCTCTATGTATTACTGCATCTTGCTGTCTTCTGCTTGTGCTGCTGGCTCTTACATGCCAGCACTGTCTTATAGTTGTGCTGTGACTATGTGAACCACATTCAGACCAGGGCTGCGTTCAGTGCTGCAGCAGGTTTTTGTGAATACACTACAACAAACTCACCCACCAATTCCGTAACCTGTGATACCCAACACTGACAGCTGAAGCGGTTACGACCATTAGAACATGTAAAATATTTTCTTCTTCTTTGTGCTTTCATTCAGTGACAGCCTTTCTGCACAGCCATAGGACTGAGTACCCTTTAACATAAAGGTCTCGGTCACTATTGTTCTTTCTGCTACAAAGGGAGAGAGAGGGAACCCTTAAGACTCAAGAGATTCTGAAAAAATATGAAACTGTATGTAAGTCATTTTTCAGAACTAGCTAGATTTCAGGCTCAGTGTGTCTCTTCATCATGATCGTTGTTGCAAGATATAAGTAAATTGAAATGCTCAAAGATGCATATAAAACGGTTTTCATTTTTCTGATAAGAAATATCAGTGCATCAGCAGCTTTTTTTGGTAGCATGAATTATAACTGTGCACAGTTCTGCTGTTCTCCGCTTACATTCTGCAGCAGGTCACATTGCATTGGTCCCTCTAGTCTTTAATTCTATGCATTTACAGTGAAAAAAATACTTTTATTGGAAAAGTCAATATATTGGCAATGATGCTTTCGAAAAACACTCTCCTACAGACCAAAATGAGTGGGCAGTTCAGGTAATTTGTGGGACAAGGAAAATGGGGGCTTTCTGCCACACTATTTGCTTTTTTTGGAGCCTGTCCTGGATTCAGTGAACTTATCAAACTGGCATGGAGTCACTGCTTTTTTCATCTTTGCCTGGGCTAATTGTATCTCACAGTAACATGAGCTTCATTCCTCTTGTGACCGGCAGCTTCTTCTCAGGCTCCTTTTCCACTGCTGCTGGATTATAAATAACAGAGTAAACTCTTTTGAAGAGAGTTCTGTTTGTCTCATCAGTGATATGAACTCTTGACTGAGAGAAAGAGATTTGGTTTTGTTGGTTGTTTCTCTATTAAACCTAGAGTATGAAAAAAAGAGTATAAAATTTTCATTAATAAACAAAAATGAATCTTAAGCCAGTGGTCGCCTTCACTGAAATTGTTCCTTTCTCAATGTACCCAATCGATGACAACCAGATTGAAAAACAGTTATCTTGTGTTTGATTGCTTTAAATGCAGGTTTATGCTTTGCTATTGCTTCTAATAACTTACTAAATCTGCAGTCAGTTCAGCAGAATTTCTTTTGTCCTTCTCACTGATAAAATCACTATTGAACAACCAGTGAATTGTAGTGATGGAAACAAAGAAATTGAATAGGAACCTTGAAATTGCATACAGGAATCTCACCATGCCCTACATTATTTATTTGAGAGAATTCAGTGTTGAGCAGTTGGAATCATGTTAGGACACTCTCCAGGAGGAAGGGCAAAGCTCGCGTAAGTGAAATAAGGACTTCTGCCAGGAGCACTGTGATTAGGAGATAGATGGGGTTTAGATTTCATTCCAGGGAATAACCTGTTATGTGTCTTTCCTCTTTGTGATATTCAGTTTAGATTTGTTAAATGTCAAATATTTATATGTCTCTGTTCAGATATGACTGTTTACTAACCACATAGATTGATAAAATGATTTAAAATAACTCGTTTTCCTGAAGTCTGTAAAGAAAATGCCCTTTTTTTTCCAGATTGCCTCTTTGCAGATTTGTTGGTGAATTAATTTTATATTGAATCCTCTTAAGAGTTTAGGTAAGAATCCTACTGGGATATTTTCCAGTATGAATTCTTACAGTATTATGCCAGTGCCACATTTACTGAGGGGAATTACAAGGAAAGGCTGAGGCAGCTGGGTGTCTTGAGCTTGGAAAAAAGGAGACTGAGGGGTGACCCAACTAATGTTGATAAATATGGAAAAAGCAGGTGTCAGGAGGATGGAGCCAGGCTCTGCTCAGTGTCAGCCAATGATAGGACAAGGGGCAATAGGTGTAAGCTGGAACAGAGGAGGTTCCACATAAGTATGAGAAGGAACTTCTTCATGGTGAGCCCTGGAAGGGGCTGCCAAGGGAGGTTGTGGAGTCTCCTTCTCTGGAGATGTTTAAAACCCACCTGGACATGTTCCTGTGTGACTTGGTCTAGGGGATCCTGCTGTGGTGGGGAAGCTGGACTAGATGATCTTTCGAGGTCCCTTCCAATTCCCAATGTTCTGTGATTCTGTGATTTTTGTGAGAAAAGGGAAGAAAATTTGGTACAAAGCGGGAGTGCCACACTAAAGAAGAGATCAGGTTTTGAAACGGAGCAGGAAGGCACATTATTTAACTGTAATGAACAATGTAAAAACTGAGATGACTATTGAACTGTAGAGAAAAAGGCTTTAGTCATTGTTACCAATTATTTACTTATTTAATATTCCTGTGCTTCAGTGATATCAACAGTGCAGTTGTAGCCAGTTGTCTATCTAGGTATTCTCAATGTGCAGTTATCCCAGTATATGGGTACGATGATGTGTAAATAGATTCTGATCTCAGCGACATGGTAGTATAATGCTGAGTGCAGTAAGGTCAAGCTTAACTTTTGTAGCCATATTAAATAGTCTGACTTAGGTTTTAAGATATTTTTGCTGTAGTCTTCTTTCTGTTTTTATTATATATAGGCTTTTTTAAATTTATTGAATACTATTTATAGAAGGCATTAAATTCAAGGTAGGAAGTACTGATCAATATTTTTCTTTAGCTCTCTGAAACGTGGGCAAACTCTTCTCTGAATTCACATGCTGTTGATTCTTCTGTTTTTCTCAGTTTGGAATTCTGTTTCTTGTTTCTGTGTTTCTAGGGTCTTTCTCATTCCAAGTAAATGTGATTGAACTTACAAAGAAATTAGTTTTCCCAGTGCTGAAATCCCCCACATTCATCGCTAGCTTAAGGATTTTATAAAGTTCTAGCAGCAGAAGTAGCCCTTCAAAGGCTATAGGCAGAGTGTTAGCCACAAAAACCCTTTGCACTGAGATTCCTTATGTCTATCTTATAAAAAACTCCTAAATATTTCATAAACTTACCCTCTTAGAGAAAGCCTCTGCATGTTCCAGTGCCCTCGCATTGAATTACCGCGATGTTCAGGTCCAATGACATTATTTAATAGCAGTTCTCTGACCCTTGTCGTCTGCAGTCACTAACTCATTAGCTGCAGATGAGTGGTTCATGGGTTGCTGGAATCAGGTCTAACGCTATATACACTTAGATTTGGATTTTCTTAACTCTATCGAGGCACAAATCTAGAAGTGGTATTCACCTTTCCTTCTGTGGGAAACAGCCCACTAAAGAGCATTCACAGAAATGGAATGAGCCACGTGCCATAGCCATAGCACAGAGATTTTACCTGACCACTTGTGTCATCCACCCTTCCAGAAGTCCCTAATCTCTTCTGTTGTTTCAAGTGTACCCTAAAGCTTGCTTCAGAAATCCTCATTCCAGTAGGGTGCAGAAATGGGTTGTTTTGTGGCCCTCGTACACAGCATTCTCAAATGAGGGGTTATATTTGCCTCAGATTAAGTATTTAGCCCTTAGATTCATTTTGCTTTGCTCTGATTGTGCTTTGTGTTTTCCAGTTCTGTTTCTTCAGTTCCTTTTGCATTTCCTTTGACTTGAACATGCTGCTGTGTATGCTTACTCAGTTTTTCTCCCTAGGCTTGGGCAGGGGATGCTGAAAGGTTTTCTTCTCTTTCTCTAAACCTCAGCTGAGTCCATGGAAAGATCTATCCCTTCTTCTGGAAGAAGGAAGAGCACTGATAGGTAGAAATCTCCTTTCCATGCTGAAGCATTTCTCATCCCTTTAATCTTTAGCCTGCACCACTCTGGAATCAAACCTGCAGTGAGAGATGCAGTGTTGGAACTACCACTCGATGCTAATTTCAATTGCTTTCTGAATACTCAGGAATCTCTGTTCCCATCCATGGAGGGCCTGTGCATTTCCAGTGTTGTGAGGTAGCCTTCAGGAAAATAAGCTGAATGTATTTGCTGCTGACTACCCTTAGGGAATAAAACCCCCATTATTCAAAAGAAAAAAAAGTTGATTTCCTCATGCAGTGCAGAGATTTTATTGTTTGTGGAACTTGGGTTTGGGTGTTTTGGTCAAAACTTCAGTTGCTTGGATGACTGGGTCTCCTGGTTTTATACTACTAGGGACAAATCTGAAGCTAGCCAATGCTTATTATCAGTGATTGTTAACTTCTGAGAAATCAGATTTCTTTCAAACAGTGAATAGACATAATGTGAATGTTTTTCACGAGCATATTGGAAAGTTATTTAGACTTTACAGTCTGCTAACCTTTGCCTTAATGAAATAAGAAAGTACCTTGCAATAAAAGACTTGTTCTTCAGAAAATACTAAAACTTACGTTAGTTTGGTAAGAGCAAGATTATTTCTTACAAGTTTTCTCAAATGTGATCCTGCTTCATAGTACTTTTTGAGGCATGAACCTAGCATTTCTGGCTGTGCATATGCATCAAAACATGCTGTGTACCACAGTGTCGTAAGGTGTCACCCAGAGCAGTCTGATTGTTCTTCTTTGTTAAACTAATGTTAGTATATCTTAAAAGTACTAGAGTGCTCTAATATGGTCAGTTCTAGAAGGATTTCAGTATTATATTTGACTCTCAAAAGAAAGAAAGAAAGAGAGAGAGAGAATGGGGGAGAAAATGCTATCAAGTGATTCAGCTTTTGTTTTTCCTTTGTGTTTCACCAGTTGAAAAGATACAGAACCAGTGGGATGAAGTGCATGGACACCTCCAAAGCCGGAGACAGCAGCTTCATGAGATGTTAAAGGATTCAACACAGTGGCTAGAAGCTAAACAAGAAGCTGAGCAGGTTCTTGAACAAGCGAAAGCTAAGCTTGAGTCGTGGAAAGAGATTTCCTACACCGTGGAAGCTCTAAAAAAGCAGAACACTGAGCTTAAGGTCATTACTAAGAGTTAAAATACTTCTGCTTGAATTACTTGGATTGCTGAAGAGAATAAGAAAGTATCTTCTAAATATTGGGCATTACGCATTGATCCTCTGTTTCCCTACCACACACACACACACACCAGGAAATGAACTTAAAATGTTCAAAATACCTGAATGAAGTTGTTTTTAACTTATCAGTCATAACAAATAGCTGTCTGATCTTGGAGGAAAAATAGGTACCTTTTCAGCATATCTCTTCTGTACCACAGCCTCAGCTATACTGGTGTTACAGACTGGGAAGTCCTATAGTGCTGGTATCTCTGTTTACACTGATAATGGAACTCTATAGTTTGTCTGGAAGTAGTTAAGAAAGGGAAAGAAAGAACCAGAATAAAATATAAGATTGAAGACTGAGCATTTTAGATGTGCCACAAGATAATCCCACTGAGTTCACCGTTGGCAGGTTTATTAACACCAATAACCCTGAAATGACTGTCTTGGTATCTTAGCACAGATGTTGTCACATTCTAGATGCTAAAATGTACCTGCCGGTTAACTTATGTGTCTTAGCTGTACCTCAGGTAGCAACGTGGCTATGCCCTGTTGCATCAGGTTTTAAGTTTCATGTTATAGAAACAGTCATATTTTGGTGACATTCTTCATGAATAATTTTGAGAGCAGCTGTTTCAGGTTAATAATCTCTCATTTTCTGGTTGGGGGAAAATAAGATTGAAACCAACCAGTTGATCAGCCTCTTGAACCGAGTGCTGCCTCTAAGTTAATGAAACATTACATTTTAGTTATTTGGGAGAATAGATACACAAATGTTTCCTGGTTTGTTCTCCTCTCCTGCCCGCCAGATTTTTTACTCTTCTTAGTTCTTACCACCCAACAGTTTTGTTAAAGTTTGGCGACTTAGAACAGTTTTATTTCAATAGCTGAGTTGTAATGAACTGGTGTGAAGAAAGGGCATGAGGTCCTCATCCACTGGTTTTGCTGCTAGATAAAGTATGTGAATAACTACTACTAGTAAATACAAATACAAAATCTGTTGGGCTTGTGGTTTTTGCTTTTGGTTTGTTTTTCTGTAAGAAGCATAAACGTGTGACTCAGTCTATTGGTCTTGAGCTGAAGTATGGCTAAGTTTTCTCATTTAAGATTACACGTTAAGGGTCATTGCTCGGGAAAGGTGGATTATAGTAAACAAGGACAATCACTCACTAATGTAATGGAAAGAATTACAGATTATGTATACTACTGCCTTTCAGTGTAAAGGACTCCCATTTGTCACTGTCTTTCTGCAGAGAGAGTTCTGGCTTCTGCCCAGTGTTTGGTTTTTTTCAAAAAAAGGCTTCAACAAAGTCAATGGCTCTGCAAAGACTCTATTAACAAAAGTTCTGTGTCAACACAGTCTAATGGCACTGTTGGAGTCTTATGTCTCAAGCACGAATTAGTTTTGGGAATTGATTATATGTCTGCATTTTACAGGGATATGAGGATTAGGTGAGAATGTGCACTTTTGGAAAAAAAAATACAGGGTTTTTTGGTTCAACATATTCTTATTTCTCTCCTTCTAGAATTTCCTCCTTCTCCATCTTCCAAGAAAGTCTGCTAGTACACGTACTCATAGAATGTATGACTATATATAAACAGGGGTTATTGCAGGATACCTGCAGATTCTTTTCACTCCTCCTTTAACAGAGTTTAAGCTCTTGGGCAATCAGTACCTTCATGCATGCTCATCCCAGTCTGATTCAGTAAGATGTGTTGTAATAAGGTAGAGATATTAGTGTGTAATTATAATTTCAGTGTTACGGCTAGTCCATCTTAATTTGCTGTGCCCTCATGATTACACAAATATCAACAAACTCTACTGATCCAGCATTGTTTGCTTTCAGTGGGTGCTTTGTCTAGCCTTTCTCCCTCAAGTCTGGGAGACATTCGCTTCTCTCGGAGTATAGTGTGTGTGTTCTTTTCTTTATTTCTTCTTTTTTATTCTCTTTCTTGTATGCCATCCTTTCTAGAGGAATTATCTTTGTCTGCCAGTAATTCCCATCGTGTCGAGTCCCTCATGAAAGCTTCTTACATGCAACAGCATCAGCTTGAGATAAGAGATCATGAATTCTAGGGAGAGTGGGAATATTTTTTTAGTTTAGCAGCTCGATGATCCCAAGGGTCTTTTCCCAACCTGAGTGATTCTATGATTCTATGATTTATACTTCTTTGATAGGTTATTATCTAAACAGGAGAACCCAGAAATACATGAAGTCCTCAATATAATTGCTCTCCAGGCTTCTGTGCCAAACACATACGTTTTGGTTTTGTCCCCTGAATACCTCGAGTAAGTGTCCTGTCTGTTTGGTTGCTGTTACACTGATGCAAATAAAGCTGTCATTTCCCTTCATTTTTGCTGAAGGAAAAAGACAGGTCAGTGTGAGTCTTAAATAAATTCCTCAGACATACTCCTTTTGTCTCAACACAGCTTGGTGTGAGAAAGTACTCAGTGAGTCTTCTTTTGACTTGTGTGTAAAATATTGTAGGTCTTCCTACTAAGTCAGTGCAAATGTTCCCCTCTGCTATAAGGGAACTTTTAATCAGTGCTTGTGTTAACTGCCTTTTGTTAGTGTGTCCTTACACACAAGTAAATTGTAAGCTCAGCAATGTCACTCTGTTAATTGTTTAACTTTTTGCAGAGCTGGCATAAAACAGAAGTCTGTAATAGGCTTGTATTTGGCCAATAATGTTTTCAATAGGTTTTGACACATTTAAAAGCATGTTACCGGTATTGTAGAGATGATCATTACAAATATTATTCCTTTGACTCAGTAATTAATTCAGACCTAATTTGCTGAGGATTAAAGGGCTTATTTCATTCTGCTTTTTCTTAGTTTGGTATTTGAGAACTAAATCCTATGCATTTGGGTTAGGTACAGAGAATCAGGATGTGGAATTCTGGTCAATAAGAATCATTACACATTAAAGGCCAGTCTGTTATTGTTTATTAAGTGATGATTGCAGATGGTTAACTCAGCAGGCTGAAGGTTATAAACGTATAAATGGTGTACAGCTCCTTTATGTCCTCGAGCCATTGGAACATAAGCTAGGCTAAAGCTAGTTTTCTTAACACATTATCAAGCTGATTTAAAAAACATAAACTCACTACAATTTCCCACTCACTCCTTGGCTCTTAGTTTTGGTAAGAGCTCTTCTCCCTCCATATGACTTTTGCTGGGATTGCCTAAGTGAAGAGGAAGAAAGATGCTGACAAGCTTTCCTTCCTTTTCTTAATTACCATTTATTTATTGTTACCATAAACAGGAAAATATATAGCAGCCAGATTACATCTCCCTCTCTGTTGGCACTCAGGAAGGCAGGCAACCTTACACTGACTGGTATAGCCTGGAGGTGAACTTTATACTCTGGATTTGTGGATAAGACTGAGGGTACCTTGCTTGCCTTTGTAATCTTCTAGCATGGAGGGAGTAATTTACAACCTGTATATCATTATAAGTTGAACTACACCTTTAGCAGTTTTGGCTAACAGCATAATTCTTTGATTTTAGTAAAACAATAATTAAGTTAATGTTATTGACTATGATGCAAACACTAAAAGATAATTCCTTGATTAAAAAAAATAATTATTTAAGTATATAAATAAAACGTGCTCTATGTATATGTGTAAAAAGGACAGATAATCATCCTGATTTTCCACATTTTTGATATATAGATTCATAGAATCATAGAATGTTCTGGGCTGAGTGGGGCCTCTAGAGGTCATCTAGTCCAAACTCCCTATACAGGGGCAACTCTACCTAGATCAAGCTGCTCAGAGCCTCAGCAAGCAAGTTCTCTTCTCCAGGCTGAACAGCTCCAACTCTCTGAGCTTGTCCTCATAGGAGAGATGTTCCCCTGATCAATTTAACGGCCCTATGTATACCTGCTCAGTGTGGGAATTTAAATGCTGTACATACATATGCTATACTTGAATTTCTGTGTGTATGTTATTCTGTTCCATTGGGATATCTTGGGGCAGAAGAAAGCCAGGCTCTTATTTTCTTCCTTACTTTTAATCAAAATCCTTAATTGCACAGACTTTCTTCTTAATAACATCAACTAGATTCTTCTAGGGTTAGACCTGATGGCCTTTGAAGGCCCCTTCCAAACCTAATAAAGTCGGTGAAATTCAAAAAAAAAGTAAAAATAAAGATATCTAAGTAATCAGAAGAAATGTGCAGTGTTAACTTTTGAAGCTTTGTAATAAACTCAACAAATCCCAGTGATGACAGAGAAAAAGCTAAGAGAATGCTTCAAAAAAATTGTCAAAATGAAGTAACTAAACATTTTACTTAGAAAAATCTCAAACGTGTTCTTCAGACAAACAAGGAAAAAATAGCCAAACGTTAAATTCTGCAGTATTCATTATAGCCATATGACATAGGAGTTAGTGGGCCTCCCATAGGACAGGCAGTTTAACCATTTACAACAACACTTTGTTCTCAGTATCTGGATTCGATGATCCCAAGGGTCTTTTCCAACCTGAATGGTTCTATGACTCTATGAGTGATAAATGTAGAACATACTTGATGTAAAAGATCTACAAAACTGAAGTGATAATTACTATAGAATTATTTATTTCTCATTTTCTGTATTTTATTTGTGTAAACACAAATGTTTATGTATTTTCTGCACATAATTTTGATGGGAAGGGACTCAATTGGCAGACTGTATCCAAAACAATCACCTCACAGTGTTTTATTCAAAGGAATAGTAGTGGTTTTTTCACAAAATTATTACCTCTCCTGACTCCACCTCCCTACTTAACACAGGGCAATGACTTAAAAAACGTTATTTAGGTACTTTCAGTTTACATAAACTGCACCATAACATGTTCAGATAGATTTTTGGTGTTGGGGTTTAGTAGCCTCTTCTTAATGTTTGAGTGGTGGAAATAGGATCCCTTGTTCAAAACAAGAGAAAAGGCCTCAAGTTGTACTAGGGCAAGTTTAGGTTAGACGTTAGGAAAAATTTCTTTGCTGAAAGGGTCATAAAGCATTGGAACAGGCTGCCCAGGGGGGTAGCTGAACCACCATCCCTGAACATGTTTAAAAGTCAAGTAGATACAGAGCTTAGGGGCATGGTTTAGCAGTGGGCTTGGGACAGTTAGGTTAATGGTTGGACTCTATGATCATAAAGAGGTCTTTTAAAACCTAAACAATTCTCTGATTCTATAAAGACAGGTAATCAGGTTGCTATACCTGAGATTATATGCTACACAGTCATTGAGTCCACTTCTCACAAAGATGTAGCATAAGAAAGAGAGGAAATACTGGTTTCACTTTTAATTTGTGGAGACCTACAGATGTAGAATGCTCAGCACCTGCAGCTGGAGTGGTCTCTTGAGCAGACAAATCACTCTTCTAATGCAGCAGATGTACACTGAAGGGGTACATTCTTAACCTCCATTCATAGTCTCCCAGGGCTCTGTGTAGAAAGCTGTATTTTAAAGCTGTTAAACAGCACGTGTTTGTCTATTTGGAATACAAACAGGGAATTTTCTACATCAAGTAGTGATAGAAGCTGGGTATCTCTACCCAAGGTGTAATGACGTTTAATAGCAGTGTCTGAAACTTCTGTCATAGGTTAAGCCTTTATGGTTATTCTGGTCTCCAAAGGTCAACCCACTTAACTATCAAATAGACAGGAAAATAAAAGGCAGCACATTGGTCCGTCTCTTTCTTACCCGGTTTCTCCACATATCAGCATAGAGCTCCTAATCATATAGGTCTACATCTAACAGGTACGAGTTTGTGGGAAAAATCTCAACGTTCAAAAACTCCAGCTGGTCTCGGCTCTACAATCAAGTATGTTTCAAGCCCAAACTTAACCAAAATCAGTTTAAGATCTTCTGAGATGAAAAGTGTGCAAACTATCCAAAACATACTTATTTTTACTTAGCATGTAGTTGATCAGCCTAAAGAATTCTTTATCTCAGCAGATCAAGAGAGATGATTCTGCCCCTCTACTCTGACCTGGTGAGACTTCACATGGAGTGTTGTCTCCTGTTCTGGAGCCCCCAGCACAAGAAGGTTGTAGACGTACTGGAGCACATCCAGAGGAGGGTCACTAAAATGATCAGGGGAATGGAGCATCTCTCCTATGAGGACAGTCTGAGACAGTTGGGGCTGTTCAGACTGGAGAAAGGAAGGCTCCAGGGGGACTGCCTTTTAACCTTCCCGTACCTGAGGGGGGCCTACATGAAGGCAGGGGAAGGTATTTTAATGAGGGTTTGTGTGGATAGGACAAGGAGCAATGAGTTTAAGCTGGGAAAGGATAGGTTTAGGCTGGGTATTAGAAACAAGTTCTTTGTTGTGAGGGTGGTTGCATGGGCTTCCCGGTGGGGTGGTGGGGGCCCGATCCCTGGAGTCATTTGAGGTCAGGCTTGCTGAGGCTCTGAACAACCTGACCTAGGAAGAGCTGTCCTGTAGAGGACTAGATGAGCTCTAGAGGTCCCTTCCAGTCTAGAACTTTCCATGACTCTTTGATTCTATATGAGGCAAAACAAGATTTCAGAAGGAATACTGCTTTGGGAAAATGAGGGAGGGAAGTTCTGTTTTTTCTTTCCAGAGATATCCTCATTTACGTGTTAAAGCACAACAATAAACACGATGAAACCGTCCTGTTTGGTTTTGTCTATAGCTTCTAATGTTTACATGCATCTCACTGTTTGTTATTTTATTTTCTACTTGCATGTCCCTGTGATTGGCTAGTTGCAATCTTTTCAATTATATTTGCTTTTTAATTTTGTTGTTACACAATATGGATTAAATATGCTACTTCAGTGCATTGACATGGAAATTTGCTCAGACAAAAAGCCTAACGGGACAGATGCATGGAAGCTTAGTTTCTGGCTGAATAAGTGTTCTGGAGTTCCTGGCTGTCTTCTGTAGTGACTAGACAACTAGCCCAAGTGGAGAGTTGAGAGAAGAAAGAGAAGAGGAAAAGAAAGGGGGAGTGGGGTGTGGGAAAAGAATGATCAAGATTGAAAAAGACTTTCTTAATAGTGATAAGCATTAATTGGTGTTACAATGATACTGGTAGATTTGCCTGTAGTTTTGATGTATTGCAAATGTAGTGCTGTTCCAGTAGATGGCACTAATTACTTAAACAATTCATTAAAATAAATTAAAAAAACCCCAAGATGTGAAAGTGAAGGATTCATTGTCCAAATGTCAGTACAGTTTCACAGTATAAAAAGAATATTAGTCAACAGGTGTGATTTCTCTGTATTTTTATCTCAGTACAATTCAGCATTATAAATATTGAGAGTTTGCATAATGATGCATAATAATGTGTCTATGTACTTGTGTCTCAAGAATATAATCAGCATTTTAATCACTATATCAGTTTGACCTGTCATGTTTTTCTGACATTCAGGATTTGGTTATTTGGTTCTCTCAAATCTAGGAGTCATCCTATATTCTTATGATACTGAAATAATTTAAATGTTTAGGAAGACTGACCTACTTTACTAGTAAATCTAGTAAATCATTTTCTTTTTTCTTTATATTCATGGTGTAAGGCATTGACCTCCTCTAATAATCATAACATGCATTGTGATAATTTCATGGTGATCTGAGGTTTATTATTTTCTTTCTCTTTTTACTTCAGCAATTTTCGAAGGAAGTACGACAATGGCAAATAAATGTCGATGTGGCAAATGACATGGCACTTAAGCTTCTTCGTGATTATTCAGCAGATGACACCAGAAAAGTACAGCTGATGACAGACAACATCAATGCAACGTGGGCTGCCATTAACAAGAGGTAGGATATAGATGCTGCTGTTCCATTTGTTGCTAAACTTCATTAACACTCATTGTCCAGCTTTGGTTGGAAATTCTAGATGTAACTTGTGAAAACAACACAATTTTGGTGAGAAAGGAAAGAATGATGTGACTCTTATTGTCTTACTTTTTGGAAATACGTCTTTTGGGATAGTTAGTAGATTGAGAGAGGTTCTCCCTGCTCTGGGGTGACCACACTTCAAAGTGTCAGACACACTTCTCAGTGTCATCTAATGATAGGACAAAGGATGTAGGAGGTTCCACATCAATATGAGAAGGAACAACTTCATGGTGAGGGTCACAGAGCACTGGAATGGGCTGACCAGGGAGGTTGTAGAGTCTCCGTCTCTGGAGATGTTTAAAACTCGCCTGGCCATGTTCCTGTGTGACTTGATGCAGGGGAACCTGATGTGGCAGTTTGATTGGACTGGATGATCTTTTGAGGTCCCTTCCAAACCCTAATGTCCTGTGGTTCTGTGATTCTGTGGAATGACAATTATCTCAAATAAAATGTTTCCTCCTGTCAATTTTCCTATACTGTGACCAGTTCCAACTAACTTCAGTTGATAGATTACATATCTTTTATATTTAAAATGAAGTCTTTCATATTTCTATGTACTGTCTCCACATCACATGTACTGTAGTGCTTTTGAGTCATCAACTGAACCTGAAAATGACAGATATATCCTATCGAAGCAGATTCAAAGTGGAAGCACTGTTCTGTACCCTTGAAACAAATGTCTAGTCAAGAAATTTGTTATTAGATCCTTGATGACGTTCTTGATTACATTTCAGAGTCTTGCAGTGTTTGGTTTGGACACCAGTTCCTTACTGAAAGCAATTTTTGCAGCTTCCTACCAAATTGTGAATCATCCAATATGCAATCTACCACATTAGGATATATTGCAGAATAAAGATTCTTAATAGTAGAAAAAGAGTTTTGAGTAATTACATGTTAGATGAAACATATAACTTACTCTTGGTTTAAGTTTTGTAGCTTATAACTGAAACTGGAAGTGAATTAGATCTTAAGACTCTGTTAATTAAGTCTACGAATAAGGCCAGAAAAGCCAGCCTAAATAAATATACAATAAAGACAAATTTAGGAATTCACAAAATTCATTACATTCAGGAATTCAATTACCTGCAAAATTGCAGGTACTTACATCTTTGATGATTACATATTTATTCCCAGATTTTGTTTATTTTCATAATGAAGTTGATATGCATATGGACGAGTCACTTTAACAACATTTATTCTGAAGCAGGCTTGCCACTGACTTAAGATCCTGTTCAAATGGAAGGAGATGTCCACAAAAAAGAAAGCCACACAATAATGTAGCCATATTTTTGAGAAAAAATATTCTGCTCTCTGTGGTCTGGGTGAGAAATACTGAGTATCTAATGCTCAAAGCTGTTCTCCATGAGTAGGTAAGGCAGTAGCTCAAAAAGTTCACTTGGGAGAACCAAAGGAAATTCCTTTTATCTGAATGAAAAACACTCCTTGATTGATGAGATGGCTTTATAATCTTGAAGTCCAAGATATATCTATAGCTGCTCTGGATGCTCAAGAAGCAATTGTAGCTGAGTGCCTCTTTAAATCTCTTAATGCTTCAAGCACAACCCCAGGTGTGTCTGATATTGCCTAAGTATAAGAACTGCATTGTTGCATTGACTCAGCCAGGTACTAGATCTTCCAGACATACTCCTTGCAAGCTTCTACAAAACACACAGGCTTTTTCACAGTTTCTGTGTTAGATGAATTCTTGTGATTTAATATCTTAGAATGGAGATGCTTAGGTGACTGAGTCAACGTTTCCAATTAAGAAATTTAAAAGGATATGATTAAGCCTGAACAGGTCACCTTAAAACCAGAATGTCCTTATTTTTGGTTGTATGACTTCACTACCTTTCTTTTTCCTTTGTAATTCAGTGGTTTTGTATGTAATTTTTTTAAGACTTTCTAAGATTTGGGAACTTGAAGTGTCCTGCAAACAGGAGTTGGTAAAATTGTTTAAGGGCTCTGTCACATGTCTATCTGTTCTTTGTAAGATACTGATAAATAGGGATGTACTAAGGCATCGGGTCATTAGAAGAATTGTACTTGCAAAACTTTCTGCACCTACAGATGTTTCAGGCTTGCTTGATGCAGTACCCAGGTCTTCACTTATGGAGCAGCTCTTGGGTGAGGTCTTGAAAGTCTCTTTCTGATTTCTTTTGTTAATCGGCTCTGAGAAAAGAGAAGGTGAAGTCAATCAGCCTTTGAATTGCTTACATAATTTTTTTCTGGTGGTTTTTTTTGTTTTCAGGTTATTGCATAGAGCAAAACCAATTGCTTCTTTATGGTTATGGGGATCTTTTGAACTGTTATATCTATTGACTAAATGTTCTTATAGGTGTCTTATTTGTCACAGTCTCCAGGAAGGGCTAGTTCTCCACTGAGATGCAGTGATTTCAGTTATATCCATGAGTGTTATTTTCATCTAGAGTATAAACAAATAACACTCTGGTGACTCAGTGACCTTGCAATGATGCAGAAATATATTCTAAATAATGCCTTTGACTGTTTCTCTAGTATTTTAGAAACAGTTTTATCACTGTTCATACATGTCTTGAGTTCCAAGAAGAAACATTCTGCTAAAGTTTCTACTCCCTAAATCCTTAATATAAATGTTCTAATTATTTTACGTATATTTTCTTTCTAAAAGTAAAATTAAGAGTAGCTCACCATGTTTTGAACTGATTTTCCTCTAACCTATCACTAATATCAGAATTATGTGTCTATGTAAAAAACATGAAACAGTTTCCAATTTAGTGAAGCAGGCAGGCAACCAGCAGTAAGATTTCACTTTGCCTGTTGGTAATAGTTCAACCCAAGCAAGTACTTTACTCATTAAGGCAACATCTGCCAGCTTGTGTTTTGTTTTGCTTAAGTAGATTTGCAGCTGATTACTGTGTGTTTACCCTTTGCCTTACCATTGTGTTTTCTAACACTGAGCTATAACAAATGACTCCTTTAACAGACAAGTTGATGAGTGCTTGATGGTTGCTTTACTTTATCACGTGCCACCTTTCAATTGTGGAAAGCATGGGAACTGATCAGTGCAGCAAAAGCCACAATAACTGGCAAATACATCTCTTCCTCATTAGAAGTGTGGACTTTCCATAAACATGGTTGTGAAGGTAGTATTGTTAAAGTCTCCTTTTTTTGGGGGACTCCCATTTTATGTGAATGATCATATAAAACCTAAACACAGAATCCTTTAGGTTGGCAAAGACTTTTAAGATCATTGAGTCCAACCGTTAACCCAACTCTCCCAAGCAGGACTTCCTAAACAACTTATTTGAAAGGTCTAGGATACGGACTCCTATGTTTATATATTTATAAATATCTATTTATATATTCCTCATCTGGAATATTGTGTCCAGTTCTGGGCCCCTTAGTTGAAGAAGGACACAGAACTGCTTGAGAGAATCCAGCACAGAGCCATAAATATGATGAAGGGTATGGAACATCTCCCTAATGAGGAAAGGCTGAGGGAGCTGGGCCTCTTGAGCTTGGAACAAAGGAGACTGAGGAGTTGATAAATATGGAAAGGGTTGATGTGGGTGTCAGGAGGTTGGAGCCAGGCTTTGCTCAGTGTCATCCAATGATAGGACAAGGTGCAATGGATCTAAGCTGGAACAGAGTTTCCACATCAATACAAGAAGGAGTGTACTTTAACACTGAGGGTGTTAAAGCACTGGAAGTGCTTTATTTTTTTAATAACATGCTTCAGCGTGACTTAGTGGTTATTTGTGCTGGCATAAAAACAGATAATCACTTAAAATTGCAAGGACTGCTGGAAAACACAGCAATTGTTGGCAGTGATACTGTTTTGTGAGAGCTCTTTTTATCTTTGCTACCTCTCTTATTTATAAAATAAACTTTCAGCCTAGGTCTTTGCCACCTGCTGTCTTTGAGGACTTGACTTGTTGTAATTCAGTCAGTAAAACTATTTGCTTTGAAAGATTCTGAGTCCCTGCAGTACCAGGTATCACATGCGAGATTGTGTTAAGGAGCAAATCATTTTATACGTTGGCATATTTTTCTCAAGAAAAAATGTACATCTGTTGACTATTCTTTTAGATAAGTAGAGATGCAACATTTTAAAAAGAGATTCTAGTCCCAAACTCTTTTGAAAAGTCTGAACCTTGTCGGGAATCTTACTGTCTTTTCCATTGAACAAAAAGGGGAAAGAACTTATGCATTTTCATTAAGCTAATGTGTCATTTTTGTCAGTACAGCAGTCTGCGCGTCTCAGAAGTTACTCGCCGGCGGAGTTAGTAACACTGGTAACTTCTAAAGCAAAACTATTAGCTGCTTGCGGTGCCAGAAAGTTAAGGCTTTTGTGTTTGAGGAAATGGGTATATTTGCACCAGACATATTTCAACAAAATAGTGCCCAGTCAAGGAAGAACTATAAAAGTGGTATGAATGCTACTGTGGCAAAGTTACATTTAGTGTATTTGATGGTTTATGTTTTACTTTGTTAAGGACAGGCTGAGAGAGTTGGGGCTGTTCAGACTGCAGAAAAGAAGGCTCCAGTGGGACCTTCTTTTGACCTTCCAGTACCTGAGAGGGGCTTACCTGAAGGCAGGGGAAGGTCTTTTCAAGAGGGTTTGTACAGATAGGACAAAGAGCAATGGGTTCAAGCTGGGAAAGCATAGGTTTAAGCTAGATATTAGAAAAAAGTTCTTCGATGGGAGGGTAATTGATGACTGGAATGGGCTGGCTGGGGACGTGGTGGGCGCCCCATCCCTGGAGTCATTTAAGGTCAGGCTTGCTGAGGCTCTGAGCAACCTGACCTAGGTAGAGTTGTCCCTGTGTAGGGAGGTTGGACTAGATGACCTCTAGAGGTTTCTTCCAGCCTAGTACATTCTATGATTCTATGTATGAGTTCTAACTGGAACAGATCCATCTGTAGGCTAGTACCTCTATCACTTCAACATCACCTGTCTGTTTGCTGAGTTCTCACATGGACAGACAGAAATAACCTCAAAGAACAGTCTTGTTTATCTTAAATTAATTGTTGAAAATGGCATGTTGAAAAATAGCTAAGAGGCTTGCTGAGGTTATTTGAGACACCAGGAATTCAGCTGATTGATCGTTTAGTTGTTAACTGTAATCTAATATTAGTGATTTCATTACAGACAATTAATAAGGCAGACAACACTGGCATTTTGCAAAGACTCATTTAGCTTTAAATACTGAGAGCAAGTTAATACTGAAGCATGGAAAGGGAAAGTATAATGACTAAAAGATCATTCCTTACTGCTCAGACAGTTGGTTTGGAATTTTTTGTGTCCTCATTCTTGGTTTATATTTTGGGTGAAATAGAATTCTGCTACTTTTTTTTCACATTGTCTTGTACTAAATGCTGCGTATTTCTTCCTCATCAAAATAAAAGCAGTTCCTATGTTACAGTGATGCCCAGCTAGATAAAATCATTGAATAGTTTATGGCACGGAATTCTAAAGGGAGAGCATTTTAATGGACTGACTTGAAACACAACCAGAGCTTAATATGGACATTTCAAAGAAACTCTGACTTTCAGAAATCTCACTGTTCTGCAACTACAAGAGGTACAGGAGAAGCAGGGTACTAAGGCAGCCATAAGTAAGCTTGATTTTTGCGAGCAAAAGAATAGAAGTGTCCATTTTCACTCTTACTCCATTAGATTAAGATAAATGTGGTGTCCTTTTTCTATAAAGGTGAGATTTTCTGAAGTAATTATAGAATTTGAGTCTCTGTGTGAACGAGAGCAGAAGCTAATGCTCTTTGCCCTGAAAGTCCAACCTTAAATCTATTTCCCATTAGTCTGCAGATAAATTGACCAACTGTAGCAAACCGATTCTTGTTCTCATCTAAAGCTCACTGTAACAAATGAGCGTATTTCCTTTCCCCCCAACAGGCTTTTTACCAGCTTTGTGTCTTTTAAAGCAAGCCATTACCATAAATTAATGAAGCTGACAGACTAGCAGAAGGCCGGCAAGAAGGGATTTGGCCGTAGTTGTCATTTTTCTGTGTGCATTATTTTTTTGACAGTTTTAGTTTCCCCAGTGTTTTCTACAGTTTGTTTTAGGGTTGGGGTTTTTTTTCTTTAACAGCATTCCTTTGCTTTTGGAAGCTTTGATACTTTATGATTATTTAGCTTCTGTGCAGGCAGTGTGTAAGCTTCACTCTCACTATCTTGTCAATCATGCTTCAAACTGAGAGGATAATTCAGTCTGCCTAATAAAATTTCAATCTCTTTTTGGAAGTTACCTCCAAATGTGTCAATCTGACAGCAGTAGTTCTTGCCTTTTGATGTGTGCTTGTGTTTTAAAAACAAACGGCATTTCAACCACACTTTATTTTTAGTATAAACTCATAAAGAAGTTTGCAGATGAAGCGTCCTCTTGTGCTATGATCAGCAGCACAAGAGGCTGATTATTGTGCTTCTTATTGTCCAGTGCAGAAACATGGGGAAATGGCAATACTGAGGGCAAGTGGGAAAACAGTGGAATGATAGTGTAGTTTTCTTGCATGTCTTGAAATAGAGAAGGTGAGAAATCACTGACAAAAGGTGAGATTAACCTGATAAATCTTGAGGACAGAGCTTTTAAGGTGTATGTGATTCAGGTAGGTACAAAAGAAAATAGTAAGTAAGCAAGGAATTATTTAAAAAAATAGGTATATGTATGATGTTTAACATCCAGTATCAATCACATCTTGGTCAATATCCCAAAATGGAACTGTACTGTGCTATATTCCCTGAAAATTTAAAAACAATTTAGAAGGCTTCCCCAGCTACTAAGCACTGCATCTCCTGCAAACTGTAAGAAATGTTGTTTCCTGCAGATGATAAGAAATAATAGCTCTTGGAATTATCACTCTAGCTGGCCTATCTGCAGATTCATCCTTTGTGCAAGATACATAATCAGTTATGTGTCTGATACATACCTGCCTAAGCACAATAGTGCCTTACAGCAGTAAATTATCAACATCCATTTTCTGCTGGCAAAGAAAGAAAAAGGTGTTATTTTTATCTGTTTATAATGTACTGTGTATTTTTGAGATTGTTTGTTCCCTTGGCACAGCGTTTGGTAAAAACAAAGGTCTCACAATTACCAAAAGGGACATTTCCTACCTCCTACATTTTTATCTTATTAGTATCTCGTGTTTCTTGAAGAAACTTATCTTAAGGTTCATGGTGTGCATTTACCTCAAGGGACAGGAGGCAGTTGTTCCAGGGCTGTCCTCTCTCTGTTCCTGTGGGAACACCAACAGAACAGCCTTGTTCAAATAAGGTGGCACTAAGAAACCATAGTTCAGATCAATCTTCTGTGGCGCTGTTCCTTTTCATACGGTGCTGAAACCTTACAGCTTTGGACACTTGTCAGTGTTACTACTTTAAATGTTGGGGAAAATAAAAGTGGAAACATGGAATTTTTGTATAAAATTTTGCTTCAGCTAAATTTGTTGTCACATTATGTCACTGCTGTATTCATTTGATGTCTGATATTGCTCTCCTTGGTGCTAGCTGGAAGGGGCTGGCCAACACAAGATCAAGGAGTGTGTTAAAGAAGATGGACATCACATTTATATGTTGAGTTTGGTTTGTTATGTTTTATAGTAGTCTTTCAAATGCTAGTATGTGTCAACATCTTCATTAAGCTATTAGTTTTTATCTTAAATACTGGGTTTCTTCAAGGCTACAGTTAGGTTGCAAGCCAGCAGTGTATACTGAAATTAAATTTGAGTATTATGTGGGTATTTTGACGGTGTATATATATTGAACCTTTCTACTCACACATTCCTGATGATTTGTTTCATCTGGAATTAGTCTCTCCTGCATGTGATTAATCTAAAAAGTGTCATTATCTTGGTCTTCATACCCTTTCGCAACAGTTAATTAATACATTGAATAACACCTAGTACTGCTCCCTTTGGACAGGTTCCTGATGCTCAGGGCTGAATGTTCTGTATCTTGACTCTATTATATGTTCTTAATATCAATCCTCTTTCATTTAAGAGGTTTCTGGGGGATATGGTTTAGTGGTGAACTTTGCAGAGTAGGGTTGATGGTTGGACTTCATGATCCCAAGGGCCTTTACCAACCTGAATAATTCTATCCTTCTAAGAAAAGCTGCAGATTACTTTTTTAACCAATGTTCTTATACATCTACTTGCTTGCATTTTTAATAGGATGGTTAACTAGTTGTCGTCCACTCACATACATTGAGTACATCTAATATGTTAAAATCGTTTGAATTTACTTTTCATCAATTACAAGACAAGGCAGCCATTGCCAATGTTTACTTGAGGTTAAGAAAATTAAGCCATTTATCTCTTTTGCTACCTTAAGAGTCTCCTGAGAGATTTTGTCTCTGGTTTTTAGTGGTTTATATTATTCTTCCTCTCATGAATTCTTAATGTAATGGGTCTCATAGAATCATAGAATGTTCTAGGCTGGAAGAAACCTCTAGAGGTCATCTAGTCCAACCTCCCTACACAGGGACAACTCTACCTAGGTCAGGTTGCTCAGAGCCTCAACAAGCAAGACCTGAAATGACTTGAGGGATGGGGCCCCCACCACCTCCCCAGCCAGCCCATTCCAGCCATCAACCGCCCGCACATTGAAGAACTTCTTAGTAGTATCTAAACCTACCCTTTCCCAGCTTGAATCCATTAGTCCTTGTCCTTTCCATACAAACCCTCTAGAAAAGACCCTCCCCTGCCTTCATGTAGGCCCCCCTCAGGTACTGGAAAGGCCAAAAGAAGGTCCCCCTGGAACCTTCTTTTCTGCAGTCTGAACAGTCCCAACTCTCTCAGCCTATCCTCCTATGAGAGATGCTCCATTCCCATGATCATCTCAGTGGCCCTCCTCTGGATGTGCTCCAGCATGTCAACATCATCTAATTGTTAGGAATCATTTGCAGTACTAAACAGAAAAAAAAAAAAAAAGGAAGATGGTTACCATCTGAAAAAATATCCAGGTCTAATAATGGACACTATCTGCATGATCTATATCAATGCCACACCTTGCTACTTGGTGTTCATGTGATTTCTGTTATTCGTGATAATTTGTCTTCACGTCTCCTGTGTTCTCCTTAGTTGGTCAGCTGAGTGCTGGGTTTGGGGTCTGTTTCTGTGAACCTGAGTAAATGGCATGTAGCTCAATTTGAAGTAAAATCTGGTTTCTTTCAAGATCAGAAGATAATACTGCTGCTTTAACCATACATTAATAAAAAGTTAGTTATTTTCATGTTAATGAATAGATAGTAAAAGTAGGTGTGAAATTGTCTTTTCAAAAGTGTTTATCTGAAAAGATGTCTGCAATTATATCTTCACATTCCTGGTAAGTTTTTCATCTCCATGTGATGGATAACAGTTCTTACGTGCAAGATCAAGTTCAGGAGCTGCTTCCTTTTTTCTCAAATCCTCTTCACTGGCAATGGAAGTATTGAAAAGAAAATAGCACTAAGATGAAGTTAGTACTCTAGTATATATTCCCATGCCCTTTTAGCTGTGCAAAACTAGAATGTGAAACTACGTACTGGAAGATGAGCTGAATTGCAATTTTTCAGCTAATTGAAAAAAGCAGAACTAAGTCAATGACTGCCAGCTAGATTCCAGTTCTCTGATGTGATGATGATTATGGTGTCAAATACAATCATGAATGTAAGTGTTAAGCATACAAGAGTTTGACTTTTTGCAATCACGTTTTTTTATTTAGGCCTCCTGTTCAGAAATAAGAGCAGCTGGATGGAAATTGATGATTTTAAAATATGAGCTTGGTTTCTTTTGCATCAAGAACAGAATTGAGGAACCTCGATGTTCAAAATCTCATTGTGCTGCCACATACAATCCAATTCAGTGTGTAACACATCTGTTCACATAACACCATTTAAAACTGAATTTTTTTTGTTAAATAACATAAAATATAAATGTATGTTCCTTTTAAGAACCCAGGGAAATGTTGGAGTCACCACCCCTAGAGGCATTTAAGAAAAGATTAGATGTGGCACTTAGTGCCATGGTCTAGCTGATATCATTGTGTGAGGTCATAGACTGGACTTGATGATCTCAGATGTCTATTCCAGCCTCAAGAATTCCATGATTCTGTTACAGATTTTTTTGAGTGAGCTCAAGTCAAGTTGAAGCACCAGCTGAACTGATAAATACTTCAGTCATGCATTCATTTCTGTGAATAGAATTTGGAAGGTGGTTTGAGATCAAGTAGATATGTTAAACAAAAGGAATGCACCTCTCCAGATTCTAGATAAATCATCTAGAATATAGAGAGGATAGTAAATAAAAAATAAGTCACAAGCCAAACCAAGTCTTTTTAGTGTAAACAAATGACACATTTATCAGTTTTTGAGGAAGAAGGAAACACTTCAATCATGCATGTAACGGGTTGAAACTAAGAAACTGCTTTG
>JAOXOE010000001.1:75208272-75219194 GCA_028565055.1 Phoeniculus purpureus
CCTCAGCAAGTTTGTTGATGATACAAAGATACAAGGCTAGGAGGAGTGGCTGACACAGCAGAGCTGTGCTGCCATCCAGAGTGACCTGGACAGACTGGAGAGCTTGGCAAAGAGGAGCCTAATGAGGTTCAACAAGAGCAAGTGTAGGGTCCTACACTGGAGGAGGAACAACCCTATGCAACCCCATGTAAGTTAGGAGTAGACCTGTTTGAGAGTAGCCTTGAAGAGAAACATCTTGGAGTCCTTGTAGACAGTCAGCCGCCCATGAGCTGATACTGTGGCCAAGAAGGCCAATGGTGTTCTGGGGTGCATTAAGAAGTGTGTATCCAGTAGGTCTAGAGAGATCATCCTCTCCCTCTATGCTGCCCTGGTGAGGCCACATCTGAGTACTGTGTCCAGTTCTCAGCTCCCCAGTGCAACAGACAGGAACTACTGGAGAGAGTCCAGCAGAGGGCAACAAAGATGGTTGGAGGCCTGGAGTATCTCTCTTACGAGGAAAGGCTTGGGGGAGCTGTGACTGCTAGCCTTGAGACGAGAAGAATGAGAGACCTGATCCATGCCTACAAATATCTGCAGGGTGGCTGCAGTTGTGCCCAGTGACAGGACAAGGAGTACTGGGCACAAGCTGGAAGACAAGAAGTTTCATGTAGAAATAAGGAAAAACTGCTTTACAGTGTGAGTCACAGAGCACTGGAACAGGCTGCGCAGAGGGGTTGCGGGGTCTCCTTCTCTGGAGATGTTTAAAACCTGCCTGGATATGTTCCTGTGCAACTTGATCTAGGTGGTCCTGCTGTAGCAGTGGGATTAGACTAGATCATCTTTCGAAGTCCCTTCCAATCCCTAATGATTCTATGATTCTAATTATCATATGCCCTATATTGGTTGTTCAATGTGAAAATGAAATGAAAGCAGCAATATTCAAGCTTGAAATAAAGTATAGGTTTTACATTAAGGGCATTCATAACTGGAATATAGTACATAGCTATGTATTTCATAATGGCATTTTAAAAAACCTACATTGTCTATTCAACATCAATACATAATTATATAGAGATATATATAAAAAAATGCACATGCATTGTGCAGAACTACCTGTGAAGTATTCCTAACTAATTCACTGCTAGGGTTACCACAGATAAAGTAAAACAGTTGGATAAGAACTCCTATATTGGACCAAAGATGGTCCTAGCCCTCCTTAAAATTGCTCCTGGGCAGTGTCATGCAAGAAATAGGTATCTAGTAAAGGACAGCAAATGACATTTGGACCAGCAATAGGTGAACAAGGATGATCTGCTCATGATTCAGTGCAGCTAATATTGCACTGAAAATATCCAATAAAACCCATTCAATTAGGATCACACCAAGTAGGCAAGTTGTGTGCTCCCACCTTCAAAGTCATTTTTCTAAAGAAAATTACAACAAATTTCCATTAGGGACTCTTTGTAAAGCTCAGTTTGTGCTGGGTCTTGCTCTTAAATGCCATAAATCATTTCCCCTTTCACACTTCATCCCTTGTGCTTCCATTGTAGCAGCAAAACACCACCACCAGAAATCTTGGTGCATCCCGGGAGAAAATGCAGAGCTTTTAAACACTAGGTCATTTTCTTTCTGTGCTTCTTTGCAAGAGAAAGTACTTTGATGCTGATGTGCTACATACAGGGTACATGTGTGCTTGTGTATGTACATTTTTAAATTGTTATCATCGTTTTTACGTTTATTCTTTTTAAAAAGCTTTACTCACCACCGTTCTCTTTGAGCAAGTCTGACCTTGTGGAGCCGCAGCACGCAAACGTCTCGAGGAAGGGCAGCCAACGTACAAAGGCTGCATTGAGTGTGTGGGCAGGCAGGAATGCTGGTACCAGGCAGCTCTCTAAAGAATGTTCTTTTGGCAGCAAGAACTGTGCTAAAAATGAGGGGGGGAAATGAATTAAAAATGTAGAGCTATCCTGCAATTACCAAGTGATAAGAAAAGTTGGCTGTTCGACATGAGCTGCCAGTTGCATATTCTAGGTCCTTGCTATTCTCAGGCCCTCCTACGGCCATGGCCCTGGCCAGTGTTTCCATATAGCACAAAGTGGCTGTTTATTGCTATTGACTGCCGAGGCCTGTGCTCCAAAATGCGGTCTGTCAACAGAATGTAACTGAACTTGGCATTTTAAAGCTCGGCTGCTGCAGATGCGTACAGTTCTTGGAATTGTCATGCAGCAGGACCGGTGTTGCAGTCCCCAGCTCAAACTGAAAATGTTGCACAGGAAGACGTATCATGTGAAGGTCAGAAATACCTGAGAACCTGGGTGTTTGAGTTTGGGTTTTTTCCATCATCAGCACAGTAAATATATATCGTCCTTGCTTTGCTGCCTTTCAGACGCTAGAATTTTAACGTTTAAATTGTGTTCAGTAAGCTCTGTACGCATGACTAGGTCGTTATTCAGTGTAAGTGGCCTCCACGTGAAGGGGAAGCGTGGCTGCTTATACCGCACACAATATTGCCATGGAAGGAGTAATCAAAATCTGTGCTAAATCTGTGTTGTACTGAGGATTTTTGCGCTGCAGGAGAATTGGTAGTTTCTATGATCTCCTAATATCGCACGTTGTTTTCTATTGCTTCCGTAGGAATTACAGGTGGAAATTGATGCACACACTGACATCTTTCACAACCTGGATGAAAACGGACAGAAAATCCTGAAGTCTGTGGAAGGCTCTGAGGATGCAGCCCTGTTGCAGAGACGTCTGGATAACATGAACCTCAGATGGAGTGAGCTCAGGAAGAAATCGCTAAACATTAGGTAGGACCTGAATGCAAACCAAAGACTACAGTTGGTGTGTAAGATGGAGTGATGCATTTTGTCAGTAAAAAGGTTTAATTTTCTTTCTGATAGCACTGTTTGCATCCATTCCAAAATGATTCGTGATTCTTTGAATGTTGGCTTAACTTCATAAGAATAATTAGATTTTTTTGGTGTGAAAATGAGAGTAGAAGATTAGGATTTGAGGCATGTGATGAGGTTTTGTAATTACTGAAGGAGAGATTAGCCTGTTTAAACAATAAATGTGCCCCCCACAAATGTAGGGTTTTTTTCTGGAATGGATATAACTTAGAATGACTCATGAAAAAAGGAAATTAAATAACCTGTATTTATGATAAGCTTTATTTCTAAGGCTGCTATTTCCAGTGCAAAACCAAGAATAGCCTTACAAATACAAGTTATTTAAGATTTTAACTGTTTTCTGGAGATTGGACAGAATTGCCAAATAAAATCAGAGGTAAAAGAGATCCATCCATAATGAAAAGAGTAATAAAAGCTAAATGATGATATGAAGGTACAAGCTTCAATGCGCTGAAGGTTTCTTTTCAAAAGGAATTGCTCAAGCAGCTTCTCTTCAGATGTACAACTTTTACTATGGGCAACCCAGCTACGTTGCAGTCAGTCTTGGGCATTTGTTCACTTGCTCCCTTGCTGTGTGTTGGTTGTAGTTCAGAGGGCAGCAAAAGGCAGAAGTGTTTTTCAAAGTATTGTATGAAATATTCGCTTTTTTCAGCTCAGGCCCTGAGGGAGGCCACTCTGTGTGATGGTAAAAGCCATCTTCATAGTATCAATCATTAAAAACAAGTTAAGGATGTGAGGCTGAAAAGATATTAGTAGCCACAGAGACACACTCCTCTTGTTTTTCGGAGGAGTAAAAGTGGAAGGATATAACCCCTGAGAATCTCTGAGAAGTTTTTCTTCACGTGCTTTTTACCCATGATGGTGCCCAGTTGCAGCAAAGGATGAGAGATGACAAAAAGTTGGCCAAATATCAGTAACTAAATATATGGGACTTTCTGTCTGTCTTTTTGCAGATTAATGTTTTGCTGACACTAATTGAGTCTGAAATGGTAACCCAAGTTATATCACATTGACTTCTTGTGTTAAACACTCAAAGTAATTAGAGCTCCTCTCTAAAATATTGCTTCCAATAAAACACTTTAAGTGTTTGGCAACTTATTGATTAGGATAAGAAACAGGTCTTAACTTCTAAGACATTCCATTTAAAATTAGCTGGACACCAGAGAGAATGAACAGGCTATTGTCAGTCTTACTGCTTGGAGCTATTTCTTTCCATCACTTAGTACAGAAGACATTTCATCCTAACTAGCAATGCTTACACAAAAGTATTATAAGAGCAGGCATACGAAATGTTCTCCAGGTATCAGTCCCACAAGACTCCTTGTTTAGCTTAAGTTTTGTGCTGCTGAAACAGAAGACACATACTCAGCTTAGGTGGGCATTCTATTCTAAATTCATTGCATAAGTATATGGCAGAGATCAAGAGAAGCCAAGTCCATTACTACCTTTCTTTCATTCTGCAAAGTCAGCACAGTTTATCGTAATTAACACTTTTTTTCTGTCTTTCTTGCAAATAACTGACTTTTTTCAACTGTTTTCCCACTACCTCTTCTGCCTGCAGATTCTTGAACACAGTTATAAATACGTCAGTGTATGCATAAACTGTGGACTAGCATGTACACACACAAACATGTTCCGAAGCTGAAGGAATGGCAGAACAAGATGTGTTCCGGCAACACATTCACCAAGCTGGGGAAGGTCAGGGCACAGCAGCAGTAACAAAGCCTCTTTAGGTCACTCTTCTTGCCCTTTTTTTCCTGTAAAGCCAGACCTGGGGAAGCAGGGAAGTAGTGAAAACCCTATTGTTTGCATCCAGATGCTGCCTTTCTCTGAAGGAGATGGAAGGTTGCATTTGCTGAGATAAACATAGACGTTAGCAGTTAATCCAACTGGGAAACTTGACTCCTTAACTTTGTCCTCTCCAAAAGTCCTTGTTCTGGTGGTCACCTCCTAGAACTCTCTATACAATATTCCTGATTCTCATCCCCCTCACTGCTTGCAGAGGCATGCTGGGGCTTCCCAGCCAGTACTGCTTGCAGGGCTGGCCTGCCACAGAATCAACAGCTATGAGGCAGTTTTGTCCCAGCCCACAACTGCTCTGTGAGATCAAGAGATCAGAAGGCTGCACAGCCTTATGCATGTTCCTGCCGTGTAGCCTTTAAGTTTGCAACAGGAGAAAATTTTGCGTGAGGTCACATAGCAGAGCAGTGGAGCTTTCTGTCATTCTATGGCTATGCTGCCCCTTTCCTTCCTCTTTCCTTGTGTCTCCAGTTACCTGGTATAAGAGGCTGGAAAGATGATGGCATCAATTGAGCATTTCCTTACCTTCAGCAGTTCATTATTTCTATATGCAAACTAAGTAATAAGGACTGCGAAACATCGTATATGTATTTTTCATGTTCTTTTATAGGCCATTGTTATAGTTTAACCCCAACTGGTAACTAAGCACCACCGAGCCAAAACTAGGACAAACACGATTTTATGTCCAGTCACTGAAATACAAATGTTGTATGAACAAAACTGGAAATTAAACTGAAATTAAAAGGAAAAACTGCCTTAACTTCCCAGGACATTTTATCACTTTACCGTTATGCAATACGGGTTTTGATTTTAATTACTATGAGGCATTTGTATGTTACCTAGAAAAGATTTAGATTTACCTAGGGATTTCTTCCCAATCAGCAGTTAAAAGGTCACGTAAGTCTAGAAAGATGAGATTGTACTGTGCTTTCTCTGTGGAGAAGACTTGACCAGTCTGGTGATGTTTCAGTCATGTTATTCTCTCCACAGAACACAGTTGCTGAGAAATAGTAGCATAGCGTAACACTTGATTTCCATATTAAAGAAACGAATTTATGCATACAGAGAGGAAATATTTAGCTGATGTCCTTTCAGTGGAGATCTTGATTCAACCAATTAGTATTCTGTCTTTAATTTTTCCTGTGGTTGGGTTAGTTTCATTCATACCTCTGTTCAAAGGGCACAGATATTTGGGATAGTGTAAGGGATTCTGTTGGCTTTAACAGTTTCCTCATGACTTTTTTTTGGCAAAGGATGGCATTGGTTCTCATATCTTAAAGGCGAACAACCACATGGATCAAGTGTGAGTTTGAATGGTGTGAGCATTGTTTAAGAGAAATGCTTGCTCTTTATTGAGTTGTAAACTACTCTTTACAGTTTAGCTGACTAATCTCCTAGTAATCCTAAGTGATGCTTGTTACTCTCGTGCTAGTTCTGCATAATATTTATACATATTTAGTGAGATTGTCAAATCAATGCAGCTATTTCTCACTATTACTCACCACTGGGGAAAAAAAAACCAACCCAAAACAAGAGATGAGAAAAGAGTGGATGTTTCAGACAGAGACTGGGAACCAAATGTAAATCAGTATTGCCAGAATCTAACTCAAAGCTACTGAAGCAATTTAAAAATCATTAAGTTAATGAAACATTAGAATCTTTCTCAGTAAATAATGTTGTACAAATTGTGTTTTATTTTTACTGTGCTTGAATTTATATTGCGTTTAACACATGCTTTCAGATCACATTTGGACGCCAGTACAGACCAGTGGAAGCGTTTACATCTTTCTCTTCAGGAACTTTTGGCATGGCTGCAGCTGAAGGAGGATGAATTAAAGCAGCAAGCACCCATAGGTGGAGATCTTCCCACTGTGCAGAAACAGAACGATGTTCATAGGGTATGATTTTTTTAAAAATGATCTTGCAGTTATTGCTTTTTGTTTTACAGGTCAGTGCTGCATGAAACAGCCCTTATTAGGATTAAGGAGGCCATTGTAGAGACAATGGAAATGAAACTTCTTGCATTTGAATAACAGCTACAATTTTCAAATGCAACTCAGGAAATCATCTTTTTTGGAAAAGGGAGTGTTTAGTACCAGCTACTCATCTTTTTATTTTTTTGAAAAGCAAAATAGCCTTGCATAGACATATCAGAGACAGCTGGTTTTCATGGCCAGAACAAAGTCTGACCTAATGTTTGAGAATATTTGAGCAGTTCTGAAATTTTTTCTAGATTAGGGTTTTAAAATACATGGATACTTTTTGAAACCCTATTTTGTTATTGATTTTTGAGAATGTACATGAGAAAAATGGCTGATACCAGCCCTAGTGCACTATTGTTGTGCTTTGTGAAACTGTTCTGACAACTGACTGCAACCATCTGTGGCTTATACTAGTTTCATCAGGAAACTATTCTTTTTTGTGGTAATGGTATGCTTCCCATATTGAACCAAGTTCATCACTGTCTGAAGATAACCTAATGTCTCCATTCAGAATCACACACAGAATCACAGAACATTAGGGATTGGAAGGGACCTTGATAGATCATCTAGTCCAATCCCCCTGCCAGAGCAGGATCACCTAGATCAAGCTGCACATTGTTTTCATTTTAATAGTATATTCAAGTCTGAATGTGACATCGTAGTTGTAGTGAATCAGTGGTGCTGTTTCAACAGTGCCATAAGAAAAATCTTAAGGAAACTAGTTACATAAAACTGAAAATTTTATGGACAGTGCAGTAAACAAGGAGAAATGCAGTAAACAAGGAGAAATTGTTCTGAGAAGTGTTCCCATCACAGAATCAGTGTCAGAGACTGGAAGGAACCTTGAAAGATCATCTAGTCCAATCTTCCTGCCAGAGCAGGATCACCTAGGCTAAGTCACACAGGAACATATCCAGGCGCATTTTAAAAATCTCCAGAGAAGGAGAGTCCACAACCCCCTTGGGCAACCCATTCCAATGCTCCATCACTCATGAACTCGACAAAATCCTGTCTAACCCGTATGATAAGTCTTCAGTTTCTTTTGTGTTAGTTTCTGGGGGAGGATACTGATTCAGTAAGAAGTCGAGAGTAGAGCATCAAGGCTGGTTCTTTTTAATGGAGAACAATACAAGATCAAGGACAAGGTTCATAAATTGTGCTCTCATGTTTTAAAAGTAAATGTATGCAGTGATTAAAAATGTAAGTGTTTATACCACAGCATTCCTTTACGATATGTTACTCCATTTCTTAGAATTTATTTTGATGTAGTGTTCTAGCTCTCCTTCGTTTACATGTGTCTTTAGTTAAAATAATGACATTACAGGAGATTTCTCCTCCTGTTTGGTGACCAAGTGTGCTGTCTTCATTCTGTCTTCTAAACTTTTTTTTAAACAAATGCATTTTCTGTTGAATAACCTAAATTGTCAGACAATTGTCAGACAAACTAGATACTATGAGAAGGGCATATTGCAAAAGGCAATGACCATCCTCACAAAGCATTGTGCTGCATCTATGTAAATTTCAATTTGTTAAGCTTGCCACAAATGTATTGATTGTGAAGTTCCTAAATCTGATTTTATTTCTTAATGGAGAAATCTGAAATGGTACTATGAAATGAAATTGGATCTGGGAATACCTCTGTTTTCTCCATTGATCAGATAGCTGTATTATGAATATTGCTTGACTACATAGTCCTACCTCATCCTGAAGGACCCATTTGAGAACAAATAGTGAGAAGATCAAGTTGGAAAGATAACATGGCAGATCTTTCTGCTTTAAGTTATTGTGAGCCCTGACTTTGTGAAAAGTCTGGAACTACTTTATGTAGCCAGGCTTTGCATTTGCATAGACAAGCGAGCATTTGTCCGTAGTAGCTGACTGATGGGAGGTAGTGGCAGTATGGTTTCCTAGGGGCCTATCTTAACCTAATGGTCAAGGATGTTAAAGAGAAAGATGAAGCAGCACAGCGTACTGTGCTTTTCTAAGATAATAGAATGCTTTGCTGCAAGGGGCAGCCTGGTCCTAGGGCTTCCTTCTGATGAGATGATGTGTAAAATGTGTCTTTCTCACAAAACATAATTTGTGACTTCAATCATTATCACAGGAACAGCGGTGCCAAAACATCCATGGCTTTATGTTGCACCACTAGTCGTTTTTATCTTCCCCTCTGTGAAAGCTAAGATGTATGAAGTGCCTGAGGTGTGTTCTAGCCAGCTGTCTGTAGCCACTTTCATAAAGCAGTTTTAAAGCCCATCTGAACGAGAGAAAAGATGAAAGGAACAACGTAGATACTGTTTTAACTGAGCAGGACATTTATTCAAACCCTTTATCCAAAGAAAACTTTTGAGGTAAAGCAAGACTTAGAGAAGGATTTTTGTCTAATTGTTACGCCAAAAATTTTGTCATCTGAATAATATCTGAGTATTAGAAACCATTCCTTTCCTCCTAGACAGAAGAGAGAGATGTTCCTGTGAGTCTGTGACTTTTCATCCAGAGAAGTAACTTGCACAATTTTAATGTTGTATATTTTTCTGTAAGTTATTTGAAATTCTCCCAACATTCATCATAAAGAGGGCAGAACTTCAGTGATGGACTAAATGATCTCTGTGTCAGTTACCAATCACCTGAAGTTCTTAACAGTTTTAGGGAGGAGATGATTTGTAGAAGTGAGGTAGCACGGATGGGTGTGAAGTGACTGTACAAAATGGATTGCCGCCTTCTTCCTCTGTTCTGATCTTCTCTGCCACATGCAGACACATGTTGTGGCTAGTATCGAACACTTCAGTTGATTGGTGAGTCAACCAATCTTTTCAAATGAACTAAGCTTCTACCTTTGATCTTCTTGTATCACTACAATGTCTTTCCTTTGGTGAAAATTGTTTTGCCAGGTAAAGCCAGAAGTGAACCTGAGTGAGTTCAGCATCAGAGAAGGGAAAAAGCCTCAGCACTATTTATGAGCAGTTTAACCGATTGCCATTGAGAAATAGCATGATTAATGCAGACAGGATGTTTTGCCTGAATCCTTTTTCTAAAGTGGTGCTACAAGCTGATTTGTGTGTGTGTGTGTCCCTTTGGACTGTAATGTAATAAAAAACAAACACATTTAACCTCTGTCATTCAGACTACTCTCTGGAATTCCTCACCCATTCGTAGCAGAGGAGAGAATTCAGTTTATAACATGAGAGCACTCCTAGTTGCCAAGATTGACATTAAACATTTTAAGAGTAGGATTGAGATGAAAATTTCAAATGCTTGAATCTGTGCCAGAGGAGAGCTTGAACTCAACTGAGAAAAGACGTAGAGATGCGGTGAAAGTCATTGTTGCGTTATAATTGTGAGGTGCTTTATTGACAAGGCAATTTGGAATTGATCCCAAATATACCCTCATAGCTGCTACTTGTTTGAACTTATATATATATATTATCTATCGTTATATATATATGTCTATAATAGACATATAAATATATCTATTTTGTTGGTTTCTGGCATCTGAAGGAATTGTGTCTGTGCCAAAAACCTTAGAATATGTGTGTGTGTGTGTGTTTGGGGGACAAGTTAAACAATGATAAAAAAATACTGCTGTTCATCAAACCATTATTTAATTTCTATATGAGTTTCTTTACTGTCATAAAATGTTTTATTGAAACCATATTCAGAACTGTGTACACATCACTGCTGTTCTTGGTTAAGTAACTTCTACATCACGCAGAGAGCCTACTTTTTCTTTTGTTCCTGTAAGAGTTGCCAAATCTTCTGTGTAGTGGTTGTATTAACAGCAGAAATAGCATCATGGGGTTCGACAAGACCCAGTGTAAGGTCCTGCATCTGTGTTGAGGCAATCCTAAGCACAACTACAGACTGGGCACTGACTGGCTGGAGAGTAGCCCTGAGGAGAGGGACTTGGAGTCATTGTGGACTAGAAGCTCAACGTGAGCCAGCAGTGTGCACTTGCGGCTCAGAGGGCAAACCGGATCCTGGGCTGCATCAGGAGAAGTCTGGCCAGCAGGTCAAGGGAAGTGATTCTCCCCCTCTGCTCTGCTCTGGTGAGACCCCACCTGGAGTCCTGCGTCCAATTCTGGAGCCCTTATTCCAAGAGGGATATGGACATGATGGAGCGTGTCCAGAGGAGGGCCACAAGGATGGTCAGAGGGCTGGAGCACCTCTCCTATGAGGATAGACTGAGGGAGTTGAGGCTGTTCAGTCTGGAGAAGAGGAGGCTCCGAGGTGACCTTCTTGTGGCCTTCCAGTATCT
>JAOXOE010000001.1:75219294-75244559 GCA_028565055.1 Phoeniculus purpureus
CAGGTAGCTAGAGCACTTGTGGGCATGGTCTAGTGTTTAGGGAGATGTTGGGATGAGGGCTGGACTTGATGATCCTGGAGGTGCTTTCCAGCTATAATGACTCTATGCTCCTCTTCCTTCCTTTTCTTGGGGATTTATGGAAGAAGAGCTTTCTGAAACAAATAGTGTTCAAACTGCAGAGCATGGCTGCAGAGCACAGGGTTAGCAAAGGCTGGGAGCACCCGCAGCTGTGTGTCATCTAACTCGGTTCGAACCCAACATGCCATTTACCACACGTTGGAAGGAAAATCCTAGAGACGTTCAGAAGCTTTTCCCTCTTTTTGGTTGTTTTGATTCTGCTCTCAGAACCTGGCTTGTTTGTGTAAAACACATTCTTTTTCAGTGAAAATGATCTTTTTTACAGAAAAGAAAATTAATCATACATTGCTCTTCTGGAAGCAGACCTCTCCAGTGGAGTGAACTCATGAATCAACAGTTTACAACCGCTGCTTCTAAGTGCACTCTATTTATAGAGGGGCACTTACACTCCATTGCAGAAACAATAAACCAAAGATAAAGATAATTTACCAGAGGCAGAACCTCTATTCTTGATAAGATGGTATTAAGCATCCCACAGTTACGTGGGTTTATTTAGTGTCTTTGAACACAAGCAGATCAATGTTGTCAAACTGCACTAGAAAAGAATTTCAATCAGCAGTTACATAAGTCTGAAAGTCTATGGAAAAACAAAGGGATAGAAAAGGAGAGCAGCAGGTTCTACCAGAAATGGCCCCTTTCCTCTGTGTCACCTGCGGTCAGCATCTAGTTTATATCTTAGACCTGCAATCTAAGCAGCCTCACCGTAGGAACATGACTGCATCTGTCCCCTGTGATACCCCGAGAGCTGACACCCTATTCACAGAGTACTCATTGGGGTAGTGTATACACAGAGACTTAAAAGCAGGAGCCAGCACAAGAAAAACTGAATCTTGTGATCCTTATGGGTCCCTTCTAACTGGAGATATTCTGTGATTCTTATCTTTTAATGGTGTTTTAAATGGTAGCTGAATGCTTCTGCATTTACCAGCCTGACTGACGAGAAAAGCAAACTCTAATCCAAATCAGAATGAGTTCAGCAAAGGGCAAGGTTATCTATTATTTTCTTCAGTCCACACCAGCCATTACTTGAGACCTCATTTCTTTTTCTTGCTCTCTCAATACATTTGATTAGATAGATTTCTTCCAAAACTTCCTTAACTTTCTTATCACTGAGATAATCATGTTATGGAAAAGATTCCAGCAACCCAAGGCTGGAGATAATTCATGATTTAATGAAAGATACCACTTCTCTTGCTACAGATGCATTAGTATGACCCTTGATCTGCCATTCACTGACAATTATGGAATGAAGGCTATATATAGACAGGAACCTATAGACGTTACAAGAACCATCTAAAGTGCATTTCTCTTCAAAGCCTCTCAGGATACAGACAGATTTCTTCACTAGCTGGATAAAAGCTCCTAGAAAGCTCCAGTGTGCAGCGAGGGTGTATGGATCAGACTGGCACATAGTTTGGAAATGGGTTATGGTAAGGCAGGCAGGCAGTTCAAAGGGGATTGTGAAAGCTACCCAGCCTCCAAGAGCTTCCCGATGCAAGAGGTTTCCCATGGGGAGTTGTGTAGATAGCTCAGCCCTGAGCTGTCCATCAGCCACAAACCAAACAAGGCACCGCTGTGTCAGATAACCAAATCCTGAACTGAGCCTGAAATCCCTCAAAGAATATGTCTGAAGTCTCAATCCCCAACACTATTCAATTTCCTGAGAAAGTAAGTGAAAGAGAAACGAGAAAGGTTTCGGTCTCAGCTACAGATGACAACCTCGTGTATCCAAACGGCCCCCAGATCAGCATAAGAGAGGTGAAAAGCAGAACACACAGAGTCAAACCTCACCCTTGGAAAGATAAGGGGAAACTTCATTACACTGACAAAGGGAAACATCCCAGCTGGTAGTAAAGGATGACAAATTGGTAACTTCCAGGAAGTCTTCTAACTGCCTCAGGTAGAAGGACACAGAGACCTGGAGTTGTTTCTTTACTGAAAATATCATCAGATCTTGACAAGACATGATGTAAATGTGAGATGTCACCATGTCTCTTGCCTTGCAAAAGGGCTCTCTCAACACTCTCAGTGGCACTCCCTGGCCTTTTTTCACTCTGCTAGCACAAGTTCTTGTTTACAGCTACAGCTGAACACAGTACAGGGGGTTCAGGCTGCAGCTACTTGGGATGCTTTAGGCTTTTCAATACATCAGCATGGGGCTGGCAGAAATGAAACTGGACCTGGTACAGAAGACTACTACCCTTCAGAACTGCAGATGGAAGACAAGTGAGACATCTAAGGAATCTTGAGTGACAGTACATGCTTATGCTGGACCACTGAAACATACCCAGTAAGCCTAGGCAGGAATACTGTAAGTTCACCAAACCTCAAGGCATACTGACTCATTTTCAGTCCCGTTTTAAGGGTGTACTCCCATTTAACAGCCTCCCTGCAACATGTTTTAAATGATGCATGAAGTGATAATCAAAACCACTAGATGCAGATTTTTTTCCAATCATTTTGTTTTATGCAATTAGTTTCCCTACTTGGTACAACTAACCAGCAGCACCACCCACATCACTGCTGCTCCCTCCCACCTCCCCCCAGTGCCCAAACTAAAAAGCAATATTTTAAAGTGTTTATGAAATATTTCTCTTTAGCTGTGGCCCTCTTCATCCTTCCAGGGTCTTGAGTGCCTTGATCTGGAAGCACTCTGTTTTCTCTAGCTGGAATAAAGCACATAAGCAAATTTGCCCACAGGATTTCCCTTATGACACACTTTAGTTGAAGACACAGTTAAGTGCTACCGATCATCTAAAGAGATAGGGGTAGAAATAATCACAGTTCTGAAATGAAGGGAGTGGTAATTCAGATTTTTTCTTTCTTTTTTTTTAAAACTTAAAGTAAATGGTATAAACTGGTAAAATCAGGAGTTAGTTGGGTAGACCAGATGACTACCACAGGCAAGGTGCCAGAATAAATGGACCAGTGGAGTACAAAGATGGATTGGGTGACCTTTCACAGCTCCTCTAGGCACAATTTTCTTTCGTTTAAATAAATGGCATTTATTATGGGAGTGTGAAAGCTTCACATCAGTAAAATTCTTTGCTTTGCACTGATTGCAATTATTTGCAATTTTTAGAGGAGTGATGAACTTCACTATTAATAACTACTGATCATTATTCAGACTCTGGAAGCACATTTAGGCTGACTTTAAGACATCAAAATCTCACCCTCACTTCTTTCAAGTGGACTCATCATGCCCTTAGACATGAGGAGGGGTCAGAGAAGTAATGGAGTTTACTACAATGAACTCAGTATGTGAGTATGTCTGGCCTGAGTCACACACAAGTGAAATACCCCACTCTGCCTTCAGGTAGTTATTGTGGCATCGTTGTTTGGCTCTTCTAGCTTGGAATGTGCATTATTCACTCTTACCTCTCTAACAAGAACAGGTCATCTGGCTTGATGGTTGATGCATCGCATCTTCAGTAACGGCTAAAAGAATGCTAAAAGCCTCACCAGACTAATTAGCAAGGATGCCCCATAGCGAGGTCTCAGTGCAGATCTGTCATCAGTTCACAGAACTGCTATGCCTGAGCTGTTTAGTTGCTTCTCACAAGAAATATGTGGCCAAAGGCGATCACAGGCAGAGCAATCAATCGCTTGAGAACAGCAGTTTTGTCAGGACTTCTCCCCAGACGGCTAATCGTAGCGCTCTGAGTTCACCACAGTTTTCATTAACGGAAGCGGCTCATCCACCGCAGATTGTACGGCAGTGCAGCAGGAAGACCCAGAAAGAAAATTAGATTGTTCTGAGCCAAAATAAAACAGTTTACTTAACAAATTGAACAGCAAAGTGATGAAGGGAAGACAGGAATCTTCTACAATAGAGGGTTTTGGGCACTTTAGAGGAAAATAAGTGACGCCACGGTGGTTGATCTGTTTCTTTTATTGGTTTAAGAAGGACCTCAAAGTTCAAGTGCCATTTTTGCCCTCGTTCTACTAACTTTGCCAAAGCTCGAGGTAAACCTTTCTGTTGTTTACTTTAGTTTTCTACCATTATTCCTGCAGTAAAATTATTCCTAATTTAGATTGCCATTCTAGATTGGGGATCTGGGCACCCTAATCTACTCGAAGACATCCTTGTTCCTTGCAGACAGGATTGGACTAGATGACCTTTTAGAAGTCCCTTCTAAACAAATCGCTCTATGATTCTATAACCTACCAATGGACCAGGCTCATGGATCCATACAGCCTTCCATTATTAACACTTAATGGAAGCGGCAAAAGATTTGCTTGTAGACAGAACAAACAATCCACATTTATTGGGGCCAGCTTTCCTGGGTCACTACAAGGTCCAAGTCTGCCCTTCTCTGCAGGGCTTCTCAGAAATGCCCTCATTGCCCAGCCTGTATCTGTGCTTCTCCATTACACAAACCAAGACTGATCCTTCTGTCAGGACCCAGTTCAGCCCTTCCTGAGATCTACTAGTCTGTTTATATTGTAGTGGGAACTTTGTCCCTGAACCAAGCACCCTGCACTATTACCCATCAGGTTTCCTCTTGCTGCCTGGATGGTCCCTGTGCCAGCAGAAGATCCTATGCTGCCACATGACATCCAGGAGATGTAAAACTGCAGGGCTTTTCTGCACAGCTCCCTGCATCCGCCCTCACAAGCAGAAGACTCAGTCACTTCAGTGGGCAGTGCCAGGCACTCCTGATGCTCACAGAAAGGTCTGGTTTGGTTTTGCATTGCTTAGAGTTGCTGCAGGCGAACAAAATACAATGGAAAGTGATTCTGTTAGTCTCAACAGCAACCTTCGTGTAGTGCATTCAGAAGAAATAGTGCAGTGGGGTGAGTTCACAGCGAAATTATGTCAGCACTAGTCGACAATTCCAAACACAGGGGCATCTGAAGGGGAAAGCAACAGTGACAGTCACAGGACTGCTCCTCACAAGGAAAAAGAGCTTAAGAACCTGTCAACGCCAGGAGGCAAAATGCAGTGGGGCCATTACTAAACCTTATACCGTACAGAACACACAAACCCCACTACAATTTAATAGCTTGTGTTTTCAGATAGACTCTTGAACCAAAATACACCAAATATATGACTCATTTCAGAAATATGGTTTTAAAACCAGAAAACAAGAGGCAATGGAGTGTCAGCACAGCTGCACTCAATGTCATTGTTTTGTTTAACAGCCTAAAACTCTGTCAGCAGCTCCCTGCTGGTGTATAATTTGTGGAAGATTATCTTTGGTGACGCTTCTGTAATTGTATTTTGATTCTACTGCAGAAGAGATCACAATCTCTGGTCAACAGGTTCAAAGCTAAGATATGAGAAGAATATTCTAGGTCAAGACTGAAATTGTACTGTTCCTTTCCAGAATCGTTTCCTGCTATTTCCAGCGTGTTACCCTGCCAGTAGAGTTTCAGTACCATAAATCTTGTGCCCAGACGTGTTAAAGGGGTGATTGCTCTTCTCCCATCAAGCTTCTAAAGTTCTTGCCTTGTCTATTCCATTTTTCTTCCCTAATCGCCAGGTCGTGATCCTCCATAGAGGATGAACGTCTCAAACTGTTAACAGCTTTGTCTCAGTGCTTTTGCTTTATTATTTGTCGTTCCAGAAGTCCAGGCCTAGCAGACAAATTAGGATCATAGAATCATAGAATGGTTGGGGTTGGAAGGGACCTTAAAGGTCATCCAGTTGCAACATCCCTGCACAGGCAGGGACACCTGCACTAGATCAGGTTACCCAGGCAACCTGGCCTTGAACACTGCCAGGGATGGGGCAGCCTCTACTTCCTTGGGCAACCTGTTCCAGCATTTCAGCACCCCCACAGCAAAGAATTTGTTCCTCATGTCCAACCCCAATCTTCCCTCTTCAAATCTGGAACCCTCTCCCCTTGTCCTCTCACTCTGCACCAGTGTCAAAAGACCAGCTTTCTTGTACCACTCTTCAGAGACTGGGAAGCTGCTAGAAGATCACCTGGGAGCCTCCTCATCTCCAGGCTGAACAACCCCAACTTGCTCAGCCTGTAGTCCTAGGTGGAGTTGCTCTCCTCTGGACACTTTCCAGGAGCTCTGTGTCCTTCTGATGTCGGGGACTGCAGATCTGGACGTAGTACTGATGGAGTCTCAGAAGTACAGAGGTAGAGAGAGAGAATCCCCTCTGTTGACCGACTGTCACTGCTTCTTGTGATGCAGCCCAGGACACGGTGGCTTTCTGAGCTGCAAGTGCGTACTGACAGCGCCTGTTAAACTTCTGGTTCACCCCCATCCCCAAATCCTTCTCCTCAGGGCTGTCCTCAATCCTTTCTGCTCCCAGTCTGTATTCTGCATGGGATTGCCTCAACCCAAATGCAGAACTTTACCCTTGCCCTTGGTGAACTTCGTGCAAATTAGGCAAACCATCCTGTCTAATTAGTCCTTTAATCCCAATTGAGCGTCCTATGTCTTAAATACTTCTTGTCTCGGTCAATGTTAGTTGGTCGATCGTAAATATCTGAAGAATGTTCAGGAGATCATTACTTTTCAAGAACAAATAGCACAAAAGCTAAGATATTTTACCCACGTTTGCCAAAGTCTTGTGTGGCTGAGTGCAGAATGAAGGTTCTTTTTCAACAAGTCTGGACTGCAGAAGCTACAGCCTCATGCATTTACATTAGTTTTACATAACTCGCAGTATTTCTTACATATTTCTACAAAGCAGCATAAATTAAAGGTAATGGCCAAAAAAAAATTGTTTCAAGTGCAGAGACAAATCAGTGAAATAAAAATAATCCACAATCAATCACTGCATTATCTGGTAACTGGATCCTCGCACAGAAGAGGATGCAGTGCTCAGGACACACAAAGGGGTTTGCTGATGTCCAGGAACTGTGTGTGCATGGGAAGTAATGAAAGCAGCTCTCCAGTTCACTGACCAGGAGACCACTAATCCCAAACTAATACTTAGATCACTATTTAAACTGAGCAATCACTACTACAACAAGGTACACCAACTTACTTTATGGAGAAGAACTTCGGTTCTGTTCATTCAGCTACTGGGTTCCATACATTTAGCTACTGAAATGGCTAAATATTTACTCCTCCAATGCTTTTCTTCATAAAAGAATTGTACATCTAAAACTGTGCAGAGAAAAACTCCTATTTTCCAGCTTGGATCTGGTTTCTGTTGGTTTTTTTAGGGTATTGGTGCCTGAGACTAGCAGAATTTTTCAGGTATTTCAGATTTGGGCTTCCTCTGGTGGCTATTTGAACCTCTCATCATATTTACTTTCAATGGGAGATACAGAAATCTTGATGCAGGCTTTATGTTTTGGAACCTTTGTAGCCAAATCTTGATGATTATTTTCTGTCACCAAGAATTTGATTCTTTTAAACAATCAGAAAAGTGCATCTCGATCTCCATAGAATTATATACACAGACAGTAAGATACGTCCATGATGGAAATTGGTTCTATTTGACATTACAAAAAAAGGTCTGATTTTCTGTTTGGCAAATAAACCAGCAGTGGTTCTATCACTGTCAACAAAATCAACTCCGGCTGTGGACTGGCACAGAAAGTGTATTTGGGTGGGAGCGGACATTTCATCATTCTCTGAATGTCAACTGGCCTTGACATTTCCAGCCCCTAAACCAAAGCACATCTCCGTATGCATGCATCTGCACCCTTGTCTGATAATGCCATTGCTGGACTGTCTTTGTCTAATTTTTACCTAACTATTTATACTTGGCAAGGTGAAATTGCACATTTATAAAGAGGAGAAAGAAGCGATGACTATTACTTGCACAACTAACGTTTCTAGTAACTACATCATGGCATGATGGCTGTTGTATTCACCAAATAGGTATGAAATGCATTTGTGGCACTACTGTAGATGGGATTCCTATGGATTAGATAAGCAAGTTGCATTTTTGTGTGTTCCAGACTTTGCACACCCCTCCTGTGTGTATAATATATTGACTAAAACATTGTGACACATCACTTTGTACTATAGCAGCTGTCTCCTGTTCCCTAAATGACAGCTAATAAACATAGCCAGGTCCCTTCCAATCCATAATGATTCTATGATTCTATGATTCTAAACCCACAGACCTGTTATTTCACTGATAAGCAGAATCTCCTTAATAGTCTTTTACCAAATAGTTTTCTATGTCCTTCATTTTAAAAGTTCTATTTAGAAATCTAGGAAATATTCTCCTTGTTTACATAAAGCAGATCACAGAATCACAGAACATTAGGGAGTGGAAGGGACCTCAAATGTTCATCTAGTCCAATCCCCCTGCCACAGCAGGATCACCTAGACCAAGTCACACAGGAACATGGCCAGGTAGGCTTTAAACTTCTCCAGAGAAGGAGACTCTGCAAGCCCCTGGGCAGGCCATTCCAGGGCTCAGTCACCCTCACTGTGAGTAAGTTCCTTCTCATATTGATGTGGAACCTCCTCTGTTCCAGCTTACACCCATTGCCCTTTTGTCCTATCAGTGGATGCCAGTGAGCAGAGCCTGGCTCCATCCTCCTGACACCCACCCTTCCCATATTTATAAATGCTAATGAGGTGACCCCTTACTTTCTTTTTCTCCAAGCTCAAAAGACCCAGCTCCCTCAACCTTTCCTCATCAGGGAGCGGCTTCAGTCCCTCAATCATCTTTGTGGCTCTCTACTTAAGTTCTGCCAGATATTCTCACTTCAAAATGGCAGAATCGCAGAAGTAATGTAAGAAATGGAGGTACTGAATATTTCTGGATGTTAGAAATGTATTTTACACACCCTTGCCCCTCCACTGAGTGCTTTCTAAAGGAATATGCAAAGAGATGTGTCTCTGGCATCATGAAGCAACACGTAATAGATACCTAAGTATTCCCAAGTGCTGTGATGCACAGACCAATGGGTGCAGTACTTGGAGCTGAAAGAGGCTTGCAGTACCTTTAATCCATTTAGCACTTGCTCCCCTGCAGTGATTGCTGCAGAACTGAAGACAAGTCAGTGTTTTGATAAATGATTCTTGAAAGCCCGAGACATGCTCTGTCTGGAAGGATTCACAGCCATCTGCTGAGAAGCTAATGTATTCATCTCACACATACAAATGGGTTTGTGGGTGACGTCTCGCTGCTTTGCACTAATATGACTCTATTGGCATTGAAATCATCTCATAGCAATGCAAAATGGAGTTAGAGTCTGACCCATGGATTCCATTTCCCCATAAAACCTCAATTACTGTAGAAGGAGAGCATGTGGGAGCCAGGGATTCCTGCAATGTCCTCTTCTCCTTCTCATTGTCCCCTTACTGAAATTTATATTTATCTCAAACTGGATAAGAAACCTAGAAGGGCACCTGTCCTTTTAAATCCTCTTCCACCTTATTTTTCCCCACTATAATCCAAATCCCTTGGTTATTCCTAATTTCATAAGTAAATTTGTACATAAGTGATTTTCAAATAGTTTCGGTAATGTCTCATGTATTTTCATTGACAGCATCAGGACAACTGTTATCTAAGGGATAGGTATTATTTTTGCACTATTTCCCCTCTGTGCTCAATCAAATGTATGGGAAAAGCTGAGTCTGACATGTGTGACGTGGTCCTGCAGGAAGGGCTGCCGAGTATCTTTCATCCCTGGGAAAATCCCCGTGGGATACATTTATTCCCTTATATAAACTGAGCTGATTGGCCTCCAAGGGAGCTGCTTTGGATTTGAAACTGGTGCAGAACCCAGGTTTGTTGTTTTTATTCTTCACTTAGAAGTAGTCGTATTGAGTATGAAGTTAATGTTTTCAAATCCCACGTTACAGAAGGTCATGCACCCCTTCTCTGATCTCTGGTCACACGAGATCCTTGGTTTGCAGTCACAGCATTTCCACGGAGGTGTGTGAACGCACCCTGGTAGGGATGATGCTGGCACAACCAGAAGTAACTTTCTTAGCTGAATTAATGCATTTAACCCCTATAAACCTGTAACTCATGGCACAACGAGGGGTGTATGATTATGCTGGTACACACAAATCATTAGGAGTTGGAAAGGACCTCCAGGGGTCATTGAGTCCAACCCCCCTGCTTGAACAGGATCGTAGACCCTAATACAGATTACACAGAAACGCATCCAGATGGGTCTTAAAAGTCTCCAGAGGAGGAGACTCCACAACCTCCCTGGGCAGCCCATTCCAGTGCTTTGTAGCCCTTACAGTTAACAATTTTTTCCTCATGTTGAAGTGGAACTTCCTGTGCTCCAACTGACACCTATTTCCGCTTGTCCAATCACAGGGAGCTAGTGAAAAGAGATTGTCTCGTCCTTCTTGACACCCAGCCCCCATGGATTTATAGACAGTGATTAGGTCCCCTTGTAAACTTCTCCTCTCTGAGCTGAAAATTCCCAGGTCTTTCAATGTCTCCTCATATGGCAGGTGCTCCAGTCCCCTAATCATCCTCGTGGCCTCCTGTTGAACTCTCTCAACCAAGTCTCTATCCCTCTTGAACCAGGAAGCCCAGAACTGAACATAATATTCCAGATGTGGTCTCACTAGGGCAGAGTAGAGAGAGAGAAGGACCTCCCTTGATCTGCTGGACACACTCTTCTTGATCCATCACAAGCTTCCAATGACCTTCTTGGCCACGAGAGCACGGTTCTGTTCCATAAAGAACTGATTGTCCCCAAGAACTCCAAGCTCCCGCTGCATGGAAGTGCTCTCCCGTAGATGGTCCCCCAAGTAAGTAAACATCAGTGAGCAGACCTTTTCTTTTCCTTCACTGAAATGGATTTACACTCAGAATCAATGTGAACTTTGGTCCCTCTTCCAAGCTCTCCACACTGGTGCTGTTTGGAAACCCGGTAGCTCATGCATCATCTCCTTTCACTCTAGGTAAACACAGATTACTGCTTGTTGCTGCTCACACATTTTCTTGTGGTTCTCATTAATTATCGAACCGTTTTAATCTTGAGGATTTCTGGGTAGCTATCCAATTAATTTACAGTAATTAGGACTGAAGAAAGCACTAAATAACCTTTAGTCACTGCCTAATTTTTCAGGTGTTCCATGCAGAGCTAGGTCCTCCTTTCCATAGCTGTCCTTCTAACAGCTTTACTCATATATCAATAAAATGTGTTTCCAAGCATAATACTCTCTTGGCACAATCCTCTGCTCATTCAGAAATACCATCTGTGCCTTGCTGGGGACTTCATTCTTTTATGACACTGGCAATGGTGACAAAGTTCATTTGAATTCCCAGGAGATGCAATCATCAAATGGTTTGAAATTCTCTTTTCAGAGCCAGTTTTCCAAACTGATAGAACTGTTAAGCACAGCTACGAAATTGTTTGTTCTCTCTGTTGTTAAGTGCTTCAAGGAATACTGTCCACCATCCTTTGCCTCCTGCCAGCAGCATTTTCTTCATCAGCTCCTTAGGTAAGGCAAGAAGGATTAGACTCTCTGCAAAACCCACCAGCTTTCGCTTTTGAATCAGCAGTGCAGATTGCTGTTGACTTCAGTGAAGCACATTTCCCACCCAGGGACTGATCACGTTGTCTCCAAGCAGATCATACTTAAAAATAACCCAAGGAAAAGATCTTATGTCGTATAAGGCCTGAGAAAGAAAAACCCAAAGCAGCATCTTCTAGGTGTGGAGGTAAGATGCTTCTCTTATTCACATGTACAAGAGGGACAGATCCCCTTTTGCTTCCTTCTAGTACTTTACAAACGCTGAACTCCCTGCTAGATTCCTGTAGCTTTTGAACTCAGCAGCAAGAAAACCAAACAAGCTCAGCCTTTCTTGCCGTGGGTTTTTTGCAGTAGATGGTTCTAAACCCTCCACGTTTCAGACACAGAATTCTGTAGCAATGATTTATGATTCTGTGCCTGTTTTAAAGGCATTTTCAAAGGAAAGGAAACCTTTGGGCTTGGTTCTCCTCAGACAATAAACCCCTGTGCAGTACCTGAAGTGCTGGCTTTCAACCACAAATGGAAGAATTAAAATCCCCCTTTCCTCACTAAAAAATCCAAAGAGTGGAAGTTACTTAGTTCTTTGGGCTACATCCAAAGCACACGTTCCCTTTTCAGGGCTTGCTGTGGCTAATTTACAGAAGGCTATCAGGTCTCTGCATATTGGCATTCTGATTTGGAATGGGAATGGTTAAGCCTTGAAGTGCCTAAATGATCCTTCTCCTTATTGTGAATCTCTTCAGGCCAGGAGAAGAAGGTGTACAGAAACCTCACCTGCTCTGTCCCAGTTTACCTCTGAAGGAGGCTTAAAACCCCTGGTGCTTTGCTGTGTAACACTGATAGTGCTGTGTGACTGTTGCCCTTCACAGTATTTTGTGAACTAAAGGTGTTTATTCAGATTAAATACATTAGAAACTGTTCCTCTTTAGCTCTTAGGACACTTCATTTGTTTAAGAAGTCTTGCTAGTTGCATAACGTAGTTCTTGTCCTCCATAAGCTCAAGTGGAGGCTCTCTATAGCTCAGAGTTGTTGTGGTCGAAAGAGACCTTTAAGATGATCAAGTCCAGCCATTAAGCCAACAAGAAGTGGTGTCTCTAAGCACGACATCTACATGTCCTTTAAGTATCTCCAAGGTTGAGGACACCATCATTTTCTTGAACAGCCTGCTCCCATGTTTGATAACCATTTCAGTGAGGAGATTGCTCCTGATGTCCAAACTAAACCTCCCTTGGCGCAACTCGAGGCTGTTTTCTCTTCTTCTACTTTTTGTTACTTGGGAAAAGAGACAGATCCCCACCTCACTGCAGCCTCCCTTTGGGTAACTGCAGAGAGCAATAATGTCACCCTTTTAAGACAAGACGAGAAGGCCAGCACCATCAGAGTTCTGCAAGGGCTGGCTGCTCCGCCAGGCAAGACGAGAGGGAGCCCCGAGATGTAATAGCAATCACAGAATCACAGAACATCAGGGATTGGAAGGGACCTCGAAAGATCATCTAGTCCCATCCCCCTGCCACAGCAGGACCACCTAGACCAAGTCACACAGGAACACATCCAGGTGAGTTTTAAACATCTCCAGAGAAGATGCCACAACCCCCCTGGGCAGTCCATTCCAGGCTCTGATCACCCTTTCCATGAGGAAGAGCTTTCTAACACCCAACCTAACCCTCCCCTGGCAGCTTCAGGCCCTGCCCTCATGTTCTATCACTAGTTGCCTGGGAGAAGAGCTCTATTATCAAGTCCCTGTAGTTTGGGACACTAGGACACCCTCTGGGAAGGGTTCATGGCCTTAATTTTTGAAGGTGAAAATTTCCATCAAGTTGGACTGTCTACTCCTTGACACAGTTGTCTCCTTCTCCATCACAACAAGTTCTACACTTGGCTAAAAAAAACCACCAATTGCTTGTGATAAGAAAAGAGGGGAGGGTCACACCGCAGTGAAAGGAAGCAGCTAAAATGGACGTGAGCCTGTGCAAAGGGTTCAGACTGGGGGTAATGATACAGGTCTGAAGAAATGAACTGTAAGGTTTAAGAGTTGTGACAAATGCTCTTGAGTTAAGTCCATGCTTTTACATGGCTCTGAGTTGATGTTACAATCAATTACCATGTTTGAATAGCTCGTGGTGCTGATGGAGATCTTTGCTGACCACAGCCCTGCTCTCACAAGGTGCTCAGTGCTGGTCCTTCACTTCCCCTATCACACCTTTCAGGACAGGATATCCTGATACAGACAGACTGAGCAGAATATTCAGCTGATCTCATCTCCAGACCTTGATTTACAGCCGTAACAGGAGGATTTGGCATCAGGACCTTAGCGGAGTCCTTTCAGCTGAGCCCAGCATTCTTTGATAAGCCTCCCTGTAAGGAAGGCTACCTAAATACTTACAAGTGGTTTACTAATCATCCTTTTATGCAGATTTAGGCACTAATATTTTTTGGTTTAATTACCACTGATTCTGTCCTTTGTGCCTCTTTAGCCCAACTTCCTGACTGGCACACAAGGGCTCTCTTGTGGGGCTTCTGAAACAGAATCCACAGCGGAGCAGCAGCAGTTCAGCCCTCAGCCTTTTCCCATTAGTGATAATAAACAGTGGCTAATCATTAGCAACAGTTTATTTTGCAGGTTGTCTTATCCTTTCCATGTGGTCTCCAAGAAAAAGAGGGGGATATTAATATAGAGCATCTACTCCAAGAAGAACAGGGGATATTAATACAGAGCATCTTCTCCAAGAGTAAAGAGGGAGCAATTAACACAGAGCACCTTCTCCAAGAAAAAGAGGGGGATATTAATACAGAGCATCTACTCCAAGAGTTAAGAGGAGGCTATTAATACAGAGCACCTCCTGCAAGAATAAACAGGGAGATATTAATACAGAGCATCTCCTCCAAGAGTTAAGCAGAGGCTATTAACACAGAGCATCTTCTCCAAGAGTAAAGAGGGGGCTATTAATACAGAGCATCTCCTCCAAGAATAAACAGGGGGATACTAATACAGAGCATCTCCTCCAAGAATAAAGAGGGGGCTATTAATACAGAGCATCTCCTCCAAGAATAAACAAGGGGATATTAACACAGAGCATCTTCTCCAAGAGTTAAGAGGGGGCTATTAACTCAGAGGATCTCCTCCTAGTGGCAACCCCGGGGAAACCACGACCTCACTGCCTCGTACCGCTGTGACAGGATGTCATTCCAATTGCCTTATTAACCATATGAAAAAATATATCACAACAGTGAGAAAACTTCTCAGTTATCTATATCCTACCCCTAAGGCTATTGTCATGAGCCGGTGGCATACTAAGGAAACAGTATTAATTCAGTTGTCAGCTTCCTTGCCTATTAAACAGGAGGGAAAAACAACCAGCACCAAAACTGAAGCGAGTAATAAGGGTAAGAGAAAGGTCCGGATACCCTTGTCCACTTGATTCCTTGAATTAAGCAAACACAAATGCTTGTCCTGTTTTGCCTGTCACCCAGCATTGCACCGGGAGCATCGTGCTGCCTTCTAATTGAGGATTTACTCTGCTTAAAAAGCTACGTGGGCTGCACTTGAAAAACGTAAGTGCTGGAACATTATACTGCAAGTTCATGACCTGCATTGTAAACCATAAGAGGATGAGCAATGATCTGCTAAACCAGAACATGTTCAGGGGCTGGAAAGAGCAGCTAAGGATTAAGGGAGTCTACTGGTCTCCCTGTAGATAATCTGGGTTGTTTTATTAACCAGAAAAAACAACCCCTTTTCAGTGCAGGAGGGGAACTGTCTCCAGGTGTTTGTTCAGCAGAGAGCAGAGACATGATACTCCACAGCTCTTCTCTTTTCGCAACGATTCAACACAGTGGGCGCTGAAGAAGATTCACTGTCGCTTGGGAGGAGTCTGCTGCTTGAGCGTAGAACCATGGAATGATTTAGGTTGGAAGGGACCTTAAAGATCAGCTAGTTCCAATCCCTCTGCCATGGGCAGGGACATCTCTTGAAGAGATCCTGTAAGCCCTGTGTCAGGCCAGCCCACCCTGTGCTGATGACAAGAGAGAGCCTTGGGAGACCCAGCAGCAGGACAAGAGGCAACAGCCACAAATTAAAACACACCAGAAGCTTTTTCTTCTCCGAGGGCACACACTGGCCCAGGTGGTTCCAGGTCAGTGTGAAGGACTTAATCTTGGTGGGTGACATTAGACAAAGTTCTGAGTCTGCTTTATGGGGTCATCCAGAGCTGGTCCCTCTGCCTGGAGAAGCTGCCTTGAGATATGTCTATATATATGTGAAGGGTGGGTGTCAGGAGGATGGAGCCAGGCTCTTCTCAGTGTCATCTAGTGACAGGACAAGGGGCAGTGGGTGTAAGCTGGAACATAAGAGGTTCCATATTAATGTGAGAAGGAACCACTTCACAGTGAGGGGGACAGAGCACTGGAAGAGGCTGCCCAAGGGGGTTGCTGAGTCTCCTTCTCTGGAGACGTTTAAAACCCACCTTGATATGTTCCTGTGTGACTTGGTCTAGGATATCCTGCTGTGGCAGGGGGATTGGAGTGGATGATGTTTTGAGTTCCCTTCCAATCCCTGATGTTCTGAGATTCTGTGTTCCAAATTAATCAGTGAATGTAAACTGGGGGTATGTTGAAACTGGATAGATTGGCAGGAGATTCAACAGTTCTGGGTCCCTCAGTTGAAGAGATTGAGGAGCTGAAGCAGGTCCAGAGGAGCAACGAAGCTTGGGAAGGACCTGGAGAGAAAATCTGATGAGTAGAGGCTGAGGAAGCTGGTGGTGTTTACCCTAGAGACGGGGGATCTTATGACTCTTCTACCTGAAGGGAAATTGTAGTCAGATGCGTGTCAGGCTCTTCTCCCACGCAGCTAGCAACAGGACGAGTGGGCAGGTCCTCAGGGTGCACCAAAGGAGGGTTAGGTTTGATGTTAGGAAGCTCTTCCTCACACAAAGAGTGATTAGACACTGGAATGGACTGCCCAGGGCAGTGGTGGAGTCGCCATCCCTGGAGGTGTTTAAGGAAAGCTTGGATGTAGCACTTAGTGCCCTGGTCCAGGTGATTGTGGAGATGTTAGGTCATGGGCTGCACTGAATGAGCTCAGAGGTCTTTTCCAACCTCAATAATTCAGGAGCAAGAAAGATGTTTCTGCAGGAGAAGGGGAATCTATAAATGTGCCATATAAAAGGTAGTTAGATTTTTCTGTTTGAGACTCGATGCTTTGCTATCACTTTACCAGTTTCTATGTCATTTCATTAATTTTAGTATTTAATGTCTGTTCGTTGGCTTGTCCTCTTTCTTAAACTATATTTGGACTTACGTCATCTGCAAATAGCTGACAGAAACAAGAGAGAACTTTTCTAAATATATGGAGCAGAAAGACTCTTGCTCCTCTCTAATTACACTTAATAAGGCAGTATTAAAAGCACAGTTGTTTTCAACCTGGAAATGTGGAATTTAATAGGTGCAGATTTCATCTTCTCAGTAGAGGGAGAGTTTGATCCTTTTTGGAAGCTGAGTTTTCCCATTAGACTCTTTAGTTAAAATGTTTTGGATATTCCATCAGAACTGGAACTTCTGCCAAACCCACAGTTGTTATGGCTCTCTAATGGTCCCTTATTTATTTAAGTGGTTATGCCAGTTGGCTGTGGAAGTCATATACCCATGTATTCTTCTTTATTTCTGCTACTCTGCATCTCAGATTTATTCAATGTCTGTCTGCAAAAATACACATACAGATTCCTGTCACAGTCATTCTTTACAGATCCTAATTAATTGATTTCTGTAAGCTAGTGGAAGAAGGCCAGCTATCTGGACTGAGATTCAATTTTTCTAATTAATTGTATCTCAAAAACTTGAAAAATTCCATCCTAAATTAGGAAGACATCTTCGTTGTTCTTTGTGGCATGTTAGGGGAGTCAGTGAAAGAAAATGTGTCTGTAATTATAAACAAGACGATTATCATCAACAGCCATGCCAGCACAAAGAATAATACAAACCATGTTAAAGTTATTATGTCTGGGTGATGAATTTCAGTTTACTGAGCTAAAAATTCTTCAGCAGTTTTTTTTATTATAGAATGTACTTTCATTTCAGGGCTTTGTTACTGGTTTTTTTCCTTTCTTTGGAATTTTGTCCTCTGAAGATTTCAGAATCACAGAATCACAGAATGTTAGGGATTGGAAGGGACCTCGAAAGATCACCCAGTCCGATCCCCCCCGCCACAGCAGGATCTTCTAGATCCAGTCACACAGGAACATGTCCAGGAAGCTTTTAAACATCTCCAGAGAAGGAGACTCTACAATCTGCCTGGACAGCCCCTTCTAGTGCTCCATCACCCTCACTGGGAAGAAATGCCTTCTCATATAGATGTGGAACCTCCTATGTTCCAGCTCACACCCATTGCCTCTTGTCCTATCATTGAATGCCGCTGAGAAGAACCTGGCTCCATCCTCCTGACACCCACCATTTCCATATTTATCAACATTAATGGCTCACCCTCAGTCTCTTTTTTTCCAAGCTCAAGAGACCCAGGTCCCTCAGCCTTTCCTCATCAGGGAGATGGCTGGAAAAGGCTGAGGGAGCTAAGTCTCTTTAGCTTGGAGAAACAAAGACTGAGGGATGATCTCATTAATGTTTATAAATGTTCTCTCCAAACGTGGAACACATTTGTTGCAGATAGAGTTTTCCTAGAATTTAAGAGTTGTCCTTTAAAAGCTGTCTCTAATGTAATTTGCAAAGGTTTGTAACTAAATGGAACCTTAATGAATACCCTTGGAAGCAATATGAAACCTCCTTGATTCCAAGTACAAGTGCCAAGGTATTATTAACGTTTTTAGCAGGATAAAATGGAGAACTGGGAAAAATGCTCCTCTTTCTCCACATCTCTGCTAATCCCTTCTTCTGAAATCATAGAATCATTCAGGTTGGAAAAGACCCTTAGGATTATCAAGTCTAAACATCAATCCTACTTTACAAGTTCACCCCTAAACAAGAACCCCCAACACTACCTCTAAGCAACTTTTAAACATACTGAGATATTTCTTGTAGAAGAAACTTCATTTAAAGTAATAAACAGTTCTAGGTAGAGAAAGAATGTGCACATTTCAAAAATAGTAGGCACAGTGCAGAAGGTTAATACCAACCAATTGTTTAGTTTGTTGAGGAATTTTTTGTCTTTCTGACATATCAATTAAATCCTGCACCACTGCAGGTATTTTTATGCAAGGGTCTCTACTTGCAGATTACAAAGAGCTTTTACAGTGTTCAGGCTCAGCAGTATTTTATGCTATGTATTATAAACCTTTATGCTTTAGAATTACTTTAAGCTAAGACATATATTTTTGCCATTTAAGAACTACTTCTAGCAATAATGTTTATAATACTAAAAATGCCAGGACCATTAAGTGCTGTGACATGGTTTTACAGGAGGATTGGACTAGGTGATCTTTCAAGGTCCCTTCCAATCCCTAATGTTCTATGATTCTGTGAAAATCAGCCTTAGTAGATGAGTACGTGTGTGAGTGATTTTCAGGACATTTTCATAAGGTGCTCTCTAAAATAACCATTGTTGTTTTCTCAGAGCTTTATTAAAGCTGAATGTTGCTTCCTTGTATAGAAAATTCTGGGCAGTGTGAAAGTCGTGTAGTGGCATGTCAGCTGTAAAGGAGGGCACTTTAAAATTATCAGCTCTTGGAATGTGTGTGTTTTATGTGCAAATATGTTTTGATAAAATGCTTCCCAATTTGGGACCACCCAACACAGACACAGGCTAAGAGAGTTAATTCAAGATGATAGATTTAGACAGACTGGAGCATGTCCAGAGGAGGGCCACTAAAATGATCAGGGGAATGCAACATCTCTCATATGAGGACAGGCTGAGAGAGTTGGGGATGTTCAGACTGCAGAAAAGAAGGCTCTGGGGAGACCTTTTGACCTTCAAGTACCTGAGCAGGGCGTACATGAAGGCAGGGAAATGTCTTTTCAAGAGGGTTTGTACGGGTTGGACAATGAGCAATGGGTTCAACATGGAAAAGGATAGATTTAGACTGGATATTAGAAAAAAGTTCTTCAATGTGAGAGTGTTAATTGCTGGAATGGGCTGGCTGGGGAGGTGGTGGGAGCTCCATCCCTGGAGTCATTTAAGGTCAGGCTTGCTGAGGGTCTGAGCAACCTGACCTAGGCAGAGCTGTCCATGTGTAGAGAGGTTGGACTAGATGACCTCTAGTGGTCCCTTCCAGCCTAAAACATAGTATGATTCTGTGATCATTGATCCCTGTGGTTCACCTAAGCCATCCAGCTCCTGTGCTCACGGTTACTTTATAAAGCTCTGTGCTAGTCTTTAGAAAAGTACCTTTTAGTCACATAACAAGCATAACTACGATACTTACAATTTCAAGTTTTATGCATATTTGTTACTTCTTTTGTACCTGGAGAATCATAGCAACTTCCAGATCCTGCTTTAACGTAAACCATATTGTTTGGTAAGCCTCAAGTGTGCAGACTGAAGATTCAATTAGCTTTTCCCCTCCATTTTCTTAGGTGTTAAAGTTGGTTCTTTACTGTAGTTTGGTTTTATTTAAAACAAAATTAATTAGCATTACTCAATCCAGCAAAGTAAGTCTGTGTTTGCATATTCACTATGTTGAATATTTTCACTTTCATCCCTCTGATTTCTTATACTTATCTCGAGTGTTTTATGTCTTTTTCTCCCAATACACTCAGTTATGGCTTTCTTTCATCTGTGAAAACAATGAGTTCTGTCCTACTTATCTGAAACACAGCTGATAACACAGGGCTATTTCAGCAGTGCAGTGATTTTTTGAGTATTCTGAAGAAATAGAAGAATGTGTCTTCTATAAAATAGCTTTGTGTTTCTCGGACATCCCAGCATACCAGGTCATTATCTCAAAACATCGCATTTCAAATCCCGCCTTGACTTTATCCTTACTTTTGCCAGCCAAGGAGCTAAGGTAACTGGATTTGGTTTGCACATCAGTTGTTGTAACCAGCTGCAATATATCTGAATCTGGATCAGTTTACCTGTGAAGAGAAAGAGCCTACATTTTTCTTAGAAAGATTCCATAATTTGGTTCAGTTGTGAATAGCACATGAAAGCTTGCCAGACCATAACTGTCTGACATGGCTCAGATATGACTCAGGCTTCCCCTTTTTAAAAGTCAAGATCTCACCCTTTTTCTTCACAAATAAACAGGAGGTCAGCTCCCAGGAAATAAAGTTTCTGAAAAATGGAGACAAATTGAATTTTCTGATCACCACTATTCTCGCTCAGCACTGCGCTCGGTAATTCCCACAGCTGATGGGATAAGACGGTGGCCAGGTCATGCCAATTGTTGTTGCTTGGCCAATGACACTACCCAATTTTTCAAATGATTTTAACTACTTTGTACATGAATTTAAATGTTTTTGCGTAATTACCCATCTATGGTTCATAAAAAGAACATCTTTAAATTAGAATGAAATTGTGTTGGTTTGGTGTAAATCATAGTAGCCTCTTAATTTTACTATTCCATAGGTGAGCAATGTGCCCTCATGGTTAAGAAGGCCAATAGCATCCTGAGGTGTATGTGATAGAAGAAGGATGATTAGTAGATTGAGAGATGTTCTCCTTCCTCTCTACTCTGCCCTAGTGAGGCAACATCTGGAATATTGTGCCCAGTTCTGGGCCTCTCAGTTCAAGAAGGACAGGGAACTGCTTGAAAGAGCCCAGTGCAGAGCCACAATGATGATGGAGTGGAACAACTCCCTCATGAGGAAAGACAGAGAGTTGGGTCTCTTTAGTTTGGAAAAGAGGAGACTGAGGGGTGACCCCATGAATATTTGTAAATATGGAGGTGTCAGGAGGATGGAGCCAGGTTCTACTCAGCGACATCTAATGATAGGACAAGAGTCAGTGTAAGCTGAAGCGTAGGAAGTTGGCTAAGAGCCCTCAGCAAAAAGAGGCAAGGTTGGGTCATCACCCTTCTTTTTATAGTCTCACCTAGTGTCCTCCTCTCCCTGGATAGGTCGGGGGGGGGGAGGGGCGGTCTGCTTGAAGCAACATGCATCTTTTTTCCATGAAAGCACAAATCTATACATCTGGAAATTCTGGCTACTACACCTTGTGTGACCTGAGACCAACATTTGTGCTCTTGTTTTTGCCAGAAAAAAAAACCAGACCACCCTTTATTGTGCAGTTTATCAAAGAACCTCCTGTGAAAGAAGTAAAAGTTTAAGAATAATAGGCTGATTTGTGCTCTTTAGAAAGCTAATCAGTTCTTAAACCTTTAGATAGGAAATATCGTTTGTTCCTGATCCTTCTAAGTCTTTGGAAGAATAGTCCTGAAAAGACACATTCACAATGCACACCAAGTAGATTTCACGAGCTCCCGGCTGTATTATGTACATGATCAGTATATTCACAGGGCAGTAACAGTAAATACAGTAACACTGTATTTCACTGTCTTGCTCTTATTCAGACAGGCTTGAGCTTGCCAGAGCTTTTAATTTTACTTTTTTTTTTTTCCTGAAACACTGTATAACCAACAGATGTTTGTTTTTGGCTCCATGTCTACATTCTTTGAAAGCTGCAGAATTAAATTGCTGACATTCAGACAACACTAATTCACATATCCAGGGAGCCTAATTTGCCATCCCTGAGATCCTGATTCCTGGTGTTCACGGGTTTAAAAACCATTTCAGTGGCACAATGTAAGAATAGGCTGGGGAGTTTCAATGGTATGCTCCTGCTAAACATAATCACATTTTATAAACATCTGCGTCATTACTGGTGTGATTCATCTCTAAGCTGCATACAGCTGTGTTTCCAGTTTCAATTAACAGTCCCTCAATTGCATATCCATCTCATGTTACTAATTCGGTTAATGTATTCATAATTAAGAGTATTCTATTTTTCTACGAAGGTTTATTGAGCTTAGTACATTGCATAAAATAAAAAAACCCTAAGGCTGAGGGATTTTGATTCTTACAGTAGTCACATCAGAGCAAAAATGTGATCCATGCACCCAGAGAGGAAGACAAGATAGAAGGGACGTTTTTCTTTTCTCACTGTGGACTCCAGAACCTTTGGAACAATTCGTCTTGTGTTTGAAAGCAAATGTCAGCATGAATTTTTTCTTTTCATGCTTTTCTCCCTTTTGACTCATATCGCATGCAATTCTATAGTTTAGACTGATGCAGCATGTTTCAATATGTAAGAAGAATAACATTGGGAAAGGTGTTAACAGGAACAAAATTATGTAGGAGACGTAAATCATTTTGCCTCCATTTTGTCCTCCAACATTTTTATTTTAGAGTGCAATGTATTTAAAGTGTCCTGTGTGATATGAAACTGTGAGATAACAAGCACAGAAGGACACGAGAAGGATATAGACAGACTGGAGAGCATCCAGAGGACCACTAAAATGATCAGGGGAATGAAGCATCTCTTTTATGAGGACAGGCTGAGAGAGTTGGGGCTGTTCAGCCTGCAGAAAAGAAGGCTCCGGGGAAACCTTCTTTTGACCTTCCAGTACCTGAGTGGGGCCTACATGAAGGCAGGGGAAGGTCTTTTCAAGAGGGTTTGTACGGATATGACAAGGAGCGATGGCTTCAAGCTGGGAAAGGACAGGTTTGGGCTGGGTATTAAGAAAATGTTCGTCAGTGTGAGGGTGACTGATCATTGGAATGGGCTGGCTGGGGAGGTGGTGGGGGCCCCATCCCTGGGGTCATTTAAGGTCAGGCTTGCTGAGGCTCTGAGCAGCCTGACCTAGGTAGAGTTGTCCCTGTGTAGGAAGGTTGGACTAGATGACCTCTAGGTGTCCGTTCCAGCCTGGAGCATTCTATGATTCTATAACATAAAATAATTCTGATACACCGTCCAGTGGAACACAAAGACTTAGCTTAGTAATATTATTTATCAAATATTTGATTTTTAGAAAACATCTTTTTTATATAGTAGGACATCATGTGCAAAATGGTTTAAAAATTCTAAAAATAAACCATCTTGCCGTTGTTTGCAACCTGATGGTGTTCTTCACTTACCATTTCAGTAGGACAGATTACTATCTTGTCAGTACTTTATCAGTACAGAGATACTGTCTTCTCCGTTTTCTTTACACGCCCTACTGGGATATGCATTCTAGGAAACATCCAGAATATTAAGGACTTTAATGTATAAAGTCCTGACTTCTAAAAGAAAAAAAAAATATACAGAATCACAGACTCACAAAACATTAGGGATTGGAAGGGACCTCAATAGATCATCTAGTCCAATCCCCCTGCCACAGCAGGATCTTCTAGATCAAGTCACACAGGAACATGGCCAGATGGGTTTTAAATAGCTCCAGAGAAGGAGACTCCACAACCTCCCTGGGCAGCCCCTTCCAGTGCTCCCTCACCATGAAGAAGTTCCTTCTCATATTGATGTGGAACCTCCTGTGTTCCAGCTCACACCCATTGCCCTTTTTAACTCACCTTTCTATAAAAAGAGTTTTGATACTTACATGTTAGTCAGCAGGTGAGCAGAACATCAAAAAGTTCAGCATTCCTTTCTTGAAAAGCAAAAAGGGAGAAGTACAGAACAGTCTTTAAAAACATAGTTATTTCTTAGTTGTTTCAGGTGAATCACAGTATCACCAAGGTTGGAAGAGACCTCATAGATCATCAAGTCCAACCCGTAATATTGTTTCCCAAGTAGACTGTCATATTGCCGTAGCTGGAAATAAACAGAAGGCTGCTTCAGTTGTATGGAAAACATTGAAATAGTCTGGTCAGTATGTCTTAAGCAAAGCAGCAGGTTTTTAATGACAGCTGCTGAATCCCTTCTAGCTGAAAATCACAGTTTTCTGCCACTTTTTCCTTTAATCTTCCCCCTCCTCCAATCTCTTTGATGCTCTCTTTAGTTTCTCTCATTGCCCTTTCTTTTCTTGAAGCTTCCTTTCTTGCTTTTCATATCGGCTTCTCTGTGTCTGTGATACCATCAACAGTCATCCTGCTACTTATTTTAAAAAAGGCTAGAAAGAAAATCGTTAAACAAACAAATAGAGAACACAGCTAGAAAATTTATATTCTAACGTGAGAAGCAAAGAAGGGGATATGGAAAAGCAGATACAAGTGAGGTCGGCTTTTAGTCCTGGCAGTTTTATGAATCACGACCTTTCTTTTTCCTATGGAATCTCTTAAGATCACAGCCAGTGAAAGATAAAGCCGTGTTCCAAGCAGACTTCAAAGCAGACAGTCTCATAATTTTCTTTTCTTTTACTTGTCAAATATTAATGCTGGGATGTAATCTTCTGGAGATAATAAAAGTTTGAACCATTTCAACCTTTTAGCTGCAGACTCTGTGTGTTTAGCAAATAGAGTGACAGTTGCGGTGCTAACCTTGCTGTACAAATTCTGGGCTGCCCCACCTTTTTTGATTAAAATGGTGATTAGGGTTAAAGGAGATTATAGCAATTTGTGAAGGTCCTGTTGTGCTGCAAGCTCAAGGTAAGAGAGGGTGATTCAAATGCCTGCAGAAGATATATTTGTGTACATTCCCCAGGTTTTATTGTGCAAGAAGGGAAATGCATTTTGTTTTCTGTACATAAAAATTAGGTAAGAATTCTCTCCCTGTTGAGAGAATTGAAAAATGTGTCTTCAAAAGTGTGTGTGTGGTGTGTGCGCGCCTTCTAAATGTTATGACACATTTATGCCGGCTGAACATGAGCCAGCAGTGTGCCCAGGTGGCCAAGAAGGCCAATGGCATCCTGGCCTGTATCAGAAACGGC
>JAOXOE010000001.1:75248337-75268948 GCA_028565055.1 Phoeniculus purpureus
CATGGTCCCCATAATGGAGAGGTAAATAGAGGCCGGAGCACCACTAATCATTAGAGCATGGTGTGTAGCTACTGAAATAAAACCCAGTATTGTGTGTCCACCTTCTCTCATGACCTGACAACATGGGAAAATACAAACTTTTTTTTTTTAAGAATTAGGCTGCATCTACAGGAAGCAGAAATAAGGACTATAACAGTTACACTGAACATTATATAGAAATTAGAATTCATTCCAACTTGCCTCCATTTCTGAACCTATACCTATGGTCACAATCTTGCCATAACAGCACTAAGAATTTCCAGTATATACTTCCATCAAACTGAAATGTTTTTCACTGCCCTACATTTCCCTTACAATGGAAAAGTGAATTCCATTGAGGCTTTGCCAAAAGGACTGTTCATAATAATTTTCTTTTCTTTCCCAACACCTATTGCACGCATCAGTTGCATAAATGGTAATTTGAAGCCTTTTTAGCACAGCTGGATATTTTCATTGATTCTTTTCATCTGAACATCATTCATTAGAGTTCCTTCATCTTTTTGTCTGCAGTGCACTTTATCTACAGAATGCTGGGATCTGTACAACGAAATGGAACAGAATGTACAAGGACTTCTAGTCCTTCCAGTGTCATATCTGACAGGTTATAAATTTGAGTTAGGGCAAACAGTCCCATTTGCTTGCCTTGCTTGAAGTACCCATTTATCCTCAATTTTACCATACTGACAAAGAAACTAGGAGAAGTTGCATTGTTTCAGTCTCCTTGTGGTTTCCATAGCATTATTTAAAGTATTTACATTCTTTACAGTATATACAAGTGTATAGACAGGCTACGTTTAGAAAGGCACAGGTTTGCTTTTCAAGCTCACACATCAATACTACTGCCTCTGTCCCACTATTTCACCCTTTCCATCAGGCTGGCTATATGTATATATACAACTTCTTTCCTGTTCCTTGCTTTAGGAAAAAGCAAGTTTGTCATCACAATCAACACTACATTTTCAATAATTATGTAATTGACACAGTTTATTAGGTTTGGAAGTGTTGTTAATGTTTTGTTTAATGTAATGTTTGTTAAGGTTGTTAACGTTACATTAACAGTAAAAGTGGCATTGCAAGAGAACAGCTTATTTTTTTCTAATTAATACGATGTATTCTAAATTAAATTACATTAATATCATACATTTTAAAGCGTAAAGACTGTTAAAATTGCCTGAGTGAAACCGAAAACAGATTTTTAAAAATAATGTTTTCTGTTTCATTTTTTTCTCCACACTTTGATCTGATGGCCCAGGAAATGTAACTGTATTTTCTGCTCAGATTTGTGACAACAAAGTGGTATGTGAGGATTTAACAGGCACAGTGTGACTGGCTGACACTGTCAAAGAAATTAATGTATCTGAAAGTAAGCAGTCACTGTTTAGGCGAGTTTAAAAAATGAGCTTTCTTGGAAGTGTAATTTAACTATTAGTCAAACTTGCATTTATCTCTTCTTTTCCAAGCAATGAAAGACTAATGTAGCAGACTTCAACAAGAACTATTACTTCTAGGATGATCATCATCTCAGATCTACTTGTTACGCGGGGACCATTACCCGATTTCCTTCACCTAATTAACTGATGGGAAATCTTGACTAAGTGATGAATTTGGGGTAATTTGAGACAGTCTGTAGGTGGTTTTTTATTTGCTGTCATTGAAATGCTTTATTCATTTGTGGTACAGCAGATTGATGTGAAGTTTGATTGCTACAGGGTTGTAAATTGTTCAGTGAATAAACAGTGATGGAGTAATTTTCTGTGAAGGCACAGTATGATATGTAAACCAGGAAGTTGAGTAAGACACTACGTTTATGAACTCATCAGCCATTTTTCTCAGTGGTAGGAAATGCTTCTAAATGAACCAAAATAACTCCATCAAAAGAAAGTCTGAAGTAATGAACAACATCATTATGATCTCAACCTGACTTACAAGATGGGTGGTGCTGCTGCTGCAGTTCCTTTAGTTTCAGTGTCTCTAAGAGCTGGTGTTACGTGTGCAGACTCAGAGCTGTAACATTGCAAATCCAGGAACTGGTGTTAATTATGCTGCTTAAAATAAAGGGCTGATGTTAAAGGCTGTTTGCTCTAACAAATGATTCACCTTTAAATGTTTTATCTGATGGGTTTAGAGCATATCTAGAGAGTAATAGTAATAGTGTCGTCTACAGTACTATTCTGAGACACTGCTTTTCTCCTGTATCATCATATCCATAAAGTTTCTTCTAAGTAATTTCATAGTTCCTCCTTATTAGTCATAAGTAATAAAGTCAATCTTTCAGCTTTTTAGAAAGTTTTCTTAATGGCCCCCATGTCCAGGTACACTTCAGCCACGGGTATTCTTGAGCACAAAAGGAGATGCCCAGACCTGGCCGTTCTTTTAAGTACAATAACATACTGTTGAACTTCAGAAAGGTCAGGGCTTAAAAGAGGTGCTGCTGAACTAAGTAAAATAACTTTACCTTTCCCCAAAGTATGAAGCAGACGCTGAGTTACGGTTAACTGTGATGTGTATTTTGCTTTGCCCTTAAAAGTAGTAGATAATATTGCAGTTATTTTTACAAAATTATACAGTCTCACTGATTTACAAAAGGACTATGATCAACAAGATTTTCTTCGTGCTTATTGCTATTCCATTCAATCTTGTTAATTCTCACTGTTTAATAGTAGGCACTTAACCGAGTATTTATCCTTTCATTCTTTACTTCTGAGAGCATAATTTGGCCACTAGCCCGACAAAAGAAGATCTTACGACGAGAAGGGTCTTGGCACCCTAAGAATAAGTTCATAGTGTATAAAATACAAGTTTTAGAACATGACTTCCACTGTCCCAATATCCTCTAGTTTATGTAGGTAAGACAAGGGAACTTATAAATCATAGAATCACAGAACATTAGGGATTGGAAGGGACCAATCCCCCTGCCACAGCAGGATCCCCTAGATCCAGTCGCACAGGAACATGTCCAGGTGGGTTTTAAACATCTCCACAGAAGGAGACTCCACATTTAAATCTACATTTATAAAGAGTAAAATTGCAGAAAATTAAGTTCAGAACATTCTGAATATAGATACTGGAGCTAATATGAATGTATTAGGGAAGAAATATTAGCTGCCAGTATAGGAGTTGGTGAATGGTTTCCCAATTAGAATAAAATCCCGCTTCTGTCATTAAACAATTTCAAGTGTTTGTACCAGTTACAGAAAACTGGCAGGCAAAATGGTTTTGCTGATGTAGGAGTTGAGATTGGTAATGCATTTACTCAAGAAACAATGTCTGCACAAGTCCAAGGCTTCACTGTAAAACTTTTAAAACCAGAAAAACAAAATAAAAGGCTATTTTAAAATTACATCTTTTGATAGCCCATCTGAACTTGGGAGGTGATCCTGACACTTCCAGTGTTACTGATTCTATCTTCAACTGTAATGCAGACAAAAATGAGTTATTGTAACTCTCTGGATATACCTCGCTTCTGTAGCTTTAGAAGATGTAATAATGACTATGTACTGTAAAAGTTCATAGTCAATGATGCTGAACTTGAACTGGATCATAGACAGGGAAAAATGTTGGTCCTGGGGTGAATTAGTTCTCTGGAAGTGAATTTCTTGGTGCCTTCTTAGCTCAATATATTAAACCTTGTGCAACTAGAACCAGAAAAAAACCAAGTACAAAAAATCTGACTGTTTTCAAAATGCGATATTTCATTGGTTGTTCTTCAGAGGTCTTCAGGCAGTTCAGATTTTTGCTAGTTGGCTTAACAAGAATGCTTTGGAATTTCTAGTAGTCTTACTGAAGGAAACAAGTTCAAGTTTAATCTTTCTCCTGCTCTGTACTTCTCTACCATTCGCTTAAGCAGTCCATGTTTTTATACAGTTTTCTGACCTCAGAATAACATAAATTCTGCCATCAGTCTCTTTAGCTTGGAAAAAGGAGACTGAGGGGTGACTGCATTAATGTTTATAAATATGTAAAGGGCAGAGGAGCCACCCTGGAGGAGCATCCTCCTCTGCGAGGATGGAGCCAGGCTCTGCTCAGTGGCATCCAATGACAGGACAGGGGGCAACAGGTGTGAGCTGGAAGAGGGGAGGGTCCACATCAATATGAGAAGGAACCTCTTCATGTTCAGGGTGACAGAGCAGTGGAAGGGGCTGCCCAGGGAGGTTGTGGAGTCTCCTTCTCTGGAGATGTTTAAAAGCTGCTTGGACACGTTCCTGTGCGACTGGATCTAGGTGATCCTGAGGGAGATTGGACTGGATGATCTTCTGCGGTCCCTTCCAATCCCTTATGCTCTGTGATTCTGTCATGATTTCGGAAGGACAGAATTTGTTGTATACACGTACTCCTACACATATGTTTATGCATATGTGTCAAAACAAATTCTCTGATACGATGGGAAACAAAAATGGGGTTGAGAGCTGACAAGCAGGTATGTGATTTATTCTTGCAATACCAGACTACAGCAACAAACACACAGATGGGTGGCTGGGGAGGAAAACTGTCAAATAATTTTAAATCCAACAACTGCCTCTGTACAGACTTTGAAGGTTTTACTAATTTTCAGTGAAAAGCATTTCAGATGCCATAAAAAAATAATATTGCAATCTGCCATGACTTTTTTCTCTAAACAGCAAAACTAGGCAAATTGCTCTGTAGTGGAAGTTTGAATGGTGCGTGTTGCAGCCAAGCTATTGAACTGTGGGCTTCATGAAACGGCAACACACAACGTCTCTGTTGTTGAGCCACAGTTGGGGTTCTCATACGTGCATAATCAGAAATAAATCAGCCTATTATCGCACAAACAATGACTCTGAGTGCGCAGAAAAATATTTTAAGAAGCCTAACCTGTAAATGTCTGTCATAACAGGGATTCCACTAATTTTTTTTAGCTTTACTTTTGACTACATTTTAAAAAACCGTAGGAGAGAACTGGGTTGCTATGAGACAGTGCTTTTTAGAGCTCTGGGTTTTAAAGTTCTGTAGCATGCTTTGGGTTAGAAGTGATTTTGAAAGACCACCTAGTCCAACCTCCTTTCTGTGAGCAAGGACATCTACATCCAGATCAGGTTGCTTAGAGCTCCGTCCAGCCTGGCCTTGAATGTTTTCAAAGCTGGAGGTGACTGCAAGGGAATAAAGAAAAAAAACAGAGAAGGGCACACAGGAAAAAATAGAGAAGGCATAAAACGTGAAGAATAACTTTAGACAGTCAGAATGTGATGGTATGAAGTAAAAAGCAGTCCCAGCAGATTCTGAAAGGAAGCTGATATTGATGAGGAACAGAATGAGAAGATGAAGTGAGGGAAGCCTCATTGGCCTTGGAAGTGGGGGGTCACTGTGGAAAGGATTTAAGTATTGTGTGCATAGATTTACTGTTTACTTTTCAGAGTAATCCATAATACTGTGAAATTAGTGAACTTAAGTCACATGAGCCTATAAAGTTGTATTTTTCCTCCATCAAATTCTGCACCCTTCAGACACATGATCCTACCAGTTGTTCTCTTGTGTGACGAATATTAACAGGACAAGATCTGTATTTCTGGTTTCTCAGCTGTTGGGTTTTTTTCACCCCCTTTTTCCTCCCTGGTCGTTTCCCCCTTGCACAAGGCAAATGATCAATAATGAGACAGTGTAATGGTACAGCAGCTGAACTAGAAGCACACAGAATGAGCGTCCTTAGGGAAACGCCATGGAATGTTGTACGAGGACACTTAATTCAAAATTAAATGCAAGCCCACTTTTGTTGAGGATGACTTCTTCTAAAATATATACAGGCTTGGAAATTTGGTTCATGTGGGTTTCCTACTGAATTTTTCAGTCCCGCTGCAACCTGTTCAGCTTACCAGCTCATCTGGTTTCTTAAACTGTAGTTTTGGAAATTCAGTTTGGGATTCGTGTCTTCCACTGCTGGAAACCCTAAAGGATAAAAGCAATTACAGATCCTCATAGCGGAATCTGGCTTCTGCAGCCAAAAAGGAGTTAAGGGGTCACACAACTGTAGTGCAGCATTGCCATTCCAGCACCATGCCATCAAAGCACTTGTTTATTCAGAAGAAGAATAACTTCGCCACTGTATGGTGTAGTTATTGGCTGAACAGTTTGTCTAGATAGTGGCTTCTGTCTTAGGCTGGGTTGGCTAAGAGTTTTGGTTTTTTCTGAGGCTGGGGGCAGACTATGGAAGTTGTCAAAGGACTTACCAGGGTAGAAAAGACAAGACATAATAGGATCTGCAGAAAGCAAAGAAAGTGAGTTTTGATAAGAGAAAAACGAGTTAAAAAGGAGAAAACTTCTCACAGTGAGGTTTTAAGGGGGTTATTACAGATAAATTTTTAAAGGCATAGAAAAATTGAACCATGTAGCTAAAATATGACATTAAAAGACAAACAGAACAACTAAAACAATAAATTGTCTGGCAAAAATGCCAGTCATATAGTTATGATAACTGTAAAAGAAACCAAATTTAATCTACATTCTACTAGAAACATGGACTGTCCTGAATGCTTTGGAATGGGCAAAGAAAGGCTCATGCAGTAGGAGGGGAAGGTTTCAGAGTTAAATGATTCTTCATCCACAGTTTTATTAATTGGGCTTCTCATTAAGTTAAAGAAAATATGAACACAAAACAAAAAACCAAACCACAAAATCTTTGTGTTCTCCATTATAGGTGATCAGATTATTTCTATTTGACGTAAGTTCTTGATAAGCTTACAGAGAAGTATTTCTGCCTTCAAAGTTCTTTTGAAATCCTATCTTTCCTCATGTGTGGTGGTGAGTTGACCCTGCCTGGAAGCCAGGTGTCCGCCAAAGCCACTCTGCCTCTCTTCTCCTCAGCTGGACAGGGGAGATATAATGAAAGGCTTGTATGCTGAGATAAGAGTGGGGAGAGATTGTTTGGCAATTACTGTTATAGGCAAAACATTCAACTTGGGGAAAATAAAGCTAATGTATTATTAATCAAATTAGAGAAGGGTAAAGACGAATAAACCCCAATAAAAAAATACTTTTCTCCCACCCCCCCCTTTCTTCCTAAGCACAATTTCACTCCCTCCTGCCCCCGAGCAACACAAGGGAATGGGCGGAAATTGAAGTTGCAGGCAGTTCATTACATGTTGTCTCTGCTTCTCCTTCCTGCTGAGGAGGAAGACTCTCCTCACTTCTCCCTTGCTCCAGTGTAGGGTCGCTCCCATGGAAGACGGTCCTCCACAAACTTTGTTGTTAGTCCTTCCCATAGGGCTGCAACAAGCAGGACAAGGGTCACTACTGGGACCAGTCCTATTCAGTCTATTCATTCATGACTTGGATGAGGGATTAGAGAGCACTCTCAGCAAGTTTGCTGATGACACAAAGCTGGCAGGAGTGGCCAACAGCCCAGCAGGCTGTGCTGCCATTCATCAGGACCTGGACAGGCTGGAGACTTGGGCAGGGAGAAATTGAATGAACTGTAACAAGGGCAGTGTAGAGTCTTGCATCTGGGCAAGAACAACCCCAGGTACTGGTGTCCTCATTAATGTTTATAAATACGGAAAGAGCAGGTGTTGGGAGGATGAAGCCAGGCTCTGCCCAGTGTCATGTAAAGATAGGATGAGGGGCAGTGTGTGTGAGCTGGAACATAGGAGGTTCCACATCAAAATGAGAAGGAACTTGTTCACAGTGAGGGTGATAGAGCACTGGAACGGGCTGCCCGGTGGGGATTGTGGCGTTTCCTTCTCTGGAAACGTTTAAAACCTGCCTGAACATGTTCCTGTGTGACTTGATCTTGTGTCAGGGGGATTGGACTGGATGAGCTTTCAAGGTCCCTTCCAATTCCTAATGTTCTGTGATTCTGTGATTTGAGACTTTTACAGATTGACAGTGGGAAACAGAATATTCAGCTTTGCAAAGGTATTTAAGAAGAAACTGTGTTTAATGTTAATGGAATTACTTGACTAAAATATGTGGCATTTACCACGTGCACTATATGATAATGCTTTTTTGTGTGTTTGTTGACACACGTGAAGTGATGGTTTTCTTGAATGCAGGCATACACTGTGATTCCTCATGCCAGCATAACTCTCTTAAACTTCATTTATATGCCATTCTCTGTAAATATGTGTTATAATATTCCTTATTTTGTTAAATTAGGAATGTTTTCTTATCAAATAGTTTGAGCTGTGGCGATAAGAGAACGTACCTTCCCATTTAATCTAGAAAGAGATTTGTATCACTGTGATTTAGCAGTACGGGCTATGCACAGAGTAGGTTTTGCTTTCATGTCACTTGAATTTAACTCACAGATTAGAAACATAAAAACTTTGACCAGCTGCAGGATGATGACAGCTTCTCTCCCAAGTTGTTTTACACTGTTTTAGGAGTTTTGCCATTATCTTCAATAGTGTAGTATCAATCCTATCAGAAGTTGTTTCCATTTAAGCTATTTGCCTAGATTAATTTTGCTGTCTTTCAGTATGCTGTGTAGTGCACATCTTCCCCGGGGAGAAAAGGAGGCTTCTGTGCAAAATCAGGAGCTGTAGTTGTATTCAAAGGAGTGCAGATAACAGGGAGCATTAAGGACTGATGATATGGATGCTTCCAAGCTTGAGCAGCTGCTTGGAATGAGAACATTCTGCAGAAGTCATTGAGACTGAAAGGGCATCTTCAAAAGGTTCATTGGACAAGAACAAGAAATAAAAGTTTGCTCAATCTATCCAGTCAGTAATCTCTTTAAATGAAGCTTTTATTTTCATGTTATGTACTTGACTGAGCAAGTAGTTCTACTACATCTTGAAACAGAGTATTAGACTCTTGATATTGCCAGTTGTAGGAGTATGGATGAAACAAGCAAATACTGTGAATAGATCACACTGCACTGAATATGTTCCTACTGCCATCATCTTACGGGTTTCACCCTGTGTAGCTAAAAAGGAAACCAAACAGGTGGTCTGTTTAGAGAGGTTTTGGGACTAAGCATTATTTGGAGTGAATACATTTATCACTGTTAATGTAACTCCAACACAAAAAGGAAAAGGATGAAAAAGGAAAGGGTGGAATTAATACAGCTACTGTTGCTGCAGCACAGAAAATCCTTTGTTATGCATTATTTAGTGTCTCCCAACATAGAACAGTTTTGTCTTACATTCCACTTTCTCCTGTGCTTTCCCGGATTCCTCTTGTTCCACGCATTCCTTCTGTCAGTCTTTCTAAGTCCTCCTCTGTGGAACAAACTCACTTAGAAAAGTCAAACTTTATAAAAGTTGTTTCTATAGATGTCTTTAGAGGATTCTTTGGAGGCGTCTGTCTTAATATGGAGTTTAATTTCTTGCATGTATTTCCTCATTTCTGATCAAGGGAGGACAACGTAGCCATCTCACCTTAGGACTCCTACTACACAGCATGTGCATCACATATGTAGTGGCATATTCAGTATTAAGTAATTCTTCAACTCTTATTTATACACATCGCCAGGTGACATTGGGAATGATGTATTTATGAAAAACTGTATTTTCACTGCACTTGAGGTGGTGGTATGGGTTTAGAAGTGTGAATTGAAATCATAAAAAAGAATTTAGGTGCTTGACAAGAACTTAGGGAGAGGAGAAAAGGAAATAGTGGAAAAGACCAGACTGGAAATTGAAGTCGTGTGAATAGTGATGGAATGATAATCCCAGAGGAGTCAAAGGGCCATACAAGTGGAAGGGATTGAAAACAGTGAAAGAACGAAACTTAGAAATTGTAATTGTCTAGTGCCAAGTAAAGACAATAGTGAGTGAAGCCTCTGTTTCTTTTTGAAGTAACCCGTATAAAATACAGGGTCAGGCTAGGAGATTTTTACTTGCGCTGATGAGCTGTTATTCCCAAAACTAATGGTAGTAACGGTACTGGAAATTCACAAATCTGGGGAAAAGGAGCAGTAAAACTGATATGCTAAAAGATCAGTGAAACTGAGAGAATGTAGCTAGAACTATAAAAGAAAATCTTCACCGTTGATGCTCAACTAATGGAGGACATTGCTGGGGAGAAAGAATATATGCTGGGGCAGCTATAAAAGAAAATATTTCTTGCATGACATTCTCCTTACTATTCCCTAAGTCCAAAGATACATTCCCTCTGGCACAAAAACTGTGTGTATTAACCTGACCTTGCAGAAACAAACGGCATTTTTAGTGCCACATGAATTAGTTAATCCTTTCAATTCTCCTTGATGAGAGAATTTAAAAAAAAAAAAAAGAGGAAAAGGGAAGAAGTAAAAAAAAACCCCACATTAAAATCTTAAGAGATAGTGGGGCTTTACCTTAGGGATGGATTCTGAGCCATTCAGAAGAATATTTTCAAGTAAAGTACAACAAAGAAGAGTGGATTTTAAGTTGCTTACAAATTGCTTTTAAACAAAATAGAAAGGAATCAGTTCTATTTTAAAAATGTAAAAAGTATAATGACAAGTAACAATAGTGTTTTAGCAGAAGAAATTAAAACAAGGGAGCTCATGGTGCTGAGTTGCACCAGAGGAGATTTAACGTGGATATCATGAAAACTTTCTCACTGAAAGGATGTTCAAGCACTGGAACAGTCTGACCAAGGAAGTGATAGAGTCACAAACACAGAAGGTATTTAAGATACATAGATGTGATGCTTATGGGCATGGTTTAGTGGTGGATTTATTGGTGCTGGGTTAGTAATTGAACTCAATGATCTTGAAGGTCTTTTCCAATCTAAACTGTTCAATGATTCTGCTTCATAATTCTGTTGTTTAAGATTTGCAGAAAATACGGGAGATGCTTATGTGTGTAACGTGCTAATGACATTTTACAGTTCTGGAAACACTATGAACTTTAGGTGTATCTATGTACAGTTCTAGAACTAATTTGTACTGGACTGCATGGCATCCCCCCACCTCCTCTAATAATCGGGATTTCCCCTAAACTGGGTACAAGAGCATATTTAATGAGAGGTGAAAAATTGCAGTTTGTACCTGGAGGAATTCCTACTCTGTTCCTCCCACAAGAGCTCTTCATTTACTCAGTTTCCCCAACAGAATTTCCCCAAAGACCGTATCTCTTCGTCCATAGGCTGTTCATGATATTTAACACAAATAACATGTCAGGCACTTGGCAGAATGTAGTATTTGTAAATAATGCTCATCACAGATCACAGCTTATAGTTCAGGACCTTCCAAATCCCCTGTGTCTGTAGTACAATTACATCTAATACCACTGATGCAGCAGAAGTTTATACATTCATAGTAGGAAAAGAGAGGACTGACTATGATTTCAGGTTTGTCCCCGTTTCCTGATTTTCTAAGACTTCTGTTCCCCAGTTTCATCTGCAATTGCTCTCTCAGTGCTTTGTTGTAGGTCCTCAGCATTCTTAGTAATTGTTTCAGGCTATCACCAACTGGTCCACGTGTCTCTTGGTTATGGTGGCTAGAGATGATCACAGAAGGATAAATAGACTGTTATTTTAAAACAATAAATAAATATGAAGGATTTCATGTGGAAACATTTCAAAGCAGTTGTTATGCAGGTGCCTTGACCTGAAGATAGTATTTGATCTCAGAAAGAGTATGTGCCATGCTGAGCTCCATACTAGTTACTTTTCCTTACTGCAGAACACATTCTGTTCCTAGTTGGAAGCACCCAGTTCCCACTGACTTTGAAAATGTCACACTGAATCAAAGTTGGATTCGTGTTAAGATCAATAACCTTCTCGAGGTTCAGAGTAGCACATACATTTCAGTTTCTCTTTTCCCCAGCTTAGAAGCAAGAGTAGTTATAGTTTCACTTTGATGCTGAAGGCAAATCAGGAATCACTTAATCTATAGGTGTCCACAGTCAGAGCTCTAAGGAGTATATTTTCTGGGGCTGTATAGAAGATACACAAAGAAGAGTGGAACATCACCCTGATGAGGAAAGGCTGAGGGAGCTGGGTCTCTTGAGCTTGGAAAAAAGGAGTGACCCCATTAATGTTGATAAATGTGGTAAGGGTGGATGTCAGGAGGATGGAGCCAGGCTCTGCTCAGTGTCATCCAATGATAGGAGAGGGGCAACGGGTGTCAGCTGCAACAGAGGAAGTTCCACATCAATATAAGGAACTTCTTCCTAGTGAGGGTGATGGAGCACTGGAATGGGCTGTCCAGGGTCCTTTTCTGGAGACGTTTAAAACCTGCCTGGCCATGTTCCTGTGTGACTTGATCTAGGGGATCCTGCTGTGGCAGGAGGATTGGACTAGATGATCTTTCAAGGTCCCTTTTAATCCCTAACATCTGTGATTCTGTGAAGAGCTTTAAACTAGGAAAGATGGGCTTGAAAATGGAGCCAACTGAGAACTTATGGCTGAGGATTAAAGAGCAGACCAGTAGGGGTGTCATTGTAATAAGTGATCACCTCTGCAAACTCAGCACTTGTCCATCCTGACAAGCAGAATTTCAGGCAAAAGTTCCTGTATTAATGAACAAGGAGCTCCTGGCAAAACCGAGACATTTAAAAAGGACAATGGAGCGAGTGGAAACAGACAGGTAACCTGCAAGAAAGATAGAAGCACTGTCCAGACACGCAGAGATGTGGTAAGCAAGCCACAGTTTTCCTAGAGTGGAGTCTAGTGAGGGATGTCAGTGGGTTCCTACGTATCTGAAGCTAATGGAAATTGTGAATTGCCATTTATTTGATTGATGCAGTGCTGTTTTGTGAAAAAAAATGAATTGCACCCATCATTTGTAAAATTACTTGCATGATATACTAGAAAATTCTGCAAGCATTTGGGCAATAAAATAGTTCAGATTGATTACTGTACATATAAAAAGAAACACTGCAAGAAAATTAATGTGGCTGTAATTACAGCCAGGAATTTGAAAAGGTTGTTAATAAAAACCTCAAGGATGGAGGACAGCACAGCAGTGTCCTGTAGTTTAGGAAGGCCAAGTCCACGTTTAGCTCGTATCAGTTTCGTGAAGTATTTCATACTCAGCAGTTCCCTTTCAGAACCCCCACCAGCATGTGCTTGATGGTGTCTACGGGAGCAGTGGAGATGTCAAATACTGGGTGTCTGTGGCAGAAGAATATCCTCTGTCCAAAACAAGTTTCTACGAGAACTGTTTCCCGAGTATGTCTGTTCTTGAACTGTCACAGGATTTACAACCGTTTTATTCCCTCTAAATTTGAATGGGTTTGTTATGTAAACCTCAAGAACTGACTTTCTTTCCTTGGGCACAGCAATACATAAAGCTTGAAGTTCACTGATTTAGGATTATAAAACAAAAGCCTAAGAAGCAATGGCTGTTTTTTCACAGTAGACATATCCAGTCAAGGAGATTGCTCTTTTATTTACTGTTTCCTACGGCTCTGTGCCGAGGGCTTTAAGATGCTTCCTGAATTTGTATTATATTTCGCTCGTTTCATCTGAAAAGCAGTCAAGATACAATACATCCATCCTGCTAGATTTTAGGGTTTCTTGTATTCACTGAAAGGACAACTGCATGAAGCCACTCTGATTCCTGTCTGCTGAAGTTTACCATCCTACCATGCACTTCTCTGCAGACTGTTATTTGTGTGGTTTTTCTTTTACTTGAAAAATCCGAAGCCACTCTGTTCGTGTTTACAGCCTGTGAGTATTTTGGATTGCAGGACTTTTCACCAGAAGAGTCGTTGTCCTTTGCTGTGCTTTTAACTCAGTAAATATCAAGACTGAAAGCCGAAGCCCATCAGCTGAGAACAATGACTGTCGATTGCCTTTTCCCCAGGCTGCTCCTCATTAACAGCGCAGTGTGCTTACTTAAATCCACCCTCATCTCTCAGCAGTGGTGAGTGGTTGGATTCAGTAGCTGTTAGACGTACGGTAGGTCAGATCTTCCTGTTTATTGATTTGTAAAGAACAGCCCTGGGCTGCTTTGGCAGCTCTGAGTCTGTGAGAGAAAAGAAAGATGCTTTTCAGCTCTTGGCAGTAGACTTGCTGGGTAACATTAAAGAGGGTCTTGTAGAAGGCAGTCGTCTTTGATATGCAGTTAAATTGGATGTGGAGGTCAGGAGGCTGTGGAAGTGCTGTGTATTTGGTGGGTAAATTAAAGGAGTGTTATTTTAACAATAATATTGTGTGCATGTTTGTTACTACAGAAGACTGTTCTTCTCTTGTCATGACAACAGCCTTTGGTGAAGAAAATCTTGAAAAAGAAATTGTGTCCCACTTTGTCCCACCGAGTACAGCTTGGTTAGATAAGAATCTTCTGGTTTCTCCCTTCTTGTCCTTTTCCTCAAAGTCTCAGGCATAGTCAGTCATTCAACAATTGTTTTAAGATTTCTATTTTGTGGGGTTTTCTAACTGATTCTCTCATTTCTACTGTCTCATGTTATTAAGTAGTATATAATTGCAACTCACAGCCCTTCATATACTCTGCCTGCATTTGGAGGCAAATGAGTTATGTGATTAGTTTCTACATGTTATGCTGCATGTGCCCTTAGATGCCCTTATATAAATGCAATTTATTTTTACCTCAGAAGAGTTTATGTACTTGCTGCATTTTGAATTAATAGTAATTTAAAGGAATTGACCTCAAATGTAAATTTATAGCTTCACTGAATGAGATAGAATGAGCAGGTCAGGTAGATACCACCTAGCAATGGCCTTAAAATAGACAGTGAGGTAATTTGACAAAATGGAACTTAATGAAGCTCATTCCTTTCTAATAGTTTGAAGCTGTGTTCTTGGTGTATTGAAATGTGTTCTAATATTTACCTAGATTTGATATAACTTACTCAAAAGTGAGAACATTCAGAGAAATTTGAGGGGAAAAAAAGGCAGGAAACATGTTTTCTTTTACTGAACTTGCTTAGTTGTACACCAAAAGCCCAGCAAGGACTGAAGCTGGATTAAGACACGGTGCTAGGCTAAATTTTACGTCGTGTTTTGGTGCTTAGGCATTTGTACATCCAAGAACTAGATTTAGACTGGATGTGAGGAGGAAGTTCTTCATGGTGAGAGTGGTGAGAACCTGGAATGTTTGCCCAGGGAGGTGGTTGAGGCCCCGTCCCTGGAGGTGTTTAAGGCCAGGCTGGATGAGGCTCTGGCCAGCCTGATCTAGGGTGGGGTGTCCCTGCCCATGGTGGGGGGGTTGGAACTGGATGGTCCGGTGGTCCCTTCCAACCCAGAGTGATTCTGATTGTATAACTTCTATACATCAATAAGTGGCATTTCTGGGCAGCCAAGCGGGTTGTGTTCTCAGGTGGTATTTCCTGGTCAACACTCCAGAATTCCCAATGCTGTATACATCTCTATTGACCAAACCTATTTTCTCTCCCACATCCAAAGCTATTCACTTTGTAAGTTTACCATCAAGTGTGGAAGGTATTTTATGTTGCTGGATGTGCATGTGTGGTTTAATACCCCCAGTTTAATAATGTAGTGCAGCTCAAAGCTCATCTGTGTATTTAAAAGGGGTTGAAAAGTTCTGTTTTAATACACATGAACAAAGCCTATGTGGGCTGTGAGCTGACAGGAGTTGCACACAGTGGAGTTTCCATACTTCATTATTGTAGTCGCAAGCCAGCTGTTGTCATTCTTCTGTAGGAAACATTGCTCCCTGGTGTGTATCCTTTGAGCTCTCATTCTCTTTAGAGATTCTTCATGCCAGAAAGCACTTTTTCAATCCTAACTGACTTGCTGAAAAGTGAATACTAACATACAGAAGGAGCCATACATACGGTTCTTTACCAACCAATAACGTCCTAATGAGAAGATGCTATGACGCTTAGTTCAAAAGGATTCCAAAGAGCACCTATTAACTATTTTCCAGTGGTTTTTATTTGTGTATGTTTGGTTTATGTACATCTTTCTAGCCTGCATCAAATAACACTACTTGGTTCAAAATACCACATTAGTTCATGCTTCAATACTTAAGATAATGCTCTTGATGACCAGAAGCAGCCCTGTCATTGTCTACTGTGCACTTAGACTCCCCTAGCTTATATCTGTGCTGTGAATTAGGTGGGAACTCAAGGCTAGTCCCGTGTATGAAGCTGTGCATAGCAGAACAGCTGTACATGCAATTCATTCTTGGTTTAAGCTGTCTTTCACCTGGTTATCTTCTACTCACAGTTCTAGAAGTTTTCCTGCCTCTTCCCAGGCTCAGCTTTGTCTAGTTAGGCAATCGGCAAGATTAAACACAAAAACACAAGTGACAGGACTGAGCCAGCATGTGTCTCCTTTAAACCTCGCAGTATAAATATTGCTCTTTGAGCAATTCTGGATTCAAAAACCCAGTAGAAATAAGAACAGAGGCTACGCAGTGATACACGAGTAGCTGAGCCATGTGGGAAAGTGCTGGTCAGCAGGAACTAACAAAAAAAATCACGTTGGTTGTGCCCATGTGTGAGAAGGCAGCCCAGAAGTGTAGGAAGCTGTAGGAAAGGCATCTGAAAGGCAGCTTGTGGAAAGAAAGGAAGTATAGGGGGGGTTTGATCCAAGTGGCAGTTTTGTAACTAACTGTAAACAAACAAATCCATGTTCTGGTGTTAAATATCTATTGTGCTGGTGAGAGAAGAGTTTGGGTGCTAGGGGTTATTTGGCAAACAAAGAGCTGTCAATTCTATCTTTGTTTTGTTTCCCTTCAAAGTGAGTCATGTCCAGTTATAAAATTTCTCCTTCCTACCACCGAACAAAAAGATCTCTAAAAATCTTAAAATGTGAATTTCTTTTTACTGTTTTCTTCTTACCCTACAACTAGGATAATTAAAATTTTACTTTGTTTTATCAGGCTTGTTGTTACAGGAAACGTTTATGTTAAATGCATCTGCTTTCTATCAGTTATTTTACTTAACACATTTCTACAGTATTCTATTTTTAGTTTTAAACGTTCTTGTTTTCCCTAACCCTATTCTTAGACTTCATTTAACGATGGTATCAGTTCAGCATGTAGGCTACAGGTAAATGCCATTCACAGACTTTGAAATCTTACAGCAATCAGCCTCTGCTGGTTGTTTGCTCACACATTGAACTGGGATTTTCAAGGGCAAAGCTAAAAGCATCTCACAAATAGCATCTCTGTGTCCGTGTGGTATCCCAATACAACAAAGCACTTAGGAACGTAACCGTCAAAGGCCTCTTTTCAAGGCAAGGGTCAAGGGCTTAGCATTTGACTACTTAAAAGAAGAGGGAGATGTTTGTACCAGGTACTTTTTGATTACCCTTATTTCAGCAGTCAGCAAAAATACAGTTAACATGTCCACATTAAAAGAGATTATTTTTCACGTGGTGATTGATGAGCACTTACAATAAATACAATAAATATGCTGTAATTGCTACCTGGTTACAAGAGAATAACCTTTTTTTTCTCTTCTCTTAACAGGTGGCCATCGATGAGCGCATCAGGCAACTGCATGAAGCTCACCGGGACTTTGGCCCTACTTCCCAACATTTTCTTACCAGTGAGTAATTTCCCAATTTCTTGCTCAGCTTGCATCCACAGTTAATTGATATTTTTGGTTATCATTGCTGTGCGTTTCTATTTTAGACTGCATTATAATTATCTTTTCATTTTTTTCATTGCTGGGAGCAGAAGGCTGTTAAAAATAAGTTCGTACAGTCCAGGAAGGAAAATATCTGCCAATATCAAGTCTGTTTGTCCACACATCTGTCAGTGCAAGGCTGGTCTTCATTGTTGGAAGGTCCACTTTTAAGACTAGCAAAATAAAACCATATTAAAAATTGCAAGACTTTCTGATTATAGAATCATAGAATGTTCCAGGCTGGAAGGGACCTCTAGAGGTCATCTAGTCCAACTACCCTGCACAGGGAAAACTCTACCTAGGTCAGGTTGCTCAGAGCCTCAGCAAGCCTGGCCTTGAATGACTCCAGGGATGGGGCCCCCACTACCTCCCCAGGCAGCCCATTCCAGCCATCAACCACTCTCATATTGAAGAAACTTCTTCTAATATCCAGCCTAAACCTATCCTTTCCCAGCTGGATGCCCTGGCTCCTTGTAACCCAGAAAGAGGGTTTTTTTTAAATTTAAATTTTGCTTATCCTTCAAAGAAATATTCAGATCCAAAAAAAGTTGTAACATAGACCTGCAAGAAAAGACATTTTGTATGACTTGATTACTTAGCAGGGCAGTGAGAGGATCAAAAACAGAGTGGGAAAGTTTGCAGAAGGATGGCGGTTTAGTGAAGTTTCTACCACTCTGCACAAAGTATAATTGCCAGTAATATTCCCACTCCACCTCCATGTGCACTCTTTTATCAAGGGTGTTTTGAAGTACACTGAAGGACAACTTGAAACACCTTCAAAGCTCCAAGTCAGTGACTAAATTGAAATTTCTTAAAGGCCATGCATTTTCTACTGTACTTCAATTAAGGAAAGTAAACAGTGAAACTTTATTTAAAAGATTATATCAGCAGAACAGAACACTGCCACAGGATAATGGTCTCCTACATGCAGAGGGACAAGCTACGCAGACATCACAAATACATCTTACTGTTATTGCACAGCTACATTCACAGTGGGGTAGAGGACAAACCTTTTCTGTTGACACTGCACTGGAATTTAATTGATTAGCCACTGAACACTGAAAAATCTCAGCGTTTATGCCATGCCATACAAGAGAGCCTCACAGTGATTGAACCCTGCATCTTATGTTATCAAGTTATGATTTTGTGAAGGAAGAAGCCCTACTTCTGTAATTTATACTACTATTTAAAAATATCTTTTAATTAACTCTTAATCAGCATGAATATTTTTTCTGCTCAAAATATCTGACTGCAAATCAGGCTCCTCAATATCAAACATGTAAGTGTTGGGGTGGGTATATGGCATGAACACAAGAAAAACAGGCAGCTGCTTACAGGTTATGATACTCAGTGCATTCCTAATGAAAGAATACTCTTGAAGAGTAAATTCAGCAAGTCTGTATTCAATCTGGAAGAGACTAGAGCGGCCTGAACTGCATTATCACACGAAACAGCAAATCAGCGTACTGCTGCTGAGTGCAACCAGGCAACTTGTGCGACTGTTATGTCCTAGACCCATTGTTCCTCACTAATTAAAAACTAGATCAATCTAGAAGTGGCTCAGTGCTATGACAGTCACCTCTTTTAGCCAACCAACCATTAGTGAAACCCAGAGACAAAACATCATTATTCTGTGTACTAACCAAAGCCAGCAAAGAGTGGCAATCCCTCTGGGCACCCCTCACTACTATCAGCTTGCTTTAGGAGAAGGGGCCAGGTAAAAATATGTTGGATTTGGAAATAGACAAGTCACTGAGGAACAAAAAAAGCATGTGTGTATATATATGTGTATATATTCTTACATGTGAAATGCTATGTCTTAGCACCACTGAAAATATATACGGGATCCTTCCCAAGTCTGAGTTCACTGAGTCACTTACTGACCACTGTTTGGTCACTGAAAATCGCCAATACATCATATCAGTCCCATCAGTCATAAGCATCAAATTCCAAAAGCATCAACTTCATCAGTGTCATATCCTATTAGTACAGCTGAGGAAAGTGTCATGCTTTTCATGCTTGTCATGTACTATCTCTTCTACATCCTGGTGGAATGCTACATCCTGTCAGTCTCACCTCAGTGTGAGGGAAGGTTATGGAAAAGATCATCTTGAGAGCCACCAGGGAGCAATTAAAGGTCAGCCAGGCAATCAGGCCCAGTTCAGCAGGTTCAAGATCCTGCTTGACAAATCTGATCTCATTCTATAGTAAGGGGACTGGCTTAGTGGATGAGGGAAAGACTGTCAATGTAGTCTATCTGGACTTCAGTAGCCTTTGACACTGTCCCACACAACATCCTCATGAATAAGCTGGCTGCCTATGGCTTGGATGGCCACATACTCTTCTGGGTGGAAGACTGGCTGGATGGCCAGGACCAAAGAGTTGTGGTCAGTGGAGTTAAATCCAGTTGGAGGCCAGTCACCAGTGGTGTCCCCCAGGGCTCAGTGGTGGGGCCACTCCTGTTCAACATCTTTATCAATGATCTTGATGAGCAGATTGAGTGTACCCTCAGTAAGTTTGCAGACAACACCAAGCTGGGAGGGAGTGTCAGTCTGCTGGAGGGCAGTAATGCCCTACAGAGGGACCTTGACAGACTGTATAGATGGGCTGAGGATAATTGTATGAGCTTCAATAGAGCCAAGTGTCGGGTCCTGCATTTTGATCACAACAATCGCATGTAGTGATACAGGCTTGGGGAAGTGTGGGTGGAAGCCAGTCTAGCAGAGAGGGACCTGGGGGTTCTAATTGACAGTGGCTGAATCTGAGCCAGCAGTGTGCCCAGGTGGCCAAGAAGGCCAATGGCATCCTGGCCTGTATTAGAAACAGTGTGTTTGGTAGGAGTAGGGACGTGATTGTCCCCCTGTACTCAGCACTGTTGAGGCTGCACCTTGAATACTGTGTCCAGTTTTGGGCACCTCAGTACAAGGGGGACATTGAAGGGCTGGAGCAGGTGCAGAGAAGGTCAATGAAGCTGGTGAAGGGCCTGTAGAAAAAAAAAATTAGGAGAGATTGAGCGAGTTGGGGCTGTTTAGTTTGAAGAAGAGGAGGCTAAGGGGAGACCTCATCACTCTCTACAACTATCTGAAAGGACATTGTAGAGGTGTTGGTGCTGGTCTCTTCTC
>JAOXOE010000001.1:75277989-75312022 GCA_028565055.1 Phoeniculus purpureus
TAATTAGATCTGCTAATAAGAGCTAATAACACATATAACATATAATATGCATAATACATAATGGAATCTGTTGTAATCTGCTCTGTTATATGTATAATATAATCTATTTTTACTTTGTCCCTGTGAACCGAACGAGCGCTGCAGCCTTTAACGATACTTCCAATCCCTAATGACTCTGTGGTTGCACTTTTCCTGTCTGGGTACGGAGTTGATTTTAATTGCTGCTGCAGCTGTAATTACTGACTTCACTTCCACTGGTTTGAGGTCCCAGGTTTGTTTTGTATTTATCGGCGAAAGGGTGCTTGAGCAGACCGTGGCGGATTGAAGCGATTCGGCTCGTAGTCTCAATTAAGCGAAACACACGTTGTCATTAGAAGTGTGTCTTTTCTCCTCTCTAATTTGCTGCACCTAATTAATTATAATGTGCAGGCAGTGGAAGTGCCCAGCTCGTGTTATGAAGCTTTGTAAGGTCAGGCCGTGCTCTGCCACTTCATCTCCCTCTGAACTGTGCCTCTACACGCAAGCAGCGGTTTGGATCGCTTGTAGCGTGAGGAAGTACTTGGAAAGGAGGACGTTAGGCTCCAGACCTGCGTAACGAGATGAGGTGCTTTGAAGACCTCTAAGTGGGGGGGAGGGTGGTGGCTGAGACCGTACAGACGCATCGTGGAGAAGCTAAAGCACTCGTGATCTGAACAGCCAAAGGTGAGTGCCTTCGGTGTAGAAAGGCAACACGATGCCCCTTCCTGAGTGCTCCCAAGCATTGGCCTCACTCTGTTCTGAAGAGGGAATCCAGCTGATGACCACTGAAACCCAATAAGCTGTCCTCCTTTTCGCATTCCGAGTGCACAGAACACGGCATGGGGAAGCTGTTGGGACGGCTGTACGCATCCGATTCAGTCTGGGTAACGGAGCGTCTCCTCCTTCTGCCCTTTCTCATCTGTGCCGCAGGCGGACGTGTCGCTCCGCTTCCGTGAGCTGCCTCGTGCTTCCTTTACCCGTCCAAGTTGGACTGTCTCCCTGAAAACTTTCACTGCTGGTGGTGGCTAATTAGATAGACTGACAATTAGACCTGCACAGGCAATCACAGGACCTTGGGGGCTGGAAGGCACCTTGAAAGATCATCCAGTCCCATCCCCCTGCGAGAGCAGGATCCCCTAGATCCAGTCATTAGGGACTGGAAGGGACCTCAAAGATCATCTAGTCCAATCCCCCCACCACAGCAGGATACCCTAGATCCAGTCGTTAGGGACTGGAAGGGACCTCCAAAGATCACCCAGTCCAATCCCCCTGCCACAGCAGGATCCCCTAGATCCAGTCATTAGGGGTTGGAAGGGACCTCCAAAGATCACCCAGTCCCATTCCCCCGCCACAGCTGGATCCCCCACATCCAGTCGCACAGCAACATGCCCAGGCGGGTTTGAAACGTCTCCAGAGAAGGAGACTCCACAGCTTCTCTGTGCAGCCCCTGCCAGGGCTCTGGCACCCTCACAGCTCTGTAAATCAGGATCTGTGAGCTTAGTTCCTCTGTATCAATGATCGTTTATGTATTTGGGATAAAACAGATCCTGTCGTGCCGCTAACCTGTTTTCACTTGGCCGAGATGGCAGCACAGCTCCCCTAAAGCGTTAAACAGCCGTGTCTGTTCTGTTAGAGAGTAAAAAGGGGTCAGATTTAGGTGACAGAACATTTCCATTTGAACCCCCTCTCCAAAGGTTGATCCTCACTAAAAATAGACTGTTGCAGGCTCTGATCTCCCGCTCAACCAGCCTGGTGCTAAAAGTGGCCGGGTGGTAAAAATCCTAGAAGCCACCAGTAACACAACTGTCAGGAGCAGTGGATGAGCCCCTACTGTTCAGTGAGTATTCACATCCCCCTCTTGTGGCTGACACGTAAAGGATGTGAATCTATAGCAGGTACCAACTAAATCACAGAATGTTGAGGCTGGGCTGAGCTCAGCCAGCCCAGCCCAGCACCTAACAGCACCCCACAGCCAGATCAGGGCACTAAGGGCCACAGCCAGGCTGCCCTTGAGCACCTCCACCACTGCCCTGGCCAGCCCAGTCCAGGCTCTGATGACCTTTTTCCACGAGGAAGGGCTTCCTGACATCCAACCTAACCCTCCCCTGGTAGCTTCAGGCGCTTCATTCCTTCTAACCTTCACTCCCTTTAGCCAGTTAGGAGGTGTCACGTCCTTCGTAAAGAAATTTGAGATGGTAATTATCTCATCTGACTTAAGGTGAGACTGTTTGGACCCAATGTCAACGAGCAGAACACCACACAACGTATTAATGGGTTTGTTACGCGGCAATATGGATCTATCGAGGTCATAGCAGCCACTTGTCCTCCTCGTTCACTTCCTTGCGCAAACAGCAGTACCTGATTAATTTGATTTCCTCCATCTGTCTTTCTGTTTTCCCAGCTCATCTCTCCAGGACACCACCTTTTGCAACGACTGCTTTAAATTTGCTCTGGAAGGAAAATAGTGTTGCCTGGACGTTATCCAATGTTGGGGGAGAGAGAGAAGGTTTTGGAGGTTCCTTGCTCGGGTTTGATCGGAGCTGCAGAAGGGTTTGGGCAGCCTTGTGAAATATTTGTAAGAGCAGTGAATTAGCTTTCTCTTCGCTCATTTCATTGTCAATGGGTTTTGTAACAGAGCTCTGGTAGGTGAGGAGTAGATAACACATTAACAAGAAGGCTGCTCCTGTCTCTACTTAGTGTCAGCACCTGCCATTTGGGATCCTCTCCAAAAATGCGTGTTCTGCTTGTGAGAGGGATGAAAAACAACTGAGAGGGTTCCTGAGAATTCCAGTTCTGCTTGCTTGCACTTCCATTTCTGGTCTTCATGACTCGGTAAAGAAACGAGCACGAGGAACCGTGAGTTCTCAGACACCTTCTCCACGGCAGACAGAAACAACCTGCTAGAGATTTAGCATCTGAACAGGTGAATGCAGGAAAATTGGAACTGGTTATGTTCCAAATACGCCTTAAAAATATAACCCAATGTACTTAAAAATATAACCAAACATACTTCAAAATATAACCAATTACTGCCAAATCCTCGTGCATTGACTCCAAGCCTGGATTGCCCAGAGGGGTTGTGGAGTCTCCTTCTCTGGAGATGTTTAAAACCTGCCTGGACATGTTCCTGTGTGACTGGATCTAGGGGATCCTGCTGTGGCAGAGGATTGGACTGGCTGATCTTTGGAGGTCCCTTCCCATCCCTAATGACTGGATCTAGGTGATCCTCCTGTGGCAGGGGGATTGGACTGGATGGTCTCTCGAGGTCCCTTCCCATCCCTAATGACTGGATCTAGGTGATCCTCCTGTGGCAGAGGATTGGACTGGGTGATCTTTGGAGGTCCCTTCCCATCCCTAATGCTCTGTGATTCAGTGGCAAAGACCTGAGCCTCAAGTCATTGTGTTTTCTCCAAGCAAAGCAAAATAAATGGGTTTCATATAATGCAAAAACTTCACCTGAATTAAGTTGCTCCCTGTACAAATCTCTTGGTTGCACTTCTCCTGGAGAATCTCCAGCATCCATTTCACTCTAATCCCTGCATTACAGAATCACAGAATGCTGAAGCTGGAAAAGCCCTCTGAGCTCATCCAGCCCAGGACCTAACATCACCCCATTGGCCAGACCAGGGCACTAAGGGCCACAGCCAGGCTGGCCTTCAACACCTCCAGGGATGGGGACTCCAACACTGCCCTGGGCAGTCCAGTCCAGGCTCTGATCACGCTTTCTGTGAGGAAGGGCTTCCTAACATCTAGCCTAACCCTCCCCTGGCAGCTTCAGGCCCTGCCCTCTCATCCTGGCACTGGTTGCCTGGGAGAAGAGCCTGACCCCTGCTTGTCTACATCCTCCTTTCAGGGAACTATAGAGAGGGAAAAGTTCCCCTCTGTGTCTCCTCCAGGCTAAACACCCCCAGCTCCCTCAGCCTCTCCTCACTAGACTTTCCCTCTAGTCCCTTCCTCAGCCTCGTGCATGTTCCAAAGACTTCTTCAGTGCATATCAAGTAGCCAGATGCTTGACCCGTGATGTTCTGAGTCATTTGAGGTCACAAATTTGCCTGTCATTATTGTGAAGGGATTAGTGCCCCATGCTTTCATCACCTCAAGACAGCCTTCATCCTGTTGTTGGCATGCTACAGAGAAACAAGTTCTCACTCAAATGAGGGTGAAGAACCTCATTTGATCTGCTGGACACACTCTTCTTGATCTATCCCAGGGTACCATTGGCCTTCTTGGTGACAGGTTTTTTTTAATTGCTTATGAGGTTTTTGGAAGTACTGGAAGCTCTTGGAGAGATTACATCTGCTTGGTGATTTAGGCAAACTACATGAAGCACATGCATAAATACAACCCTTGTTACCTTTGCCGCTTAGTTTCTTTGTTCAGAAGGAAAGTGGCTTTGATCCTGCTGTGGTGGGGGGATTGGTCTGGATGATCTTTTGAGGTCCCTTCCAATCCTTAATGTTCTGTGATTCTGTGTCGTTTCTGAATGGGAGAATCTGTGCGTCCATTAACGTTGCACCTTGAGTGAGTGACCTTAACATCGTTAAGTGCTGGCAGCGTGGATGAGCTCTCAGGGCAAATGATGTTCCCAGTGAAACAAAACTTGGTACAGCTGGTACCAGTGCCTTATAAGCTGGGACTAGACTGTATAGCACCCTAAATTCACCAGCGCCTTGCAGGCGGGATCATATGCTTTTCAACTGGCATAGCCAAAAATCTGTTTGTACATAGATATCATTCCTTCCCACTGGTAGTCACTGGCTCTACATGCCAGTGGCCTGTAAGACAGCAGGTGTTTCTGTGTCTAATGTACGTCAGCTCTGAACCCAGGGCTGTCATTTCGACTTGGAATCATGACACGCTCATTCCAAAGTCTGTGATTCTCACTGCCATAAATACTCCTTTTTGTTGCTGCTCGTAATGTTTTGCTCTTAACATAAAGGAGAGATCACTGTGATGGCTGTCTTTATTTGCTTCAAGGGTGTTTCCATGCTCTACCTCCATGGGGTTAATTGTTTTCTAAAAGAAGATTTATTATAAAAAATTGCATGTGATACTCTGGACCGAAGGGAAATGAAGCGACAGTTTCAGTCTGCTGGAGGGTAGGAAGGCTCTGCAGAGGGATTTGGACAGGCTGGAGCAATAGGCTGAGGCCAATGGGATGAGGTTTAACAAAGCCAAGTGCCGGGTCCTGCACTTCGCTCACAACAACCTCCAGCAGCTACAGACTTGGAGAAGAGTGGCTGGAGACCTGCCTGGTGGAAAAGGACTTGGGAGTATTGGTTGACAGCTGGCTGAACAGGAGCCAGCAGGGTGCCCAGGTGGCCAAGAAGGCCAGCAGCATCCTGGCCTGGATCAGGAAAGGGTAACCAGCAGGAGAAGGGAGGTGATGGTGCCCCAGTAGTCTGCACTCGTGAGACCGCACCTTGAGTAATGGGTCCAGTTTTTGGTGCCACAGGATAAGAAGGACATTGAGGTGCTGAAGCAGGGCCAGAGAAGGGCAGCAAGGCTGGGGAAATGGCTGGAGAATAGGCCTTGTGAAGAGAGGCTGAGGGAACTGGGGTTATTGAGTCTAGAGAAGAGGCTGAGAGGAGACCTTCTTGCTGTCTACAGCTACATCAAAGGAGGTTGCAGCAAGGCTGGTGCTGCTCTCTTCTCCCTAATTCCTAATGATGATTGGAGGAGGGGAAATAGCATCAAGTTGCATCAGGGGAGGTTTAGATTGGATCTTGGGAAGAAGTTCTTTCCTGAGGGAGTGGTTGGTCACTGGAACAGGCTGCCTATGGGGGTGGTAGAGGAGTCCACATCCCTGGAGATGTTTAAGAAACAAGTAGCTAGAGCACCTGAGGGCTGTGGTCTAGGAGTTCGGGAGCTGTTGGGTTGAGGGCTGGACTTGATCCTGGAGGTCCTTTCTAGCCGTAATGATTCTCGGATTCCATGAACACCTGCCTCCTGAGGGTGGCCCTAGGCTTTTCCACAGCTCCATTAGCAGTTTGTGGGAGGAGACAGGCATTGCAGAACTGGATTGAGATTCTGTAGAGTAAACCAAGAGGTATTTTGTGGGAAGTGTTCAGGGAGCATTGGCCTCTGTTGAGCAAAGGGTTTTGCAGATCACAGCCAGGTACTGTTTTACCTAAATTCACTTACAAATCAAGTTCCAAAAGTAGGTGGAATCTATAGTCAAGATTCCAGGCTGAATCCAGGGTTTTTAAAACCTATTTGAAAAAGCCAGCTTTTCCATTTGATTTTCATTTGGATACTCAGATGTTCCACATCAGTTTGAGCTGTAAGCAGGTTCCTGACACTGCATTTTGGAGCTAAAGGATTTCTGGTGTTTCTTGCAGGAAGCCTAAAGATGGATCCCTCCAGAGAAGCTCAGCCTACAGAATTCACATGTGAGCTGTGTGGCTTAAAAGCTCCCTACACCTACTATGGGAAGAAGCCACCAAACACAGGCTCTGTTGTGTAAGTGCAGTCTTTTATACTACAGACTTGCTATGAGCATTGGAATCCTTGTCCTGTGGAATGGTATTGAATCATAGAAAGGCCAGGGTTGGAGGGAGCATTAAAGATTGTCTAGTTCCAACCCCTCTGCACAGGCAGGGACACTTTCACTAGAGCAGGTCACTCAGGGACCCAGCCAACCTGGCCTTCAACACTGCCAGGGATGGTGCAGCCACAACTGCCTTGGGCAACCTGTTACAGCATCTCAGCACCCTCACAGCAAAGAATTTGTTCCTTATGTCCAACCTCCATCTCCCCTCTTCAGGTCTGGAACCCTTTCCCCTCATCCTCTCGCTACCACCCGTGTCAAAAGCCCTCCCCCAGCTTTCTTGTAGCTTCCTTCAGAGATTGAAAAGCTGCTAGAAGGTCACCTAGCAGCCTCTTCTTCTCCAGGCTGAATAACCCCAACTTGCTCAGCCTGTCCTCACAGGGGAGCTGCTGCAGCCCTTGGATCATTTGAGTTTTCCTCTGGACTTGTTCCAGGAACTCTATGTCCTCCTGATGTTGGGGACTCCAGAACTGGACACAGGACTCCAGGTGGGGTCTCACCAGTGCAGAGTAGAGAGGGAGAATCACCTCCTTGGACTGACAGTCAGTGCTTGTAATATGTGCGTGCAGTTCATAAGACTTCGTTTGTGGGGGGGGTTTTGTTGTTGTTTCCATTATTAAAATGCTGATAATTCTGGGCTCTGCTCGGTGGCATCTAATGCTAGGACAAGGGGCAGTGAGTGTCAGCTGGAACAGAGGAGGCTGCATGTAAATATGAGAATGAATTTCTTCCCAGTGAAGGTGACAGAGCCCTGGAACGGGCTACCCAGAGGGTTTGTGGAGTCTCCTTCTCTGGAAATGTTTCAAACCCGCCTGGACATGTTCCTGTGTGACTTGGCCTGGGTGATCCTGCTGTGGCAGGGGGATTGGACTGGATGATCTTTTGAGGTCCCTTCCAATCCCTAATGTACTGTCATAGTGTTATAATGCTGAGAGGGTCACTAACTGCCCTGATGGAAGGATATAAAAGACAGAATAGGACTGAAGGCAGCCACAGGGTTGGTTTTGATGAAAGAGGGAGCTGCATGGCTGCTGCATTGCCTCATGTACAACACCAGGCCAAGCAGCTGAGTAGAAAGGGCTCCACAGTTTCCCCATGCCAGCTTTCCCCTGCAGTGCAATCTACCTTTTAAAAGCCTGGAATCACTCTCTTACAGGATTTTGGAAGAAAGCTATGTCATGAAGGATCCTTTCACCCCTGACAAGGACAAATTCCTTATCCTCGGGTCTCATTGCAGTTTGTGTAGGAAAGCTGTGTGTGTCGGAGCGGTAAGTAACAAGCCAAACAAACTGGTAGCAGGTTCCACATCAATATGAGAAGGAACTTCTTCCCAGTGAGGGTGACAGAGCCCTGGAAGGGGCTGCCCAGGTGGTTTGTGGATCCTCCTTCTCTGGACACATTTAAAACCCTCTGGACAAATTCTTGTGCGTCTGGATCTAGGTGATCCTGCTGTGGCAGGGGGATTGAACTGGATGATCTTTCGAGGTCCCTTCCAGTTCCTAATGTTCTGTGAATCTTTTCCTGCCTTTCAGTTCTGAACTGAAATTCAAAGTGAAACAAGAATTGAAACTATTGTGAGGGACAGAAGGGGTACAATGCTTTCAGCCTGTCTTTATGTGATGTAAATTATCATGCTGCGTGGCATGAAAACCTAAATGAAGTAACTGATATTTCTTAGAGGTTTGTCAAAATGCAGCATTTTAATTTAGCACTTGTGGGGCAGTGAAGCCTGGGTTCCAAAAGCTGTCATGAAAATTTAAACTCGTAGTGTAAATAAATGAGAAATGTTGAGCCTTTAACTACCTTTAAATGAAAGCAGAGGTTATAAACAGATGTGTTCCCGCTGACTGAGCAAGAGCACTCGGGGAAGATACTGTGGCTCTGCTCTTCATTACCATCTGTCAGTAGGGAGATACTGCCCTCACATGCAAAGGAACTGAAGGGGATTTAATTTGGTTTGAAATGATTTATAAGTGCTCGGCGGCAATTTTATCGTATCCTAGCAGGTGTGGGGGCTGGGGGCAGGGATGAAACCTATCACTAGGGCAGTAACTGATGGAAACCATGTGCTTCCCCACTACAACAGTGTGTAACACAGTGGTTGCTGTAACAGGCAGAGATCAGTTTCCTTGGGCACTTACAAAACACTTAAAGAACTTCTTGATAGGACAGTGCTTGTATTTAAGTGGACAGTGAATGACTCAAGTGTTGTCTCAAATTCATTCAGCACAATTTCTCACAAAGGGTGTGTCGTGTTCAGCATCGCACAGAGTTCAAATAGTGCAGGGATAAATTACCTGGAGGTTAAAGCTTAAAATGTGTTATGCAGTGAATTAGCTGGGTGAGAGAGTTTTATATGGAATCTGACTTCTCTCTTTATTAGTTAAAAGGAGCCTATCAACATTTTAAACCCATTAGATCCACCTCCTCATTGTGTTTGAGCTATGGGGGTAGGAAAGTCACAAATGGAACAATTTTCATAGTCAGTAATTACATAACGTCAGATATTTTACGTTTAGTGTGTCTGAAGTTGTTATTTATCGTAAGCTGAACGGGATTATTTGGCTTGAGTTTCACTTTTTGCTAAATTTGTATTTTCTCTATATTTTCGTGTAGCCTGGTTACTTTAAACAACTGACGTAAGCCAATAAAACATTAACATAGCCAGCCTAGTTTTTACCAAGTTGGATGACCTCTATGCAATAGGGTCCTCTTTTATAAAGTGTATGTCTATACAAAGTAGATTTTTATAGGTGCTCCTGATAGCTGAAATGTATTGTCATGTACTTCAAGCTCATATTTGAAGCGCTGCTGATTCGGAAAGGGGAATTATGTTTGATTTCCGCCGGAATGCTTTGAACTTGAAAAGAGTAGACACATTTAGACAAAAAGACGTAAAGATTTGCCCATCAGACTTTTTTTAAGGTCAATTACATAATTAATTAAGATGGCAGAAAACAAGAAGACAACTTTTGACAACTGTCCACTGAAATCTTCAAAGAAATGGGGAACAATATCTTACATATTTTACATATTCTTGTTATAGATCAAGAAGTTTCATAATTCCTTGGTTTCCTCTGAAGACTGGCAGCTTGTTCAAAGTAGCGCTTGCCACATCCATTGTCTGCATTGCCCTTGGTACTGTTTCTCTTGTGATGCAGGGAGCTTCACAAATCAGCTTCACAAATTCCACATGAGAAAAATATCATCCATATGACAAGAAGCTCAGCATCAACTTATCCTTCTTTACTTACTGTTCCTTTCTTTGTTGTCTTCATGATCTTCTAGTACCTAACAGGGACCAAAAGACAACAAGAAAGATGGAGACTGTTTACAAGGACATGGGACAAGGGATAGTGGCTTTAAACTGAAAGAAGGTAGACTGGGCTTAAATGTAAGGAAGAAATTGTTCACTAGGAAAGTGGCAAGACACTGGTACAGGTTGCCCAAAGGATGCTGCCAAGCCATCGGGAACAGGGCTTTGAAGAAACTAGACCAGTGGAAGGTGTCCCTGCGCCGTTCTATGATCTTAGCAATCTAATTCAAGGTAGGACTATCATTCACATTTGTGCGGTTTAAGGTGTGTCTCAGTACCAATGGAAAAGGTAGTGAATACGGACGTGTGGCTGTATTTGCTCTGGATGCGCAGTGTTTGGTAGACTGCAGTGCTCTCGGGTTGGCATCTTGAGGAGTGCAACAATCAAGACGGAGAATGCAAGAAAAGGACACACGAGCCAGTGTGCTTCTGTTTCTTCAAGTGGCCTGTGTCAGGACAAGGTCAGATGTTTTCTTCCTGACTGGCTTATTATTTTAAAATGAACTCACTGGGGCTGCTGCATTTATTCTCTCTCTGACCTTCTGATACACCAGTCTGACAGACTGCAGTAAGCTCCTATTTTTCAGAATATTCTTGACCTGCCTTGGGACATTCCTTGTCCTGAGTGATTTGTTTAGTCTTTACTTACTCAGTTATGCCTCTGGATTATTTGGTGAATTTTTCTCCTTATTGAATTATTATTTCCAGGGAGACGGCTGAGTTACCATCCCCTGGAGGTCTTTAAGAGAAGGGTAGGTGTTGCGTTGGGGGACAGGGTTTAGAGGTGATGATAGGGCTAGGAAAAGGTTGGACTCAATGGTCTTGATGGTCTCTTCCAGCCAAAACTGTTCTGTGAATCTATGAATCTCCTTCAATTACTTTTTTTTTTTCTTGTCAGGTGGTAGTAGCTGCAATTTGTTCTGTGTTGCACATCAGTTCTGTGATGTCTGCACCTTTAGCCCTTCAATCTTGATAATGCATTGGCTGTGTCTATTATGCTTAGGGGTCATAGATTCTAAGGGAAACACCAAATGAGAGCTGTATAAATGTCAGTAATATTGCATTTAGACTTAAGTAAAGATTCTAACCAATAGGTTAGGTATGATTGAACCATCTATATTCATTTTGCTTACTTTTTATTTTCTCTTTTCAAAGTTGAACTTTATGAGACAAATTACAAATTCAAATATGATGTTTAGGCTTGGCAGCCTCTTGCGTGTTACATACTTGCTTTGAATTTCAAGTAGTTATCAGATAAATTTTTATATTAGGAAATCTATGACTAGTTTTGTCAAGTAGCTGTGAAGAGACAAGAGCAAGCATTCATGCTTTTTCATGCCAGATGAGCTCAGAAAATGAGATTATGCTAAAACACCAGAAAGTCATTATCTAGTAGCTGTCTTTATGTAACCAGCCTAGCACAGTCCCCAAAAGGTGTCCGCAGCCTCCTGTGTAGTGAGCAGACATCAGATTTGCTACTACTCAATGCCCACTCAGTCTGTGTGTCTAGGTCTCCTTTTCCACCAAGGCCAAAAACTGTTTGTGTAAGTGCTGGATATGTTAGGCTGGGAATGTGAGCAGGGAACAACTTCACTTGATACTTCAATCTCAGCATTAAATGACTGAGTGAATGTTGTTGTAAATATATGCAAAGTTGTTGATACGAGGTTTATTCTTCACATCTGTACTTCACACTTTATGACTTGAACTTACACAGTATCACACTAATGGAATTGTATGGTAGCTTAATATGAGGAGGACTAATAGTCATACTTTCGTTTTCATACAATACATGAAGGTTGTAGAACAACTTGAATAACTAAAACCATGAAAATTCAGTCTCATTCAGGTATTTTCAGTTAACTTGACATCTGCTAGAAGACTGTTATTTTAACATTTAAGTAGAGAGGGGGAAAGGGCTTTAGATATCCAGTTAGTAAATAGCTCAGATCATCTCTTGATTTTCAACATACCTGCTTCCTGGTTTTTTTCTTTCAAAGATTCCTTTTCAGTTCACTACTGCAGTGTAGGTGTACAAGGGCAAAGTTACGTTTTCCTGTGCTTCATTTTCAACAAAGTTAACTCCATTTTATCACTTAAAAGCTGTAATATTGGAGGCAATGTTGTAAAATTTAGCACTTGAGGGTCCTGACATCCTGGGTGAAGCACACTAAGAAAAACTGCCAGGCTGAGAGCTTACAGGCATGGAGTTAAATCTAAAAGGCTAGCTAGAAAACATCTGTGTTTGACTTGAGAGCACATGACTTCATGCAAACATCTTAACTCTATCACCAACATGAAACACAATGTTAAGATTTTAATCACAGCCCAAAGCAATTCTAGTTGAGACATGGATGTAGTACTTTGTTCATAATTGGGAGACACCTTTGCAACAGGAAATACCTCACAAACATCTCAAGGAGATGGATGTTAAAGAGTATCTGTTCATATAAACTTGTTGGATTCATTCCAGCGTTTTAGCTGTTTTTACCTGAAAATGTGGAACAAACAACTATGAGGAAGACAAATAAAACAGCAAGGTATTATATTTCAGTTTAATGAAATACTGAAATGCTATAATACATTTTGTTTCCAAGCATTTTCCAATTCAGTGTTTGCCATCCTAGAGGTTCTGTAGGCAAAGTGGTAAACACTTTCACGCTGTAATACATGTGACAAAAAGCTGTAGGATTCGACCATGTGCTGAAACACTGCACCTTCACTAGAGAGGCTGCACGTTCACTAGCAAACCAGAAGCTTCACATGTGCTCCCAGATTAGTGATTTTTATCTACTATTTAAACTTCAAGTTAACACTACCAACTGCGTCACTCTTAACTTCATCAATGGCAGCACTGTTACCTGGACCTCACCTGCACATCTTTTAGCAAACATAGAAAAAGTTAAAACAATCGTAACTACAACTAGGTACTACCAACAGCTGTAGCAGTAAAAAGCATATTATGGCCATCAGGAAGATCGTAAATGTCCCTAAGGAAATCTGTGTCTCATTTAGTTTCAGATATAACCATAGAGACAGCAGCAAAATGAAGTAAAGTCTCATGAATCTTCCCTCAACCAAAACTTCACTTCAAGGTTCAAAAATGGAAATTTTGGGAGAATTATCAGGTTATAACAATATATTATATGCACGTACCTATATTCTGTTACCCTTGGGACTACCTCTGCCTCAACAGTCAAGGAATTATTTGAAAAATGGTTTAAAGCAAAATTCTTACCAGTGAGGATTTTTTTAACTGTGTTTGCTGAGAGTCCCTGGCTTCTATAAATCATGTACTGACTTTGATAAATGTGATTAAACAGCTAAACTTAGAAAAATTCTGAAGTAAACAAGCCTACCTCTATGATAGGTTTTCTTATATCATGATTACAGTTTGCACGTAATTAATTTGCATTGCAGCTAGTTCTGCATTTAAAATCATCCTCTCCTTCCTCTTCTTATTGATATTCGATGTGTGTTTTGTAAGACATTGGTAGTTATAGCTCATTAAAAAATTAATCTCAGATTAAGCAGTTTAAACCATAAAGCTCAACACTGTAGCTGAACTATTCAGAGCTGCCGACCAGCTTAAACTGCCTGGATTTTCAATACTTTTTTAAACCTAAACTTCACGGTGATACTTGCAGTAGGTTTATAGAGAGCTTGCTTTTATGTTCTGAGAATTGCTGTATGTTTTGTGAAAAGAAACCCCATGATTTTCGTAGTCACCTTTGCTGCAAAGCAGAAAAGAGACGATGGCTCCAAGTGAGAGACATAGTCAGTACTTTGAAATGACTGAAAAGCCCGTTCGTCACCTCTGAATTTTGTTATTTCTAGATGGTATATTTTTCTTGCAGTATTCTGAAACTAAACAGACCAATCTACCTACCTGGATATCTTCAATTTCAATGTGTTTGGGGTTGTTTGGGTTTTTCTAACACTATTTAGAAAATAGCCAAAGAAAAAGAGAGAAATATGCAAGCAGTAACAGACTACGTGGTCGTTCGTGACGAAGGAAGGCAGGTTCATAGAATCACAGGATCATTCAGGTTGGAAAAGACCCTTGGGATCATTGTGTCCAACCATCAACCCTACTCTACAAGGTCACCCCCAAACCAGATCCCCCAACATTATATCTAAGCGACTTTCAAACACATCCAGGGATAGTGACTGGAAGAATTTCTTCCTGATGTCTATGTCTAAACCTCCCCTGTTGAAGCTTGAAGCCCTTCCCTCTGGTTCTGTTCCTAATTACCTGTGAGAGGAGACCAGCACCAACATATCTACAGTGTCCTTTCAGATAGTCCAGCTTGATTCAGATCAAGTTGGTGCTGCACTAACTTTCAGCAGTAACAACTCAAGGGGCTTGTCACAGTGAGGGAAATCGTGTTTAAAGACATTGTTTGTTTAAAGGAGAAAAGTCTTGTTTGAATCTATTTCCTTTGAGGTCATAGCAAGTTTCTTGATCAGCTACAGATGATAAATTTCAAAACAAGAAATGGGAAGAATGAGAGTTAGAACATCAAATAAATAGGTATTAGAGAACAAGTCTTTTCTCTTAACTTCTTCAGTCCTTTCAACATCAAGAGCATATCAAAATGACCTCTTTAAGACTTCAGATTCCTAGTGATATATTTTCTTTGGAGCTTATCTGCTGCTTCTTTCCTTACACGGGATTCTCCTTTTTTGAGGACTATCTGTGATAAAAGAAAACATGTCGCTCCTCTGACACTGCTCAATATTCAGAACATTGCCCTCCTTTTTCCTGGAATTTCTGTCTCTGTTCCAGTCCGTGTTTTTCTTACCCACGTAGGATTTTCTAGCTTCTGTACTCGTTTCTCACTAAAATAGCTCTTAATAAGGTCGCTGACAATTTCCTGTTATCCAAATCCAAGAATCTTTCCAGTGTTCACATTCTTCTAGGTCATTCCACCACTTCCAACAAATCAACTTCCTGCTGTCCTTTCTCGTCCTCTCTTGGCTTGTTGTTAGACTTTGCTTACAATAATTTACCACTCGCTTTATATACTCCTAATGTACCCTTTGCAAAGCCCGTCCTCCCACTGGTGACACTGCCACCAGCCCATCACCCTCTTTGTCCTACCTTCTCTTAGCACTGATTTTTGTCTTCAATCCCTTGGCATACCCTAACCACAACCCCAGCATCTCTCGCATCGGAGTTTCCTTTCCTTCCAAATGCAACTTGTTAATCAAGGCTTTCTTTCCTGCTTTCTTTACAGCACTCCTCATTAGAGATTTATCAAGTCTCAAGCTCAAAAACACTAAGGCACATGTTTTCTTTCAAACCTCAGTATTTCTCTGTTGACATTTCCACTCTTTTGCACAATGTTTTGCTGCCTGTGAACTGTCCCTTCAGTTTCCTACATGGCTCTTTATGTCTACTTACGCATTTCATGTTGCTATACCAAAATATGTTATCTCTTTTTTTCCTGCACAAAGCAAGGGGGTTTTATCTGATTTCTGCCCAAAGTTGTCATCTTCCATGATATTTTCATGTAGTACTCAGTCACTCTGATTACCAGTAATCTAGTTCAGCATCAGCCACTACTTGTTCATTAAAAAATGTTGTGCTCAGTGTATTATCAGGGTTCATAAAATGGATTCTAATAGCTCAGAATATTTTTTGCATGGATGATGATTATGAGATACATCAGAAGAACTCAGAAGCTGTTTGTGGCACTGTCTCTCTTTCCAGAGTACACTTTGCAGCATCTTTATTGCTTGGTTACTTACCACAGTATCAGTTTTACTCTACTTCTGCACAAAATGCAGATGCTTTTCACATTCACAATCATGTGGATCATCGGAGATTTTTTAAAGAACAATAAAAATACTCCTTTCTTATCCAGATGTCTGATCTGTCTTGAAGTAGACTGAGTTGATCCCGATCCTGCAGAAGTGCCCATGACAGCAGGCTCCCTCAAATTGTTTGTCTATCCATGCTGACAGGGGTTGACATTGCCAGAAATGCTGCTATCTTGTATGAAGAGCCTGGAGATTGAACCATAAAAAACTATTTGTCTTGGTAATGAGGTTTACTGGCAATTCTCTGTGAGACAGCTATCTCGTTCTTTCATCTCTTTCAAATAAATTCCATTTATTCCATAAATTGTAAACCTTTGTGGCTTCACAATACCAAGACCCTACCTAACTTAGATTGCTGTGTCAGTTTGTTAGCACACACCAGCTCCAGCCTTGTTAAATAGTTTGCTTTTGTCTCCCTCTGACTTCTGACCAGTTGCTAACAGTTTTCCTGTTGAGTGCAAGAGGGTTTCTCTGAGAGGATACGTCAGTGGGCAGGGTACTGCATTTTCAATACAACACCCTGCTCTGAGTACCCCTTTGACAAGAGTGGTGGATGCTCACAGGTCTTCCATGAGAACCGTATTCAGTGGGCATCCGGTTACTCCTCCGTATACAAAGCAACAAAAGGAAAACAAGTTCTGAGTAAATGCGTCATTAGTAAAATAATCTGACCCTTAAAATCAGACTCGGCAGTCAAAACTATTCTTAACAAAAATTGACCTTTTTTGCTGTGTTTGTCTTTGGTGCAATACAGTGAAACTCCAGCCATCTGGAGCACAGATCTATATGCAAGTACAGTAGCCTTTACGATAGCCAACAAGTCAAGGGCAAAATTGGTCAGGACATTTTAAACAAGCACTAAAGCATATCGACGGACTGAATGCTGAGAGTGAATTTCATACTGCTGCTGCTGGATAAAAGTTTGACTAGTTGTTAAACCATAGCTTCTCCTGAAGGAGAATATCGGGTGAGTTATTCCTCCTCACGCTACTCGCGTTTCCAGTCCCCTAGCATAAAGACAAACCAAGTTCTTCGTCAGCTGGGCTCTTCATAAGGGAATTCAAGTTTCCTTTCTGTTAATACAGCATGCAGTTTAATGGATCTCAGCTCCAAATTAGATTCTCTAAGCAGTACTACAATTGAGATATGTAATAATAATAATTAGTCAGAATAAGATGCTCTCAGCAGCTGCCTGCAATGCTTTTCATTGCAGTACGCTTTCCTCATTGCAGTCAGTACTACTGAAATGCTTTTAGCAACCTAGCACCTATTTTATATGCTCAGATATTTCCCCAAAATTGCAAGCAGTAGGTGCAGATTTTCCCCTTCTCATGGAAAATATGTGCTGCTGATTTGCAAGGATCTGGTGAATTACAAAAGAGATTACTGTTGTGTATGAGCTATTTTTTCTAAACTTGGCAATTAACAAGTCAAAGCAATACCCCTCCAACCCAAACCAGAATCGTGTCCTAGCACCCACTCTCTTTCTTATCCTCGGCTTGGATTTTTTAATTCCTCAAAAGTAGAAGCTGTATTTTCTTACTGGTAACGATCTTATGGGCAAGGGTTTCCCTGAGAAACGTTTTATTTGCCCAGCAGCGTTGGCACTTGCATTTTTCCCATTATTGGAGCTGGAACTAATTTAGCATGGCTCAGTCACAATTTTAAGCTCTGCCTTACCTTCTCCTACACTATCAGCCTTGGAAACATCTTTATTCCACCTTGGAGTTGAAAGCAGGCTCTCCTTTTAATACCAAGTCAAGTTGCAGTTGTATTATTCTAAAGCTTCTCTTGAAAAAAAAAATGAGAACAAAATTCTCATCAGTGGTAATTAATTTTGACAGTGTGGGCTTTGTAGCAATTCACAAACCTGTACTTTGTACATCAGCATTCCTTATTATTTTAATTAAAGCGGAACATTGTGCCCTCGCCAGTCATTAATGGGTTTTCATTTTGTAAATGACATTTGCAAAAGTTAAAACGGGCAGTTCATATGAAGTCCACAGCCAAGAGCGTTAAAATTAGCATCACCATAGCAACAGTCTTCCATCATTAGTATTCAGGGCAGCAGCAAATGTTTGGTTGTGCTTTTGTTTCCAAAAAACCCCCATGTCACTCATGCATAGAAAAGGCTCACACCCATAGATCTCAGGTAAAATTCTTACATTCATTTCTATCTCACTGTTCTAGAACTGCACAATTTTGGAAGTATTTGTTTTCCAGGGCAGAGGCTGAATTTCACATACAACCACGTAAATTTAACCTCCTGAGCGACATTTATTCATTGCCAGACTGCTGTTCAGTTTTATATGACGTCTGTCACTTCCACTCAAGAATCTGTCCCAACTAACAGATTCTGCAAAGAATCTGTAGAAGATCATAGAATCTTGGAATGCTCTAGGCTGGAAGGGACCTCTAGAGGTCATCTAGTCCAACCTCGATACACAGGGACAACTCTACCTAGGTCAGGTTGCTCACAGCCTCAGCAAGCCTGACCTTAAATGACTCCAGGGATGGGGCCCCCACCACCTCTCCAGTCAGCCCATTCCAGCCATCAACCACCCTCACATTGAAGAACTGTTTTCTAATATCCAGCCTAAACCTACCCTTTCCCAGCTTGAACCCACTGCTCCTTCTCCTATCTGTATAAACCCACTTGAAAAGACCTTCCCCTGCCTTCATGTAGGCCCCCCCTCAGGTACTGGAAGGTCAAAAGAAGGTCCCCCTGGAGCCTTCTTTTCTCCAAGCTGAACAGCCCCAACTCTCTCAGCCTGTCCTCATAGGAGAGATGTTCCACTCCCCTGATGGTTTTAGTGGCTCTAATCATTTAGGTGCATGGGCAATCCCCCATTGACTGGAGTATGCATCTGCCCAGTGTGGTTTTAGTGTTTAAATGATGCTCTCTATATATTTTTCTTAGAATTTCTTTGCTGAAAAAGTTATTAGGCACTGTAACAGGCTGTGCAGGGAAGTGGTGGAGTCACCATCCCTGGAGGTGTTTAAAGGGCACGTAGATGTGATGCTCAGGGACATGATTTAGTAGTGACTTGGCAGTACTAGGTTAATGGTTGGACTTGATGATTTTAAAGGTCACATCCAATCCAAGAGATTCTGGGATTTTGTTTTCCTCTCTCAGAACTTGAAATGTAAAGGCTTACATCATCTCTAGTGCCATAGTTTGTTGGGATTTTTTCTTCTCATCTTGCACAGTTTATAACCGGAAAAGAAAGAAAAAGCTGCTGTCCCTAAGGGAAGCCAAGGTAGAGTGTGGGTGTACTCCAATGTCCTTTGTTGGAAGAGGTGATACTAGCTACTTTTTTCTATGAAAGTTTAAAAGAAGGGTCTCTGGGACCATACTGCAGCAATACTTTGCAGTTCAAGAAAGAGATTTGCACAGCATTCCAGGTATGCACCCTGAAGCATCCTGTTTGTTTATGTCCTGTTCAAGCAAAAGAGTACATACAGTCAGCACAAGACAAACTAGAGTTGTCCTCTAGAAACAAATCTTCTTTGTGCAGAGAAGGGTTAAGAAAAGCAAAGCAGGTGGGAAGATATTAAGGGAAGTAGATGACAAGTAGGGTGAGGTCAGTAGGACTACTGTTTTAATTTGTTCAGTAATGAGCACAGACCAGAAGTAACTAAATGTTCTCTAGCATTATGTCTCTGGGTTTTAATTTGGTGCAGGAAGGTTCCTTCTTTCCTCTTCATCTTCTTAAAATACTCTTTTCTGCAAAAATGGGCGAAAACAAAGTATTTAACGAGTAAACATAACATGAATGCACTGTAAAAGCCAGGAGTATGACCTATTCCGTTAAAGAGATTCCTGCATTCTAATAATAGGGACATTTTCATACAGTGATTGCCTTGCTAGTACCTGCCCTTGTAGTATTGATTCATCTTTTCAGCTAGTGAATGTCTCAGTGGCTTATCCTGGGACTGAATTAACCAATTAATTTAGTTAATGTGCTAATGGGCTGAAATAAAAACACAAGGAGGGTTCAAAAACCGCTTACAAGTTGCAGGCAAAACCAAAAACTAACTCAACTTAGGGGAAAACCAAGACACTTTTAATTCCCACAGCATAAAATAACTCCACACAAAGACATAGAGAGATTAATCACATGTTCATACATAACTGAGCTGAGCTGCTACCTCCACTGCCTCCAAGGAAGAGACTTCTAGCAGTTCTTTTTCCTTATGGAAACATTGAGTCCATTCAGTCCGTGCACATGGCCCTCAGCATCAGCAGGCATTTTGAAGTCCCGCTCCCCATTCCATGTCCCTCCAAGCCAGTCCTCCATTTCCAGCATGCCAATTCCTGTGGCCTCAAACAAAGGATGAATTCTCTGCATTTCAGCAAACGATGAAATTCGGACAGAAATCTTCCTTCTGCTGATCCTTGAGGTACTACTTTCTCCATGTTCCTAGGGCAGGGTGGCTGCTGTGCCTAGTCTAGTGCCATGTGTCTCTCTCTCCAAACAAAGGAAAATATGAAGGAGAAGCCAGAACCCAGAAGCTCCAAACAGTCATATTAGTTTGCAGAGTTGCCTATTGGCCAGTGCTGCTACTAAGGGACAGCTTAGAATTCCAGGCACCTTTATCACAGGTTGTCACTGTAACTCCCAATTCCCTCAGGCCAAGAAACCCACCAAAGTCAAACTACACCACTGCAGCCAGATGAACTGTAATATCCTTCAAAACGGTGAAAACACAGGCACCTGAGGAAAATCACTCTAGGGCTAACAAAACACTGTATGTGGTGGGTTGGCACTTGAAGGGCAGTGGATTGCTGTAACTCTGCAGTTCTGAAACATCTACATACCTGTTCATTTGCTCAACCACTTGTTTTCTTTCTTTTACAGAAACACCTTTTTACTAGGTCCAGTTAATTTTTCCCCTGTACTGATTCATTCTACTTTTCTCCTTTTTTGCTGCTTGTCAGCTGCTTTCTGGGAGATTTCGCATGCTAAAGCCAGTTCATTTTCTTTCTTTTAGACTTCCATCCACTGCTGCAGTGAAGGTACTTGCAGAATTTGATCTTTATAGATAAAGTCAGTAGTGAAGTAGTAAAAACTGAGTAGTCTTCACTGCATCCTGAATTCAGTCCTCATTCAGCTAAAAGGTCTCACGCCAAGTGTTCTGTCTGAGCAAGCTTCTTGTACATCTGAGTAAGCTCCAGACTAGTTTCTTGCAACGCTGAATTTTACAATTATCAAAGAAGTAACCTACCTTCTTCTACATCCATTTCTGAGATCTTTTTAGAGGATTAGTTCTTTACAAGCATTGAACTGTAACATCATCAGAAAGATTTACCTAAATTGCAAGGGGTCTATCGCCTTGTTTGTTGTAATAATGACTGGCAGAGAGGCCATTTCTGGGGAGGATCAGTGACAGATTACTGTTTTCTATTCCAGACTCCATTCATTCAGGGACAGACCCTTGAGCAGTGTTGTGGCAAATGAGAGGAAATTGCTAGCTTCTTACTTAACCAAAATGGATAAACATTGTGTTTCCCAAAATATATGTATGTATATGTAGGCATCTTGGAGCACGTCCAGAGGAGGCCACTACAATGATCAGGGGAGTGGAGCATCTCTCCTGTGAGGACAGGCTGAGAGAGTTGGGGTTGTTCAGCCTGGAGAAGGTTCTGGGGGGACCTTCTTTTGACCTTCCAGCACCTGAGGGGGGGCCTATATGAAGGCAGGGGAAGGTCTTTTCAAGAGGATTTGTATGGATAGGACAAGGGTTCAAACTGGGAAGGGATAGGTTTAGGCTGGATATTAGAAAACAGTTCTTCAAAATGAGGGTGGTTGATGGCTGGAATGGGCTGGCTGGGGAAATGGTGGAGGCCCCATCCCTGGAGTCATTTAAGGTCAGGCTTGATGAGGCTCTGAGCAACCTGACCTAGGTAGAGGTGTCCTTGTGTAGGGAGGTTGGACTAGATGACGTCTAGAGGTCCCTTCCAGCCTGGAACATTTCTATGATTTTATACTGTGTACTTATGTGAGCCCTTGAAAAAGCTGCTGAAGCTGTTCTTCGTTAAAGATCTTTCTGCATTTGGTCTATAAAGACAGAGGATGCACCTCTAGGAGCATGGACTTCAGAAATGCTGCACTAGTTGCAGATATTCCTTCTAGAGTGAACTCTGGAAGTAGAAGTAAGCAAACAAAATATTCTCCACTTGCTTTCTCATAGATTAATCTTCTTCAAAATCATACCCAGCTTTGACCCGTAGAAACCCTAGAGAGTAGAAATAAGTGGTTTGCAGCTGTTTTCCTGAGTGCAAGAGATTATGTATTTTGTGGCTGAAAATGTCAATGATTACAGGAATAAAATGTAAAAAACAGGAGTTAGAACTACTAAACCTAAACCACATTTTTATTTCTCCATCTATAAACTTTTAGTGCAAGTAATTTGGAATGAAGGCATCTTTAAATTTCACTGCAGCGTTTAGAAAGAAATTTCATCCAGATTTCTGCCAGCAAGAGCATTTTAGCTGCTAGGACCCAGCTGTTGAAAAGAATATTTTATCTCTACACGTCAGTTTACTTTAAGTATCACCTGAAAATTCCAGGTTAAAAAGATGATTCCCAAAGGTGTCTCACTGACGATCTCACCCCCATTTCCAAATACTGGTTTGAACTTCAGACTTCTTAACTGAGTTATTTTGACATAAACTATCATTAGAAGAATAAATGGAAAACACACTTTCTGGCCATAGGTGCACCCATCTGATTTGGTTTTTTAAACTGCTTTCTGTTAATGTAACTGCTTATTCTTTTAGTACTGCTGTCACATTACCAAGTAATTTAAGACACAATTGCAGCCAGTGTTCTACATCTTCGTATTTCACCAGTGTTTTCTCCTGCAGAGTCTTCATTCTGTGATTCCTAGAATCATAGAATATTTTGGGATAAAAGGGACCTTTGAAGGTCATGTGGTTCAAACCTGCCTGCAGTGAGTTGGAGTGTCTCCAATTAGATCAGGTTGCCCATTTATTTCAAACAGAAAAATTATTTTGATTTTTTTTTTCTCTCTACCTGCCTTAGTGACTGTGAAGCCAGAACTTCTAGCTAGTTAGATAGCTAAACATTCCTATGGAATTACAGAATCCAGATTAATTAAAACATAAAGACAAGAAAAGCCTGCTTTGGTCTCTTTAATCCAGTCTGTAGGGGCAGCATTGTTTTTTCCTGCTACCTTTTTATTCTGCTGTGCTCTCTATGGCAAATACAACCCATTGTATAATGGAATCGTAGACTGCATTTATTGTTTTCCCCATAAAGTGGCTGCCGTGGAAAGACAAGAGTGTCAGAAAAGGGAGAAAGAGTAAAGTAAAGAGAGGAAAGAAGATGATAGACACCAACACAGGGTCCCAGGCAGCGTTCATCAGCCTTCTGGTCTTCCAGGCGATTCTTGGTGGGGAAAGCTTGTCATCTGCTTGCAAGCTTGCCACACTTCTGCAGGCTTGTGTGCTCAGCTTGACGTGTGTGCTGTGCTCTTTAGGCTGCGCTTCGTTCGGTTGCTACGGAGCCATCTTTTATCCCAAGCAACACACCTTGCACCACCTCTGTTCCGTGGAGCTCTGCCAATCACTGCCTTCTCAAGCCAGGGTCCCACGCTTTGTTCAAAGAGGGGGGTCCCCCTGGAGGGCGAGTGGCTTTTGGACAGGAGGTGTGTTTTGGTATTGCAATGAGAAAGTCCACCTGAAATCTTCACAGATGTCACTTCGCCCTTGGTGATCAATCTTCCTTGACAGTCCAATGTTATCTGTTCTGCAGGAGGTAGTGGGGAAAAATAGCACCACACAATTAGGTGTCCCTGGCTCTCTCTGCTACAATGGTTCCAATTAATGTCCAAATCTGTACCTTTATTGTCCAAGTCCTAGTATGAACCCCAGAGAGGGGCAACAGTTGTTACCGATCTCCATCTGGATGTCGAACCGTTGACTACTACCCTCTGGAGGTGACCATCCAACCAATTCATTATTCACCCTACAGTCCACCCTCGAAATCCATCTCTCTCCAATTTAGAGGGAAGGATGCTGTGTGGGACTGTGCAAGAGGCCTTACAGACTTCCAGATAGGTGATATCCATATCTTCTCCCCTGCTCACCAATGTAGTCACTTCATTACAGAAGTCCATAAACGTGGTTGGCAGAACTCACCCTTGGTAAAGCCATGTTGGCTGTCTCGAATTGCCTCTCTGTCCTCCATGTACCTTATCAGAGCTTCTAGAAGGATCTCTTCCACGATCTTCCCAGGCATGGAGGTGATGCTGACAGCTCAGTAGCTCCCAGCATCCCCCTTTCTATGCATTTTTAAAGTCAGTGCGATATTTTCCTTCATACAGTCACCAGGAACTTCATCTGGCTGCCAAGACTTTTCAACCACATCAGTCAGCTACCTCAAGGCTCTCACAGAATCACAGAATGTTACAGGTTGGAAGGGACCTTGAAAGATCATCTAAGTCCAACCCTTCCTGCTGGAGCAGGGTAGGCCTGGTGTACCCAGACTGTCTCCCATCCAAGTACAAACCAGGGCTGACCCTGCTTAGCTAATCCAACAGTCCATCTCAATGTCTCTCTCAGACGCATCTCATCAGGTCCCATAGACTTATGTATGTTCAGGTTCCTCAGGTGGTAACAAACCTGATTTCCTCTTACAGAGGATGCGACTGGTCCATCACCTCAAGAGGCATGAGAAGACTGAGATAAAACACTGTGTACCTCAGCCTTTTCATTGTCTGTTGTTACCAGTTTGCCAGTCATACTCATCAGAGGGGACTTCCTTTAGCCCCCCTTCATTTTCCACTGTTTTAATTGTACTACGGCACAAAAGCAAGGAAAACGATATTAATATGGTCATGACATGTTAGTGCTTGCTTACACGTGCTGGTATTCCTTCTCCTATTTTCAGTTTGATGGATGGAAGACTAAATATTTCGTTGCACTCTAACATTCTTGAAATGAACAGAAGAACCTACAGAGGAATCCAAGTTTTGGCAGGGAAGTTTAGGCTTCATTAGACTTCCTGTTAGAAGTTTGGAAATCAAATTTAAGCTCTGTGCCAAAAGCAGCTTGCGTGAATTGAGAGATGACCTCATTGATTTCAGCAAAGTTACTTCTTATTTTAGCAGTGTAAAATGGATCGGAATCTGACTCCTGGAATTATCTCTCATGTATCATTTCTTTTTCGCATCGGCGCCCAAAGTATTGTGGAATAAATATTTGCTGCTGGCAAAACACAAATCTATATCTGTACAGTTTTCTCTTGAGAAAAACTGAGCAGAAAACCCCAGCGCTGTTTTGCTCTAGGGCATCTGTTCAGTATTCTAGAAATAAGGAGTGGAAAAGAGTCTGTCAGTGTGAATCCTTTATCAATCCCTCTGTGAGGTCTCGCAATAGTCCTCTTAATTTTGGATCAAGTCAGCAATGAGACTCCTTTCTCCTGTGCCAGGGCCAACGTTGGTTTCAGTCAATTACATGTATTTACAACACCCAGAGCACTCCCAACAACTGTCCTCTGGTAGGTACAATTTTTGAAGTACTTACAACTGTTTTCCCAAGTGCTATAACCCCAAATTACATTTCTGCTGACCTCAAACAGATCTAACTCTTACCTGCTCTTTCTTTTTCTTTCCTTTATGCATAATTTTATCTCCCACAGTGGTTCCATGTCCTAAGAACCCAAAGGTGCTCTGACATCTCCAGACTGAAGTTCCGCTCAGCTGTTTTGCCAGTCTTGCAGCATATTTCAAGGATGCCAAGATTGTTGCTGCCTTGCCTTTTCTTGTTGCATCTTGCAGATTTTCAGCTCTCTTCAATTCTATCTTTATTAGATCTTCCCAATTATTGTTAGAATTTACACCCACATATTTTCCCTAAGTCATAGCTTTCCTGTTCTGTGTGGAGAAGCTAAACGAAAGAGCCAACCAAAAATATCTGGAAAAGTGCCTTCGCCCCTGCTCTCTAGAATTTTTGTTCCTGGATAATTGGCCTGGCACAATGTTTCCTCCCTGAGCTCAGCCTGCTGCAAGGCTCAGCACTCTCTAAAACCACAGCTTCAACGTATGCTAATGTTATAGTCTTCAGGTCCTTCTACCACTATCTCGAAGAAGTGTGTGATGTGCCTCTGGAGCATTTACCTGCAGGTCTGTGGGTTTTTGTTTCAGAAACCTTCCTGAATTATACAGAATTTCCTTTTTTGGTATTTACAAAGAAAGTACAAGGAAGTACCATAGGTGCTGTTAAAGAATGAGTAAACCTCTTTAGCAAAATAATAATAATAATGTGGGTAATTTTATTTACTGTAAGCTGTTCGTGTCATACATTTGGACAACCTTTTACACAGCTTCACCTAACACTTTCCCATTGCAAGTGAGAAGAAACAGGTGGCAACCCCCAATCAGTGCCTTGTTATCAGTGAGAAGCTTTGATCAACCTAATGTATAATAAATAAGATTCTGCATTTTAATTCTCTTGCTGCTTTCATATCACATGGACTACAAAGTCTTATTTTATTTCCAAAAACTCATTCTGACTATTGATTTCCCTTTTTTTTTTACATTAGAGTATTTGTGATCTTTTATTTATTTCAACACACCTGCCAGTAGACAGATGATACACCAGCTGGAAGTTATTATTCTGTATACCCACTGCTGCCTTATCTACCTTTGTCCTATTCCTATTACTCCATTAGATGTAGCTGTTCTTTATCTTTCTTTACTTTATGTTGTGTAAGAGACAGATCAGATGATTCTTTTCCGTTAAGATGTTGGCTGACGAACAATACAGTTAGGGTTTATCCCTAGTTAGTTCCCCCTTGTTTCAACATGTACTACTCACTCCAAAGCTGCATGATGCCTTTATGCTCCAGTAAAAACCAAAATTCCATTTTATCAATGAAATAAATTCAAAGGGTAACTTAAAGAGTTCCTTAAATGGGTAACACAAAGGGTTCCTTAAGGGTTCTCTTACATGCACACAACAATCTAAGTTTGGTGCTATAGTATTTACAATAATTGAGTACACCTGTAACTATTCAAATTCCCTGTACCTACTTATGATCAGTCTTACTGCTTTAAGGCAGGGAGGGTCTACTCAAACCATATTTTAAAGAAGAAACCAGTCAGGAGGATGGTTCCACATAAATATGAGAAGGAACTTCTTCACGCTGAGGGTGACAGAGCACTGGAAGGGGCTGCCCCAGGGAGTTGTGGAGTCTCCTTCTCTGGAGACATTTAAAACCCACCTGAACATGTTCCTGTGTGACTTGATCTAGGTGATCCTGCTGTGGCAGGGGGATTGGACTGGATGATCTTTTGATTGCAGTCCCTTGCAATCCCTAATGTTATGTGATTCTGTGATGTTTACACAATACATAGGAATAATGCCATCAAAAAGTGCTGCATTGCTTCGGAATAGGCTTTTCTTTCCCCCTACAATGTATTTGCAGAAATCCAGTGACAGATTTCTCACTAAATTTTGTCACGACAAACCTAGTGTTTTACTAAAAGTTGGGTTAGAAAGAGCAAAACTTAAAATGAACAGTAAATTGTTCTGTAAAGGATATTTAAATTATCATTTTAATTGCCAATTACACAAAAAGACCAAGTAGAGAACAAAATAGTTTCAGCATAATGACCTAAACGAAGAAAATAAGAACAGTCTATTGCAGTGTTGGAGTTGGTGGCTGGAACTGATTCACATAAATTGTGCCCGTCTAGTAACAAGGAAACCCATGAAATTAAAAATCCATCAACCTGTTTTAAGTGAGAGAGTGAGACGGTCTGCCAATGCAAGAGCAACCTGTACTCACTAAGGAATGCAGCCAAACTTCTGTTGGGATGTAAAATTCAGCTCAGTACGCAGCACGCGCTGACAGGGTGAGAGCGCTGTCGCTGCACGCTCCGCTTTTGTAGTTTACAAACTTGGCAAGATGCTGTCGTGTATGTGAATGCACTAAGAGTCTAAGAGAGCAGATGAGTGCTCTTCCAAGTCCTCCTACCTTTTACCAGCTTCTTATAGAACCAGCTAGCTGAACCATTCCTTTGTACATCAAGAAACTTGAAGAATGAAATGCCATGAGACACCAGCTACACATTGGAATCATAATGTTGTGCGGTGGTAGGGGTTGGAAGGCACCTCTGAAAGAGCTTCTTTGTTTAGTTAACTCTGTCAAAAATTGTGCCAGCTTATGAAGTTTTGAATGGAAAACATCGGGTTTTTCCTTAGGAAATGTGACTGCTGCAGACTTCAGAAATTGTACACAGAGCATTTAGCACACCTTATAACAAATCATGACACGGCTGCTCTTCATTGGCTGTGACTTGGTTTTGTCAAATCAGTTGCTTTCTGGATATCTCCTATTTCAAAATAATCACGCGGATTACCATCTGATTTTGTTGGTAGGGCTCATCAAGGAAGCTTGAACATCTAGTACAGCAAAGCTCTCTTTGTGGTCTTCTACTGCATGGCATTCAAATCACAGGGGCTTGATCTGATCGAGAACTCTTCTGATTCCTGTAGTGTAGAGAGATGTTTTCACCATTTAACGTGAGTGATTTATTCTGCAGGGGCAGGCTCAACTCGTTTCAAATATATACTTCAGTTTTTGCAGCTCAGCAACTCCCACATTAGGTCAGACAGTTTAAAATGAAAAAAATTCTATATCTATAATACTTTAAGTTTTTTTTAAAAGTACATATGCAAATAAAATCGTGCCTTAGGACCACAGGAGCACTAAGTGGGAGGAGGAGGAGCACCACAGCCAGTCTGCTGTAGAGTGGTCGACCTCTCAGCAATAAGCATAAGAATCACTGTGTAAAATCGGACCAAGAGATGAATTTTATTCCCAGGGCAGACTTACATAGCAGCATAGAGGTAAGATGATGTGCCACTAGCCAGTCCAAATAACAAAATTTTGTCACATTTGGAGAGCTGATATCTCTTGGCTACTTTATAGACCAAATCATTTAATTAGATGACAGCATAGATGTAGTCCCTCTGGCCTCGTTCTCTCCAAATTGCTAGCGAGTGTCATGTACAGTGTTGACATGGAAATAACTACCCAACTGTCTCTTTCTTTATGTCTGACCTAACAGAGTGCAATGTCATCACCAAATGATCATTTTCATTGCACATAATCCTTTTTAAAATTGTATAATGAATGCTAACTTCAGCGAAGTGTAATGTTTACTGTGAAAATCATCAGGAAAAAAATGATATGGCATAAAGTAAAAAATAATGACAGTTACAGGTTTGGCTAATGCAAGACTTTAATGGTGGCACCTTACTCACAAACAGCAAATACGTTTCTTCTCTTTGATTCCTACACTGTAGTTCTTAAAATGAAGCCAAACGGGTGCCCAGTGTGACAAGCTGCTAAAAATAAAAACCTCCGAGGGTTGTAGTTCAGTGGTAAATACTCTGATTTGATAAAACCAGTGGATTAGATGGGATCTAATCCTTTACTCCCTGCTTGGGTTCTATTTGTCTAAATTCTTAGGCAGCCAGCTTCTCCAGATCTTTGCAAAATTATTTTTATCCTTCATAAATTATTTGCTCTGTTAGTAACCCTAAAAACAGAACAAATTGAGGCACATGGGTGGAAGGAGAATAAGTTGAGATGTAAGGACAGTAGATTCTAAGAATGAGAACGAACAGCGACCGCAGCATCAAAAACAGATTTTTAGTTTGTATAATGTCCGTAAGCAAAATTAAGCTTTATTGCTAAAGTACAAAATCATGTAGACACCACATAACTTAAATCAGATTTTATTTGAAAGATAAGGTTGAAGGCATCTTTTGTCATTTTCCCTTGGCTGATGCAGTGTAAGGACATGAACTGAAGTGGTGATAATTGTTTGCAAAATAACATTTGGTTCTAAAGCTGGCAAACACGTGCCAGAGCTGATAAGAGTAGCGGAAAGGAAACTATTTATCTCAAGATCATTTCAACCAACCTTGTATTTTCCTGAAAATTACAGACTGATCTTGTTGTTTTGGGACTAGGGAATAATGTTCCAACAGTTGCAATGTTTTCTGAGACTGGAGGGGTGAATTTAGATGAACCTTCTTCCTAACTTTAGGAACACTCAGAAAATTGTTGTCTACATAGTAGATAATCATAGAATCATAGAATGGCCAGTGTTGGAAGGGACCTTAAAGGTCATCTAGTTTCAATCCCCCTGCATAGGCAGGGACACCTTCACTAGATCAGGTTACTCAGGGCTGAGCCAACTGGCCTTCAACACTGCCAAGGATGGGCAGCCATAATTGCCTTGGGCAACATGTTCCAGCATCTCACCACCCTCACAGGAAAGAATTTGTTCCTCATGTCCAACCTCAGTCTCTCCTCCTCAAGTCTGGAACTCTTTCCCCATGTCCTTTCGCTACGAAATACTTAATATGTTTTAGGATGGATATTAGAAAAAAGTTCTTCAACGTGAGGATGGTTGATGGCTGGAATGGGCTTCCCAGGGAGGTGGTGGAGGCCCCATCCCTGGAGTCATTTAAGGTCAGACTTGATGAGGCTCTGAGCAACCTGACCTTGATAGACTTGTCCCTGTGTAGGGAGGTTGGACTAGATGACCTCTAGAGGTCCCTTCCAGCCTAGAACATTCCATGATTTATATGATTCTATGTTACCTATGTCTATTAAATTTTTGCCACCATAACATTCCAAATTAAAGGGACTACCATATAACCAAATAGTCTGGGTCCTGTGCGTGCTCTGCATTTGTAAGGTACTGTGTAGAAATAGAGAAGAAGTCTTTGTTGAATATAACTCTTTTTTTTTTTTTTTATCCTTGAGAGGAAGGTGACAAAAACTGGGTGATATTTCATAGGAGTGATGGTATGGAGTTAGGTATTTTGAACACTTAGAATAATCTGTCATTCTGTGTCATGTGTCAAGGGATATGATAAAGATGAGTAACTGCATTTTGTCCTAGCAATAAAGATTTTCTCTTTAAATCCAGACCGTTTTAGGAAAAGCAGAGTATATTGATACGCTAGAACTGTAGGTTTACATTTCTGATAACGTGTTTAGGGGAGGTAGATGTAGCATCGGCTGTCTATATGAACAATTACCCCATTTTGTAGCCAAATCAAAATACACGTTTTCACAGAATCGTGTTCTGGAATTTAACTAAAAGCTTTTCTTTCAGAATGTCACATGTAAACTTTTCCTTGCCAGGTATTTTTTCTTGCTGTTACCAAGCCTGACCTCAGTGTGGAAACACTTGCACAATTCTAAACCCAAAGCTGCAATTCCTATGCAAATAAGCCATGAGAAATGTCACCTGTATCACATGAAGGTCAGAAATACTGGTGAGGCTGGTCAGGTGTAGCTGTGCCCTCCTCCCATTAACTCTTCTAGGCTGGTGCCTTCCCCAAGTGCAGTGCTGCACTTTCCTCTCATTTCTTGATCCTCATGTAAGACATTTAGGAAGAGAGTGAAGCAATCATGTTATGCAGGAAGACCAAGCTTGACTGATGTTACAACCAGGGTATTGGGAAAAGCCAAAAGCTCTGCTTCTGAAACCAAACAAGTTTGATTACCAGGTAGGGAAAACTATGCCTTGATCACGTCATGGCTTTGCATGGCTGTCTAGGGCAAATGTTAGGAGTAGCAGTCAAACTTACCGTTTGCTAAGGTAAACAACATTGAGATGTTTGTAAATATGATTGAAAAGCCTAGTGGGTGCACAGAAATAAGCAGAGGCTTTGTTTTTATGATTATATATTATAGCGTTATGCCTAGCATATTATAATAATCCCTAGGTCATTATCCCTAGGTACTAGTATAGGTTGGGGACTGACCTGTTGGAGAGCAGCATAGGAGAAAGGAACTTGGGGGTACTGGTGTCCAGCAGGATGGCCAGGAACCAGCAATGGGCCATTGTGGCCAAGAAGGCAAATGGCATCCTGGGGTGGGTCAGAAGGGAGGTGGTTAGTAGATGCCCAAGTGAGACCACATCTAGAATATTGTGTCCAGTTCTGGGCTCCTCAGTTCCAGAAGGACACAGAACTGTTGAAGAGAGTCCAGCATAGAACCACAAAGATGATGATGTGAGTGAATCATCTCCCTGATGAGGAAAGGCTGAGGGAGCTGGGTCTTCTGAGCTTGGAAAAAAGGAGACTGAGGGGTGACCCCATTAATGGTTATAAATATGGAAAGGTGGGTGTCAGGAGCGTGGAGCCAGGCTCTGCTCAGTGGCATCCAATGATAGGATGAGGGGCAATACGTGTAAGCTGGAACAGAGGGGGTTCCACATAAATATGGGAAGGAATGTCTTCATGGTGAGGGTGGCAGAGCACTGGAATCGGCTGCCCAGGGGAGATCGTGGAGTCTTCTTCTCTGGAGACGTTTAAAACCTGCCTGGATGTGTTCCTTGTGTGACGTGATCTAGGTGATCCTGCTGTGGCAGGGGGATTGGGCTGGATGATCTTTCGAGGTCCCTTCTAATCCCTAATGTTCTGTGTTTCTGTGAGATGCAGAGTTTCCTGCTTTTGAGATTTATACATTAATAAGGAACAGTAGAGAAGTTAATAACGTAGGAAGCCAGCTTTTTCTGATTGTGATGCATAATTTTGTGCACGGAAGGAATGATTTTGAGGTGAAAAGAGTCAGTGAGCAAGAGTTTATGAAATTCTGCTTACTTTAATCCTGAGGGAGCAAGCCAGTCATCTATTTCTAACTGGGCATGCAAAGAAAAGTAAGAAATAGAGCTTTGTCTTCATCATTTTGTTTAATTTATCCTTATTAGTCTCAATTTTTTCTCAGCCTTGCTCCCTGAAATGATAACCATTCGTTTTGCCAGTACGGATCCCTCAAACGAAGAAGTAGGCATGTGGCACATTCGTTATTTGTCAAGTATTGTGCATTGTACCAGTCAGCAACTAGTTTTGCATAGCGTCATTTTTCTGCTCCTAGTTTTAAAGTCTTTTTCTATAGGTTTGGGGTTTTTTGTTAGCCTTCCAAAAGCCTTACTTCAGAGGGGGTTTTAATACTTCATCTAGCATTTTGCCAGCATACTGCTCCTTGTTCTTCCCATTCTTGGGAGTTTTAACACTTCATCTCCATCCTGGAAGAGTAGTTCTTCCTTCCTTCCTCCCTTCCTTTCTTCCATTCTTTTTGTGGTCTGGTAGGCAAAGAAGAAAAAACCTTTTGGTATTTAGAGGTGCTTATCTGAAGAGTTCACGGTGCTGGTGGAACCTGGATATGCCGTGCACCACACACAGCTATGCCTGTAACCTTATTTAATCTCAGTCTCACTCTTTTCAGGGTCATAGACATGGAAGTAGAGACTGAACAAACAATCTGCTACAGCAGGATGTCTAAGTTGTCACACTCAGCTTAAAAAGATAAATATACTCTCTCCAAATTAGCCTTTCCAAGATTTCAGCAGGATGAAATTCATATTTATATCTAATATATCCAAAATGACAGGCACCCTCTCATTCATCTTCCAGCAACAGCACGCAATGCAGTGTGACAGAGGGCATACACACAGACTGTTCCCGAGGCTCCGTGATACTCATCTTGTAGGGTGACTAAGATTTCAGTTTTAAACAGGTGCCTTTACTATTGTAAACGCAAGTACAGCCCAAAGGAATGCGGAGGTTGCGCCACTGTGCATTCAGCAGGAACAGATGCTCCCCCTTCACATAAGCTGTGTGCCAGTACTTCCCATGCTGTGCATGAAATTGCTGCAAGCTCTTTAATATTTACAGTACAATAAGTTTCTTTTTTTAAAAAAAAAAGAAAATAAAATTATAAGATTCCTCTTGGTAAGTACTTTTGAGTTCCACTTGCTGCTTGTACAAATGCCTTACTGTGCAGAAAACAAGCTCTGTATACAAGCAGCACCTGCTAATCTCTCTTCATGCAGGACACAGATTGGTTTTCCCTCTGGGCAGAAAGTGGTATGCTCCTTCCATGACTCTCCCATGGTGTACATAACTGATTATAACTCTACAGAGCTGTGAACGCTTTAGTAGGTCTTTAATTTACAGTGCAATGTTGGAAAAAGTTAATGCAGGATTTCAAAACATTTTCTTCATTGAATGTACAGCATTGTAATTGTGCTTCCAGTGTGCAAGCAGGCAAAAACACCACCTCACACCACAGAATCACAGAACATTAGGGATTGGAAGGGACCCCAAAAGATCATCTAGTCCAATCCCCCCGCCACAGCAGGATCACCTAGATCAAGTCGCACAGGAACACGACCAGGCAAGTTTTAAACGTCTCCAGAGAAGGAGACTCCACAACCTCCCTGGGCAGCCCCTTCCAGTGCTCTGTCACCCTCACTGG
>JAOXOE010000001.1:75312122-75336047 GCA_028565055.1 Phoeniculus purpureus
GTCATCTAATGATAGGACAAGGGGCAATGGGTGTGAGCTGGAACAGAGGAGGTTCCACATCAATATGAGAAGGAACAACTTCCCAGTGACAGTGATGGTGCTGGAGCACTGGAATGGGCTGCCCAGGGAGATTGTGGAGACTCCTTCTGTGGAGATGTTTAAAACCCATCTGGACATGTTCTTGTGCAACTTGATCCAGGGGATCCTGCTGCGGCAAGGGGATTGGACTGGATGATCTTTTGAGGTCCCTTCCAATCCCTAATGTGCTATGATTCTGTGGTTTTTTTTTTTTATATATCTATAAAATCAAATTATATAGTCAATAAGCCTTAATCCCTTAATCTTTCAATAGTCATGTTTTCTCCTGGATGTTCTTGAGTGGGTAATAGTTGGATTTGGGAGATCAAAGGGTTAATTTGCTTTTCAATTGAGAAATGACTCAGATTTCCCCTTTATTGTTTAAAAAAAATTAAAAAAGTGATGCGTGGGTGTATGGTAGGGGAAAAAAGCCAAGAAAATGGATTCACTAATTGGGGTTTTCACCTGCTGTGAGTCTAATTGAATACAATGCTTTATTTGTAACTCAGGGAGAAAGAAGATTATGCAAAGTATGAGAAATTCAGGCTGGATTTTTAAATTCTTATTACTTGGCACCATTGTATGGGAAAGGAGAGCAGCGTGATAATAGCAGCATCACGCCTCTGGTAAGGCAAACCAGGAAACTCCACAAACAGTAACAGCTTGAAGAAATGCGTATCGGGGGAATCAGTACTAGATGCTTCTTGAAGGAAAACAAATCACTTTTGCTGCAAAACAGCATGCTCCCCGCTAGCCTGAGTCCTTTCATGTGACATGGGCAGCTGCTCTTATGTAGAATCTTAGAATCACAGAAGGTTCTAGGCTGCAAGGGACCACTAGCGGTCATCTAGTCCAACCTTCCTACACAGGGACAACTCTACCTAGGTCAGGTTGCTCAGAGCCTCAACAGGCCTGACCTTAAATGACTCCAGGGTTGGGCCTCCACCACCTCCCCAGGAAGCCCATTCCAGCAACCAACCACTCTCCCATTGAAGAACTTCTTTCTAATATCCAGCCTAAACCTGTCCTTCCCCAGCTTGAACCCATTGCTCCTTGTCCTATCCATACAAACCCTCTTGAAAGACCTTCCCCTGCCTTCATATAGGCACCCCTTCAGGTACTGGAAGGTCAAAAGAAGGTCTCCCCTGGAGCCTTCTTTTCTCCAGGCTGAACAGACGACAAACCCTTCCCCTACAAACCATTGCTTTGTAAAGACTTAAGTGAGACGTCTCACTCCTTAAAACTTACCTGAAGATGGTAAAAGGTGCGGTTGTTTCTGCAATACAATTAACAGTTCATTCACCTCAAAACTAAGATACCTGACAATTGAACACTTGCTATCAGCACTTAATCCAATACTGAAGCAAATGGAAAATTCCCACAGAACCCAATGAGTTGTAATGGAGCCATTTATGTTTACACAAAAATGGATCTTCGTTTTCTCTCCATGTTCAAGTAATGTTGTAGCTCTGAGGTAACAGAACAGTGTGAATTAGACCTTTGAAAACCAAATTAAATTGTCTGCAGACTGAGAGAATTTAATATTTAGTTCCATTAAGTGTTACATTTGGATTTGAGGGCCTGAGGGGTTGAACCTTGAGCATCTTAAGCTTTAAATGCTTGTAGAAATAAGGTGTGTAGGCTTTCCTTGAAATTCTTGTTGAGCTTTTCCTAAAATCAGATAACTCAGCTACCTGGAGCCTTAAGGGGAGCCCTAACTGTAGAATCATAGGAAAAATGCAATAAATTTTAGTGCTTATTGACATCTCTGGGATGGGAAAGCAGTTCATGGGATAGTCCTGCTGTATAGGATAGCAGGACTATCCCATGGGAACTATGGGAACGATAAATTTTCTGTACTTCTAAGTCTGACTTTTCTGAGCATAAAACAGGGACTTCATTTTGTACCTTAAAGACCTTTAAGACTTCTTTGTGGTTTATTGAGAAACCAGTCTGCAATGCTTGAAAATCTGCTTGGTTGCACGAAGGACTCGGTTCTCCTCTCAGTGCTATTTTAATGAAGAAAGGATGTAGATGTAAAACTTGCGTGAGAGGAGACTGGCTGCACTGATTTGAGCTGTGAATGGCACTAAAAGGAGATAGTTTGCTATCCTTTGTGTACTGAATATTAAGTAGGAATTAATACAAAGAAACACTGCGACAGCAACTCAGCATGAGCAGAACCATCTCTTCTGCTCTGACAGTTTGGGGGAGACACTCATCCTTCCCAGTGAGACCAAAGCAAACCCTTAGAAATGAAATTATCTGATGCAAGCTGTGCCAGGGGAGGATTAGGCTGGACGTTGGGAAGAATTTCTTTACAAAAAGGGTTCTCACATGTTGGAATAGGCTGCCCAGGGCAGCTGCCATCCCTGCAGGGATTTAAAATATGGTTTAGTGGTGACCCTGGTGGTGCTGGGGCAAAGGTTGGACTAGATGATCTTAAAGGTCTCTTCCAACCAGACAGTCCGTGATTTCACTGACAAACCGTCCACTTCACACTTCAAGTGCTGAAATTAACAGCTGTGAAGTGAAACCCCACATTAAGGCCCACTTCAGTGGACATTTTGTTTGGGTTTTCTTCCCAAGTCTCCCTAAAGAGAACTGCCCTCCAACCTTCGAGTGCCCCCACCTCTCCAAGGGAATGCAGAGACTCCCGCTCCAAACACACTGGAGGGAAAGCCCGAGGGCTCCTGGGGCGCTCACGGCGAGATGAGGGTAGGGAGTGGGGGAGGGGAGGATGCTCTCACTACATCTTGGCCCACACCCGTGGGAGGGCTATTTGCGAGGGGTTACCCAGGTCCCTCCTCGCCGCGCCAGCACCACCGGGCGGTGCGGAGCTGGAGGCGTGGCCACGAGAGGAAGCCCCGCCCCCTGCTTCGTTCCCGCCCTGGCGGTGGCGGGGCCGCGTTCATCTGGGCGCGCTGGTGGTGCCTCCGCACGCCGCCGAGAACAGTCGCTGCCGGGGCCGGGCTGGTCTGGACGCGTTGTTGGTGCCGCCGCCGCCGCCATGAGGGAGCAGCGCCAGGGGTGAGGGGGGAGCGGCAGGTGGCAGTGGGGTCAGGATAGCTCGGAAAGCCTCGGGATTGGGAGCCGGGTGCCTTGGGTCGTGCCAGGGCGGGCAGTGACGCGGCTGCCTCGCGGTGCGCCCGGAGCGCGGCGGGGAGCTGCCGCACCTTTCCCTGGTCGCGGCAGGGTCGGGACCCGCGGATGGGAGGAGAAGCGAGGGGGTGGGGGGCGTGCGGGAGTCGCCCGCGTGCGCACGGCCGCACCTGGTCAGGTGCGTGGGGGTCGGGGAAGGGTGCGGAGACCCCGGGTCGGGGCCGGGGGAGTGCGAGCGGGCGGAATTCGCGGCCGCGCAGCTGCTGCCCCCGGTTCCGCGGGCCAGCGCGCTCCCGGGACGCGGTACTTGCGCGGCAGAGAGGTGTCGGTGGCTGGGCTCAGGGTGAGCTTCAGCAGAATTCCTGCAAATGGACCTGTGGAGGGTTCTGTGTCCGTCTGTCCCCACGGTTGTCCCGGTTATTCCAAGCCTAGAAATAACCTTTGAATAGGCAGCAGGAGCCGGGAGGTCAGTCCCTGCGGGCTGTTGCGTTACAAGTGCTGGGTTTCTTGTTGAGTGCTAAACGAACCACCAAATGGGTTAGGTTGCAGGGGACCTCAGAGATCGCCTAGTTCTAACTCTGACATGGGCAGGGACACCTCTCACTAGAGCAAGTTGCCCAGAGCCCCATCCAATCTTGAACACTTCCAGAGCGGAGGCAGTGGTGCCTGCAGTCCTCCCCCTGATCTGCCCCCCGGCTTCAGAAGTGGATTTTGCAGGCATGTGTGTGTATGGAACTGAGGAAGCAGAAGCCGTGGCTCTGTGGAGAGGATCTTTGACATTTTAGCACCAAGGAGTTGTTTGAGGCCATCGCTGTTGGAGCATGGATTTGACAGGACTCTGCAGTGCAATTGCTTTGGCAGCACTGGAGGGGATGGGCTGTGGAGAGCAAATAGATCAGTGAACGGGAACGGCAGAGGGGTCAGGCTCGCCAAGGCTTCACCACTGAGCAGGAATCATTGCCCAAGACAGAGCATACGAAATAAATGTTTAACATCAAGCGAGCAAAAAACGAGTTAACTATTCAGTACTTGGTAGCTGTATTTGGTCTTTTCCTACTATTCCTGTCCAGTATCAGCAAGAAACTTTAACATCTATGGATGTCTGCCTTCAGCAGTCTGATAAATCTCATGAAAGCCAATAAAACTCTACTAAAGTCAAATTCCTGCTGAAAAGACACTGATCCTTGGCTTAAACAGAAATAATCTCTGCACAGATCAGTAGTCTTTAGATTACAGATGAAAACAGTAGTCCTTTGTAAAATACAAAGTACTGCCACCTTTATACATGGCTGGTACTTTCTGTAACAGTGGCTTGTTTTGTTTAGTCAATTAAAGAAGCATTGTAAAAAGACAAATGTTAAGTCGAGCTTGCAATCACTGTCATCTACTGTTGAGAACGTTGTCCTTATCGGTGAGTGGTGGCGCCTGCATGGGAACAATTCCAGTTGCCTTTAGGTTAGTGTAGTAAAATCCAAGCAACTCTTGTGTTTGTCTTTTCGACAAGAACTGTAAGGTGGTTGGAGTAATGTTTCATTCATCTTAAAAGCAAAAGGTGGGAAGTATTGTAAATTACGATGTTTGGAAATGGATTGGTTCAGTGCTGTAGAAAATACTGCCGTTAATTTTTGCTTTTCCCTAAGTGGATGTAACTAGTTACTCATTGCTGCCTGATAGAACCTCTTACTCTATGCACATGCACGTCTAGTTCATGTCACCTTTTCTAATGAATGGTTTAGGGAGAGGTGCAGCGTGACTGGTATCACCAGTGAAGAGGGATTTAAGGGTTTAAAAAGGGCTCTGCAGTTGCAACCAAAAATTCTAGACTCTGGAGCTGAGCAGTTAAAGTGTTAAAGATGCACATAGATGTAAAGGTTTAAAGAAAACCCCCAAAACACAGGAGGAGGAGTACAATCAGTAACAGCCAAAAGGTTTACCAGTGTTTCAGTGTGCCTTGTGCAGGAATTTGAGGGGTGGGGAGCATTGCTGGCATGAGCTGGCTGATGTTGCTCAGAAACAATATAAAAGGAAGGAATATAAAATAACTCTGTTTTGTCCAAATTGATCAAGTTATTAAAAGGGAACTGTAAGTCAGGCCGTGTGTCAGTGACAATACCATCTCTTGATTTCAGGCTGTCAATCCCGTGTGTTACTGGCTCTGACAACAGCACTGAGAGACAAATCTCTGGTGTTGGCCGCAACAGAGGAGTTCACACAGGCGTGGTGTGACAGAATTCCCCACATAAAAATTATCCTTGCTAATATAATCTAATCATCCCTTAATGAAGTGGTCCTGCAGTTCACAAAGGCTGTATTAAGTGAAGGCTATTCTTTCATCTCTGAATTACCAGTGAATTTAGCGTTCCGGTCACACCAGTGCCTGGCTATCACCATTGTCCATTGCTGCTTTTCTCCTTTTCAGGCCTGATTTTAATTTCCTTTCTATGTTTGCAGCTTAAGTCAGGTGAGGAAGATGAAACTGTGCCATGTGAGCCCATTTACCTTTTCATTTGTTGCAGAATTTCTGTGGTTTAAAAGCTAGTGATCAATTTATTTGACCTAAATGTAGAGCCAAATTGAAAAATGTATGCTTTGAGCATGTGCAGCATTGCAAAACTACTGGCTGTGTGCACCGTTGCCTTTTCATGTCGGTGGTTCATCTTTTGTACTTATTCTCGCACATACTCTCACCCTGCTTTAGCTGCTGCTAGTCAAGAGGACTTGCACTACACGTTTCATGTCTTTGTGACTCGCAAGCTGTAAAGGGCCTTGTTCACAGGAGTTTGAAACTCTGGCAAATGCTTTGCTGCAGATCTATTAAGGATGCTACAGCGTTCCCAAGTGTGGTTGAGGCTGCCTGAAACTGCTGAGCTGGTATTTCACTTCAGACGGTGTTCACAGTTGAGGGCATACACACAAATCCTCCCCCACTGGTCCAACTCCAAAGCTCACAATTAAATGGCCTTTGAAAATGGCAAAGAGGCTTATGAAGAATAGCCTCGATGGAATCTAACCTTTCCAGGAGCTGCCCTTGTGTGCAGAATCGTTGATAACTTTCTGAGCTGAAAATGTGCAGTTGAGAGGCAAACGCCTTTTAGCTGAAGCAGAAGAGCTGCAGCCTTCTTGTGTTCTGCATGTAAAGTACCAGCAAAATCTACCCTGGCTCAGTATGGGCACTCAACCTCTTCAGAAGGTTTGATTCCCTTTAAAGCCCTTGCTTTTAATTCCAGGGGCGCAGAGGTATACCGGCAGCTTGTAAGTCTGATGCTGGGTCTTGTACAGGGTACAAGGTTGAGTGATCTCTGCTGAGTTGCCGAGGGCAGCTGAACCTGCTGGCTGCAGGGTACTCTGCCCTGTGGGCAGTCCCTTCAGTGATGGTGGCAGGGGCAGGAGTTAGAGTCTTTACTGGCTTGGTACTTGTAGCCTAAAGAAAGGGGCATTTCCTCTAATATAGTTAAAGCTAAGCGGGTAAAAGAAGAAAAATTCACCTGCCCTGCGCATTCAATCTTAGTCACTTACAGATGAAGTAAATAAAATCATTCCTTACAAAGTGCACATCTCCAAGGCAATTAATCTTGTATTACAAAAGGAAAGCACTCTGAGTAGTGGTATTTGGTTTACTGGTATTAAAAATACCTGAGAACAGTTGGAGTCCAGTGTCTCTTTGGCAATAGGAAATTGTATTAACAAAATCTTGGGAAAATGATGTACATGTTTTCAGGAAGATTAGTAAATATCATAAGATTGAATCACGCACACTGGAACCTCAATAAATTACTCTTCCATGTAAAAGTTAGCAGTGAGCCATAGGAATTTTGCATACCTAAGATGATCCTTTTAGTCTTCTATCCATCACAGCTGTGGGATTCCATGATGTTCTAGATACACCTTTGTCACGGATGTCGTTACTTTTAAGTATTGTAACAGGGAATCGATGCCTTTGAAGGCTACCAGGTTAAGGGCTATAAAGTCTGAAGTTGTCTGGTTGATCCACTGAAATTGTTTTGAGGCTGCCAAAGTAATACATCAGGAAAGTCAGTCTGTTTCCAGAGGTTTCTTGTAACTGTGTATGTCAGCTGTTCTCATTTTTACTGCGTGATATGTCATACAGCCCATGGTACATATGGCCCATGTTTGGGGCTAACGGCTTGTGGGGAAGCAAGCCAGGGCAGCCAGGCTTGTGCCTGGCCAGCTGTTTACCTAGGACTGACATTGGGTGCAAAGAATCTGTGGTCCTAGGTGTGTGAGGTTGAATGTTTATTTGAGTCTGCAGTCCATTCACCTGCATCGTGACATCTCTGGCTACAGGAGTCTTCTATGAGATGCTTTCTTTCCCTTTGGGCTGTTGTGAAAGGAAAGCTTCAGACTGCCAAGTTTTTAAGGACTCAATGTGCAATCTGTGTGCAGTCTGTTTTTCTTCAAAAACCTACTTATAACTGGGTGTTGTAACAGCTGCAGCTGCTGCATTCTTCCTGCCTTACCTGTCCATACCGAGTGTGGTAGGATATGCAGGAGCTCAGGTGTAGGTGGCTCAGATCCACAGTTTTTTGAAGCTACCCAGTTTCTGCATTTAAACAAAAAAAACCAAAACAGGAAGAGATTTTTTGAATGTGATCTAGCAGCCACCTCCCTTTGCAATACTTGTGTTTTACCAGAGCAAAGAACAAGACAGCTTTTGCTCTTCTAGCATCCTCCTCCCTCTTTTACTGCCTTCAGCTACTGCAGGAATTAGGAAGGGGAGGGGATGCTGAGATTGATGAGACAGGGCTTGTTTAAAAGCCTGTGCTCAACCAGGGCAGTGATTTAGCAGCATTTTTTCCTTATGCTTAGGGCTTGTGATCCCTTTAATTCTCTCTTGCAGTTACAGAGCAAAATCTGGAAATATTATATATAGTAAGCTGCTGAATATATAGAGGTTACTGGGCCAGCAAAGTATTCATGTGGCTGAATAGCATGTCTTTTAAGCCCAAAATTAAATCACACTAAGAAAAGATGTCACGATTTTCTTTTTTTTTTCCCCAAGAGTAGGGGTGGTGTTGAAGTGATTCACTGAAAATTGTACCCTTTCTTAGCCTGTAAAGAATGAAGGTGTACTTGGGAGCATAACTGCCTCAAAAAGAGAACTCAAGGAGCATTTATTCTCAGAAAGAAATTCATCGTATCGGTCTGCTAGCGCCCAGTTGGGTGTACAGGTGCGTTCAACCTGCTGTTTAGGCTGTGGTTTGGTCTCTTGGAGCAGGGGGGGTTGTGCTCCAAGAGCATCACAATGCTGTGGATCAGGTCCTGCTCTCCTGCATATTTTATTCCAAATGATGTGTGCAGGATGCCCGCTCATGAAATACACAATTTCTGCATTGCTAGCCACTGTCCACTACGTGTGCTTTCCAGAATGTTTTCTTGGGAATCCTCATGGCAGTCGTTCATTGTAGCTGAATCCTGTATGAGGAGGACTTTACATGCCACAGGACAGTTGAGAATTTCAAGTTTTCTGTGTTGGTGGAAACATAGTCATGTTAGCTATGCTGTCATCAAAAACAAAACAAACATAAAGTGTGTAACCTGAGGAGATGCGAGTTACTACTACACCCGCTAGCACTTTATGTTTTGGCTTCCGCAAGCTGCGTGTCTTTTGGCACCACGTTGTGTGCCAGAGCTGAAGACTGCTAGCCTCAATGCAGAGACTGTCCAATTTACATTCTAGTCATACTGCAGCGTTTCATAACCCCACTCCAGCTTTTCTCTGGCTTCCCAGCAGCAATGCTGCCTGACACTGCACTGGGGCCTCCGGGGCAAGGAAAAGGGCATGGGATTGCCAGGGAGTGAGAGGAGCAGTGAAAGTCTTTGCTCAGAGAGACCGTCAGTGTGGGAGGTGCAACATGTTGGCAGTGCTGAAAAGCAGTGTAAGCTGGTGATGGGTCAGTGGGTTGTTGTGTGGAGATGTCAGTGTAGATGTGTGGAATGAAACAAAGGGTTGCAGCTGCTACGTTGGGTGTCTCTTACCTACCACGTGGGACAGTGTGGAAAGAGTAGGTAGGGGAAAGCAGGTAAAAAAACGCCACAGATCTTGGCATCCGGTCAGAATTTCCATAGATGCTTTAAGAACGAAGCCCTTTTAAATGTGTCTCCTGTAGTTCAGAGGAACCAGAGAGTGATCCATACAAAACGTTGAGTTTCTAAACATTCATCATGGTGCTTACAGACTCCTCAAAACATTGTCACTTCTGTTGTGAATACTTGGTATCGTTTTAGTACTAGATCTGCTTCAGATTTCGTTCCTTGAGTCCATGCCTCAACAAAGCACTCTGAATTAGTGCCTCATGTTGAGAGAAGACATTCCTTACTACTTCTGAGAGTCCCTGCCAGCGTAGCCGTAGTTGTGGGTGCTGGTCTGGGACCATGCTCTGGTGTCCCACCTGGATCACTCACTGTGTGATGTGTAGAGAGTGATTGACTTTACTAACATCCGTGTTTTTTGTTGCAGCCATGAGACGCAAACGACCTGCTGGGATCATCCCAAGATGACTGAGCTTTACCAGTCGTTAGGTAAGATACCTCTAACAGTTGTTTGGGGGATTTTTATCCCCCCAGTCAAATGAATTTTTAAGGCAAAGATTTCCAGAAGCAAAGACTTATGAAATGAAATGAAAGTGAGAGGCAGTGCTTTTATCAAGATTAAAATTGTCTGTGAGGGAAATAAGCAAGGCGTAATAACACATTTCAAACACGCCGTGGAAAAACTGATACTGCAGTTCGCATGTTTGGAATGTGCGCTGGCTTCATGAAGTAATTCGGGTGCATTGTCGCAGGCTTTTTACTGAAAGGCTGGGACAGAAATGTCAAAAAAATCCTGCATCTTTTCACTGTCTGATCTACTTTACAAAAGGCAGATGAAAAAAAATCAAACCAAGCTGCTGTTAGTGTTGACTTTTGGATGGTAGGAAGCCAATTGAAGCAATTTGCCAAACTGCGTTACCACTGCTTTATTTTTAAAGCACTTTCAATGCTTGGAAGGCATGGCAGCTGTCATGATGTCATTTTTGAATACCCAAATTGCATGCTTATTATGATTTCAGATGTGCCTCTCTGGTGGAGGTTTCTGGTTTGTATTTTCCAGCAGCTTTGAATTTTATTAAGAGGAGCACATCTAAAAGATAAAATAGGTCAATACATGCTCTAATACAGGCTACTTGGCATACCATTTAATATCTAACTCTGCTTTTAATGGTTCTGCTAATAAATAATAGAGGATATGAAAAAAAATGAAGCTATTCCTCTAAAAGAAATATCAGTGAATATGCTGCATTCATAAAGGAGGTTATGTCTGCACAGCACACATACATAAACCAGCTTAAAACACGCCAGCCTGAGCACTAGGGCAGTCAAATCTAGCATCCAGTGTAGGCTTATTTATCATGGTGAAAAATAGCTTAAATTATCTCCTGCTAAACTCTGGTTAGCTGCTGAAAACAGTCTAATTATGCACAACTTAATCTATTTCAAGCTAACTCAGGTATCTCTTTGCAGTTAAAGGAATACCAAAAATACTTTTAAAAAGGGATGTAATAAAATGGAGGGGAACAGTGTGAAGATGGTTTTTTTCCTTATCATATTAGCACTGTGGCAGTAATTTGTTTAAAAATTAACCCGAATATAGCTCTGTATGTCATAAAAGGATATAAAATGAGTTACCCGAGTTGTCTAATGAGTTATATAAGTTGTCTAAGTTCAGGCTAACCAAATGAAAAAGCAGACAGGTATTGACTTGCCATTTAATTACAACGTATTGCCTTCTCTGTCTCCTTTATGTTTCTTCTCTTCAAGTGAGTGGCATAAAAGATTCAGGACAAATAGTAATTGCACATGCACACATCCCTTTAATACGGGTAGGTCTTCAAACAGTTGCCTGTTAATGGAACCCCAGTCTGACTCTGCAGCTGCCTTTGATGCAGAGATTGTGTGATATTTCTGACACTGTTGTTGGTCAGACCTAAAGTCCTGCTGCAACTTCTTTTCTTCTGGTATTTCTTTGTTTCAGCTAGAGTACTCTTAATATCAAGAAATGAAGAGGTATGTAAGGGAGGAAAGTGTCTTGATAGATTCGTGTCAACAGTTCAAAGGATGTGTAGCTGAGAAGTCACTTTGCATTTAATTTTACTGATTTTTATCACTGTGAGTATCAGCCAAATGTCAAGAGTTTAAGATGCCAGTTCTTACTGCATGAAGGAGGAACATGTTTAGGCAGATTTTTGTCTCTCATAAAATCCTGCTGTATTCCTTTTCAGGAGCCAGGAATATAACTTTCTGTCTAGTTTTATTAGTTTGTGGTTGAGGCCAAATGTTCTTTCATGTAGAAGCAACACTGATTTTTGCAAAGGATGCGTGAGATGAATTTTTAATTGTGAATTTAGATGTTCATATATATGTACAAAACAGATTAGTCACGGTGATTCTTTGTGCACTGCCGTGTGGGGTGAAGCTTTGATAAAAAGTGTTACTGAATAACCTACCAGTTTATTCTTATGTTGAATTGGGTGTATTCATCATTACCTAACTCTCATAGAAACTGCATAATACAAGCATAACCCGTTTAGTCTTGAACAGAACCCTTGATGTATTTTCAGTGCTTTGCCTCGGGTCAGAACGGTAATAATGGGATGTTTGAAGTCTTTTCAGACTGTTCAGTAACATTTCACGTGAGAAGATACTCTTAAAGTCGATTTTATATCGCATTCTCATTATATCATTATTTTTCTCACATTAGGATCCAAATGTTGCTTCTCATTCATAAGAAGTAGCTAGCAAAGAGCTTAGAATGTATGTGTGTTAAAAATCTGGTACAAAACATGACATCTACAGTGCAGGTAAATACAAAAAGAAAAAAATAAAGGTGATATTGAGCGTATCAATGTGGTCAAGTGTTTTCCAGCTTCTGCACTTAGCCTGTAGGAAATAACTGTGCTGTGTGGTACAGCTCTCTATACATCCCAGGTATTGCATGGTGTCTTGGCTTTCTGTAAATGCACCACACTTCAGTCCGTGCCAGTATATCTTATTTTACCAGAGGATCCTTGTATCTAATTTAAATTCTTACAAATTGCTTCATTTTTAAGGGACTAGGAAGGGTGCAGCCTGGCTCAAGGCAACGTTTCTCACCTGCCCGTGTCTTTGAGACACAAGAGAAACATCTGTAGTAAATTAAAAAAACCAAACCAAAATGGAAGACTAATAATTAGTTTTACTCTCCACATATCCCTTTGGCACACCTACAAATTATCGCATCACATTTTTCTAGACTAGATGAGTTCCAAGCTTAAAGCTTACTTGCCTCAGCTCTGCTTTTTTAGAGGTTTGAGTATTTATAGAAGTGAAGCTTGAGAGCGTTTACCTGGTGCTAATGAAGGTGGGAACATGCTGTGTACGTTTCTGTACCTGATCAGATGATTGGTCCGGAAAGTCACGTTGTCTGTCTTCTGTAGGGAAAGCAGAAAAGAGTATATTGGTAGAAAATACAAACCTGCCCATGAAGGAAATAGTCTGAAATTCTCTTTGAGCTCATTTGCTGAAATGTGGCTGTTCATGACGATACTAGTAGTTTTCCTTTTAAGATGCTAAAATGCTCGTTGACTGCTCTTCTTTATTATTTAAACAACATAGTGGTTTATAAATTTTGCGCACAGCATCTACTTCTGGCTCCAGTTGGACAATCTTCACTCTTTGTCTATAGTTATGGCTACTTCAAGTTGCATAATGAGCTGTCAGTATTAAATGACTAATTTGTTATTTCATGGTCAAGTCGAAGTGGCACTAGGTAGTTGCAACAACTGTATCTTAGTAGTTGTTGGTGTTAATTAAGAAGAAATTATATAAATTAAGAATATAAATACTGACTAGGAAAAGTATTAGAACAGGCGATGTGTGATTCTCAAAGGTTCAGAGGCTGACAGATATCCCGCGGTTTGGATTTACACTATTATGAACTGCTCCCGTTTTCTTCTAACTGCCCTCTGAAAGTCTTTAATTACCAAAGCTCCAGATGCTTTTCTTTCCAAAAGCTGTTCCCCTGCAGCAGATCTGTTCTTTAAAGCCATTCTTTTACAGTCCCCTTAAAAATTTTCTCATCCTTCATGATGGCTGCAGGGCATCACTGAGATGAGAATTTACATTATTTCATTGTCCTGTAGAGTTAAAGGACCATTGAGTGAGAGGAGAGAGAGAAAGAGCAGGAGTCAGAGTGGTCTGGGATTGCTTAATTATTTTTTTTATTATTTTTTTTTTTAAACTGAACATTTCTCAGGCAATTAGCTCAGAACGATAGTATTTTGCCTTTAAGCTGAAAATGATTCTAACCTTTGCAGTGATGTCCCAGGAGAACTTGGCCTGTCGTGCCATACTGTTAGTGTCCCCTTCCTCCAGCCTTCCTGTGTAATGTCAGTACAAGTCTGCTCAAGGTGCATTAGTGTCACCATGAATAGTAATTGCAGTCACAGGGTGCAGTCAGAAGTGTTGTCGTGTGCATCTGTTTATCTCTCCTGATTCACCAAGGCAAGGGGAGAGGGTGAAAAACATCCTCGCCCTTGCAGACTGCATTGCAGCACTGACATCTTCCCATTTAATTGGGAAGGATGGGGAGCAGTTCTCTGTGGAGTACATGGAAGCAGTGTTAGCCTTGCTTAACATGAGGCAGAAGAATGGTGGAAAGTACCTCTGAGCTTCTATCAGACTTTCAGCCGCTGTGTTGAGCTTGTGGTTGGCTGTTCGTGTGCAGCCAGGTGAGCTTCCAACTCCCTATTATCAAGGTGGATAAACCTTATCATGTAATGTTTGTGTATTTTGATTTGTCCTCCTGAAATGCTGCTTGAAAAGGCTAAAGTGCCGCTCTGCCATAATAGTGTTTATTACAAACTACTAAATCGTGTGTTTCATATGAGGGTCTATTAATATGCGTGTGTTGGTACTAGTAAGACCTAGATGCCTGTTCCCCACAATCAGTTCCATACGTTTGATTTCCACTGAAATCTGGTGAGACAATACATAAAGTCATCCTTTAAAGGTTGCTTATTCAGTCAAGCCCTTTTCAAGCTAACTGCAGTCTGAATGATAAAACCTAATCACTTCAGAAAGTAGAATTGGTTGGCTTATGTCAACGTTGGGTGGTAGTCAGGTCTAGAGTAGGTCATCCTTCTAACAGCGTGTGATGGTACGCTGTGTATACACCTAACAGATAAAAAAGGTAGGAGGTAGAAAGTAATCTTGAAAATGAAACCATGGGTGCATTAGCATAAAGGAGCAAAGTAATGTTCCGTTATTGAATAGGCAACAAGTGTGAGAACGTTTTCCTCAAGAGTATTTGCACTCTTGGTTTGCAAACAGGTGCCATTAATATTTCTGAAGTTGTTTGTCATTTGTGTTCTTAGGATTTTCAGTTATGACTGCTTCTCATATATACATGAATTGGTTGTGGCCTTTCTGACTGCAAATTTTGCTTGCATTCCAGCCCTATAATGAGGTGTACTGCAAGTGTACATTGTCTTCTCAGTGTCCTCTAATGATAAGACGAGGGGCAGTGGGTGTAAGCTGGAACAGAGGAGGTTCCACAACAATATGAGAAGGAACTACTTCCCACTGAGGGTGATGGAGCACTGGAAGGGGCTGCCCAGGGAGGTTGTGGAGTCTCCTTCTCTGGAGACATTTAAAACCCACCTGAGCATGTATCTGTGTGACTGGATCTAGGTGATGCTGCTGTGGCAGGGGGATTGGACTAGATGATCTCTAGAGATCTCTTCCAATCCCTAATGTTCTGTGATTCTGTGGTGTCTCCATTAGACACCTGGTTGATGTAAAAGAAAGTACGCTTATCACTCACAAAATTTGCTGACAGCTTCAAGTCAGGATGGATAGAAAGTGGTAAGTGGGACAGGATCAGAATTCAAAATGCTCTTGATGTGCTAGAGGAGGAGGGGGGTGGGGTGGGGAAGAGAAAGAGGGGCAAGGGGAAAGAATTGAAAGAAGAGAAAAAAAGCTATTAAATACAAAATGTAGACTCACTAATTAGCCATTAGCATAGCAGGAAAGGATGTGGAGCTAACATGGATCAGAAACTGGCTGCAGGTCTGGCTGCACTAGAATTCTGTCACCAAAGAGGCAACTTGCATACTGGGAGCTATAAATGGGAGAGACAACATAAACCTGAAGGAAATCAGGTGTTGTCTTCATGCTCAGCCCTGTAGCAGTGATGCTATGAGCTGTTCAGAGATTAGATGGCTTCCACTTCACAGCCTGGCTTGCAGGAGTTTATGTAACTTGGAAGTAAGGGAACATGGCAGTGGGGTTAAAGAAGAGATGGTTTCCTGGCACACTTGTGATGTCTGAATCTTTCCTTCCAGCTGCGCCCAGACCTGGCACCGTCAGTACTTAACATGCTGATTTCTTGCAGTAGCAGCAGCATCTCTTCAGTTATAATTCTATTTTAAAAAATCCCTCCAAAGCCCAAACCCAACAACAAAACCCCTAGATATCCTGGTTTAATGTGCTTTAAAATAATACGGTTAACATTTAAAGCTGGCACTGCTTCATTCCCTTCAGAACTTGCATCAAGGAGAGTGTAGCTCTGCTTTTAGTATGAGAATGATTGCTTTGTTTTCATGTTCTTCTCCCAGAAATAGACAATTTCAGATCTTCTTAGTCTCCCATCAGTCTCTGGGTGCTGTCTATCTTGGCTTTGCCATTCAGAAACTGTAAGTCAATGCGACCTTCCTATCCATTGTGACATCTCAGTGGATGACAACACAGTCGGGACTTACGACGTCAAAGTCCATAAGTACAACTTTGCAGACTCATGACATCACGAAACACATGACATCACAGTCGGGGTTTATGTCCTGACAGTCAGATGACATCATGGCCAGGAGAAAAAAAGTTGTGGACAGGCTGGAGAAGGTCCCAAGAAGGGCCAAAAGTATGATCAGAGGACTGGAGGACCTGCCGTACGAGGAAAGGCTGAGAGTGCTGGCTTCATTCAGCCTTGAGGGGAGAAGGCTTAGAGAAGACCTTATTGCCATGTACTGGTACATTAAGGATGGCAAGCAAGAAGGTGGAGACTCCCTTTTCACAAGGAATCTCATAGAAAAGACAAGGAGTTGCAGATACGAGATGCTCCTGGGGAGATTCCGATTGGAATCCCGAGGAAAAGTTTTTCACTGTGAGAGCAATTAGACTCTGGAATGGTCTTCCCAGGGAAGTGGTGGATTCCTCAATATACACAATTATAAGGCTCAGCTTTACAAGGTGCTGGGCCAGCTCATTTAAACTATATATTCTTAATTTAACAGGTTGGACTTGATGATCCTTGGGATCCCTTCCAACCTGGTCTGCTGTGATACTATGAGAGACGAAGAAAACACATCACTAAACTATGTAGGTGAGAGTATTCTCCACCCTTAAAAAGGTATACAGCTACATTTATAACCTTCACATCTTCTCTTGAATGAGCCCTGGAGACAACTATTAATCCAGGGCAGGCAAGTCATCCTTCTTTACATCGTTTTAACTTAATACGTGGAGGAAATTGTACTTTCATCTGTTATCCACTGTACTTGTGCAGAGAAGCTGAGAGGTTGATATGCCTGATTCATCGCAAGCCATAGACTTTACTATGCTTTCTGTATAGAACTGGAACAACTTATTTAACGTGTAAAGAGCTTACACTCAAGAGGCTCTGAGCACGGCACTTGTCCTTAGCTGTATTCTGTATTGTCGGTGCTTGAATACTCACCGACTTAAATACTGATGTACTGAAGTGGTACAGTTTGAGGTATTAATAGATACTATTGACCAGGCTATAGCCTGAGAAGAGTCAACCTTTGTGGTAGAACAGAACACATACCTGTATAATTCAGTCTGATCCTCAGTGAACCCTTCCCCTAGTACAAAGACTACTTTTGAAAAGAACAGAAGTCAGAGAAGGTACCTAGGAGGTCAAGACACACCCTACTAAGAGACAGGGAGTCTGGTAGACTGAAGGAATTCCTGAAAGAAAATAATCTTTATAAGAATATTAATCTTTTAATATTCTTCATCTGGAGAGGTCCATCCATTAGATCCATAAATAAGTACGGGTGGTAAGTATTGGCTTCATAGTACTTCGGCAAAACTATCACACAGGGGGAAATTTTTCACTTTATTCCATAGCAGGTGTCTTAAAATTTAATTTTCTGATCTATATGAAAAGACAACCACAAACAGGCGCCTTCACTTTGTATTTCACTAATGTACTGGCCAGGCTTTCCATGAATGAAGTTGCACAGCAGCAAGCCTACTCTTGCACTGAAGACGTGTAGAAGTAACTGACACTCAAAAAGTCAAGGGGACACTCAAAGAAGACCAGGTCGTTCTGCCTGTGTTTGTAGCAATATGTCATCTTCTATGACATCTCTTTGCGTTTTCATCTGTATGTTCATTAATGTGAAGGGAAGGCACGCCTAACTTCCCTGTCAGTACCCTGTCCTGTCAGTTTATTTGTGTTCTTTTAGAGACACGTTTATGTCCAGGTTCCATGGGGAAAACATTCTATTCTTGAGCAAAATACAAGACACTGTGATTATGATAACTTTGCTGGTCAGCAGCAGCAACTAAACCCTAAGCTTAATAAAACAGTAGCTCTTTCCTTACATTCTCCTTCACCTGTCCCCTAATATCAGCAGCCAAAGTTACTCTGTTTTTCACTAATCATTTCTGACTCGTGGCTGTCAGAATTATCTATGGGAGTCTGTTTGCTTGGCCAGTGTCTTTGAATCGTGGATCTGGAAAGAAGGCTAAGACACGTTTCTCATTCTTTAATGCACGGTAAGTGAAAGACCTCTTCAATTTTAGGCAACCTGCTGTCCAAAAGGGATGAAACAACCTCATCTGTCAGCTGTGTTTTGTCTCTCAGAACATTTACCTCGAGTGCAGAAGTGGTAGATGTATTCACAATGCCACCACAAGGATGGCTGCACAGCATTTGTTCTGACTTTTCCAGAAGGTCTTGAGAAGGGTGAGGCACCAGCATTGCACTGGTGATAGAGATGAGGAAACCTGGCCTCCCATCACAATTGTGATTGTGCCAGGGGAAGTACCCCTTGGTCTTCCACATGTAAACGATGCGTCTTGCTTGAGTGGAAGAGTTAGCTTTGCTTTCCCTGTCAGCACACGCTCCACTGACAACGCTCCTCTCTCTGAAAAGCAGACATGCTAAGACATTTAGGATACTTTAGGGTGCTGTCCCATGGTGATTGAAGGGAGTGAATCCCAAGAAAAGGGATTGCTTTACTTCATCTTACACTCCTCAGAGGAGCCTAGGCAGGCACAGACATGAAGAACTGTTCTTCTGAAGCCACTTGCTCAACCCTCAGCATAAAGTTTATGATGACCTAGATAAGCTGGCTCAAAATTTTACAATTATGGAAAATTCTGTAAATTGACTGATCTAATTGGATTTATGTTCCTGTACATTAACTGTCAGTCTGCATATGATGTGCAGAGCTGGTTGTCCCGAGTGAATCTGCTCAACATTCACTGCCTCCCGTAGCTCTTAATTCATCTCTCTTATGTGCATGGCAGACAATAGCAAAGACATGGCTCTCAGAGCGACAGCCATCTCAAACTAGCACTACTAGTGCTCATAACTACTTGAAATACCACACAAATTACAAGAGAGAAACAAATCAGCAAGCAGCAGAAACTCTTTGGTGCTGCAGCCTCACCAAAACCTAGGCAGGAATTCATGCAGCACTCAGGATTTAGATTACTGCCTTAAATACTCAGTAGGCTGAACCCTGTTAGAGTTTATAGAACAAGAGTTCTGGTTCTGCAAAAGCATTGCAACTTTTCTATGCTCTGCTGGATCTCATCAAGGCTCCCCGCTGCAAATCCATCAAAGCTGTTCTCCAGTAAGAGAGGTCTAAGTCCAACTGGGAGGACTCAGAATCGCTTGTTTTCATATTTGGATTTAGGAGATGGATTGTGTTATCAGAGTAGGAGCTGCTGCTTTCTAGGCTATTTGCTAAGTGACAATGGCTAGTAGCTGACAGACCAGCGCATTTCAGACACATACAGAAAATAAATCTCAGCTATGTAAAGCCCAGAAGTGCTTCACCCAAGGACCTCTCCGATTATCCAACACAATCCAATAAAAGCACAAAGAAACTACCAAGAACGACACTTGGCAAAACAGCCTTTTAAAAATCCAACAATAAAATCCTTGAACAAGAATATTTGAGAAATTTGTCTCTCTCTATTGAGTTTGGGGGGGTTTTATGTTTGAGGTAAATGGGAGCTAAGCCATTGTAACAGTACTAAGTGACTCTTCTGAACCACTTCTGCTGTTGTTGACAACTATGCAGGAGAACAAAAGTTTTATACAAATCATAGGATCCCTTAGGTTGGCAAATGCCTTTGAGATCTTCCAGTCCAACCATAAACCTGACACTGCCATGTCCACCACTAAACTACGTCCCTAAGCACCGGGTCTACACAAATACCCCCAGGGATGGCCAAACAGAACGAGCTGTGGACACAGTCCCCAGGGACTCCGCTTGGGACGCCACTCAGAGACCAAACCTCTTCCACCCGGCTGTGTCAGGATTGTGAAGCGGGACAGTGTCAGAGACTTTTTCAGTCACACCCTGCTCCCCCTTTTATCCCCTAGACTGTCACATAAGGAACTACATCTGTTTTCACGTTGCTTTTCCTTGATTGCTTTTCCCATCTTATCTTTTATGAGCTTAAAAATGGGTTGTGTAATATTTTATTCTCGAGCTAAAAAGTAGGTCTGGTGGCCCACAGAGGATCAGTTTGTCTTGATTTTTATATTTTACCCATCTGTTCCTTTATCTTGGAGAAAAGCCAGCGTATTACATGCATGTTCCCCCCATGTTCTTCACCCTCTAAGATCTGCTCAAGTCTAGTCACACCAACTCTCAGCTTTGCATGCCAGGGAGATCTGCTTCAGCACTGCTGACCTTTACTGTGAATCAGTGCTTTTCTTTTTTACATGTAAATCAATACGTGTTGACACGGTTCACTAATGCAATACAGAGGAAGCATATGATTAAAATCAAAATAGAACGAAACATTGTCAATATTTTTAGAGCTTGAATATGACTCACCTCATAAATTGGACTTTCTCCGGAATTCACTCTTTTCGGTTAGACTTTCATCAAGAAAAAAAGAATCACGGATGTAGGATGACATTTAAACTCAGGACAGAAAAGAGAATGAGGGAAATGTCTGTTTCAGCTTGGAAATTTAGCAACCAGGTTGATTTTAAGTAGAGGATACTGACATAATTTTTTATTTCATACTAAATTAATTTTTGAAGGTTTTTTCCCCCACCTAGTTTGAAATTAAGATGTTTTGTCACACAGTACAAGCCTGATCCTGACGAAGTCATAAGCTGGAAATAAGGAAAACTATGAGAATTAATTATGTGCAATGCTATCGGTACTTTTCACCTCAAGACGAAACCAAATTGACCAGAAAAATTCCTATCACAGAATCACCATGGCTGGAAAGGACCTCCAGGGTCATTGAGTCCAACCTTTACCCTATTACCTAGCTGCTAGACCAGATCCCTAAGCGTCACATCCACTCAAACCCATCTATCAGAGCAGAACCAGAGAAATCTAGTGCACTCCATATGAACCCCAAAGCTACTTTTGCTGCCGAAGAGAGACAGAGCACATCAAACAAAGTACTGTCAAGCACGCCTCCTTTTTGTGGAGGAGCTCACAAAGCTGTAACAACATCAACTCTGATCTCCACCTTTTGATTGAGCCTGTTTTAATTAGTGCTCTGATGGGGCATTCAGTGCAGATCTTGTACTGCCCTGTGCCGTCTCCCTAGTCAGCTGGCAAAATACGTGCAACAGCTTCCACCTCTACGCCAGAGCCAAGTTTGGCAGCATCCTCTAAATGACTGACAAAGGTATCACAGAATCAGTATCACTCTGGTTGGAATAGACCCTTGGGATCATCAAGTCCAACCATCAACCCCACGCCTCAAAGTTCACCCTTACACCATATCACTCAACACTACGTCGAAACAATCCTTTAACACATCAAGGGATGGCAACTCAACCACCTCCCTGGGCAGCCTGTTCCAGTGCCTGACCACTCTTTTCTGTAAACATTTTTTTCTAACATCAGGTCTAACCCTTCCCTGTTGTAGTTTGAACCCGTTTCCTCTTGTTCTATCACTAATTGCTTGTGAGAAGAGACAAACACCAACCTCTCCACACCGTCTTTCAGATAGAGAGTCATGAGGTCTCTCAGCCTCCTCTTCTTCAAACGAAAGAGCCTCAATTCTTCTAATCACTCCTCATAAGATTTACTCTCCAGGCCCTTCACCAGCTTCATCGCCCTCCTTTGCACTCGCTCCAGCACCTTGATAACTCTCCCTTATTGAGGTGCCCAAAACTGGACACAGCACTCACAAGACATTACAGCAGGGTTTTGTCTTCCCGTTTGGAAGCAATTAGACTTCAAAAAGCCAGTAAAATGTTTTTGTCTTTTAAAATGCAGATACCTCCGTTGTTTACATTGGTACTTGCTGTGGAGTGAGGAAGTGTTGAATCTCCTACCTTTCACTGCTGACCACCATAGTGAGAGCTTTACAGATGCCTCAGGAAAGACGTAATACTTCAGTAGTGAATCAGTTGGAAGAACTCCATCTCGAACACCTGTAGTTAGACAGCATTTCACATTACTCAGTTGGCACAATCATCGTTACTGTTTTTACTATGAAAAATTAAGAGTTGAATATTATTTGTACATAGAATCATTTGTGACTATTAATTTGTGATCACCAGGTGATGCAGTATTAAGTGCTGGAAGAGAACATGCTAATTCTGTCATGCATGAGCCTGCAGGGAAAATCCAACTCAATGAATTCGATGATGGTTCCCAACCTTTTTGAAACACGACATTAAAATACCTTCAACATCAGCTGAAATGCCAGGTGCTGTTTTTGCAGGACCAGGTTCAACGGTGTATGCTCTCTTTGGAGACTTCTTATTGAAGGCAGAGGACCTAAATGATGTTGTTCCTTCTTTAGATTTCCTCATAAGGAGAGCACAGCCCTGAGCATCCAAAAAGACCAAGAGATCTTTGCATATCCTGGACCTCTCTGACCCTTGTAGACACACTTCATGTGGAGGCGAGCTGCATGGAAAAAGAATCCAGAAGGACTGACTCTTTGAAAAACTGGGGAAAATATTATTCACAGCAGTAAGGCTCTTTGTGATTTAGTGAGGAGCCCACAGGCTCTGTTTTAATCCTTTTCAAACAGCATAGAGCTTATATGACACTTCACTTTTTCATTCAAGTAATGCAGTTTGCTGTCTGCTTCCTGCTGAGCTCTTATGAGGAGATGCTGTTCACTACAGACTGATAAATCTTACTTTAGCTGAGGATCTTAAATAAAGTAATACAAGTGTAGAAGTGCTTCAAACCTGCAGTCAAAATACGGGTTGCACCTATTTTTACATGGTAGTCTCCTTGGAGAAGAAGACCTTAAGGGCTTTAGGATATCCAGCAACTCTGTAATTAGGAAATGTTCTGCTAGTTAGCCCAAATGGGAGCTCAACATCACAGATTTTGAGAACAGTCTGTGATTTTGTAGGACACCAAGCTGTTCTGGTGGAAGTCAGCAGCCAGTGTTAGCTCCCTGAAAAGTACAAAGGGCTCATCCATCAGATGATGCTCCATAATAACGCTTCCTCAATGTATGAGTTTGGGTGAAACTCATTTGCCCAGGTCAAGCCAAAGCCCTACTGTCTCGTACCTGGTCTCTGTTGAAGCCCACTTCCACCAAGAGAATATGCAGCTCTCTGCAGTAAAAGACCTTACACTGCAGCTGCTGGAACCTCATAATCCCAAGCATTCACCTGCAAAGCAAGATAATGTGGGAATTCTGTGCGACTTGGTCTAGGTGGTCCTGCTCTGGCAGGGGGATTGGACTGGATGATCTTTGAGGTCCAGTTCAGTCCCTAATGATTCTGTGATTCTATGATTCTATGAACAGTGTGGCATCAGTGGAGAAGGACACACAGTCCTTGCTACTGGCTGTGAAGCAAACCCCTTCTTTTGTTCCCTTGCTGACACAGGCATGTAAGGGACGTTTAGGCTTCCCCAAGGGAACAGCTGTTTAGTTCTACCTGTTACAGAGGAAATACCAGATCCAACCCAATCCAAGGTCCTTTCTCTGCCAATAAGGAGATGTAAAATACAGTATTTCTATCAGAAAGTTGCTAATACTCCAGACTACAACTGAAAAGGCCATAAGGACCACATGAACCACCAACAGTTACACAACACAGGTTGTGAATAGAAGTCACAAGTAAAGCTAACTGGAGGCTGTGATCAATAGACAGGAATCAAGAGATTCACCGTTACCTCAGAGTCTCCCAGAGCAGTGCAGCTTTCCCTTTCCACAGTGTTCATCCTTTCCAGGGTTCTTTTCTTTCGGTTAGTTTACATCCCCTCCTCCCAAATAAGTGTTCACATTAGACATCGACTAGCATCATGGTCCTCAGAACTGTTAATGCCCAGAGGCCCGTTTTCCTACAACAGTTTAACCTGTTTTTCTGTCAGGCTGCCTCCAAAGCCCAGCCTGCAAAGACAGCTGTAACGGGTTAAAACTAAGAAAACTGCTTTGCTCCCAGGTTTTAAGGGGAAAGGAAACCAAAGCAGTCAGGTCTCAGTGAGATCTCAG
>JAOXOE010000001.1:75336147-75354278 GCA_028565055.1 Phoeniculus purpureus
GGGGCTGCCCAGGGAGGTTGTGGAGTCTCCTTCTCTGGAGACATTTAAAACCCACCTGGACATGTTCCTGTGCAACTTGATCTGGGTGATCCTGCTGTGGCAGGGAGATTGGGCTGGATAATCTGTCAGGATCTCTTCCAATTCCTAATGTTCTGTGATTCTGTGATTAATGTCTGATGCAACAGGGAAGTTTGTAGCTTGTAGTGGAATTATGTTGTAGTTAAGACTGTCCAGTAAATAGTTTTTAACCTCTGTTCAGTGGACATCGTTGGAGACATCCGTGCCATGTAATTCCCTAAATAGCTGATCCACTGCAGGCACTGTGTTTATAAACCACTGTCTAAGCATGTCACAAGCTGTGGTTGAGTCAGACTCTTCAGGTTTTGAGATGCAACACTGTAGATTCACATTTTTCCCTGGAAAATAAATGAGAGTGAACAACCAACCTCAGAACTCTGTAAATCTTACCAAGGATTTGACCTGATGACATCTAATTTCTTTCCAAAAATTTAGTTGTTATCTTGCCAGATTTTACTCCTGAGGTAGTTATCACCTGAAACATATAAGCTGTTCTTTTCAGTTTGGTGTCCAGACAGTAAGAAAACTGCGTCTGTAATATCAAAGTAAATTGCCGTGTTCTGTCTTCATGAATTAAGAAGTTGTAGTAATATTAATGATAGTATAAAGAAGTAACTTTCTTTAATGTGAAAAACAAGGTGTTTTCCAGGGAAAAAGGACTTCCTGAGATGCCTTCAGATTACATTGTGTGTGAAAGACAAGTGATAAGGAATAACCTTTGCCTGGCCGATCCTGGAGCCGTTAAACACTCCCTAAGACTAGTCTGTTGCAGAGGACAGGACGTTATCAAATGAAGCATCCCAGTCATTCAGCACTCTTGGGTGGAACAACTGCAGAGAGGTTAGTTTGTTTAAGAACCGCCATGGAGAGCAGTTACAACACCTTCCTTAAAGCCTGTTTCTGGATCATAGATGTGCCTCCCGCAGGGTAAAAACAAATACCCCTGTGTGCTGGATCCTAAACCTCTTTTTAAATATGCACTGTTAAAAAACTTAATGCTCTTTAATTATTGAATAGTTTGTAGTTGCTTACCAGCTAGCTTTATGCGGTAAGACACAAGAATATGTGGATCTGTTTTTCCTCTGAAAATACTGCCTGTGTCTTGGTGTAAAATCCGGAATTTGACATGGGAGGATTTAAATAAAAACACTGCACCAGTAGTCAGTGGGACATTTCAGCAGAGGTTCACAGTTGTGATACCAATTGCTGACCCATTCTTGGGTCTGTGGGGTTTTTTTACCTGATTATCTGTTGGCAAAAGGATCTGCTGCGTGTACTTAGAGCTGTTTCTATAAAACTGTAGAAATACAGCTTTGGCAAACATGTTGATGAGCCTGTCTTAGGTCTTTTGAGTATAAACATAGATAGCCCTTATGTTTTGAGATCTCTTTTGATGTGCAGAAATATGCAGAAGAGGCTAGGATTTCATTATCTCATTAACTTTCGTAGTGTTTCTCGTTTGTGTTGTTCGTAACAGTAGTCTGTAGTCCTTTTTATGTGGGATGCGTGGAAAGTACACTGCATGTGTAGTGAGAATGCTAGTTCTTATTCAGTGTTGTTTGTGTTAATGTGACTGCACGTAAGAATATGAACATACTCGTATGTTCCAGGTGCATGACAGAGATGGAGGAAATCAGTTCTGCAGATTAACCATGTCCCTACCATATTGGTTGCCAGGAAGCAAAGACAGGTGCTTCTCATGTCTATAATTTCTCTAAAAAGCATTAAAAGGACATTTCCTATTCTCTAGGGGGCACTAAGGCCTGAGCTTTGAATTCATTTTACCGTAAGAGTGGATGGGCTGCTGCAGAAGCTTAGGAAGATCATGGAGAGATGTTACTGCTGTTGGTGGGAATTGTTTATGGCTGTGAAGGCATCAGTTGTAAGCACCCACTCTTTCTTCTGTAAAATGGTTTTAAGTCCTTTCCCCTACAAAGATTTATATTCCATTGAAAGAGGTCATTTCTGGCTGAGTCACAGGAGAACCATGATTTGTCTTTGATGTGTGATATGAATACGAGTGTCACCAAATTGCCCTGTGTGATCCTTTCCTCAGTCAGTTCCTTTCCAGGGGCCAGCTGACCTTTTTCACTACATCATTCTTTGAAACCATAAGCAGATTATGCTCTTGAGCATTTACATTTTGTATTCAAAACTTGAAAGTTACTTTCTGGGCAACAAGGACTGAGAGTATTATTAAACAACCTGCAAACGTTTCACATACTCCCATGGCTTTTCAGCCCTCTGACCACCTCGTTTGGATGATAAGACAGCGCATATTTTCAAGGAGTGGGAGGAAGGAGCTGGAGGAAAGCTTGCATGGTATACTGAGCTCTCCCACTTGCTCAGAGATGACAAAAGCTTTGGAATCAGGGCTTAGTGAGTCCTGACATTTTGTGGGCTGTTTGGGAGTGGAGAAAACATAATAATTTTTTTCCCTCAGGACTTGAGAAGGAAAAGAAAATCCACAAAAAGCACAGCGAAGGAGAAACTATTGGTGTTTCCATAAGTTGTTGCTGCTTGAGTCTCCTTCCTCTCTCCTTCGCGTGTTTCCAGCAGAAGTGACTGGCTGGTGGCCAGGGACCGCCTTATGCCACCTCACCTGAAGTCACCCTTGCTGTTAGCTCCAACATGCCTGAGCCCAGTGACCAAGGCTCATTCCCTAACAGTCTCATACTCTATGGCTTGTTCAAATCATGGGGTCATATACCAGCAAGGGAAGTACTTTGAATGCATTTAGGAGATGTCTGGACTCCCCTCATTCACCCACAGAGCAACAGACTTGTTTGGTGGCAGCTGTGGCAAAGAAAAGACACAAGTGGCAGCAGTTTCATGGGAGTAGGGTGAGGAAAAGCTAAAGCATTAAGATCCAGGAACCTTAAATGGACTGTTACTACCTGGTAAGACAGCTGTGCATAAGGAGTGTGGAAGTGGTAGCATAACAAACATTGGAGATGAGCAGCTGACGTGGGGACAGTAACTGGGCTAACACTGGTAGCTGCAGTGCAGGTGGAAGTGGAGGAAAGCGGTGGCTACAGCTGTCCTCAGCCTCTAGAGGCAAAAGATGACATTGCTGCTACTTTCCCAAAACCTGAGATTAGGGCTCCACATCTAGGGCTCCTTACATTGTTTGTTGATCATTTACAGCAGATAAGTCTTGACAGCAATGTTCTTAGGGCTAATAATGAATTCAGTGTATGGGAAAATAATACAAACTACAGCACTTCCAAGTGTCTTCGTGAATTGTGGTTTCTGTCCCGATCGAGGGCTCAGTATGTGTATGCCTGATATGTCTTTAAATGTACCTAATAAATAGAAAAGCTGTTTTCAGGAAGAAGAAAAAGCTTTTAGCAAAGGCTAGCCGTAATCAGAATGAGGGTGGTTTATAGATGGAGAGAGGTTCTCCTCCCTCTCTACTCTGCCCTGGTGAGACCACATCTGGAATATTGTGCCCAGTTCTGGTCTGCTCAGTTAAAGAAAGACACAGACCTGCTTGAGAGAGTCCAGCATAGAGCCACAAAGGTGATGAAGGGAGTGGAACATCTCCCTGATGAGGAAAGGCTGAGGGAGCTGGGTCTCTTTAGCTGGGAAAAAAGGAGACTAAGAGGTGACCTCATTAATGTTGATAAATATGGAAAAGGCAGGTGTCATGAGGATGGAGCCAGTCTCTGCTCAGTGGCATCCAATGACAGGACAAGGGGCAATGGGTGTCAGCTGGAACAGAGGAAGTTCCACATAAGTATGAGAAGGAATTTCTTTCCCAGTGAGGGTGATGGAGCACTGGAACGGTCTGCCCAGGGAGGCTGTGGAGTCTTCTTCTCTGGAAACCTGCCTGGACATGTTCCTGTGTGACTTGATCTATGGAATCCTGCTGTGGCAGGGACATTGGACTGCATGATCTTTCGAGGTCCTTCCCAATCCCTAATGTTCTGTGATTCTGTGATACCTTATTATCCTGAACACACGTGCAGATTTACAACACGCTGACAAAACGTAACTGAGGTCGTAGCATGTTTGCCAGAGACTGCTTTATTAATTTCCTTTCACGACAAATGAAGTTGCTTTATTGAGATTGTTCGCTGTATTCCACACCACGTTACAGCTTCTGGACCTGTCAGAATGATAGCAAGAGGCACAGGCGAGCTGGCAGGAACAATACACAGGAGAACTGCCCATTAGGGAGGCGCATGGCGCTGTGCAGAGAGAAAATCCACAAAGCCAGAAGTTTCTCTTCTGTTTTAAGATGTGTTTTTAAGGTGTAAGAAACTACTGAATTAGCAAACCTCAGATCACTCATTCAGAACAGCTTAATTAAAATTAATGTAATTGAGACTGTGCTCCCTCTGCTAGCTATACCTGTACAGCGTTGGAAATGACATGGGGGTAGTTCTACCCGGTGAGCTGTATGCCACGTTGTAGGCAGCTTTATAGCACCTCAGCGCGTGTGACAGCAAGGAGCCTTTTGGTGCCTGCCCTCTTCGCCATCGTGTTCTTCCTCTAAGAGTCCACCAGGCTTAGAGGCAGTTTATGGGGCTAAATGCATATATATTGTTTTAGTGTTCTTCTTGTATTTACACAGTAGTTTATGTTTTCCAAACACTTTCCCATCATTAACTCCATGGGCCCCATGGGTTTCATCAGTAAATTAAGTGCATTCAGCGGTGTTGCTGGAAGCTGAAATTGGCTGGCACAAAGGTTCCGTTGCTGTGGTGCTAGAAAACCCTTAAATTACAAGCCACCACTGAGCTGTTGGGCATAGTCCCTAGACACTTAAGTGCCAGGAGTGTCTCTGCTCAGGAATTAGCTGGGTAGGTGACAGGGCCAATGCGTGCCAGTAACAGCCTGGTTTTCCAGCAGTGGGGGTGACTGTGCTATGCCACATGAGAGTGCCCCATGCCACTCTGTAGCATCCCTGGAAGGTGCTGGCAGTACTCCCTGGGGAACAGCATTGCTTCATGGACTTGCCCCCACAATGGCAACCTTAATGGCTTGCCCAAGTTCGCTTTGATGAAGGTGCCAGCTTGAAGCTGCACACAGTTAACCTGTTGATCTACTGGCATAAGCAAAAACCCTCTGCCAGATCTGCATGCTCACTTCTGCATCCCAAGTTTGATTATGAATTATGCGAGCAGTGATGTGTCTGCACCGGAGTCTTGGTTTGCCGAATCTAGGTGTAAATGATGAGTTAGCCAATGGACTGGTGCTGCTGGCGGGAGTTCAGCCACAGTAGTGGATTTTACTGTCTTTCCTGTTGTAAGTTGTGTTTGCCCACAGCCATCCTCAGCAAAGCCATGGACAATATTAGTATTCTAATCCAGATTAGACTCTAGCACATCTTCCTCAGTCTCACTTCACAGAAGAGAAAGATGTTAATGCAGGTTCCTGGCCTGGTTTGATCCAGGACAACCTCTCATTTCTTTTCAGTCTTGTTTAGTTGTGAACTTTTTAGGCTACAGACCAGTTGCTGAGCCTTGCTGTGGACATTGCCCCAGTTCACTGCTGAACAGTGCGTAGGTAGCTGGTACCATGTGTCCTACATGTGGAGGTTCTGTTGTGGTCTAGCGTGACTGGTTTGGTGAGTGGTCTGCCTTGTCCCTGCAATGTCCTGGGTAGTTTTGCAAGCCTTAGCTAAACTATTTAGTAGAGGCTTGTGCTGATGTCCTTGTTCCAGGAGAAGGAAGGCTGTAGCAAAAACTGTGCCATGCCATGTGTTCTCAGCCAGGGGCTGTTCCCCATCCTGCTGCTGTAGTCCACCAGCTCCCCACTGTTTCAGAGGTGGGAACCTGGGAACACACTGTCTGGGTAAGCTGGCTTCTCAACCAGGAAGAGTCTGCATCTCAGGGCTCAGCTGGCGTCTGCTTAGGTGAAAGCACAAAAGTTTCATTGTTGTTACTTCAAAAGGGGGTTTTTAGCAGTAGCTGAGAGTCACCTGTTTTTCCTGGGCAGAACACTTCTCCTGGGGCTGCCTGCACACAGCCTGGCTGGTGCATTGGGCAGGCAAGGAGGAGTTTTATGTTCTTATCTCTCTCTCAGTGCCTGCGGTGTGAAAGGCTGCAGTATTTTCAGACAACACTGCTGCAGTCACTGATGTCCTTTCAAGTGCTCTTAAGTTCCTTGCTTTTGAACAGAAGGAAGTAAAGGTTTCAGGACTTACTGGTTTTCTTTTGGATATTTGTTTAGGTTCAAGGGGGTTTGCTCTGTAGAGTTTCTAACTGTACTTTGCTTTTTCCTCGGTTCTTTTTTAGCCAACGATTGTAATCTTGTAGTTCAACTTAACAATGTCTTTGGGAGCCTGGTTATTTCTCACACCTTAAGCTGATCTTTTATTTTAATATTTCCTCCCTACAGCTGACCTGAACAACGTCAGGTTCTCAGCATACAGGACTGCCATGAAACTGCGCAGGCTGCAGAAAGCCCTCTGCTGTAAGTATGCGTCCATGTCTCACCCGCTGCCGGCACGACTCTATGACCATCACACAACTTTGAGACTCTCAGAAGCAGGAAAACTCCCACACGCTCCCTCCTGCTCTGCCTAGTGCATGGAAGCCGCTGGTCTGCAGGGTCTCCTCTGTAAGGAAATTCTGCAGTTTTCCTTATGAAATCAAAGTGCTGGATGGTCTGCAGATCTGCTCCTTGTTAGGCAGAACAGCAGATCTGAAACAAAGCTAATATCCCCTACATACTGACTTGATACTCTTTAGCTGGGTATGTTTACTGCCCTCATTGTTTGAGCCATGTCCTGTGTCAGTCGCAGCTTTACTGCTCAAGACCAAAGGAACAGGATTGTAGTGTGCTAGGAATGGCGAGACTTCAGGGGAAATAGTCACTCCGGAGCTAGGGTTGCCAATGGTTTGTTAAGTTGAATCTTGAACCCTGGGGGACTGTTGTCTTTGAAAAAAGTCACATTTAGCTTCATTTTTCCACAGCTTTTTGTTATTTTCAGAAGTCTCTCATCAGCCAAACGTTAGTGATGTTTGTGTTCTAACGTTTTCATTCTCTTAGCTGGTGTTTGGTATTCTACCTGTCACTAGGGTTGTGTTTCTCCTTCAGGTGTTTGTAACCGGATAGCTAAATAATTTGGTCATTGTTTGTCTGGTAGGCCAGCCAGTTGCCAAAGCAAGGAGTTTATTAGGAGGTACAATTTGGAGAGTTCTTAAAATATTTTCAGATGGACTATTTGGCATTTAATTACAGGGTTAAATTTCAGAAACAGTCACAAATGTCTCAACTGTTGATTTATCTCAAGTTAGGATTTGTGCTCGCATGCTTTCTGGAGCTGTGTCAAACCTTGGTATTTTTAAGCATGCTTACTTTTAGGCTTCCAAGCCCGGATGTATTCCACTAGTGAACGGACCTTATGTCTGAATGTATAAAACAAAAATTGAAGCGGGGGGAAGAACATGAACAGTAAGTGAAACATTCAATAACGTAATGGAAGAGTCAGCATTAAGTGCAGCGTCAAAGAAGGAATTGTGGATGATCAGAAGTACAGACAGCCTTCCATAGGCTGGGCTTGATCTCAGAGGTCTTTTCCAGCATCAATAATTCTGTGATTCTGTGATTATATGGCACAGTGCTCCTGACACACTCATTTTGGAAAGGTAGTGTAAAGAAACTGGATGGATATGCAGTGAAAAGCGTTTGTAAGCGGTGCAGCTCCGACATAGGAAACTAAAGTGTTTGGAGCTGTGGGTTTCTCTAGCTGACAGTGCACAAGTGTAGCTTGGAACAGGGTTTAATGGCAGAAAGCGGAAAACTTTGCATCTTTTTTGTCTGTATTACCCTGAAGTCCTCCCACTGAGTAATTCCAGGCTCAGCTTGGACTTTGCAGTGTGGAATTGTAATTATGCACTGAAGCCCCTTCATCTCTTGAGGTTACACTTGGGTAGATTTCCTGAGAATGGATGTTTTCAGAGACATGCAGTGGCGCTTACACCAATTACTTTAGCACATTCTTAGTCCTTGCAGCTAAGGAGAAGCATTTAAGGAATTTTGTTAGCAGTCATTGTTCTTACAAATATTTTTGCTTGGAGACATCACCATTGTATTTGTGTATCCTGCAATTTCAGTGTCGATGTGAACTCACTTTAATTAGATTTCTTTGTTAAACCCCAACTCATTACAAAATTCTTGTTCTGCAGTTTGGTACCAGTAGAAACAGAGCACACTGCTGGGTTTCAGGGCTCCTACGCACAGCCAAAAATCCCTAAATGGGGGTGAAGTAGATGCTGTTTTCAGCTCCTGCTTTTTATTTCATTGCAAGAGTTAAAAACTTATATGTACGTGTATATATATATCTATATATTCTTTTCTGCAAAATTGATAAAAAGAGCAGTGCTGAGGAACGCTGTAAAGATGTGCACACAATGGAAGTCCTGCAGAAGTGGAGGTACAGTCTTTCTCTGTGCCAAGAATAGAAACACTTTTAAAAATGAACAGGGACTTCAGTTCTTTTCAGTGTGTAACGTTCAGACCCGTGAATGTTAAGGCACTAGGATACTAAACCTGAGGAAGAATATGGAAAATGGTAATCCTTGACAAATTCTTGTGTGTTATATTACCTTAGAAGAATCTAGTGTGATCACCTCAGCCTTCAAAATTGTTGTGGCCATGCCAGGTGTAACTGTTGCACCGTTTGGGCTTTTTTAAATGTATGGTTTCCTTTGATACTCACATCAAAGCCTGCTGACTGTCTTGTTCTGCTACTTTTAAGAGATCCAATCTTCAAGTGCAAACCACATCTGAACGTTTTGATATCAGTCAAATGAGACAAATTCACAAACTTTCCTTGGAGATGCAGCAAGAGAAAACATTCAAGAACTCCTGTTAGGGTGCTTTTTCCCTTTCAGTGTATGCAGACTAGATTGAATTATTATTATTATTTTTTTAATTAGCAGCCAGTAGCAACAGGTAACAGAGGAGATGGTCTTGCATCCTCAGAACACCATTAAAACCTTTATCAGCAGCCATTCGTTGAGTCTTCCCTAAGATCAGTCTGTGATCTCCACAGCATACTTCCTCCCCCCTTTTAATTGTCACTCCTGCCCTTCGGTTGGTTAATTATTCCAGGTCATCTTTTGTACTTTTCCTGCCGTCTGACCACATATTTGTTGGTGTCTGGTTATAAACATCCTAAAGCTTCTTGCCTTTTCATATAAAAGAGAGAGATTTCAAAATAATCTAAAAGCTACTGCTCACACAATTTTTTGGAGTCAGTTTTGGAATTCTAAATAGAGCAGCAGAGAAACCACAGAAGGTACAAGGCACGAAGTGTTATGGTTTATTTGAATTAAAGCTTTGCAACTCACTGAGTGGTGGTGAATATACAGCTCCTCAGCACATCTCTGATGTTTGGGGCTTGGCCTTGGGAAGGCTGACGTTCGTGGGACCCCCATATTTGCTTTCAGGAAAGAAATATGTAGTTGCCAGTTCTGGCAGAGGACCCCTCCGCCCCCCAGCATTTCTTTAATCTTGGTGGGAAAGACGCAGGAGTAGCTTAATGTGGCAAAGGCCAGAGCTATAAAAAGAAGTTCCTTAAAGCAGAGCACGGTGGCAACCATTTTTTGCTTGTTATAAGATGAACATATGTTATTAACTTTGAGATAGGACAGGAGGGTGCTGAAGAGCAGAGTGAAAGCCTTTTCAGAAGTTCCTGCTTATTAGTGGGAAAAGCTTTCACAAAGTGGAATGACCCATGTTTAGCAGTAGCTGCATGTATAATTAAGCTGCCACTCAGATGCCTGAGGGGTTCATTTAATTACCATTGATTCATAGTCTCAGCAGAACTGAGAGTTCAGCCTAACCCTCAGTGTTAAAGGTATTGTGAAGGCAGTGCTCTGTTTCCAATTCGACTAATAAATTATTAGAAGAAAAGTGTCTTTAACCCTCAGGAATGAATCTGGTAAATATGCTTTTGCAAGATATATCATCCACCTTAGAATAACTACTTTACATGCTAGTATGTTAAGTATAATAGTAACAATATTTTAATAAATATCTAGATCCTAATGTGGAAAAAAGTAAAACTCCAACAAAACCCTGCACAAACCCACAGACTGCAAGTTAAATTACTTTGTCTAATAATGGGGATAACCTTCCAAGCTTTTCTTGGTCACCCTAGCACTGGGTATGTCAGTGAAGAAGTGCTTGAGGGTTTTAGTAGCAAAAGTCCCTATTGATTTCCAGGGAAATTTATACTCCTGAAATTCTTTTGGCAATTGTGAAATCCCAGTGCAGTGCTCATGCAGCATTACCAAGCAGCCCTGCTGCGTGCAGCCTAAGTGTTTTTCATCTGTACTAGGACATCAAAGGGTCGGTTTTGTCCTTGGTAAAATGGGATGATACTCAAGTGCGAATTTGGCAAAGGTGCCCTGAAGCTGGATCAGGTTCTAAAAAATTCAGAGTGGTTCTGCTCTGCAGTTGGTCAGGGGGGGTAGTTTATGTGACACAGAGATGTTGCTTACCAGTACTTAATCAAGCTCGGTTTTGTTCCAACAAGATAAAAATTGGTCTTGCAGTTGGGTCGGTTCATTTCTCAGTTTTATGAACGATTTTCTGGATGATTTTGGGAGGTTCATTTTGGGACAGATGCTATTCCCTTGAGTAACGCTGAATTGTGATGCACTTTCTGGCTGCTCGTGCTATAAGGAGGGCTAACAGCATCTGGGCTTTCATATCCCTGTTGCTCGCAACCTGGAAATTCAGTGCAGGGAATTACAAAGGGTTTTCATGTGGCAGCAGGAAGATCTGCACCGGTAGTCTCATCTCTCAGATTTCTTTTGTTCTTATTCCTGTTTTACTTTGTATGTGATTTGGTGTCCCCCAAGATCTGATGCTGCTGTTGACGTTAGTATGCAGAGTCTAAGTTGAGAAGGGGACGTTAGGTTTTGCCTTGGATGGCTGAATTTCAAAATGCAGTTGACTTAAATTGGAATGAAAGTAAACTTAAAATATCAGTGACAGAGCCCCACTGCACTCTACTCACTGGTAGGTTTCAGTGTGTCTTACTCCATAATGTTGTGAAGGTATTTATAAATGTAAGTGCTCTGCAGAATTGAAAAGGAATAAATTTCATTAATAAGTACTGAAAGACATAATGTAATGTTTCTGGAACCTTCTTTTCCCTGCTCTCAACAGAGGAAAAAGAGCAGAGAGGTTAATCCTGGTTCAGCTGTGACTGTGTGCATATTGCTTGTGGAGTTTGGTTAAGATTGCTCATCTTCGGTAAGGAGCAGACAGCGCGTCTCAGGAAAGCAGGTGATGTGTTCTGTATTTAGAGTGCATTCAGACAGTAGTCTATCTGTAGGAAGATAGAACATGAAATATGGAAACTTTACTTATGTAGTAGTTTTATGTGTAGTGTTTCCATAGGATCCAATGATTTAATAGGTACTTCTCAGTTCAAAGTGAACAAGATTTGACTTTCATGAGCACTGCCCTTTAAGACCACAGCTGAATAAACATGATACCTGTAGGAGTCTTGAAACCAGTTTTGCGTGTGACTTGCAGAGGTCCTAGAATGTCCTCTGGCCAGGCATGTAAACATTGGCACGATAGTTTTGGGGTATGGTTAGTACAACCACTGCTTCTCTTCAGTCTTTACTTTTTTGGGTCGTTTCTTTCTTAACAGTGGATCTCCTGAGTCTGTCTGCTGCGTGTGATGCCTTGGACCAGCACAACCTCAAACAAAATGACCAGCCTATGGATATTCTGCAGATCATTAACTGCTTGACCACCATTTATGATCGACTGGAACAAGAGCACAATAACCTGGTCAACGTTCCTCTCTGCGTGGACATGTGCCTCAACTGGCTGCTGAATGTCTATGACACGTACGTATGGGTGCTCCAAACTTCAAGTGCTTTCTCAACAATAGCTGATATCACGAGCTGTCTGCCTTGCAAAATGGATGGCTTGAAACAAAACAAAAGCTTAATAAACCTAATGGCTGCATTTAGCTGAACCAATGCAGCCCCTGGTTAGGCTTGCTGGCCTAGCTTTATTAGGCTAAGCAGTTGCAGAGCTGGAAAACAGCACTTTTTTAACAGGTTTCTGTATTCAGAGCAATTCTGGGGTTGCGTGTCCTCAGTAAGTCACAGCTTTGTATGGCTTCTGATGTTTATTTAGATGAACCCAAGTGAATTGTCAAGAGAAGCAACAGAACACGCAGGATCACACAGACTCTTCCAGATGTTAAACTTTTTCAGAGCTGTCCATTTTTGGTAATTCTTGTTCAGAGGTGGAAGGGGTTAACAGTAAGGAGATTTGAGGAATACTTAATCTACAATTTAATACAAGAGAGTAGATCTAATCTCAAGAAAACGTGTGAGCGTTCCCATTCAGTGGGTTAATGATGTTGCTCAGGACACACAGACAGATCCCAACATGTTTGCAAGTTAATTTTAGAACATGCTATTATTTTTATATTTTGTGAATTTAGAGAAAAGACAGTTAAAAGAGATTGGTGCTTTTGTGTTCCTGTCAGCCACCTTCAGCCACACATGGTCATTGCTGTGGCAGAGTAAACATGTAGAAATGGAAACGCATGCCTCAGTTACTGTATTTTCATTGACACTTTGAATTGCATGGAGGCACCATGACATTATTCTTTTTCCCCACCCTTTATCACAGCACTGAAGCTTTATCACAGCATTATCAGCTACCAAAATACAGATTTGTATACAGTCTCCAGTTGCTTACAACATCCTCTGCCGCAGTTGCAATATCCTGTGAAGTGGATTACTCAGATTATGTTTTTCTGTAGTGTATGGGCAGTAGGGAACGGAGCTATATGCATTTAAGAGACAGGTTTTATTTCTTTAATCTGCTTTAGCTTCCACAGAACTCAGATTCACATCTGAATTATCGTCAACGATCAGTAAGTTATAAACCACTATACCCAGTTTGCAAAAACTAGATGTTATGTGGTAGGAGTGTTAATCCAGAGCAGCCACATTAGGGTCAAAAAAGGAAGCAGAGGTTGTTCCACAAGCTGCTCCTGAGCAGGACTGTCTGGTTTAGATTTGCCGTGTCCACTCTAGTTGTCTTTATGTCACACTTTGCTGGAAGTACAACATTAGAAATTATAATTGGCTGCCTCCAGGCAGTTCCTTGGGTATGCTAGGGTCACAGTGAAGCAGAGAGGTGTTTTATGTGTAAGGAAAGCTTGCAGCTATTTTGCCGAAATTCAGGTTTGAATTGTGCTGCTGAGAGAGGTGACCTTGGGGTTACGTGTGTTTAGATTTCATTGTAAACTTAATAGGCAGAGATCAACTAAAGTGCATAGCAGTACTGGAGACATTTAATTAAATGTACTGGATCTTTACTTTTCTTATAATTGAAAACTGTCACTTGTAAAGATATTAATCAAATTCACAGTCAATGACTGATCTAATTATAAGCACAGCTCTGCAAACCGAACATGTTTCAGATCTGTTTTAATTGATCAGTCACTCATGCTCATTTGCAGTAGCATGCTAAATTATTGGTTTGGCTTGGGAGGAGAAGAGAGTGAACTGGGTAACTCATGATTCTTGGCAAGTTTCAGTTTAATATGCCTTGCAGAGAAATCATAATTCTACATTCTTGTGTAATTTGCATGAGCCTGGTATTCATCAACAGGAGTTTCTCAGGGCACAAAAGATAAATAATTTGGAAAAGATTTGAGGGAAAGGAGTAAGAGGAGTGTGGAAAGCATCAAACAGCACATGTTTAGACATGATGAAAAGTAATGCGACGCTTCCAGTGAAAGGTTGGACGTTCTGGATGTGGCTTTGTCCACCAGTTTCCATCTGCTCCTTTTTTTACAGTTTGCAGGGGAGATGGGTGGGTAAATGATCACTGCTTGCTCCTGCAGTGCTTTCATACAGTCAAAAGACAACGTATGTCTTTGCTGAGCAGTGCAGCCTGGTGCATAGCTATGGCATGCCTGCACACGATGTGTCCTCTTCCTGGTGTGTTGTTATTGGTGACGCTTCAAAAATGTTGGTAAGGCTCTGCTTCAAAAATGCCGGGCTTAGGCATGAGCTTCCTGTGTTTTGTGTGTGTTCGCTTGCTGCAGAAGTTATTACGTACTTGCAGAGCTATTGGGAATGAGCCTTTGGGAAGCCAGAAACTGGCAGTAAGTTGAGGTAAACCTGGTGACTGAGAGAATATGTGAAGGTTTGTCTTGGTATTGCCTGCAGCACAGAGGAGGATGTTTTTCTTGTGCAAGTAGCAGCACAGCACATTGCTAGAGTGAGTGTGAGGGGAAGGCTGACTAGAGGCAGCTGAGGGACTGATGTGGAGCATACCGGCCTCTTGGCGCTGCTGCGAGAAGGAGCTCAAGGTCCACAGAGTGTTGCTAAAGGCATAACTTCGTAGGCTGCCTGCCTTCTTGTGTTTTCTAGGCAAGCTTCATCATTCACCTGAGCGTCTTACAAGTGCCTCTGTCACTGCATTCCGCTGGCAGAGGCTGCTTTCTCAAGCTTGGCTCCCTGTTGCCTTTTCAAACAAGTCAGGGCAGGGCTGACAGACAGTAAGCAAAGGCTTCCTAAAAACGACTGCTACATCGTATTTCTAATGAAAGTGAAGCCGTATTGTCTTTGGCAAAAGGGATGGTTTGCTCTTCTGTCAGGGACCTCGTCTTCTCCGAGAGTAGCTCAGCAGCAGTTCATAGAGAAGCCTGCTCAGATAAGTGTAGGGTAAAGACTCACTTCTGCCTTAAAAAAAATGAGGTAATTCTTTCTAAATGAGGCTGTTTGTAGGTGAATTGATGCAAGAGCACAAGACTGTTCAGCTGTGCCTGTGAAGTCACAACCATATTTCTGTTGTGTCTCTAGCTTAGGTAATAAATGGCCAGCATGTGCTATGAAACATGGTTCTGTGTGGGACCTAATTTACAATGACTGTGGTATTGGAGTGAACTTTGTTAAACAAATGATGGCTTTAATGGATCTTAATAGCAGCCAATGTTTCCTTTTCATTAGGGGTCGAACAGGAAGGATCCGTGTCTTATCGTTCAAAACTGGTGTTGTATCCCTTTGCAAAGCACACCTGGAAGATAAATATAGATGTAAGTGAATGGTTTTTTGGCTGGTTTTTTTTTTGCTATTTATGCCTTTATTCTGGTTTGGCACATAAACATTTAAGCAGCATACAGTAATATTCTTTTAGATGGTCCAGATGTGAAGCATAGTAGTTTGTTCCACTTTCTACTTGTAAGTTATTTGTTCAAGATAGTTTTATGTAATTTAACACAGAGATTCTCTGCTGGTTTGATCAGGCTCCTACTGGTAAGAAGGTTTTGAGCACACACCTCCAATAGATGTGTACTTATTTATAAATTAGATACATGTACCACTAATACATGATCTACATTATACATTCTGTACTAACAGAGTCATAGAATCACTGAATGTTCTAGGCTTGAAGGGACTTCTAGAGGTCGTCTAGTCCAACCTCCCTACACAGAGACAACTCTACCCAGGTCAGGTTGCTCAGACCCTCAGCAAGCCTGACCTTAAATCCAGGGATGAGGCCCCCACCATCTCCCCAGCCAGCCCATTCCAATTATCAACCATCCTCACATTGAAGAACTTTTTTCTAATACCCAGCCTAAACCTATCCTTCCTCAGCTTGAACCCATTGCCCCTTGTCCTGTCCATACAAACCCACTTGAAAAGACCTTCCCCTGCCTTCATGTAAGCCCCACTCAGGTACTGGAAGGTCAAAAGAAGATCCCACCAGAACCTTCTTTTCTCCAGGCTGAACAGCCCCAACTCTCTCAGCCTGTCTTCATAGGAATGATGCTCCATTCCCCCAATCATTTTAGTGGCCCTCCTCTGGATGTGCTCCAGTCTATCTACATCCTTCTTGTGCTGGGGGCTCTAGACCTGGAGACAGTACCCCAGGTAAGGTCTTACCAGAGCAGAGTAGAGGGGCAGAATCACTTCTCTTGATCTGCTGGCCGCAGTTCTTTTGATGCAGCCCAGAATGTGATTGGCCTTCTGGGCTGCAATTGCACACTGTGGCTCATGTCCAGTTTTTCATCCACCAGCACCTCCAGTCCCTTTCCATAGGACTGCTCTCCAGTCCTCTCCATAGTGCCTGTTTACAAGCTTCTCACATTACACCGTTTTAAAATACATTCCCTTTTTTCAGTGTTTTGCCCAGTGTGTAAGGGTCTCATTATGTGGATTGTGTTTAAATATAGCTGTTACCTTTCAGTAAATACTGAAGGTCTGCAAATGTGCTGTATTTAATAGACAAAATCCTGAAATACTTGAAAAAAATCCACTTGTTTTATTTGATTAAGGAATCATTTAATTAGTGAGGCTATAGGATGTGACCCAATACCGTAGCAATTCTTCATCAGCTGTTATTATTCTGTTCTTCCACTAATGAAAGTTTAAGAATGCTAAAGAGAAAACAGACAATAATAGACTGTGCCTGACTGATAATTGGATTGGATTTTAGGGCAATGGCTGTGAACAGTTTAAAGCACTACACATTTCATGTGGGTGCTGTGAAAAAGTATTCAGAAAATCTTTTCAGAAAATCACTCAGTACAGACACTTGTCAAAGTACAGTCCATTGAGGTCTATAAAAGTCATAAAGGCAAACACTCATGTTTTATAGTCTCCTGCAGTGCGTAAGGATGGTAATGCATAACCCTCCTTTTTAAGGTTGTAAAACACGTAATTTTTAGGGGTGTGGAAATTGAAAGCTGAATTGTTTGTGGGAGAGGAAGAGATTTTCTCTGCCAGCCTGTGGTCTGGCTTCACCATCCACGCCAGAGTCATAGTGCGATTAGTACTGCTGCAGGTCTGTGATGAATCTCACCCGTTAACACATTTTCTCTCATTTGTGCAGCAGAGCAGAGTCAATTGTGCTAGACAGAGCACAAATCTTGCAGAGGCGATGGAAGGTTTTATCCACAAATGATTTGTTATAAAACTAGACTTGGCAAGAGTGAAATTCATGTAATTAAAAAATAATCCTTTCTGTATCCTTTCCTTTATTCCTTCGAAGAAAACAGGTATCAAAGCAGTGCAAAGGAAGTTATCTCGAACAGTGCTGAAGCACATTTATAATTGTATCCCTGGTGTGAAGTGAAATATTAAGGCAGATCCAAAAAAAAGTGTTTTGTTTTATTCTAGCTGTCTCAGTCTCTTTTTTTCTTTTTCTCCTTAACTCTTTGAAAAGTCAGGAGAATTTATTCGGGTCCTGAATTGTCAACAGGGGTATTGCCAAATAAGTGTTTCAGTTATTGCTAATCTGATTTTTCTCATTATTCTGAACTTTAAAATCTCCTTGATCTATATGTAGTAAAACTAGTTCCCACCAAATTAAATTGAGCTTAAGAAGGGGTAATAATTCTGTCCTGTAAGGACTTTTTTTGAGAATGGTGCAGAAGCAGAACACGGCTCGAAGAGACGTTTCACTTTGGAGGTAAAAACGTAATATATTAACGTTCCTGGTCGATGGCAGGTTCTGTCGTACTGTAATCTTTCTTTCATTTCAGAAATACTCTTGGATTAAAAGATGATGATATATGAAAGTTTGGGAGCTCTTGTTTTTCAGTTCAACTCATCTGAAAGAGTTGTATGTTGACTGCTAAGACTTGAATCTGTGCTCTATGTTGTATGAGATTATTTGAGTGTTAAACTATAATTTAAAAACATTTATATTGTTGTGACGGGTGAGACCACATCTGGAATATTGTGTCCAGTTCTGGGCCCCTCAGTTCAGGAAGGACACAAAGCTGCTGGAGGGAGTCCAGCACAGAGCCATGAAGATGATGAGGGAAGTGGAACACTTACCTCATGATGAAAGGCTGAGGAAGCTGGGTCTCTTTAGCTTGGAGAAGAGGAGACTGAGGGGTGACCTCATTAGTGTTTCTAAATATAGGAGGAGTGGGTGTCAGGAGGATGGAGCCAGGCTCTTCTCATTGTCACCTGGTGATAGGACAAGGGGCAATGGTTGTAAGCTGCAACTTAGGAGGTTCCATATGAATGTGAGAAGGAACTTCTTCCCAGTGAGGGTGACAGAGCACTGGAACAGGCTGCCCAGGG
>JAOXOE010000001.1:75354378-75387705 GCA_028565055.1 Phoeniculus purpureus
TGGAGCTGCTGGAGATAGTCCAGCGTGGGGCAACAAAGATGATAAAGGAGGTGGAGCACCTCCCTGATGAGGAAAGGCTGAGGGAGCTGGGTCTCTTGAGCTTGGAAAAAAGGGAGGCTGAGAGATTACCTCATTAATGGTTATAAATATGGAAAGGGTGGGTGTCAGGAGGACAAAGCCAGGCTCTTTTCAGTGTCATCTAATGATAGGACATGGGGCAGCGGGTGTCAGCCGGAACACAGGAGGTTCCACATCAATATGAGAAGGAACTTCTTCGTGATGAGGGTGATGGAGCATGGGAATGGTCTGCCCAGGGAGGTTGTGAAGTCGTCTTCTCTGGAGATGTTTAAAACCCGCCTGGTCATGTTCCTGTGTGACTTGACCTAGGGGATCCTGCTGTGGCAGGGGGATTGGACTGGATAATATTTCGAGGCCCCTTCCAGTGCCTAGTGTTCTGCGAATCCGTGGATAACCCATGCAAATGAACTATGTGTAGTTGTTGATAGCTGAGTTAGACTCTGCTGTGGCTGGTCAAGCTCCGAGTTCCAGGCTGGGCTGTCAAATGAGACCGACACAAAATGATACCACAGCAAATCCACAGTAAAAAGCTTATTTGTGCAAATGACCTTCTTCAGCAATTAGGACTTGCTGGATCCTATAGGTTTCCCAAGTGCTTAGAACACTGTTAAAAAACTGATGAGGAAAGTGACCTTGGAATCTGACAAACATGTCTGTTTTTTTTTAAAGGGGGCTGCCGCTCTGTGTGTTGATACTAGGAAAAAAACCCTAAAATTCATAGTGATGGAACACAGAAAAACAGTTTTATAATGTAGGAAGAAGGCTGTGTAATACAGGTTTTGAAAAAAAACAAGTCAGCAGCATTGTCACTGCAAATGAAGATGCACCAGCAGGCTGGATGCTGTGCTGTATCCACCTGGCAGCATCTCTAGAAACAGCACAAGCCCAGCCGGGCACAACCTTTGACACATTCATAAATCAGAACTTCGTAAAATCTGAGGTTTCCTTATTTTACCCACTCTGAAAAATAGGTTTTCTTCTTATCTGCAGTAAGAGGAATTTCATGCTTTCTTTTTTCCTCTGGGTGAAGCCTCATTTTAGCTTGCAGAGCTGCAGTGTGGTTTCTGACCTGGGCTGCTGCAGAGCAGGCAATCTTACAGCAGCTCGAGAGAGGAGGGGAATAGGTTTTCTTCAACCAAAGAGAGAAGGGGAGCATGAAGACAAGTTTTTGGGGTAGGATGGTGGTGCTTGGGGAGTACAAAGGTCTTCAGGCTGGGTGGCAGCGTAGAGGTGCCTGAAACTGAGCAGCCAGAGGAGCAGGACAGCCGAGGAGGATTGGGCAGGGTTCACGGTGGCTTCCTTTTACTGAAGTGAGATAATTCAATTTTTGAAAATACTGCGAGGATTAATAATTCACTGTGGAAACTAAATTAAGACTTTGCTTTGAACACCCACAGTGAGGAATATTTTTTCTTTAGTGGTTTGTTTTTCCTTCCCTTTCTGGTGATGATAAGCCAGCAATAAATTGCTCTCACGACAGAGTCTGCAACAACTGTGTGCTTCAGAAACGGCTCTCCCAGCCCCCTTAGGTTAGGAGCCCTGGCAACGGCCTTGTGTGTGTGCACAACTGCCGAGAAAAAGAGGATGTTTACTCTTGCTGGTGATATCAGGGGAAATCTTGCCTGCATTTTGGTTTGATGTGAGTCCTCGGGAATGAGGGTTGGGGAGAGCAGACTTCCCAGCCCTGCTGTTGTGAGCAGCTTGCCCACTGCTCGATCCTGCCACGCTGCCTGCTGCCAGGGAGAGAGAGAGTCCCCCTTACTGCAGTTTCCTGCTTCTCCCCTGTTGGTTTTCACCCCTGCCCCAGTGCAGACTTCTGCTTTCCATCGTTTTCTTCATACACAGGGAGGTAGCCATAGCCATTTTGGACACTATGGGACTGCACACCTTGAGTCCTCTGCCCAGTTTTCGGCCCCTCACTACAAGACTGGTATTGAAGAGCTGGAGAGGGGACAGAGGTAGCTGCCAAGCCAGTAAAGGGTTTGGAACCTGTGTCATATAAGGAACGACTGAGGGATCTGGGGCTGCTGAGCCTGGAGAAGAGATTGAGAGGAGACCTTATTGCTCTATGCAACTAGTTGAAAGGAGGTTGTAGAGGGGCAGGGGCACTGGTCTGTTCTCCCTAGTGACAGGACGAAGGGAAATGGCCTCAAGCTGTGCCAGGAGAGGTTCAGGTTGGATGTCAGGAGGAATTTCTTTGCTGAAAGGGCTGTGAGGCATTGGAACAGCCTGCCCAGGGAGAGTGTTGATTCTCTCTGGAGGTGTTTAAGAGAAGGGTAGGTGTTGTGTTGTGGCACAGAGTTTAGTGGTGCTGCTAGGGTTAGGAAGAGGTTGGACTTGATGATCTTGAAGTCTCTTCCAGCCAAAACTCTTCTATGATCCTATGATTCATTCCCCTGCCTTGCATAGGAAAGATGTGATTTCTGCTTTGAGTTTTTAAAGAATAAATATTTTTAACTGAGGGCAGAGCTGGATCTGATGGCCATGTGAAGACTGTATAGTTCTGCTTGGGTGCAGACTGCATCAAAGCAATCTACAGATCCATGAAAAATTGAGTGAATTCAGTATTAGTGCAGTGTGAAAGCACTTTCCTTTTAGTTCTGTGACGGGTACATTTTTTAAGTAAACAGGATAGGGAGTTGATATGGCCTGAAGGACACACGTGTTGTGTTTTAGTAACAGTGGGAAATTATTAATATGCTTTCCTTGGATAGTGTAAATAAAGCCTAAGGATCCACATCACTGCCTTGGGTGTGCCACTGGGATGTTTAGGAAGTGTGATGCAAAAACAGAGCACAGGTTGGGTTGAAATGGCGCTTGCAGATTCTCAATAAAATTTGGAGGTTTGATTCTTGGTTTTAAACTACTTCATTCTGAGTGTGTGCCTGGAGCACTTCATGTGAAAAGCTAATAAAGGAGTAGTAAAATGAGTGCAGGTAGTTCATACCTGTATTTTACCCTTGTTTCATCCAACCTTGAATAGAGGAAGGTATTTTAATGTCCTGGGTGTTGCACTGTCTTCATTTCTGTGTTTGTACGTGAACAAGATCAAACTGCCTTTTACAATCACGTAACTGTGTCTGAATCCAGTGTATTTACTCCAGCAAATAAAAGCCAAAATTTAAGTCCTTTTAGCTGGAGTTTGAGTTTGGGGCCAGACAGTGGCTTTGGCCACAAATGCTGTGATTTAACGTGGTTGGGCAGTTGTTTTGTGAAGACTGGGTTGGGAGTTTGGTTTTATTGAAGAGTTAGGAAACACACTGTGTACAAATAGCTATTTATATATAGCTGTATAACTATATATGTGTGTGTGTGTGTGTGTGTGTGTGCAAGTAAAATACAATAGTAAAGTACAAATCTGGAGAGACACAATCTCTTTTGAGGGATCCAGCTCTTGTTTCTATTCATAGACTATTTCTTCTGCTTTTGTCTCTGAAAGGGAAGAGCTGGCCTAAGGAAATTAGCTAGTCCCTCCTCGAGCTACTCTGCTGTAAATACCATAAAACAGCAATTCTGGTGGTGTTTCAGCAGAGTTTTGTGAACCTGTGACTGACTCTTGGGTAGCCCTACAAATGAACTACTTAAAGAGCTATTTTTAAGAGGTTTAGGGGATGGGGAGCAGGAAGATGGTATTTTTCAAGAGTGGATGATACAAAACTAACTCACACCTGGGTTCACATTCTTTTGGTTTATCACCAACACTAAAAGCACTGACTGGAGCAGTCAGTGCAATCAAGTGTAATGCAAAAGGTCAAAGTAATGATCTCAAGGATTTGCTCCAAGGATTGAGAAAGATTTAAGCAGTTTGTATCACCAAGAGTTACCTTTATAGTAATCCTCTCTTCCTTGACCGTGAAACAGCACTTGTCCTGGAAAAAAGTGCATTTATTACTTCTGTTTTCTTACCAGCCAGCATGGGGAGAAATGAGTGTACCGAGGAAGCCACTCAAGAGTGGAAGACAAGGTAGAACAGGGTTTGCTCTAGTTGTGGAAAGACAGAGCTGCTATTCATGGCTTGCTCTGAAGCTGTAAGAATCCCAGGTCCTCAAGTTTGGTTTGTCCAGAACAGTATTTACCTAGACTAATGTACAGCTTTCGATCTCACGATGATTAAATGAACAATGTAAATTTATTTCCAGTGAACTTTCTACACCTCATAGAGTACAGATCATCAACCAGGTTAGCTGGAGTTTATGTTATATTTTCTAACTCCATCCAAAAACTCATCACCTTCTTCGTGTAAAATCACGACTGTATTTTGGAGTGCATTTCATATTATGGATTGATAAAGTTTATATAGCATAGAGTACTTTTTAAACTACTAGCTGGAAGAAATGGTGGGGGGAACCCAGAAGATTCAAGTATTGCAGAAGATGTTAGCACCACCCAACTTCCTATTCCCTGTTGTTTCTGCAAAACAAATACTGAAAAACAGATGTCTGGAGCATAATGAATTTGAATGTCCCCATAACAAATTGTTATTTGTAAGCTGGAAAGGGCTTTGTGAATTTTACTTTATGATTCACTCTGTTATTACCATCAAAATTGGGAGTTACATAGAAATGTATTCAAGGGAAGAACCATTAATATTCTTTACAGCTTGATCTTTTTGGTTCCGATATGAACTGTGTATTCAGGCTTCTTCCCTTATGCAAAATCTTCAGTGGCTGCCTTTACTGGATTTAAAGATTATTTAAAAAATCATAACAGCAGCTCAGGGAACAGTGAAGAACTGCCTGTCCGATGCTGTCTGACCCTGACCAGCTTTTCTTCACGTGGCTTTAAGTCTTCGTGTAATAGAATTCGGAACCAGGTCTGATACATTTTAATGCACCTAATCTCTCTGAGCACAGGTTTGTAGAGCCAGCTTGCAGAGCTCAGGGTAGTAGGCAGCTATTTGGACTGCTGGCAATTGACAGCCACTGCAAAAATTAAAACAGATCTTTCGATATCACAAAGTCTTTCATCACTGCAACGTTTCCCCTGCAAAGTTACGGCAGCTACAAGTGGAGAGCAGCACTTGTTGTGACTGCAGCTTGTGCTGCAGCGTTTCTGTATGCTGTGTTTCTATTATAAATGGCATATTAAGGAGATTCTCTTAAATTCTTTTGAGGCTTAGAAGCCCTCTGTAGACAACGTGGTCTGTTAGGCAGGGGAATGGTGCCAGCAGAGTTCCTGGCTAATGTAGGCTCACTGAGTGAGCCACAGAAAGTCTCTCCCCAGCCCCTTTACAGCTCTGGCTTCTAGCTCAAAACCACACAGATAGATGATAATAATAATTTATAAACATGCCTTTCTCTTAGCAGAATCCTAGGATTAATTTAACTCTACCAATCACTGATGTCCTGCGGCAAAAAGCAGTATCCAGTGTTTCTTACAAATCCTGTTGCCACTGTGGGCTGGACTCGACTCTACTTTTTATTTTATCTCTTTAGGGACGTTTCCTACGTTCTGTAGCTACGTGAGAAAACAGAGGAGTAGGATTTAATGCAGAAATCTTCAGGAATATCTCAAGTGTGTTAAGCGAAAGGTTGTTCCCTTTCACAGAAGACCTGTAGTGAATATTAAATTGTGAAGGTCTCTTTGTGAATAACTGTAGATATGTTGGGGTTTGATGATTTTACACCAGGCATGCAAAAAGAATGTGTATGATGATGTTAGAAATCCATGTACATGCATCTTAAACGCAGCCACAGGAGTTTTTAGATGGTCTCCCAAACTAGCATCTCGAGAAGAAAGCCCTAACCAAAAAAAAAAACCACTCCTTGTTTCTAGTTAACCAAAATATTGCAGCAGCATTTGAAGTCAATTTAATGCAATGCATTATTCAGGAGATGTTCTTGGTGGGTTTTTTTTCCACAGCTTTATTGTGGCCGGGGTTCTGCCTAGAGGCTTTGCATTTTTCTCTGTCTTCAAGTATTGATCAGTTAATTTTTTTGTCAAGATTGCAAACAGCGTTAGCTTGGAGAAAAAACCCAACAATAAGCCCACACAGCTATTTGTTTTTTCCTAGAGCTCTTTCTCCGTTAGATGGGTTGTGATCTTTTTTTTTCTCCTCTCATTTTTAGTTGAATAAAGTTTTAGCTAGTTCATACTGAACTCAGATTTCAGGAGAAACAAAAGTAACTGAGAGCTAGCATAAAAAAATCCCAGCACTCAATCCCCCATTCATCTTGCTCCGTGTGCGTGATACATTAATGCTTATTATTTATTTAAATGCTTCAAATAGATTTGGAAGCACAAAGGAAGACAGTCTGCCTTGTGAAGTTTGAAATATAAAAGACTGGCCCACTGAGGGTTGTATTTGAAAGCCCAGAGAAAGAGGAAAACAGAGGATTTAAATATATTCAGTGCATAAATATGCTGCTTCAGTTGGGTAGCGTGGAAGGAAATGTCTCAAGGAATTTGAATTAGCACACGGTGATGGTTTAAAGAAATGGAGCGGGACAATATCCTGCTTCATCGCTGTTTCCTGTACGGACCCATCCTCCTCCCTGCCATTCTCCCTGCCACAGGACTTCGCTGTTTCCACCTGATCCCTCACCTTGCTTTCAGTGCTGAAACCAGCCACCAATTAGTTCTGTGCTGGCTCGTGACTGCCCTGCACACCGTAGAAATAATCTCCATAAATACTGACTCCGACACTTTGCTGTTTTTCTTTGAATCCATTTTGATGCTCTTTGCCTTCGTTCTGCACTGGTTTTTGCAGTGTCTAGCCTGCTGGTGCAGCGTGACCTGTACCCACGCAAACAGAGCCCTGTTGTGCCCTTTTGCCTTGTGTTTCTTTGTCCATATTTGTTCTGTACTTTTTCCAGACTGTGCTCGTGGGTGAGGACAACGTGTCACTGTGTGGTGTGTGTTCATGCAACTTGTGTGTGCATTTACCTGAAACAATCACACTGGTTAGGATGGGATGGGAGGCAGCAGATGAATGGGACTGCTGGGAAGTGTTTTTGTCAAAGAGAGTAAGGTGGGAAGCAGTGGAATGTGAGGCTAAATCATAAAGCCTGTTTATGGGACAAAACTGCACTGCATTCCATGCAGTAACAGGAAATTCAGAGGTGATACCATGGGAAGAGGGATTTTGAGATGTTTAAGGGGCAATAGGGTTTACATGTTCCAACAACAGGCTTGAGAAGGGATGTGAATTATTTCCACGCTCTGAATGAAGGATGTTGAGGAGAAAGGTGTTTGGATAAAAAGAGGTACAATTTTGGGGGCTTGGATAACACAAAATGTGTTTTACATCGGAACGAAGCGGTGCTGTATAGGCTCAGGGAAGCAGGAAACAGGACACGAGGCATCAAAGGTAATGGTGTAAGTGGATGATTGTCTCTGTGACAGAGTGCACTGTAATGCTGTCTCTTGCAGTAGAGAATGAGAGAGTTGAGGCATTAATGATGGTTTCCATTTACTGGCTCAAAGCCAGGATCCTGGAGGGGTTTGGTTTGTTTTATTTTAATCAATGGCTGGCCTGAGGGAAAAGCTGCGATACATTCAGGGAAAAGATACTGAATAGGTGGAATGGCTGGAGCTGTTACTTAGCTGGTAGTAAATCACATCACTTGTAATCAGCCGCCGTCTTTCTTCCACCTGTTACAGGCCAACAACAAACCAGAGATTGAAGCAGCCCTATTTCTGGACTGGATGAGGCTGGAACCACAGTCCATGGTGTGGCTGCCGGTCCTGCACAGGGTGGCTGCTGCCGAGACCGCCAAACATCAAGCAAAGTGTAACATCTGCAAGGAGTGCCCCATTATCGGATTCAGGTACAACCCTCCTCTGTTTCTGCCACGTGTCCTACTGCTTGGTGCATCAAGAGCTCTGCTTGTTTCCAGGGAAATCATGTGCTTCGTTTTGTGCATGTTGCTCAGGGAAAAAAATAACTGAGATGTGACATGGAGAGAATGAACCTAGACTGGGTACAGTGATATGAGAGTTGAACAGAACTGCTTGAGAGAGTCCAGCACAGAGCTACAAAGATAATGAAGGGAGTGGAACATCTGAGGGAGTCCAGTGTAGAGCAACGAGGATGATGAAGGAAGTGGAGCACCTCCCTTATGAGGAGCGGCTGAGGGAGTTGGGTCTCTTTAGCTTGGAGAAGAGGAGACTGAGGGGTGTCCTCATTATAAATGTTTGAAGGGTGGGTATCAGGAGGATGGAGCCAGGCTCTTCTCAATGTCATGTATGAGGGGCAATGTATGTAAGCTGGAACATAGGAGATTCCACATAAGTATGAGAAGGAACTTCTTCACAGTGAAGGTGACAGAGCACTGGAACAGGCTGCCCAGGGCAGTTGTGGAGTCTCCTTCCCTGGACACATTTAAAACCTGCCTGGATCTAGGTGATCCTGCTGTGGCAGGGGGATTGGACTAGATGATCGTTTGAAGTCCCTTACAATCCCTAATGATTCTATGATCTCCCTGATGAGGAAAGGCTGAGGAGCTGGGTCTCTTGACCTTGGAAAAAAGGAGACTGAGGGGTGACCCCGTTCATGTTGATAAATATGGAAAGGGTGGATGTCCAGAGAATCGAGCCAGGCTCTTCTCAATGGCATCCAGTGATAGGACAAGGGACAAAGCATGTTAGCTGGAACATACGTGGTTCTACATCAATATGAGAAGGACCTTCTTCCCACTGAGGGTGATGGAGCACTGCAAGGGTCTGCCCAGGGAGGTTGTGGAGTCTTCTTCTCTGGAGACATTTAAAGCCCACCTGGACATGTTCCTGTGAAACTGGGTCTAGGGGATCCTGCTGTGGCAGGGGAATTGGACTAGATGATCTTTCGAGGTCCCTTTCAATCCCTAATGTTCGGTGATTCTGTAAAGAGAACAAGGACCGTCTGTCAGTTAAGATTTGACCGTTTCTGTCTGCCACGAGTCTTTCCGTGCTGCAACTGAAGTATTGGTGGGTTGCACAACTAATATGATTTGCTTTGCGTTCAGTATTATTGCATCCACTTCACATCTTCTGAAGTGGATCCTGATGAATTGCCTTCTGTCGTGGTATAAAGCGAGGAAGTCCCTTGCAAGTTCGCAGACATGTGAAGCTACATGTGTGCTTCTCAGAGAAAGAATGTGGGTGGTGAAACATTAACCTGGAGTGGGGGAAATACTGCTGGTCTGTGTAAACATCTGGGGCTACACTGTGGTTACTATGGCGATGAATAAGTCACTGTGTTGTAAAATGGCTCTGTGTTGGTATGCCTGTTGAGAATCCACTTAACGGCCAAGTAAATACTCGCTTTCAATTATGCCTAGACTTGTTTTATCACTTTGCCTTGCAATAGCTGCTTTGCATGGGTTTTGTCCTTTTTATGCACAGTCATCTTTTACCATGGGCATTTCTTCTCCTATGGTATTGTGTTGTTCACAAGGAGCTTTCTGTAGTTTTGTTTCTGAAACCCGGGTAGGCAACAGCAGCAAGCCATCGTTTTGCTCTAACCTGGAAGGGTATGAGTGTTGCTTTTATGCGTGTAGAGGGGCAGCGCTTTCTGCTGTGCGGTTCGCATGCGGTGAGAAACAGGGGAAATAATGAAGGTATTGCTTTGGGTTTGAATCTCAGTTTTGCTTCAGTGAGCCTGTTCCTCTAATCATCTCTCTTCTTTTGCTTTTATTCCCCTTGAATATCTTAAGTGGGACAAGAAATAGCTGGGGTTGGGATGCGAGTAGTTTGACACATCCAGAGAGTCTAATTTTTCCACTCCCAGACACAGCTTCTGAAGTCCTGAATTACTTACACGGTTTTGTATTAACAGGCAAAGACAAGTAGGTGGAACTGAAAAATGCAGCACTTGGAAAATCAAAGGACGGCAAATGAATAGATAGTCTGTAGTGAACACGGAGAGCTTGGGAAGTGGACACTGGAGCTCTGTGTTTGCATCTAATTTTACTTGACTGATCTCATCTGTCTCTTAAATTTATATAACACATCTATTATCATGACAGTAGGATCTGCCTGTCGCAGAGTTTTTCCCTGGTTTTGCAAGTCATTGAAAACCCGTGTACACACTTGACAAAAAGAGGCTGTATTGGAAGGCCTTTAGAAAGCTAATGCTGTGTGTGAAACAATGTTCTTTTGAGGTCATTGTGACTGAACTGCTCCGTGTGTCTGGAACAAGACAACCCTTGTGCCTTCAGCTCTTTCAAGCACTTCAGCATTAGCAGATAAAACAGTTAGCTGCCTCCTGGAGCTGATGGGATTAAATAATAGCCTGAAAGTACATTTGGAGTTTTGCATGGATGAAGTGCCCCACTGAAGAATTGTTTTGATGGAGGTGCTGGGAAGGGCACAAACAAATTCCTGCCCTGCGTGCAGCACTTAGGACTTTGCTGAAGTGGCTTGTGGAAGGGGGCATTACTTACTGGAATTTTACTTCCTTGGACATTCAGTGTTAGGAATCACGATGAAGAGCAAAAGAGCCAAAACTAGCATTGTGTTAAGAGACACCGTGTAGAAATCTTAGCTTTTGCCCAACGTTCATAGGGTTTTTTTAAGATTCAGCTCTTTGACAAACACCTGAGGCAGCAATACCTTTCCAGTGGTGTCAGAGGAGCATTGCTCAACATTGCACGTTGTGTGACGTCTCGGGGAAGAGAGCTTACCAACACTGAAGACTGCACAGGCTTATGTGGCGCAGTCACCTACAAAGCTGTGATTTATTTCTTTTTATTCCTGTTTTAGGTACAGAAGTTTAAAGCACTTTAACTACGACATCTGCCAAAGTTGCTTCTTCTCTGGCCGTGTTGCTAAAGGTCATAAAATGCACTATCCCATGGTGGAATACTGCACACCAGTAAGTAGCTGTTTTGCTGACCCTTACTATCCCTTCTTATGTAGAGAGGAAAAACCTCATTTCCTGTGTGCAAGGTAATGGAGCATTTGGGTGGCTTTTCTTCCCATTTCCCCACCACCTCCCCTCTCCCTAGTTAAATCACCTTTCGTATACTATATGTGCTGGCAGTTTCTGATGGTTAGTAAAGGATATTCCAGTGATTTGAAGTAAGTTGAAGTTCATTCTTTGTCCAGTGCTGTGTAGTAATATATTATTGCATGCTAGTGACTTGTTCCATGCTCAGTGCAATAGCTCACTTTATGCATCCTGCAGGAAGCCTCTGATTTGTACAAATGCTCGTTACTATCTTGGTCGCAGTGTTTGCTCCATATCAGCGTGAGATTTTTCTTCTTTCCACAGCAAGTTGCCGTTTCACTTGTCTTCCCTGCAGCGCTACAATTGTGATTTTAAGCTCCTTACTATTTAGTGGTAATTTTGTGTTGTGTTAACACCCAGTGAAATAAAATACCAGGAAAGATCTGAAGGATGGCAGGTTAGATTTAATTTCTGAAGGCCAGAAGCAGAGCTGTTCAGTGCGGCACAGTGCCGTTGTGCCGCTTTGGTGGTGTCTGTGAAGGTTGTCACCTGTTTCACAGATCTCAAAAGGATCGCTCTTGTGTAAACATCTCTTCCAAACCACAGAGCCTGGCAAAGGCAATTCCATGTAACTCTTCCATTGTGCTCCTTTTTCTTTTTGGCCACTTACAAGCAGGGGGAACATAAATTAGAGGATCTCCCAAGTTTTTCTTCCACAGTGCAGCACAGTTGAGCTTTTGCCAGCCCTTGCTGTTGTTTGTGGTGGTCTTGAAGCAGTATACTCTCTGGTTGTTTCCTGGTGTGGTGGGATGTTCCTTAGTCCTGTACTGTAATCTGCTGAGCAAGCGTAAATGGTGGTAATAAAGCATTGAAATTATCCATGGGCTAGCTTCATAAAATTATATGAACAGTCTTTGCAGAAAGGCACAGCCAGAATGAAGCAAAGACTTTCATCTTCTCTTACAGTCATAGAGAAAAATTTATTCCCCTAAAATATTACAGTAAAGCAAAAACAGTGGTTCTGTTAGTTTTACTTTATAGATATTTATTTACATTATCAACTTTTACTGTAGCATTTAAACAGTTATTTAATCTGAATCTCTGCAAGGGCAGCTCGTGTACATTTGCTGTTTGTCAGAATCCATTGGCTGCTGCTTTTCAGCGTGCTCCCCCAGGGGTTGAGGTTGCTGGAAAGGGCAGCTTGCCTCAACTGCTGCACAAGTCAGAGGGAAGAGCTGGCACTGTCTGGGCAGGTCTGAACAGACTTCTCCATCACAGGCATTCCTAGAGCAGAATCTTGTTGTCTGAGTTATATGCAGAGCAAGCAAGCAAGCAACTGATCAGGTTAGAGCAGTCCCAGCCGCAGCTGAGTTTGTCCTGGATGAATTGGCTACGGTTTTGCTATGCAGTTTGCCACTCTGGCTAATAGGCATGATTTGTGAATGAGCTGTGAACGGTCAGAGTGCACAAACCAACACCTTGCTACTGCTTTCTTAACCTGCCTGTAAGATGTGTTTTGAGGTGAGAGACACGAAAAAGGATTGTGAAACACCCCCACAGCCTTCAATCCCTGCAGCACGAGGTCCAGCAGGTTTCTTTTCTCCCTAAAAATACAGTTTACTAGTAGGAGAACACAGTGGTGAACTGAATACCTGCAACCACATCCAGATTGCTGGTTCAGAATAAAGAACCACTCGCAGCTAGGGCATTTTTTTGTGAATCCTGAACTCCAGCAGCCCGTGCTAATGTGCCGTGCCTGGCTGCACCAGCAGCCAGCTGAATTAGAGGAGGATTAACTGGGGAAAAAAGTGTGGATGTGACACACAGCAAGGCCTGATCTTTTTTGTGTTGTTGCTATTGAAAGAATAAGCCCAAGTACTGTGTGGCTGAACAAGACATCTACTGAAGCCATCATATCTAGTATGTAATAGTTTCTAAATGAATGAAAAGGGGGCTGCAGGTGGCAGAGGATTTTTTCATCCTCCTCCAGACAAATCTCTCACCCTGAGATGCATTTTGACAGACAGCAGATGTGTGATGCCTTCTCTGATACCTCTTTGCAGCAGCTAGATGTACACAGTGAAGTGTTTCGATAGTTTTAGTTCTCTTCCCTTTTACTTCCAGGAAGTTTTGAAGCACTGCAGTCTTTTTTTTAGGGGAGATTTTTTTTGCAGTCTTTTTTGCTTAGGGGAGATTTGAGAACTTAAGATCATCTCAGGGATGTGATAACTTTTCCTCTTCTGCAAAGACTGAGGCAGAATAAGGACACGGGAGTTCCCTAATTTTCATTTAAACAGAAAAATTGTGATAACTATTCCTGAAAGCAATATAGCCTGCCTTGTTGTTCAAAGAGGGGTGACTTTTAAAGATGTTTCAAATAAAGCATAGACTCCTAGACTGGGATTTGAATGCAGGATAGTTCTTCTGTTTGGGTTTAGCAAACAATGACATGCCAGCATGAAAACCACCCTGTTAGAAAGTGTGTCAAACCGAGATACCTGTCCAGGACTGGCATTTACAATGAGGTCTGAGATGGGGGTTTGGCAAGGCAGTTTCTCAAACCAACCCATGAAGAGTTAGATGGTGGTAAAGCTTTTAGTATTCAACTAGGAACTATTTCTCATGAAACAGTTTTGATTTCAGAGTAGTTTTGAAACATACTCTACCTGGCTGCCTGTGTATTGCTGAAGGAGAGCTGAGATGTTGAAACCCGTTTCTTCCTTGTAAACCAGTTCTTCTGAGAGTTTTGTTTGGCTGATTTTATTGTGATGTAACAGCCTTGGACCGAAACAGAAAGTTTGGCTGAGAATAGTCTCAGTTTATAATCTTCTCTACGTAGTAATCACATTTTCATTGCTTTTCTTGTGCTCTGTGAACATTTTTCAGTCATGGTTGGGTTGCATGAGAAGTCCCTGATGTGCTTGGTTGCCAATAGAAGACATTTCCCTGGTGGGGTTCTTGTGCTACCAGCTCGATTGCGATGTTGCTGTGCAAACACAGCACTTTGCCGTTTGGTTGTCCTGCAGAAAGTAGAAGGTTCAGGGGAGTAAGTTGGGCTCACAGTCCCAGGAAGGTCAAAGTGAGGAATGTTTTATTGTTGATCCTGTCTGAAAACATGTAATGCAGTCTAGTCAATTGCAATGGGATGTGTTCACAGCATCAAAAATAGACATGGTGGGCAGTAGTGGTTATAAATTACACAGGTGAACAAACTGGACAGAAAGCTGTGCTTAATCCATTTATAGTGAGACTAAACATGAAAAGTTTTAATCTGCTCTCAGCTGAAGTGCTCTGAGTGCCCACCTGATGCCCACCTGGTTAGGAGTGCTCCTAGCAGGCACTGCAAATGGCATTCAGCAGAGGGAATTCCCTCCTGCTGGGGCGTGTGAGGCTGCCACAGTAAATCGCCTTTACAGAGTCTTTGTGATAGTCTGGGCATACTTAACCCCCCCACTCCTTCTCCAAAATGTCTTTACTTCTGATGTATTGAGGAAGTTATACTTAATATTACTGAGTCTGAGTTTCTTGAACATACAGGTGCTGCTGTACTGGCTTGTAGCTTCTGCTCTGCCGCTTCTCTGCCAGTCCTTGCTCCCACCAAATATTCCAGGCAGACAGACTGATGGGAAAGAGACCCAAATTCTTTCCAGCTTTACATGAAGCTTGTGCATGTCATCAGGAGAGGGCTAATATTTTCTTTTCTGTTAATGCATTTCAGTCTTTCAGCACATTATTTTTCAGGACCTCTTTCATTTTGTTACCCAAGCTGTCGTTAAAGATCTATACATCTTTGTTTCAGCAGCTCTGTGGCGCTTGGCTTGAATGATAAGTTCCAGCACCTCCTGCCTTTCTAAATAGAAGGCATAGAAATCATTAGAAAATGTCAGGAAGATTAACTTTTCCCTCATTTCTTTCCTTCAAATTAGATACACTGGAAAAGCAATATCATTATGTGGGTCAGGAGGAACTTAAATTATTGTGGAAGAGCAGTATTTCAGCACTGAGTGTCTGCGAGGTGCAGAGAAGAGGATGCAGCCTGACTAGCTCAAGTCTTCTATTAGAATTCTTCAGAAAACGGCCTGACTCTTAATCAGGCTTGCCAGAAGTCTTCCATCTTCCTAGGAGATATCCTTTGCACTCTTCTGGCTCATTCTAAGTCTTCAGGAAGCTAATTCCGCTTTGTGCTCCTCTGCTGGTCTGTACAGCGGCAAGGAAAGCTGACTACAGGCAAGGGAGTAGGAAACTCTGTGCAGATTGTCTGTCCTCAGGGTGCTGATGCTGGCTGACTTCAGATTAAACAGGCACAGGAAGAAATGACTGATCTGAGAGTTTTGAGCAGCTCTTACCCATTTTTTATTTCTCTTTGATTGAAATATTAATGGCAGAGGAGGTTGAGAAAGGAAACTGGAAAAGAGCAGTATTGAGAGTACAAGTCTTTTTGTGGACTGACAAGTCCATGAGATGTCAACGATAATCATGTGGTCATCAGGATTCAGCCAGTGAAGCAGCTAGCTAGGCACAGGGACTGGCTACGTATCCTCCATGACAGCGATTAGTGCTGGTCCAAAAGCAGGCAGAGAGTTCCCTGAGCCAGATGAAATGACACGTTTTGGTCTAATTATTACTTGCCCTCTTGAGATCACCTGAGATGAGACATGAGCCTGTCTGGGGGGTTTTGGAGCTTCTGTTTTTTCTCCTTCCCACTGGAAGGGTCGCTGTGTAGCACACTGCGAGGTGATAAACAGAAGTTGTGACTCTGGAGGTCAAACTGCTGGCAGCTCTGCTCTTCCAAGTGAGGCAGCAGAGGAAGAGGCAACCAAAAAAACAGTTATACCATCCTGAGAAATGATTTCGTTGTGATTTGTGGCTTTCAGACAACTTCAGGAGAAGACGTCCGTGACTTTGCCAAGGTACTAAAAAACAAATTTCGAACAAAAAGATATTTTGCAAAGCACCCGCGAATGGGCTACCTGCCTGTGCAAACTGTCTTGGAGGGAGACAACATGGAAACGTGAGTAGCTCTAGCAGCAATTCATTCCGTATGCTCGTGGAGCTTCTGAGCTGGTGCCAACTGCCCTCGCTTCCTAAATGCATAAAGTCTCTTTATTCCTTGCGTTTCTGTTAATCTCGGCTGGCAGGAAAATAACAAGCTGGGATTCCAATTGCCATTACCGTCATCTGTCTTAACTTGTTCTCGTACAGGAACTTCAGCTTCAGTTAGTAAAAGAAACACCATCTTACTTGACAGCTTTATAAACTCCTGAGTCTGACACGGCAACCTGGGGACTAATGATCTCTTCGTTAACTTTTTATTTTCTTCCAAACGGGTGTTTTTCATCATTTTGGGTTTTTTTAATTAGGCTTTTGAAGCTTCGCGTCTGAATTCTTCCTTTCTCACCCTATAAATTTAGCCTTATTGAATAGCTTTGATGTCTTTATGGGAAAAAAAAAGCAGTAATGGTATACATGAAGAAATCAATGAGTGAACACAGTTGCCTTTGGGTTTTTTTACGAGTCAAATCAAGTGTTTAATGGCAATTGCACACAGCTTGTTCTCACTCTCTCCTTTATCATTTTAGACTTCATTTTTTTTCCCTCACTTTTTCGTTGATTGCTCTTCAGTCTTTCACGTCAGTCTGTTGGATTTCTGGTTTTCAGTCATTTGTTTTGGTTTTGGTTTTTTTTTTTTTAACCTTTCTGTGATTTTTTTGCTGCTGAGTTTCTTCTGCCTCTCTCTTCACCTCCTCATTTTTTGTCTTGCAGTCCTGTTACTCTGATCAACTTCTGGCCAGTAGATTCTGCGTGAGTACTTTTGCTGAAGTGTGCTGCTGCTGCTGCTGCATTCCCTCACCTTTTTTTGTTTGTTTCTCTGTTCAGCTTTACATAAGTTCATTTACTTCTTTCCTTACTATTACCTTCTTTGGTGCACTCTCTGAAGGAATGTTCTGATCCCAAATGAATCCGGTGGGATAAACCCAGGAATTCCCAGTCATGGTGGATTGTACGCTGTGTACTCTTTCTGGAGTATGTTCTTTCATCGAGTTAACAGGAAGTTTGGTGCAGTCCTACTAATGCTTCTGAGAGCCGGTCGTTTAAAAGCCTTTGTTTGCGAATAAATGTTAATCCCTCTGAATGTGTGCTAGATGTTTTTAGGAAGATGGAAATTGAACTTGATGCTTTTAATTTATTTTCAGGAATGCCACTGTTTTGTACAGAAAATTATCGTTTGGTTTTATATGCAACTGTTTGCACTTGCACACTCATGTGGCCCAGAACTGAGTGGGTACCTTATTGCAGTTTATTAGGCACAGTAAGAGTTGTGAGCACAGCCTGAAATGGGAAAATGTTTACTGTGTTTTTTTCAGAGGTTAAAAAAGCAGGGCAGCGAAATGGATTTTCATTCTTGCACCATTCCTGCACGTGCGTTGTTTGCTGTAACACCCTCAGCATAAACTACAGATAAATATATACTTACCACTGTAGTGTTTGCTGCTACTGGCATTACATCAGTGATTTTACAATAATGTTAAATAAGGACTATTTTTAATTCCCATGTTGATACCTAATGTGAAACGACTGCATAGATTTTATATATTTCTACGTGGTGAAATGTATCTGGATTGCACTTTCATTGAATTTTTCGTAGAATAAACAATAGTGAAATGCAAACGTTGGAATATTGATTTATAATTTTCACCTGGAGCACAAACCATTGGGGAGTCAAGTGATGTGCTCTACCTCTAGGAAATTCAGGCGACCAAGAAATGTGTATAGAACTGCACACCTCATGTGATTGAGGATTCACCCACAGACAATGCCCAAAGGCTGGAGCCAGATTGAGACAGAAGGGCTTTGAACTTTAGGATGCAGTTGCATGCATCTGGGGATGATTGCAGCATACCATATAGTCAGCTGTGAACCTAGATTTCTTACCCCTTAGAACAACTGCAGTAACATTTAAAGAAAGCTTGGATAATCATATGTAATGCCATTGCTGTGTTTGATGTAACATGAAATTGAGCTTCCATAACATGCTTAACTCCAGTACTTACTGTAGTAACGTCAGTTGTGTGTCTGTACCGGCAGCTTCACACCAAAGGCTTGGTGCCGTGTGCTACAGGGATTTGAACTCACATATAATACTTAACAAAACTTGAGAAATACTGAGAGGTGGGATTTGTACACAGAGGCTACACCTTTTATCAGACCAGCTCGGGTTGGTCTTCCATCTGTTCTGACAAGAAAGCAGAAAATGAAGTGAATAGAGGCTGCAGAGAATAGCTCTTTGTTCCTTTCCTCTACACCAGTCCACTAAGCTTTCAGCGTGAACTGCTGGGCTACCCAGTTGTCAAGGTTTTCTCAGCTGCAGGACAGATTCCAGCTTCAGCAGTGAAACGTGTTACTCCGCTTATCATAAAACTTGCCTGTGTTTTATAAGATCTTGCCTTTATCTGTGGTTTTTATGCCAGTTTTCTGGTCGTCTTCAAAGTACTCCAGGGAAGTCTAACCCAGCAACACTGTGCGGTGCTAGTGCTGCTGTGGCGTGAACATGCAGTGTATACATGGAACTGCTTGTATAAATGCACATGTATATACTTTCTGTTGGATGCTAGTGGTTCTGACTGCTTCGTATCCAGTACTTTGCACAGATGCTCTGTTTTCGAGGCATTGAAAGAAACCACTCATGCTTTCCATGAGAAGTTGTGTCTTTTTTCTTGGACTGTGGGCTGTCAGTGGCCCAAATACAATTTACTTGATGCTACACTTTCAAGAAGCATCAACTGAAATGCAGGGTAGCAAGAAAAGTGCCTTTGTCCTGCCAGCCAGCTCTTCAGGGCTGCAGGGAATTGCAGGAAGTGGTATTTGCCACTTGATCATCACTTGACTTGACTGGAATTCCCCAGGCTGTTGCTGGAGAACCCAGCTTGAGCGGTGCAGGTGTGGATGGTTATCTTGGCTAAATATTGGCTGAGTCTCTCAGCTTTCTTGCTGGCTGTTAGAAGTGCTATTAGGTGGGCTGTGTGGGTGTGCTCAGAAAGGAAGGACAGGGAGCTCCAGCACAGATGGTGGTGTAGGAGTCTGTCTGCACAGCAGCTTGCAGTGCAGTACAGTCATTCTCAGGCTTGCTCAGACACTGGCAAAAAGTGTGCCTTTGAGCCGATTAATTGAGCACAAAGACTATGGTGCTTCCCCATTGTGTTATTTTCTAGAGACAAACATGAAAAGGTAGCCCCATCCCCTGCCAGCGGTTGATGGAGAGACAGCTTCAACAAGCTACACAGTACTAGGTTGTCTCTAACAATTATACCTGCTGCTGACCTTGTCCTAAAGTCAAAGCTGAGTTTCAAGGCAGTGAGTACACCACCGTGCAGTCAAGCCTGTGTTTTGCCTTGACCCACTGCTACGAGCAACATCTTTTTGTTGCCCAGTTTATCCCAGGCAAGTGCTGTCTTTTTTTTCATATTGGTGCAAATACATGTGCAATGTCAGGGTAAGAGGGACTAGGAGAACGATCCCAATCAAAACTAAAGCTACCTTCAACACAAATTTCCTAGGCTATACAGAGTATTAGGAGCAAAATGCTTATGTGCATTGGAGCCAAGACCTCTCACATCGTTGGTAGTAGTACCACCTTAACATCTGCTTTATGTCAAATGACTACAAAAAATGGGGATAATGTTGATTTATCAGGCAGCCATTGTTACCTTGCTCCCTAATGCAGTGCTCTGGATAAACTGCATCCTTTTTCCCTCACTTCCCATACGTGTAGATGTTTTTACACAAAATGGGGTATCAAGGTGCAGAGAAACAATTGCCCATCCACGTGAATCTCTGCTGTAATGAGGAACTTCATGAACTGAGTGTTTTATTACTTTCTGCTCTGCTGTGGTAATGTTTGAATATGTGACAAGTAAAATTTCAGTCAGAAACTGAAGTTCATGCAGACAAAGTCAGATTCATGATACTTTTGGCCTACAGTCTCTTAAATGTTGTTCTGTGAGATGTTAGTGATGATAAACTTTGTGTAGCCAGCAGGCAGCAGGCGGTTCTGTGAATTCAGAACAGTTCTAATTTTCTAGAGTCCTTGGCAGACTGATTAGAAAACTGGAAGATTACCAGTCTAGTGGATTTACTGCGGGGTTATCAAACTCCTAACGTGGCAATACTACGAACCACAAGATTATTACTGTTTTGGCTTATAACCAGCAAACACAAAACTTACCTGCTCCTGCTATGCAGTGTGAGCCTCACAGGACAGACTCAGCCTGGACTGTGGTGTCCAGCAGTTTAAAATGGGGGTTCCAGACAGAGAGTCAGCAGAGACGGAGTAAATTCAGCTAAAATGTGAGACTGCTGTGTGTGTTTGTTATTCCATCACCTCCGTGCGTGTGTAGATTGGCAAAACCCCCCACGGTAGCAAAGGGCGCTCTCCCAACTGTGTAGGCAGCGTAGTTCAGTGCTGATGTTTTCCAGGCTTGGGGCTGTAAAAAACAATGCTCTCATTGATGATGGAGGTCCCATGAATTGTTTTCATCAACAAAAAAAGTGAAAAGGACATCGTGCCATCTGATTTGCCAGGCAGAAGACCCAAAATAGTCGGTAGTGTTTCCCTGTGTAACGCAGCGATCTGTGATTTAGACTACAACTCTGGAACCATCCCAGGCACAGTCATCGGTTCCTGCAGTGTGTTGTTAAAGGCTCTTTTCAGACACACTGTGCTTCTTGTTTTCATTTCTAGTGGCTAGAGGAGTAGTGTTTCTAGACTCTAAAGTGGGGTGTGCTGGAAGCAAGGACTAGAGCAGGGCAGGAGGCAGAGGAGAGGTTCTCAGCAGGGCTTTTGCAGCCGGTGTAGGTCTGTGTGCAAAGCGAGATCCCCTATGAGGGAAGCAGGGTGTGAAGGGAAAAGCAGGGTGAAAGACCTTCTGTAAATCCTTCGGAAAAGGGTTCTTTGGGGATTGGTGTGCAGAAGGGTCGTTGCAGTAGCTGGATTGCAGAATGGTCGCGATCCCCAGTGTGGTACTACAAACATCGATGGCTCGAGGAGGCGCGTGCAGCGCCCGGAGTTACAACATGCTGTTTATCGAACCTAAGCCCTAGAGATGTGAGGGTGTAGGCATAGCTAAGTGTCTTTTTACTTCTAAAGGGGTATTGTTTGTGATTAATCAGTGTTTTCTGCCTTATAGGCCTGCCTCGTCCCCTCAGCTTTCACACGATGATACTCATTCACGCATTGAACATTATGCTAGCAGGTATGAGACCAGCTGGACCTGAGGCAGATCTTTCTCTGAACAATCTGTGAACAAAAAAATCCCACAGCCTAGCTGCTGCTTGAGAACTTCTTAAAGAAACATAGGGTTTGGGGTTTTGCTTTCCACGCTCTGGGATGCAGGGCTCTACCTGTGGTTGCTACTAACCAGCTTGTCAACTAACTTGCATGCCAGAGCACGTCTGTGGTCAGAAGTGGCCTGTAGGTCCTGTGGAGTCTTCGTTAAGCTGTGCACTCAGATTAACAACTTTTTATAGGGCATGTTGTGACAGGACAAGGGCTAATGATTTTAAACTAAAACAGGGTAGAGGCAGATGAGATACAGGGAAGAAATTTTTTGCATTGAGAGTGGTGAAACGCAGGAACAGGTTGCCCAGAGAGTTGGTAGAAGCCCCATCTCCAGAGACATTCATAGTCAGGTTGGATGGGGCTCTGGGCAACTTAATCTGGTTGAAGGTGTCCCTGCTCATTGGAGCGGGGGTTGGACAACATTCCAACCCAAATTATTCTATGATTCGATGATTCTGCGTAGGGTTTTCTTTTTAAAATGGACCTTGGTAAAATTGTGCCAATCAGAAGAGCAGAAACCTCCAAACTCCATGTGAATCTCAAGTGATGTTTTAATGTAGATAATTCACCTTCTGGAATACCACTTAGGATTTTGTCTTGATTTGAGGTATTAAAATAGTGGTATATCTCTGCTTTAGTTCACTTCTCTGCTTTTATCCTGCTCCTAAGAATCAAAAAGTAGGTTAATTGCACAAATATACAAATAATAATGATTTTCCACCAGGCAAAGAAATCTGCTACGGTTGAGGTAATGAAAAGCAGTCATTCCAACATCCTCTTCCTCTCCCCCAAAACCAGTTGATCTAGAGAGGTATTTCTGAGTTACACAGGATATTTAGGGAGGGGATGAGTGTAGAAAACCAGTGAGAAGTGAGTGCTCGTTACAGTTCTGCCGATGGCATTGCCAGGTACGAAACTATTTGTGTAATTCCCTGGCATCTAAAAACCTTTCTTTGTTTGTGCATTTAATTAATAATGAGAAGGGGGATGTAACCTCACATAAAGGGTTGAAAACTTAGAAGTGAGTTTAGCCAGGCCATTGTAATGAAATAAACAATCCTGTGTGATAGCTAATAGCGAAACTATTTGGTAATCAGCAGTGAAGGTGAATGAATTTGAGTTTCAAATTCTCTGAGCCATCAAAAACGTTGTTCTCTTTAATTCTTTCAGGAATTATAGAGCACATAAAGTTTTGTGAAAGCATACTTGATTTGAATGTGTCTTGTTTCTTTTTTCACAGGCTAGCAGAAATGGAGAACACCAACGGTTCTTACTTAAATGACAGTATTTCACCTAATGAGAGCATGTAAGTCGGCTCCTCTGATGCTTTTGATGTGTGTTTTCTTGTAAAGGTTAATAACTCGTCATGAAGTTATGTAGTCCTGAATTTGCCACATCTGGTTCAGTTTAATTATGAACTCGTGCTCCTTCAGTTTGTATCGTAGCGTTTATGTTTCTGGCTCAATACAGAACTTAGGCAGCAGATGGTCGATACCTTCAAAACTAAAATTATTAATTTCAGAAAAAATACTGTTGAGCAAACAGCTTCCGTATTACTTGGAGAAAACAGTCGTTGCCTGATGTTTCTGAAGGACAACAATACAAAGATCTTTTGTCTGTACTGCTAGACTAATATTGATTAAATTCCAGGCGGTTGTGGAGTCTCCTTCTTCTGGAGATGTTTAAAACCCGCCTGGATATGTTCCTGTGTGACTCGATCTAGGTGATCCTGCTCTGGCAGGGGGATTGGACTGGATGTTTTTGTTAAGGTCCCTTCCAATCCCCACTGTTCTGTGATTTTGTGGAATTACTGTAAGCTAGAAAGTGTTGCTGTGGGCAAAACATTATTTGAAAGGCTAATGGGGTTGACAAAGACATTGCAAGTGCAAGTCAGGAGGGACTCATCCTCACGGGGAAGGAGGAGAAGTAGGGAACTTTGGGTTGGGTGATCACTGGCCAGCATTCGTTGTGCTGATTGTTTACAAACAGGGCAGTCTAATGTCACCAGACCTTTTTGTGGTTTTCTGAAACGATTGCCTCTTCCTCTCATTCTATTTTTGACCTTTTTTTATTCTCTGAATGAAAGGATGTAGAACTAGGAAAGGAACTGTGTGTAATGTTCATGAAAACAGTCTAGAAACACATTAAATCATACTTGAACATTTAGTCTTAATTCACTGTGTGGAAGTCTCAGCACAGAATCTAAATCAATTAAATATGACAAAAACCCTCAAATTCCAGCTGTTCCAAAAGACTTCTCTCTGTTCTACATCATCTCATGCTCGCCACAGGTTAAGGTGTGGTGGCTTTTTGAAGATTCAGGCAGGATCTTTTTACTGTGTATGTTGTGTTTTTCTGAAGCACACTGGGCAGTTTTGATGCACTTAAACTGAGATTCCAAATCTTTGGTATTTTACAAGGTGGGTTGTGAGCCTGTGAGATGTTCTTGGATAGTAATGCAGCGGTTTCTTCATTTTGCAAGTTTGTCTTTTGACGTAGTAGGATCATGACCTTGGGAAAAAAATCTCGTGTATAAGCCAGTATGTTTTAATACATTGATTCAAGAAAGGGGTAGTTAGGATGTCACCTCAAAACTAAAGCAAACTCACAGAATCACAGAACATTAGGGATTGGAAGGTCATATAGTCCAATTCCCTGCCACAGAAGGATCCCCTAGATCCAGTCACACAGGAACATGGCCAGGTGGTTTTGAACGTCTCCAGAGAAGGAGACTGCACAACATCGTTGGGCAGCCCATTCCAGTGCTCTGTCACCATCACTGGGAAGAAGTTCCTTCTCGTGTTGATCACAGAACCACAGAACATTAGGGATGTCTAAAGTCCCTTGCAGTCCCTAATTTTCTGTGATTCTGTGAAGTAAAGAGAGAGAGATAACATCTACGTTACACTGCAATACTTAGGTCACTTTTTCACTCTTAATTCACTTAAGGTGTGTAAGGATATCTATAAATGCAAAGCAGTTGTTTGGGGGAAATCACAGTTGAATTGTTTCACGAGAAGTGCAAATTTAGGAAGTGGCAAGCCTTTAAAGTTCTGTTTAGAGAAAGGAAAGGATGCCAGTTGTGAACAATTACTATTTCCCTTTTGTGAACTGATGTTGATGTGCTCTGCACCGTGTAGCGCTCCTGCAGTGTATAAAGCAGCATCGTTAACGTTTTCAAGAACAAAATGGAAACGAGGAATATTCCAATTCTGTTTCTTTATAGTAACGTCTATTCAAAATGCCTGTCAAATCCTGAATTACAAATGTAACAGGGAAAGAAAACCTGAATTATTTTGTTGTAAGTACGTGGTACCGGAAAAACACGATTCCCAAGAGCAATGAAATGCTTTTATTTTCCTTGACTTGTGGTATCAAGAGAAACTTTCCATGGTTTCTCAGAGTTGCTGCTGGTGTTACCTGCACAGCTTAGGGACTAGGTGCATCTCCTTAGCACCTAAAACACTCAGTGATTCTGGGAGGTGGTCTAGATCTTGCTTTTCTCTTCCAGAGATGTTTCTGTTCCCAGGGCTCAATGCTGTGGCCACTCGTGTTCAACATCTGTGTCAATGATCTTGATGAGGGGATTGAGTGCAGCCTCAGTCAGTTTGCATACAAGGGAGTGTCGATCTGCTGGAGGGCTGTACAGAGGGATCTTGACAGACTGCACTGGTGGGATGAGGATAACTGTGATTCAATAGAGCCAAGTGTTGGGTCCTATATTTTGGTCACAAGAAACCCAGGCAACGCTACAGGCTTGGAGAAGTGTGGCTGGAAAGCAGTCTAGCAGAGAGGGACCTGGGGGTCCTAAATGACAGGCAGCTGAATATGATCCAGCAGGGTGCCCAGGTGGCCAAGAAGGCCGATGGCATCCTGGCCTGTACGAGAGAAATTCTGTCCCCAGCAGGAGTAGGGAGATGATTGTCCACCTGTACTTCAGCACTGTTAAGGCTGCACTGTGAGTACTGTGTCTAGTTTTGGGCACCTCAATGAAGACATCAGGGTGCTGGAGTGAATGCAGAGAAGGGCAACTGAGCTGGTGAGGGCCCTGGAGGATAAATCTTACAAAGAGAGATTGAGAGAGTTGGGGCTGTGTAGTTTGAGGAGGAGGAGACTAAGGGGAGACCTGATCACTCTCTACAGCTATCTGAAAGCACATTGTAGAGATGTTGGTGCTGGTATCTTCTCACAGGTAATGGTGACAGAACCAGAGGGACTGGCTTTAGCTTCAACAGGGTAGGTTTAGACTGGAGATCAGGAAGAAATTCTTCATGGAGAGAGTGGTCAGGCGCTGGAATGGGCTGCCCAGGGTAGTGGTTGAGTCCCCATCTCTGGATGTGTTTAAAAGTCACTTAGATGTAGTGTTGTGGGAGCTGGTTTAGGGGTGACCATGTAGAGTAGGGTTGATGGTTGGACTTGATGATCCCAAGGGTCTTTTCCAATCTGAATGATTCTATGATTGAAATGCCAGACACCTTTGGGGGCAATAGAAATAATGGAAGACTTGGTATGTATTAAAGAGAATAGATTTGTGTCATTGTGCATCACTTGCAATACATAATATGTTCATATTTTTAAAACAACCTTAGTGAAAAATAGCTTCATTTCATTAGATCAAGTCAATATTTCACCTTATCTGTAGTTTCCTAGAGAGCAGTAGACAAATAGAGGACACCTTTATAATAGAAGGAGAGTTTGTAGGTGTAAATGTCAGTGCCTTCCCTTTGGTGGAATCATCTTTCCACAGCACAGACCAGGCAGCAGAAGATGGCCCCTCTATCTCAGGCAAATTCCTTGTTTAAGTTAAGCAAAAGAGGAAGGCTGGTGTTGGCTGGGGCAAAACTTGGCTTGAAGCATCTGAGAAGCAGAGGATGGAGACAGGCTCTGCAGAGAAGGAAAATTATCAGAGACTAAGTGAAACAGTTCAGCAGATGTTGCCTGAGGGTGCGTTGCTCTGCTGTGCATTACAAAAAGTTCAGCAAATCTCTTTGTAAGACATTAGAGACTGGGAGTGAATCATTTCCTCATACAAACTGTGAAGTTAAAAGTGAGGAAGGGAACAGCCTCTTTTATCCTCCTTTTTTTTCCAGCGATGATGAACACTTGTTAATCCAGCACTACTGCCAAAGCCTGAACCAGGAGTCCCCCCTCAGCCAGCCGCGAAGCCCTGCCCAGATCCTGATCTCTCTGGAAAGTGAGGAAAGAGGGGAACTGGAGAGAATCCTCGCGGACCTGGAGGAGGAAAACAGGTGAGTTAGCTCAGCAGCTGTTACAGCCCTTGGGCAGGGACTGCAGGAGCAAATGGAAGAGCTTTTCTCTCCCTAAAGAGCTGAGGCTGACGTTGTTCCTGCAGTGCAGTGGCGACTCTGCACCCTTTTCTCACAAAGCCTCCAAAATGGCAACCTTGGAAAACATAACATGGGTCACCTAGCACTCAGGGTGCCACCTGTTACAAGCTCTACTGGTTGTGTTTACTAATATTTCCTCCTGTTCTACTATTTCCTTTATTTCTATGGTACTGATGACCTTCATACCACTGTTACTTTGTCATTAAGTGAGGAAAGGCTGTATGGATTTCTGCACCCTCTCTGGAAAAGACAGAGACAGGAGAGACAGGTTTTTCTTGAACAGGTTTGTAACTGGGATACATGAGGTTTTCACATGATCCGAATTCATCTGAAGTAAAGTATCAGCTAAGTAATTTGTACTGTACAGTTAGGTGGAATTCACTTTGCTAGCATTTGAAGGATCCAGTTACTACTGTCACAGTACCAAAAACCAGACTGTAAGGCAGAAATCATTTGGATATAGAAAACCCTTCTGTTTTTCTTTGCCTTCTGCTGACTTGAAGTTTTACAGTACAGTGTCTTGGTATCTTCGTGCAGTTATGTTTTTCTTTAGGAGCTAGGTACTTTTTTTTTTACACTGAGGGTTTAATGCAGTAATAATTTACCTTTGGCACGTCAAGAAAATCATTCAAGAGTTGGCAGCATCATGCACAAGTCTTCTATACAATGGCTCCATCATGCAGTTTTGTTGGTGGGAGGATTTGGGAGAAGGTAGGAGATCAATAGGCGTAAAGGATGAGGAAACTGTTTCAAGCTGTAGTAAACAAAGCTCTTGCTCCCTGAACAGCAGTGAGATTTTGTTTCAGGCCAGCTCCAGAATTCCCACTAAATAATGCATAAATGCCAAGGACTTTCCAAAACGGAGAAAATCAGTATTTTGAACTAAGGCAGCACACTTTGCATTCAGGACTCATGTAGCTAGGAAATACTGTGCAGCTAGTATCAGCTAGATAGTAAAATGGCTTCGTTTTCAGGAAGACTGTGTGTGACTGTTTTAAACAGCGCTAGGAAGAGTAAAAAAGGTAATACTTTTCTGTCTCTGTGGGGAATAAGCTGCCCAACAGAGAGGAAGATTGTGTTTAAAGCATATTAGATTAGAAATGCAGCATATGGGTATTAGTATAACCTGAAGTTAGCTAAATTGGCTAAGAATTTTCTTGGGTTTATCCCTCAAATTGTGGTGTAAACTTTACGTAATGCAACATCTACTAAAGAGAAATCGCATGTTAAAGGATCTCCAATAGGAATTTTGCCCTAAAGATACCTGTTTGACAATCCTGGATCAATCAAAAGCTGTAGACTCTCAGCTTGATTATAGGCTGTTGTTTTATCATTGGTAGTGTTAGAGGCTCAGTGAGGGATGGGATGGTGGTGCCAGCAGCCTTGCCTTCTGTGGATGCTTTCACAGTGCAGGTCTCAACACAGGGACAGAGCGGTCCATTTCTGTAGGACACTGTGGAGGTCACACTGCTGTGATTTTCATTGATTATGACAAAATCATGACTTGTGTCTCTGCAACCTGCTATAAATAACTTGTGCTTAACATGTGAGGCGAATGCTCAAAACCGAGCAAGTGCTTGTCCTGCTGACTCGTCACAGTCAGATAACTGTGATTCTGCGGAGGAAACACTGATTCCTGGTTACAAAAATAAGCTGTTCAGAGAGGGTCGGTCAGGAGCTATTGATACTGTAGAACCATAGAATGGTTTGGGTTGAAGGGACTTTAAAGATCATCTAGTACCAATTCCCGTGTCTTCTTCCTTTAGATTTCTATTTTCTAGCCTTTTTCCTCCTTGGGGTTTGTGCAAACCCTTTTTGGCTGTTGCCAAAGGTAATCAACAGCTTGGGACCTTATGTGAGCCCAGTCCCAGTGGGTGAATGGATACTCCATCCCCTGCTGATCCTGAAAGCACTCTCCACTTAAACATTTTTTTATTGGCACAGCATGAAGACTAAGTGAATCTCTTGCTTGGAAACGAGTGGGGCATGATACAAATCACATTGTGACTGCCTGGTCCTCAGCTCTGCCTTAAAACAACTCAGTTGTTGGACTTGATGCTCCTGGAGGTCCTTTCCTGCCGTTATGGTAATTCTATGATCCCCATAGCCACAAAAATTATGAAGGGAATAGGACATCTCCCTTATGAGGAAAGGCTGAGGGAGCTGAGTGTCTTGAGCTTGGGAAAAAAAGAGACCGAGGGGTGGCCCCATTAATGTTAATAAATAAGAAAGAACGGATGTCCGGAGAACAGAGCCAGGCTGTGCTCAGGGGCATCCAATGATAGGACAAGGGGCAACGGGTGTCAGCTGGAACAGAGGAGGTTCCACATCATTATAAGAAGGAACTTCTTCCTGATGAGGGTGACAGAGGAATGAAATGGGCTGCCCACTCCATTAAGTATCTCCTTCTCTGGAGACATTTAACACCTGCCAGGCCATGTTCCTGTGTGACTGGATCTAGGGGATTGTGCTATGGCAGGGGGATTGGACTAAATGATCTTTCAAGATCCCCTCCGATCCCTTATGTTCTGTGTCTGGCTGTGCCCACAGTGCAACTTCTTGCCTGTGCAGTTCTGGATGTGGTGCTCCTGCCTGGAAGGGCAAGTGGCTGGGCAGCTGGCAGTGTTAGATTAAGCTACCCTTGCCTGCCTGTGTTGGCACAGGTTTTGTGGCACACACTTCTGGTGGCTTTTTTACAATGATGATTTAGCTCTGTCTGCTGTATCCTGCATTATTTTACAGGTAGGATCAGCACATGTAGTCACTTCTCAGCAGCTTTCAGGAAAGCTGCACCAAGTACCAACAAGAAGCAGTACCAGGGTATTAAAAACCTCAATGTCCTTTTCTTTCACTCTCCACAGTATCTTGCTTCTATTAAAAAACAAAAAGCTCTTCTTTGCTTTGTGTTGTGATTGTTCTTCGTCTCTTCTCAGCAGTTTATTGAATTTTGACCTCCATTTGAGTTTCGGGTGCAGTTTCTGGTCTCCAAATATTCTCATCTTGAAATGTTATTTAAATGAAGAATAATCTTTGAAATCAAAGTTCTCAGGTTTTGCTTTTGGACAGTTTGCCAATTTAGAATTCCTCTGAAATGTGTTCTATCCAAACCTAGCCGTGACACAGTTCTGACTGAGGTTCTTTTGACATTTCCAAGGCCTCCTGTTAGACATTCATTATTTATCTGCTAGTATTTTGAGATCTTGGTGCTTTTGTGGCTTGCAAATATGACTTCCTTAAATAAATAATGGCTAAAATTTGACTCTTTAATAATTTATATTGGCTAAAATGCTGGCATTTTAGAGAGTATTTTCAATTGCCTATTGAAAGTGTTTCATTTGCCTGTTAGGCAGACTCACGCTGTTGTACTTCACATGGAATAAGACAGTTCCTTAGGTATTCAATAGACAAAAAAGCAATCTTGCTATCAAAGGCACTATTACTGTATTGCAGTATAAAAATCCAATTATAAAACTGAACAAAAACCATGTTGAAATTTCTCTAAGAGCAAAGATAATTCAGAAGCAGACTTTTGGTGTCCATCTAAAGCATTACGAAGGTTATGCTATAGGATGGGTTCTTCTAACTAGGATGTACTGTGCTAGCATTGAACAGAAAGCATACAGTTTTGCAGTGACAGAGACTCAGAACATTTTGCAAAGGATTAAAATAATTTCCTGCTATTGAAATAAAAATTTACTAAAGAGAAGTAAGTGCCCCCCCCTAGAATTTTACCTGAGCCAAGATTACCAATAGAAGGAGAGTAATTAGTAGATCAAGAGAGGTTCTCCTCCCTCTCTACTCTGCCCTGGTGAGATCACATCTGGAATTTTGTGTCCAGTTCTGGGCCCCTCAGTTCCAGAAGGACACAGAACTGCTGGAGAGAGTCCAACACAGAGCCACAACGATGATGAAGGGAGTGGAACATCTGCCTTATGAGGAAAGGCTGAGGGAGCTGGGTCTCTTTAGCTTAGAAAAAAGGAGACTGAGGTGTGGCCCCATTTATGTTGATAAATATGCAAAGGGCGAGTGTCAGGAGGATGGAGCCAGGGTCTGCTCACTGTGGCATCCAATGATACGACAAGGGACAAAGGATGTTAGCTGGAACATAGATGGTTCCACATCAATATGAGAATGAAGTTCTTCTTAGTCAGGGTGATGGAGCAGTGGAACAGTCTGCCCAAGGAGGTTGTGGAGTCTCCTTCTCTGGAGACACTCTGAAGACCTGGACATGTTGCTGTATGACTGGACCTAGGTGATCCTGCTGTGGCAGGGGGATTGGACTAGATGATCATTCAAGGTCTCTTCCAATCCCTAATGTTCCATGACCTATTTCTTTAAAAGGAAGACTTACCTCACATTCTCTTGTTTTTCTCCCAGCTCCTAGCTGTGCTGTAACAAGAACTTTGTACAGGAGATCTGCAGTTAGAGCTATTTGCCTTTCCTTGGCTTTCCTTTCCTGCCTTGCAGTGGGCTGTGTGCCACTGGAGAAGCACTAATAGCCCGAATCTCAAAGCTGCCTTGTTTCCATACAGCTATGGTGTTCCTTCATAGCTGAAGACTGATGAATGACCTCCTCAAATAAGTTCCTTCTGTATAGCTGCCAACAGGGGGAAGGTGATAGATTTCTAAACATGCTGTGGCTCCTTTTAGTATTTAGTTTGGCATAGAAGAAGGTGAACTAGATCTTCTGAGCGTGACACATCATGAGCAGACTGTGGCACTGTGGTGAGGCGCAGGGGTAGATGCTTCATTTACCAGCTTTATCCCTTTCTTCAGATCACTGATTTTCTGTAGGAAGATGAAAAACGGCATAAATTCACGGATTCTCGATTGCTTCTGAGAGGACTACTCAGCAAACGGGGTCCACTAGGGTTTCCGCTACGAGACAATTAATGCTGCCAGTGATAGATGTGATTAATAGCTCACGAGCTCTTTCCTACCCAGTTCTGTGCAGTTGCATAAATCAAGGCTACATTGCACGATTCCTCTGTTATTTTTCTTCATGAATGCTTCACAGAAGTGCCAGCACAGTCAATGCAATGCATAGGGAGCTTTTTTTTAATATTTCTCTTACTAAAGTTGAATAGATTTTCCCAGTGATCAGAAGATGCAGCAGCTTTGTTTGTGTTTGTAAATGTCAGCCAGCCTGAGCTATGGTGGAGGGAGGCTGGGTTTCCAAGCACTGCCCATGCTTGCTTAATTGCATTCATTTAGAGAGGATTATGCTTTTATCTCCCCTTTCTCTAACGCCCTATTTTAATGTCAGCACCTTTCCTTGGGACACAGGGCTTTACACTGAGGGCTGTGGGCAGTGCCTTGCATGTCTGGATTGCAGCAGCAATCCCTTTTCACCACACAGCTTAAAACTGTTCCTGAGGTAGGAATAAGAGGTGATTATTCCCTCCTCTCAGATGTTCTCACAGCAGATTTCAGGTTGTTTCTTTTTATTTTCAGCTTTTTTCCCCAATATTAATATAAGTTTTCATTCCAGTTGATTTACGATATTACTGCCTGTCTGAACTCTGCATTGCACTTAGGGCTCTGAAAGCAGTTGCTTTGATGAGTCTCAGTTCTGTGGGCTAAGGAACTGTGGAGCTGGACTGAGAAGGTGCATCTGGAAAACTTAGTGACACAGGTGCTCTGGGAAAACTCAGGCATCCTTCAGAATGATATTGCTTTGTCTGGACAATTTTAGTGTAGTTAGTTACAGCGCTCACAAATTCAGACCTCTCTCTGCTGGGAGATGTGCAATATCCTTTACAGTTAGCTTTTTCTCCTGTTTTTTTTTCACCTGCAGGCTTCCAAAAAGAGTTTTTAACTGTTTTGTGTCAGACATGAAGGCATTTTTATCTGAACTACTCCCTGATCCTCACTTTTTTCAATACCGTAGCTATAGAAGTACTTTTATGTTGATAGTTGTAGTGATAATTACAGATTTCTTGATAGCAACTTACACAATTACATTGCAAGTCCAACTGAGTGCAATTACTTAGTTTCCCTTGGGATCACATTTACAGCATTGCAAACTTTAGACTCTGCTGTTTGTAGACCGTTGTCTGTATTGTAGAAAAAAGTTCTTCAGTGTGAGGATGGTTGATGGCTGGAAAGGGCTGCCCGGGGAGATGGTGGGGGCCCCATCCCTGGAGTCAGTTAAGGTCAGGCTTACCAAGGCTCTGAGAAATCTGACCTGGGTACAGTTGTCCCTGTGTAGGGAGGTTAGACTAGATGACCTCTAGAGGTCCCTTCCAGCCTAGAATATTCTATGAATCTATGGGAATTTCCTCATGGGGCAGCGATACCCACTATTGACATGCTTTGTAAAAAAAAGCTTAATGATCACTACTGTATAAGCTTTAGTCTGTAATGAGACCACACGTGATACTGTTGTCATGCTCATTCCTATTCCCTTTTGTATTTTTATTAATCATCCACTGGGTCTTTCAGCTGGTAATCTCAGAAGACATGAAGTCATTTCTCTCTGTACGCAGCACTGGTGAGACCACACCTGGAGTACTGTGTCCAGTTTTGGGCACCTCAGTCTGAGAGAGACATCAGAGTGCTGGAGCGAGTGCAAAGGAGATAACAAAGCTGGTGAAGGAGGAGAGATTGAGAGATCTTATGAGGAGAGATTGAGAGAGTTGGGGCTGTTTAGTTTGAGGAAGAGGAGGCTAAGGGAAGACCTCATCGCTCTCTAC
>JAOXOE010000001.1:75396762-75408873 GCA_028565055.1 Phoeniculus purpureus
CCAGTGCTGAGTACAGGGGGACAATCACCTCCCTACTCCTGCTGGACACACAGTTTCTGATACAGGCCAGGATGCCACTGGCCTTCTTGGCCACCTGGGCACCCTGCTGGCTCATATTCAGCTCCCTGTCAATTAGAACCCGCAGGTCCCTTTCTGCTAGGCTGCTTTCCCACCTCACTTCCCCAAGCCTGTGGTGTTGCAGGAGATTGTTGTGACCAAAATGCAGGACCTGACACTTGGCTCTATTGAAACGCAGACGATTATCCTCAGCCCATCGATGCAGTCTGTCAAGGTCCCTCTGTAGAGCCTTACTACCCCTCAGCAGAGAGAGACTCCTTCCCAACTTGGTGTCATCTGCAAACTTACTGAGGGTGCACTTAGTCCCCTCATCAGGATCATTAATAAAGATGCTGAATGATCTAAAGTGTCCTGACTTTACTGTTCATTTAACCATTAAATGCCCTGGCACATATTTTCCTAGCCCCTACTGACTTTTGTCCCAGGAAGTACTTAGCGTTTTAGAGATTTATTTTAAAGTGAACAGTAAGTTTCCTCGGAAATAAAGACTTGGGACGCATGAGAAAATATAGAAACACACCAATAGGAAAAAATGGTACATGCTGGATTGACAATATGTTCTCGTTTAAGTTTTAAGGGCTTAATAGGAAAGTGAACATATTCACAAGCTCTGGGCTTGTTCCTTTCAGTAAAAATCATCACCTGAATTCACCAAAATGAACTTGTCTCAGCAGCTGTTTCTCCTCTTCATTCTCACTTATTTCCTTTAGCGCTGTGGTTCGCTCCTTTACCCATTTTCCTTTACCTTACGATGCCTCTGTCAAACCCAGCAATAAGAAGAATGAGTGAACAACCAGCTCTTGACTTCTACCAGAAGTGAAACTCTGCACACAGCAATTCCCCCTCCTTCTAAATGCAGAAGATCTGGGCAGCTTCCCTAGGAAAGCACAGCATTTCTTGCGGAAATCCAGTTTCTGCTAAATGAGGTGCACATGGACTTCACTTCTGCCTCCTCCCCATGCATTACACATCCTTCATATATATTTAAAACAAAAAATCCAGAAGAAAATGCACAATTCAGAAACCCTGCGGCTGAGATGCCTTAGTGCTTTCTCACCTCAATCCTTGCCTCATATCGCAATACTCAGCATTTTTCTCAGTTTGGGAGATTACCATGGCTCTGCCTTTGATGAAAAGGTGAATTCACCCGCCTGCTCCTACAGAAAGAGCATTCAGGCTTTACGATGATGGATATGGTATTCAAAAGAGACAAGGTCAGCTAAGGCACGAGTGAACTATAGACTCCTGGAACACTATGGATTTGAAACCCTCTGCAAACAGAGATTTTTCTTGTCGGAAGAAGGGTCTGTTGCTTTTTTTTTCTCCTTGTGCTCTGATTTGTGGTTTTGCTCGAGGGAAGAAGTGAAGAGTAGGCTGCTTGAATGATTTCAGCTGAGTGGTTTCTGTGTCTTTAGAGCTGCTTGAACAGGCTTCTGTGTCATTACTAGGACTCTGCCTGTATGACTTATAAACCATAAATACTTCAGATGGCAAAGTACATGAGATTTGAGTGAGAATTTGCATTAATTTCCTACGACTGGGTAAGAAAACTGTTCAGATTCCTGTGGAAGTCCATAGATGCAGAGCAGGTGGACTTTATTCCCACGTCCATCCCTTTATATCCCTTCTCTGCAAGGGTCCTTCTTTAGCATGCTAACAAAATTTAACTCACAGAAGTACTTTTAGTGTTTATTTCACAATGGCCTTAACAGATTTATTTACATTCTGGCAACTACACCAGGCACTGCAAAATGCTGCTAGTGACTCTGACAGCAGCAAGAAAAATGCATGATTTAGCTATACCTACTTTCTACTCCTAACTTAATTCAAGGTGTCATCTGCAGATAAAAACTATTGCTGCTAATTTCACTCATTCTGTGTGATGCAGCAGGTATTTACAGAGACCACTATCCTCTTTGCATCCCACGTTAGTTCTAGCTTTTTATTGTCTGTGAATGTCATTCACTTATTATTGCGTGTACCGTTCCTGAAAATGCATTGCTGTTGGAGATGCCTTAGTTATTTTAAATAGGGATTTATCTTTGTCTTTTCAGTGAATAAAATAGCACTAGAAACCTCTACACCCCTGTGGGAATCTGCCAAATAGTTTTCTCCTTGCTATTTGAAAGTGTTCACCAAAACTGCGTGCTAGCAAACATTACTTTCCCAAACAGACTGTTGTTCTCTCTAGCACAATATTTTGTTGATAGTCACTGTAATGAAAACATACTCTTGCCATAATTAGCGTTCTATTAGCATAGCCTCATATGCTCACAGTTAATGCTCCATGATGTTCAGACTACCTGACTCACCAGCAAGTCATTTCTGTCACACTGCTTTCCTGAAGATTGTTGTGCTCAGAGTTATGCCAGATCACTTCAAGGCTGTTCAGATCAGGCATTAATCTGGCTGTTACTTGTCTACAAGTGTTTGCAAAATCCAGGTCGCTCATTTCCTTCTGTACGTTTTCCCTGCATTCATTGTGATCAATTGAGTCCAGTTCTGGGCTCCTCAGTTCCAGAAGGACATGGAACTGCTGGAGAGAGTCCAGTGCAGAGCCACAAAGATGATGAAGGGAGTGGAGCATCTCCTTAATGAGGAAAGGCTGAGGGAGCTTGGAAAAAAGAAGACTGAGGGGTGACCCCATTCATGTTGATAAATATAGAAAGGGCAGGTGTCAGGAGGATGGACCCAGGCTCTGCTCAGTGTCATCTAATGATAGGACAAGGGGCAATGGATATCAGCTGGAACAGAAGAGATTCCACATCAATATGAGAAGGAACTTCACGATGAGGTTGACAGAGCACTGGAATGGGCTGCCTGGGGAGGTTGTGGAGTCTCCTTCAGTGGACACGTTTAAAAGCTCCCTGGACATGTTCCTGTGCAACTGGATCTAGGGTATCCTGCTGTGGCAGAGGTTGATGATCTTTCGAGGTCCCTTCCAATCCCTAATGTTCTGTGATCTTCAGCACAAACCCAGAAGCGACAAACCGGTGTCTGCCGCCTTTTCTGCAGCTTCTTCTGCCCTCTGCTGGCTGCAGCGTTACAACAGCTTCAGGAATTCTTCAGTACATTGTGCTTGGTCGTAGTGAAAATCTTACTCTCCTCTTTTTGCTTCTTAAGGGAATATTACTACTTATTCACTTTCTCTCAGCTTGTCATCTGAATCTGTGCAAAGGAAAGGCAGTTATAGCTATTCTTTCACTTAGCAGGAAGCATGCATTGGATAAAGAGGTTTTTAGGTTCCAGTTTTGCCACATTTGCACATATTTCAGGGTAAGTTTAAACGTGATAAGACGTTAAACACTATGTTTGCTGCACACTTAAACATAGAGTAGCTTACACCAGACAGGCTTTCTGGATATCATCTGATCCAAGCCTCTGCTTGACTCTGCAGGTCCAAAAAGTTTGTTGAGCCCACTGGAGTTTTCAGTACTTACTATGATGGAGACCCCACCACCCCTATTCCAGTGTTTGATCACCCTCACAGTGAAAACATCCTCTGATCATTATACACGAGCTCTCAACTGGCTCATCACCCTGACACTCATCTGCATTGAGCTCAAGATTTCCTCACTGACTTCCTGGTTTGTCATAGAATCATAGAATCAGTATGGCTGAAAAGGACCTCCAGGATCATCTACTCCAACCTTCACCCCAATGTCTCCTTAACCCCTAGACCATGGCATCAAAATGCTCTAGCTACTTGATTTTTAAACACCTCTAGGGACAGAGACTCCACCACCTCCCTGGGCAGCCTGTTTCTGTGCCCAACCACTCTCTCAGGAAAGAATTTCCTCCTAAGATCCAATCTAATCCTCCCATGACTCAACTTGAGGCTGTTTCCTCTCATCCTATCACTAGTAATTTGGGAGAAAAAATACAGCACCAGCCCCGCTACAACCTCCTTTCTGGTAGCTGTAGAGAGCAATAAGGTTTCCTCTCAGCCGCCTCTTCTCTAGGCTAAATAACCCCAGTTCCCTGAGCCACTCTGCACAGGGGCTGTCTTCCCTGAATAGCCTATACCCAGCTATGCAGTGCACCAGTCATACAAGCTATCCCACCATGTATGTCCCAACAAAGGCAGAGCTCTGCAATGATGCACAAACTTCTAATCTCTTCTCTATATTTACCATGCAGCATGCATTTGTGCACAGGCATCTGAAATGGACCCTATCACCCTGTTGTCACAGAAATGTACAAGGCCCTCCCCGTGGGCTGTCACTTCCTCACCACTCCTTGGGCCTCCACCTGTCTAAGGTTAGGATAAGTTTTCACGCACCTACCCAGTTTCAAGTTGTCCTCAGTGACATGAAGCTTTGCCACACTGCTAATTACTGCTGGTAAAAACCCACCACTCTTTGAGACCCCACTGAGCCTTTCCAAACCATGTATGTACACTCCCTCACGAAGAGGCTGGGCTCTAAAAACAAAGTTGTAACGCTAGTGGCAAATTTCATAAGCATCAGCAAAGACAACAGCACGTTAAACATGATCTCAATCTGTGACATGCCTTTGAAGCTATGCTGCATGCTGAGAACGCTGACACCACCTCAGCGGCATGCTCTGGGTCCTTATCCGCATTGCTTCGCATACAAAATGAATTGGCAATCTCTCTCAGAGAATCCGAAGCAAAAACAAGTAAAAATATATCTAGTCATGCCATTGACGTAAACTCTGAGGGTTAGAAAAGTTCCCACGCTTTATTTTTAATGTATTTTCAGTTCTGTTGACAGACTCCTGACTAGAATTTCCAGGGAAGTCTCCTGTTTACTCTTGTGTCACACATACACTTGACAATATGAAGTAAAATCTCTTTTTGTGACTCATATTGTAGTCAAGACTAACTGAAAACATCTCTTCTATTTATGGCAGGTATGGTCTTTGCTGCTGATATGTCTTTTTGCTTATTTGCATTTCTGTTGAAGCCACTGGTGAAGGTGCTGTACATTCAATGCACTTTCTACAGTCCATTTTCATCCACACAAATACAATTACTTTAATCCTGACTAAGTCTGTAGCTACAAAATCTACCAGAGCACTATTAGTCTGATGACTTTTCTTCATCACCGTCAAATTTAGCCGGTATGACCCTCTTTATTGTGCTGTTATTTCTCTTTAATTTTGGTTACGCCTAGAGGTATTCAAGGTTGCGAAGTAAATGGTCCTTCCACTAAGGAGCTTCTCTCTAACCAGAGAGGTCTGAGCCCCTCAGTTCAAGGACAGGGAACTGCTTGAGGGAATCTGGCGCAGAGCAACAAATATGATGAATGGAGTGGAGCATCTCCTGAGCTTGGAAAAAAGGAGACTGAGGGGTAACCTTATTAATGTAGACAAATATGGAAAGGGCAGGTGTCAGGAAGATGGAGCCAGGCTCTGCTCAGTGGCACCTAATGACAGCACGGGAGGCAATGTGTGTGAGCTGGAACATAGGAGGTTCCACATCAATATGAGAAAGAACTTCTTCAAGGTGAGCGTGACAGAGCACTGGAACAGGCTGCCCAGAGGGTTTGTGGAGTCTCCTTCTCTGGAGACATTTAAAACCTGTCTGGACATGTTCCTGTGCAACTGGATGTAGGTGATCCTGCTGTGTCAGGGGGATGGGACTGAACGCTCTTTCAAGGTCCCTTCAAATCCCTAATGTTCTGTGGTTCTGTGACAGGATGCAACAAGGACCAGACATAGGCATGATTCCAGTCTCAGTGGTTTAGTCAAATTTTGACTGCTTTCTTAAGAATTACTTTGGATTTTCACATGTGAAAGTGGAATCTGATCAAGAATCATCACCAAAGCAATCCTACGTGCTGACCACACTACAGCGGCAAGAGATTTACTCTGTTCACCACAGTGAAAAAAAAGATGAAGGCTGTGATTTAAGATTAGAAGCTTTATACTATGAGAGAAATAAAAAATGAAGTGGGCTAACATCTCTGTAGGTAGAAGACAAGATTACACTAGACATGGAAAAACTCTAACAGCGATGAGTCCACATGTACAGTGTAATACACTGGGGAAAACAGGAGCAACTCAAAGAGTGCAGAGTTTTCAGGATTTCTAGAAAACTTTACAAGCACACAAAGCAGGATAAAGCATCTTCACAGCCTTCTGAAAAAGAAACAGCTGCTGAAGAATCACAGCTACACACCAACATAACCTTTAACAAGGGCCAATGTTGAAATAGGCAGTTATAGACAAGAATGACCTTGGTGGTCTATCCAAAAGATATTAAGATCCTAAAGATATTAATAAGAGATGAGGTCACAAGGAGCACAGACTGGGGCAAAGTGATTAAAGGACATAATCTACTTGGATTTCAAAAAGGTGTTTGACATAAAACTGCAAAGTAGATTAATGCTACCGGAGGCATAACATAGAAGGTGTCATCCTTGAAGGAAGAAAGAGACACAGATACACCGATACGATCTGCAACTGCACTCTCAAAGGAAGTACGTTTAAGAGTCAGATTCATTTCACATACAGGCTGCAGATGTACTATGAACACGTCAAGGCTAATCTGCTCTCTTAAGGTATAGTAAACATACTTTGCTCTCAGTTACACTAGTGAGGTCAGTAGAGTTGCTTGAGGTTTACAATGGCAGGATAGACTTGCCTTTACTCAGTGGGGATGTTTTCCATATTATATTGCTAAATTAGATGTTTTTGGTTGATCACCCATTGTCCCCTGTATACTGTATCAACGTTTTCTTACCTCATCGGTACAGGTGGACTGCTTGCTAGCAGAGATTTACCACCGTCTCTACACATCCTATACCACAAACTGATTTTTCCTGTCAGACTAAATTATTTTGGTTTGTTGGCATTACTTTAGATTTAGACAGAAGCACATAGTCCTTCTTCAGGACTAAGTTCTTTGATGGTCACTTTCAGGAAGCAAATTTTCTATGATTTGGATACTTATATCAATATATATCCAGGGAAAACCAGAGAAAGCTGCTTCACTAATATCAATAAAACTAGCACTGGGCAGACCATCTGAAAAGTCAATTGCATCAATTACAGCATGAGAGAATACGGCTTATGTAGCCTCTTTACTGCTGATCCCCTGTAATGCCAAAGGGAAGTTGCAACCATTTACAAGCTGACATATATAAAACATGAATCCCCTGGGACATTGTAAGTCTCCTTTGGAAACCTTGTCAACAGCACCAGCTCAGGCTAATATCAGCAGCTGCTGTGATAGTCATTCAGAACAGTCATTCCGTTTCCAAAGCATAGAGCTGAAATGGCAAGATAAAGTTGCCACTTGCACTTGCGTCATTACTTCAGTCGGTTATATTTATCTCATTACTATTGGAGAGCTTGGCAGTTTGCTGAAGCATCGTGATGAACCAAAGTTAATAACAGTAGGGAAACCAGCTCTGTTCCAGGTTTGTCGCGTGGATGTGATGCCATGCACAGTGGGCTGCGATATCAATGAAAGAAGCAGAGTCAGCTGATCGCTGCAGATTCAGTCCTTAAAAATAACCAAACACTTACAACCTAGAGTCTCCCTACAGCAACAAGCAATCACACTGCATATGTCTGGTGAGGCTGCTGGCAGGAAAAGGTCCAGAAGTGTGCACAGCAAAGTGGTGATAAACCTCTAAGTTCAGCTGGGTAACTGAGAAGGAAATTTGACTCAAATCTGTTGACAGCCATACACGCGCAAGTCACAATGCCAGTCGGACATGTTGCGTTGGGAGTTTGGTTTATTTTTGGTGGGGATGATGTTGGACCAAAACATGTTATGAATGTGTTTTTGGACTCCACCAGAAGCATTATCAGCACCTGCCAACATGAAAGTTCCATTACAGTCTCTCTCTATCATAAACCTCATACAAACCCAGTCCTTTGATTTAGCAAAACCTAGGCTGAGTAAATACACCCTTCAGCTATTACACTGATCTTTGTGTTAGTGGTGCTCCTCCTTTGTTGGTTGTTTTTCAGCTTAGAATTTCACACATTGTTTCCCCAAAAAGAGAAAGCCAACGAAAACCATGTCCTGATCCTGATTCTTGTCCGTGTCACACATTTCTTGTAAAACTCATCATTGGCAGCCTTAGGGTCTTTAGTCCATGACCCCCGTTAGGGGGGCAGGGGTGATGGTGTTGCATTATAAAAAAGAACTTTGTCTTTTATTTTAGGTATGTCTCCAGTCCCTATTGGAATCAACTGTTAGAAATCTGTTCTGTGAAAATAAACTGTTAGAAATCAAAATAAAGGAACTTAGTTGCCAAGAGACTCTAGGAGACAACAAGTAAACAAGAAATAATATTTCCTACCTACAAACATTAGAAATCTCGGGAGAGATGTCTCTCTCACAAGAGAGAAGAATGACAATGAGCCAGCAATCTGTCCTTGTGAACAAGATGGCCAACAGCATCCTGGGGTGGATCAGAAGGAGGGTGGTTAGTAGATGGAGAGAGGTTCTCCTGCCCCTCTACTCTGCCCTGGTGAGACCACATCTGGAATATTGTGTCCAGTTCTGGGCCCCTCAGTTCCAGAAGGACATGGAACTGCTGGAGAGAGTCCAGCGCAAAGCCACAAAGATGATGAAGGGAGTGGAAGAACTCCCTGATGAGGAAAGGTTGAATGAGCTGGGCCTCCTTAGCTTGGAGAAAAGGAGACTGAGGGGTGACCTCATTAATGTAGATAAATATGGGAAGGGTGGGTGTCAGGAGGATGGAGCCAGTCTTTGCTCAGTGTCATCTACTGATAGGATGAGGGACAATGGGTGTGAGCTGGAACATGGGAGGTTCCACATCAATATGAGAAGGAACTTCTACATGGTGAGAGTGGCAGACCACTGAAAGGGGTTGCCTGGCAGGGGGTTTTGTGGATTCTCCTTCTCTGGAGACATTTAAAACCCACCTGGATACATTCCTGTGCGACTTGGTCTAGGTGGTCCTCCAGGTGGCAGAGAAATTGGACTAGATGATCTTTCGATCCTCTTTTGAGGTCCCTTCCAACCCCTAATATTCTGTGATTCTGTGATTAAATTAAAGACCATGGCTCAGCCATAGTCCAAAAGAATTGTGGAGTTGAATCAGAAAGTTAGGAGGATGAAAACCTTCAAGTTTTCAACCACTGTTTCAGACATTAGATTAACTCAAATTTCATGTCTTTACGACAGATAACAGGCTTTTAGGCAAGAGAAGTGAATGTTCAGCTTTGTTTTGAGATGCTGCTCAGCACAGCAGAACAGTTTGGTAGATGCTGCTCTGTGAAGGACACCTAGGAATTAAATGGCTGAACTACAGTGTCTGGTGGAAGGGGAAACTCAATATAAGAAGCAGCTTTTCCTTAGATCTGAGAAGCTACTTTTGCAACTTATTCTAATGTAACTGGGAAAACCGACAGTTTTCTCCTTGCTGCTGCATTTGTACCACGTGCCAAGAGCAGGGTGTGTTGCTCAGCATCACTTGATACCAAATTTGATGACAGTATCTCAAGAGGTGAGGAAGCCAAGTCCTAAGGCTGGAACCATTGTGGGAGTGTTAGTCTGACTTCAGTACCAGGGCAGCTGATCATCCTGAGCACTGTTATGCCCTACATGCAGAACACCCGGGGCATCAGGACCAGGCAGCAGAGAGTCATGAAGGGCAGGTCCTGTTTGACTAATGTGGTCCCCTTCTGTGACAGGGTGACCTGCGTATTGGACAAGGGAAGAGCTGTGGCTGTTGTGTGCTTTGTCTTTAGCAAGGCCTGTGACATGGTTTCCCACAGCATTCTCCTACAGAAGCTGGCTGCTCGTGGCTTGGATGCACAGATGCTTTGCTGCATTAGTGACCGGTTGGATGGCTGGGTCCAAAGAGTTCTGCTGAACGGCATTAAATCCACTTGGCAGCCAGTCACGAGTGCTTTCCCCAGGGCTCAGCTTGTCAGCTCATCTCTCCCCTTCCCTCTCTCTCAACAGATACTCATTTCTGTTTGTTTCTGCTCTGCACAGATCAGCTGTAGGCAGTGAAACGAAGCCTTGCATTAAGAATGCTTAAACGCTACGCTTGTTTTTTGAGTCTGGTAAATGTTCTCTTTCTGATTTCAAATTTTCTGGTTGACAACTTGCCAGAAAACTTTCTTCAGCGAGCACTAGGTTCACTGCTAATTATGACAGCTGACAGAAAGAGCTCCTGCCTAGGTTTTCATTTCTGTAAACGGCGAACTAAGCTCAGCGCACCCCAGTTATCAGCATATGCTGGTGCATTAGCATGTAGCTGTGAGACCTGTACTTATCACCAAGAAGTTCTGTCTTGTCAAACCTGAAATCCTCTGAAAATCTATTTGCATTGATAAAACTTTTCCAGGGAAGGTTTCTTAAGGAAGGGTGTAATTTTTAGTGAAAACAAACACAACAGCCTCCAGGAGGGCTCCATCTCAGGTGCTGTTGCCCACTGGCGGTGCAGAAGAAGTTTGTATGGCTGAAAAGGGGTATTGAGAGACTGTAAAGTGCATCTCCCATGGCCTAAAGAGTGGCTTCATCCCTGGAATAAATGAAGTGTTTTGGCAGTCACACTCCAGTTGTGCAGACATCCTCTCTGGAAAGATGTGAGACCCAGGAAGGCTCATGTCATGGGAGAGGTGACCTGCATGGGGTTGGGGAGCTTCAGATGGGCTCTGTAGATGTGAGATCCGGGAAGGCTCATGTCATGGGAGAGGTGACCTGCATGAGGGGCTTCAGACAGGCTCTGTATTTGAACTGGGCTCCTTACCCTGGCAGTGCCAGGCTTGCCGTGGTAGACTCAGATACCTGATGCTGTATCTGGCACAGAGCGGGATAGAGGCGGTGACACTGCACAGCTAGGAAGGGGGATAGAGCTCTACTCGAGGAGAAGCACAAGGCAGGATCAGCTGCAGTAGCATCTTCACGTGTGGAAGGTTTGTCAAGACTCTCTGAGGATTTTTCTCTCCCTCCCTGAACGTTTCAAGTGGTCTCAGTTTTGTTGCTACAAATTGAAGTCTCATTTTTCAGGCAGCCTGAGCAGCTGCTTTCAGTCGGGAAGAGTTGTTCTTTAGTTCTTCAGGTCCTCAGTCTCTGCTTTGTTAGTAAGAGTTCATGCAGGCTGTGCTTTGATCTGAGACTCGATAGCAAAAGACATTTCGGTGTGTCGTACGCACGGGGCGTTGGGCATAAATGAGTGTGCAGGTGCTAGATCTGTTTCATACTCTATTTTTAATTTGCTTTCAACAAATAATATCCCTGGGAGATGTGCATTGGTGGAAACTGCCTGTGAATTCCAAGCTCCTTTTAACAGAAGCTACTGTATATTGTGGCAGTTACTAAAAGCACCCAGCTGGTAATGCTTTGTCCTTTATAAAGCTTCAATTAGCAGCTCCAGGAGTGGAAGAATGATCCTGCAGGTATCCTGAACCAGTATTTGGCAAACTGGAGCTTGCTCCCAGACACCGAGGTGCTTGTTGGAAGATCAAAGAAATTTGCAAGGTACTTTGAAACAAGATCAATTTGGAAATCGTAAGGCAACTGACTCCCCACAGGAGCAGGGTGCCAGAGGGGTTTAAAAATAACACTGGAAGCACATCTGCATTTTCAGATACCTTTACAAAGATGGTCTAAAGGATTTAAGTAATTTCACAGCTGTAATTGTGCTGCCTCTCATTGACTGAAGAAAGCTTCTTGCTCCAGGTCTGACAAGCAGGTTGGACCAGGAGCCCTCCACCTGGGCTGTGTGGCTGCAGAGAGAGCAGGCTGGGAGTGCAAACCAAGATGTAATATAAAAGACATGTGGAGACTGACACGTGAAAAAGCTTCTTCCTACACATGGTCATCCTGAGTGTCTTAGGTACTGCAGTGATGGGGTAAGAGGATTCCTAGAAAAAGTAGATCTGATTGTTTAAAATCTGATTTTTTGAGTAACTTTATTAGCAATAGAGTGTCAGGACATAGGTGACTTGATCTAGGTGATCCTGCTGTGGTGGGGAGAATGGACTGTCACAGAACATTAGAGATTGGAAGGGACCTCGAAAGATCATCTAGTCCAATCCCCCTGCCACAGCAGGATCACCCAGACCAAGTCA
>JAOXOE010000001.1:75408973-75505655 GCA_028565055.1 Phoeniculus purpureus
GGGATTTTGCAGGTGTCTGGTCCCAGAGCAGCTGCGATGCGGGTCAGGATGATTTCTGCTGCCCCCGTCCTCATCCTGCTCTTCCTGCCCTCGGAGACCTGCTCCCCCCTGCAGTGGCCCCATGGCCCATCCCGCAGACTGACCTTGGCTCCCCAACCAACCTGGGAGCCCTGGCCAGGAGCCCCTCGACCCCCAGTCCCGGCTGCCAGCCCTCAGCCCCAAAGACTGTGTCAAGGCCACGGGGCAGAGCCCAACCCAGCTCCCCGAACCCCACGGGCACTGCAGAGCAGCAAGAGGCGAGATGGAAAACCCAACTCGCTGGACCTCACCTTCCACCTCCTGCGCGAGTTCCTGGAGATGTCCCGAGAGGAGAGACTGGCCCAGAAGGCACTGAGCAACAAGCTCCTGCTGCAGAGTATAGGGAAATGAGGGAGGGTCATTAGTGGGGGGAAATGAAGGAGACTGACCCCACAGTGAGTGAAGATGGGGTGGGGGAATGCTGCTGCCCAGCCAGGGGCCCAGGGAACCTCCCGCCATTGCTCGGCAGGGTCCCAGTCGCTGCATCCCACTTGTTGCTCTCGCTGTTGTACATTAAACTCACCCTTGCACCTGCCCCTCTGCTGTCCTCTTGTGCTTCCCGCCCACTCCAACCCTGCCCTCTGTTTCCCCTGAGGGTGGTATCCCTGATTTTTGAGCCTTCTGGATCCCTCCCGTTTGCAGACACAGGGATTGGGAGGGCTTTAAGATACTGATGTTGCAGCACTATCCTCTTACAGAGCTGCTCAGCCTCTGCCACCACCCATGGACCGAACCTATGTGTCTGAAAACACCAGAGCAGTCCCAGATGGGTGAAAGGCAGCTGCACAAAGCTCTGAGTGGTGCAGCTCATGACTCTCCCGCCTGAGGAACAAAGTTTGCCATCACATCCACAGGTGATCACCATCACTCACAAGTCCATTGCTATCAACCATGAGACCCCAATGCCATCATCCTTGAGCCCATCACTATCAGCCATCACTCACAGTTCCATTGCCCATGACCCAGTTGCCATCACTCACAAGTCCATCGCCATTACCCGTCAGCTTCCAACTATGCATCGCCAAGAACATTGCAGCTCCCCCCTGAAAAAACGTCCTGGCCCCCTCCCAGCCCTAGACACATAACTGGGGGTGGGCACAGGGACAGCCGGGACAGCTAGGGCCTCCAGCACCTCAGGGACAGGAGTCAAGATAAAAGATTGGATTGTGGTGAGACGGGCGCTGTGTTAGAGACACATTGGTGAGGAATATGAACCCAAACTGAACAGTTTGAACCTGGCTTGGTGAACCCAAACAGCCTTAGGACACATCACTGTGTCCCGTCCCTGCCCAACTGTCCTGCAGCCCCTCCCACCGTGGTGCTATGTCCTTTGGCTTGGAGGATGGCACAGGGTGCTCCCCAGAGCCCAGAGAAGGACCTGAGGCACTGTACCTACCTCCTGTTCATCAGTGACCCTCCAAACTTCACCCTAGAGTCCCCAGGAGTGCAATTCCCAGCTTCCATGGGCTGGGGCAAGCCAAGGACATGCTGCTAGCATCTGTCAGCTGGTGGCACATGGGCTCTGATTTCATTTGTTAGGAGGGAGAAACAATCCAAAACAATAACTAGAAGCCATCAGTAGAAAATACTCCTTTATCTAAAGAGCCACAACCAGGGGCAGAAGGTGCTGCCAGGCCCCACAGGGATGGGCAACACTTCCAGTGCCTCAGGAGCCCTTTCTTGGTCCTACCTGAAGCCACCAATGTGCCCTGGTGCTCAAGGATACAGTTCAGCTCTGGCATGAGGGGAGGGGGGTTGGCTGAAACATCAGGACTTGGCACTTACTTCCTTCAAAAGGAGTGATCCCATCAAGTACCAAAAGCCAGTGGTGCCACCCTGCAGCTCTTTCTCTCCACGAACCCAGGTTTGTGCCACCTCAGCCCCCACTTTAGCTGGGAAAAGCCTTGGGCACACCTTCCATTGGCCTCAGCTTCTGATTCTCTGCTGGTAATATCAGGAGCAAAACCCATCTCTGACGACGTGAGCTCCTTCAGAAAAGGGGTTTTAAGGGAAACAAACCACCATCACGGCTGGAGTAGCCAGCCCCTTCCCCGGCCCGCCCAACCATTTCGCCCTACTAATATTTACACCCCGTAAACCTGCTCTGTTGCAGCATCATGTAAAGAACTTTGGGTTTTCATGCTCGAAACCCACCAGGACCCCATGGTGGGACAGAAGGGTGCGACTGGATGACTCTGGAGGTCTCTTCCAATCTCAGTGATTCTCTGAGGACAGTCTGTGCCACAGGGACCCCAATACTCACAACACCTAGGAGCTGCCAGGCACATCACAGTATCATAGTACATTAGAGATTGGAAGGGACCTCAAAAGATCATCTAGTCCAATCCCCCTGCCAGAGCAAGACCATCTAGACCAAGTCACACAGGAACATGGTCAGGCGGGTTTTAAACATCTCCAGAGAAGGTGACTCCACAATCCCCCTGGGCTGCCCATTCCAGTGCCATCCAGGGGACAGCAGGAGAGGCGGGGAGGGAGAGAGAGAGAGAGAACAGAAACCTCACCCGTAGTCCCTCACGCAGAGAAGGGAAGGGACAAAGGCAAGAGCCAAGCTGCATTCCTGCATTGAAAACATTTATTTTACAACAGTGGTTTTTCCGATAACTTAGCAAGATCTTTATTTTAGTTTCTATTTGGACGTAACAATACACAAACTACCATGCTAAAACAGAAAAGAATTCCTTCTGCTGGAACCGCGAGTTATGTACAGGAGCTCAGTAGTATCGAGTGTTACAGATCCACAGACAGCCACGTCTACTTACAGACAGCTCAAAGGATGGTCCTTTAGTAACATAACAAAATATATATATGTCTATATTATAATTTGCTTCTCAGATGCATTTATACTTCGATTGGGGGTTTGGTTTTGGTTTGATAGACTTTTTTTTAATATAATTTATTTACTTCTATTTTTTGAAAGATGGGTTTCTCCCCCCATCTCCCACCAAAGTTCTCTCCTGGCTTTCTCGGCTGTGAGGCTGGTCACAGCCAAACCCCACAGTGAATTACTTAGTTCAGGGCCTGGCTCACATGCAAAACTAAAAAGGATTATAAAACTGCCCCTGGGTGTCTGCAGGAGCACAAAACACCTGGAAAGGCAGGCGAAGGGGATATGAGAGGATGGGAGGAAGGAGGAAGGGAAAGAAGGAATGACAGCGAAGGGCTCAGGCAGCATCACGCAGCCAGGAGAGGAGACAGCGAGCGTTTGGCAAACCTCAAATTTCACCCAGTGTGACAGACACAGACAGAACCTCCAACATGTCAGTGAGAAAGAGATCCCCCTCACCCCAGTATTGCCCCACTTCTGGCACGAAAGAGGAATCGCTGGTGGTTTGGATGCTGGGAAAAGACCAGGATCAGCTTGGTTGCAGTGACACTCCCAAATGGTGGCCACAGCCCTGGTGCTTTCACACATATCCTCCCCCAACGCAGTTCTAAGACCTGCAGGAACTACCAAATCCTCCCAACTCCAAATCAAGGGGCTGGACTGTACCAACACCCCACGCTGCTCCAATGTCAACACCCCACACCATTCCAGTGCCAATTCACTCAACTGGGGAGGGAAGAATGGGGAGTGGAAAACTGCTTTTCCCCTCAAGCAGCACAGCCCCACACTGGAACCCCCTTCTCTCTTATACAATAGGCTTCTTCCACCCTTCCCTTCATGTGTTTAACCCAAAAGATCTTGTTTGGGGTTTTTTCCCTGCAGCTGAAAGGAAAAAAAGCCAAACTCTGGACACACAGAACCTTGTGCTGGTCTGGCCAAGAGGTCACTTTAAGCCGAATGCACCAGCTTTACCCCCAAAGAAGCAGCAGCAAGTGCCTGGTGCATGCCTGTACTATAAATATCTACATATGTGCATATATACATACGGACACACGTGTGATGCAACCCACAGCCCACGGAACAGGGCCACACCTGGCCCCGCCAGCTCTCTGAGTCCCACTCTGGACAGAACATGGTGAAAACGAGGGAAAAAGCCCAAATCTATGTGTTCTACCACACCTCTGGCCATAAGCACATTGATCACAAAACCCCGCATGTACCAGCCAGCACAAGTCCCAGTCACTCCAGAGTTGGCCCCTGCCCTCCTCATTTCCTTCCTTGGAAGGAAAATGGGAGCTGGCACAGCCTCGTTCTGTCCAGAGGGACTCATGGAGTTCAAGGAGATCTTGAAATTCGTGGAAGGGAATGAGAAGGAGCTGCTGAGGGGCTGGCTGTGGGGAAAGGGAACAGTGAAGGGCTCTCAAGGATCAACAGCCAATCTATAGAAGAGTTTCCTCTACACAGATCCACATATCTGTATCACATAGACCCACCAGAAACTCCCAGCACCTACCCTCTTAGCATCAAACCCACTGGTGCCCACAGCATTGGCATTTCCAAAGGAAGGTTTGGCTTCCACATTCATGGCATTTGGCTTGGGCAAAACACCACAGGCTGCCAACTCCCCTCTCGAAGCTTCTCCTTGGAAAGAAACAGTCCTGCAGAGCTTGGGAGTCTCCCAGCACAAGACACAGAGCAGACCAGGGCTCTTATGGGACTCAAACATTGATCAATTTCCTGCCACCCTTCCTGCTGGCAGCTCTTCCAAGGTGCTTTAAGCAGTTGTTGGGTGTCATGGCAACACTACAAACAAGGTGATTCCCATTCCAATACAGAGAAGCAGCGTCAAATGATGAAGCTGTTAAGTTTATATCAACCTCACACCACAAACACTTGGACTATGGGGGGTTACAGTTCAGTGCTCTAAGATTAATGACACTGAATCAGGATCCAGAGTTACCAGCTCTGCAAAACCCTTCCTGCAAACACGACACTGAGATCCTGTTGTGTCAGGTAGGAAAATCCTGCAGCAGTTCTCGAAATGTCAAACAACACTGGAGGGGCACAAACAATTTCTCCTGGTTTTGGGTTGGGTTTTTTTCTGGCTGCAGGCTGTGCTCACCCAAACCTCAGAGCATCATCATCATCATCATCACTGTGTTTTTAAGAACACTACGAGCACTAAAATATCTAAAGCAGTTTAAAAAAAATATTACACACCTAGGAAAAAAAAAAATCAGACTAAAAGGGTGATGTGGCTCTAAAACGTCACTGCATGGGATCAGCAGGAGTCTACAGCCCATCGGACGCCGCTGAGGTTTTACAGAAAGAAATGTATGTACAGATAAATAGTTAAGAATCTCCTACAAACATCTCAATAAGGAAACAAAACTGGCATTGAAATGGGCGCAAAGCCCCTTCATTCACTTCAAGTTTGGACTACAGTGTGTCGGGGATTTCCACAGCCCTGGGAGGAGGAGGTTGGGGCAGTGGGTCCAGCACCACCTCCTCCTGCAAGAGGACATGGTACCTGAGCACAGGAGGCAGTGAAGCAGGAGCTCCATGCAACACAACTCAGGAATTAAAACAAATGGTCCCAACCACCTCCAGAGCAGGTTCTCCCAGATTTTCTACAAGCAAATGGGTGCTGTAGAGGTTCGGTGGTGAGCGAGATGGAACTATGGACATGGGAGGTCTCAGGCCACTGGTTAAAATGGAAGGACTTTTAAGAAACAAAGGAACAAAAAATTATTAAAAATACATCTTTATAAAACCCAAGTTTTGAGGCTGGCAACAGTGCTCAGGGTGGATATTTGGAAGGAAACATTCTGTAGGTAAAGGCAAGGAACGGCTGTGGTGCCTGAAGGACACTGGGGCTCCATGGCCCAAGCACAGAGCTGCCTCTGCACCAGGTCTGATCATTGTTTTGGAGACAAGTTTGCATTTACTGGGACTCGAGTTTGCCACTGTGAAGTGCAACTCGTATTAGAGCCCAAGATGCTCACCTACAAGAGCAGAAAAAAGTGGAGATTAACCTCCTTATCTTCTGATTCCATGAGTTCTGTTTTACAGAAGCAGCATTTAAGTAGTTTTCTTCTCTTATAAACACTCACAGACAACAATCTTAGACTCAGCAATTACAGAGCAACATGGGCAAACTTAAACAAAATTCAGAAACAGGAATATTCAGCTAAACTCAGAGTGGTTCTTCCCTTGGAGCATCCAACATCATTGTGGCAGTACAGACTGTTCACACAGAGTCCACAAAGCCTCTCTTAAACTTGAGCTTTGCTAAGCAAAGAACTAAACCAGCAGACACCCCCTGGATGTCCATGTTTTCCCCACAAAGCCCAGGCAAACAGTATCACTCCGATCAGCTCTGGGTGTATCACACCAGTCCTGGGAATCACAAACCTCCCACCTGCCTTCCCAGTTCTGAGGGAATAGCCTAGTGGGGTGAAGAACTAAGAGGATTAATCTGAATAAACACCAAGAGCCAGCTCCCAGCATGGGGGTCGGGGCTGCTCCGCTGTAGAACTGGCTTAGTGTCACCCATGATGGACACAGGGATACCGAATGGGACAAGCTACAGCACACAGGGCATTGACAACTTCATCACTTTCATCAGCTACATTCACTGACAAAGCCAAAAAAAACCAAACCCTAAAACATCGTATTTTTTTAAACCAAGACTACAACTTGTGCAGATAAAGAGCAATTTTAACCAGCTAGTTTGTCAAGACAAAGCTCACGGCTAATCCCAAAGACTCCAGCATCAAGATTCAGCAATGATTCAGCATCAAGAACAGGCTTCAGGAAACATCTACAAGGACCGCCTATACAACACTATTCTTTTTTTAAGCCTAAAATATTGCTGGACCCCCTGGAATGAAAAGCAGACACTTGAATGAGAGTGCACTGGGGTGAAAGGGCCCTTTAAGGGTCCATCTTAACTAAGGACCTCAAGCCAAATCATGCAGTTCTGTCCCCAAGGCCACCTGGGAGGGTTTTCCAGACAGAAATAGTTACAAGGATGTTGCAGTAAGCACCAAGTTTCAGGTGTAAAAGGATTATCAACACGGGAGAAATGACTGAACGAGTGTGCAACTGCGATCAGGCCGGTTCATTAAAATTTACCCTTTTTTTCTCCATTTTTGTGGGATCACAAACCTGGTTCTCTGCCCTTGTACCAGGAGCTCCAGCAAAGCCCTGTTTTGTAACCCCTGCTGAGGCAGCCATGAGACAGCATTTAAGGACATCCTCTCCTAGCCAGCACGTTGAACATGGATTCATGTCTGATTCTACACACCCCATGGCTTTTGGCTTGTGCAAAGACAGCGTGAAAACACATCAGGGATTATTCTCTGCCAGGAAAGTCCCTTCTCTGATGGTTTTTCTTACAGTCTAATGGTTCTTTACCTCCTTCAAAAGCAGCCCCTGGGTCTTGCAACCAAGCAGCAAACAGCAGGGGGAAACTGTGAACAGGATCTCAATGGAAATAGGTAACAAATGAGAAGGAGGAGACAGGGGATACAAAGAACAGGAGAGGAATTGCGATAGAAAACCATAATCAAAAGCAAAGAGGCTGTAACAAACTGCTGAAAGTGCCAAGGTTGTAGATACTGACTCTGAATCAAGGATTATTAACAACAAAACATCCAAGCAACTGGGTTTTGCAACAGTTCAACCTAAATAAACCAGTTTCCAGAGCTGCATTCAAATATCATTTGGTTTTGAAACAGTCCAGGAAACCTTTCAGTGGTTTCCCCACAGTTCTTCTGATGAAACACATGGGTGTCAACAAATCTAAACGCGAGAAAAGGTGCAAATTATTACAGTACAAACACAAATAAAGGTGTTTTGTTCTGAAAAACCCGTTTAAGTGCTGCACAGAGATGCTCATGAGAAAATTAAAGGGCTGGTGTTATTTCAAAGCTTGAAAATAAAGACACTTTCTCAATTCAAATCTCAAATTCTTACAATAACTGTTTGTTAAACCAATTATTATTTTTTTAAAAAACATTTCTGCCTGGATTTTACTCACTTGCTCAGTGAGAACCAACTGACCAGCTTCACTTTAAGAGTCTCATGTACTCAAAAAAACATAAAGCTGCACTGTTTGGTTTTTAGCATTTTGGGAAAATGATTGAACCAGCTTCAAGTTCAAATACCACCACAGCCACCAAATGAGTCCGTTCACAGCCTCACACCTCACTTTCCGCTCAAAGATCGGAAACTCTCCCTTTTTCTTTTTACAGGTAGATTTATTTAAGCTGCAAACCAGCATTAAAGAGAACTCCAGCTCTGTAGGACTAGTGGGTTGGGGGTTTTTTTGGTTCTTGGCTTTGTAAACTTGCTTAGATCACAAGGGAGGGATAGAAGGAGGAATAAAAGAATGGGTTGGTGGCACTCAAAGGAAAATCCTGACTTTTTAAATGGCCAACAGCTCAGCTGTAGGGAAGAGTGGTGGCTCCTGTGAAACTTTTTAAATCTCTGGGTTTTTTTAGGCCAGTACCACTGCTTAAAATGCAGAATGCCTCCCATCACACCTCTATTGTGACAACTCATTACCTTATTACAACACAGACATTGAACAGAAACTCCACACATGCTATTAAAAAAAGAAAGAAAAAACAGGGGATCAAGAAAAAACAAAAAGGAAAAAAAAAGGAAACAAATCAGACCGTAGCTAAACTGCTTTAAATACTGCATGCTACAGCACTTTACGTATCGTCAAGATACGACACTGAGAGGTGACAAAAGGCTGAAGGGATTATAAAATCTTTTCGGCAGGTTGGAAAGCTGCCTCCTTACTGTGGCAGAATGATTCCCCCTCCCCAATCTCTACTTTCTAATGTTCATGGTTCTAGTGTTGAGTTGGCCATGGAATAATTTTTGTTTTGTTTTTTTATATATCCATTCTAATTACAGTGTTTCCTTAACTTAATTAAATCCGTCGGTGTGGTAGCTGGGGTGAGAGTCAGCTGTGAGCTGGGTCGTCTCTGTGGCTGATGCTGGCTGTATCACAATAGGTGCGTCTGAGGCCTCTGCAAAGAGAAGGCAACAGGTTTTTAGGACACCAAGGGAAAAGTGAAACTAGTATTGAGTGTTTTGGCAAGCATGAGGCACATCAATAACCCGTTTTTGTGCTTCTCTAAGAGCATGATGTTGATGTACTGGGTTTTAGTCTGCAAACAATCCCATCCAACTGAGTCCACTGCTTCATGAAGAGCAGCTGATCCTGACCCACCGCTCAGCAGCACACATTAAAAATATGATCAGATCACACTCAGGGCTTTACAGGTTTTTAACAGCTGGTTTAGTTCTCCAGAAACAGCATTAATGTCTTCATAAACTCTATCAGATGTAGCCACTAGGACAGCAGTGCTGGTTCCTTTGTGCGTGATGCAGTTAAAGCCGCCCTGACACAAACATCCTTTGGGGTAAAAGGGCCCTTTCTGCAATCACCCACGTCTGGCTCTGTGTTACTCCAAGGACGTCAGAATGAAGCTCACTGATGTCACCTACAGTCTGAAGCTGATCCCAAGTTCAGTGAAGATGCTTCATGAGTTTTCAGCAACTCTACCTCCGTCGTTATGGGTATTACCCACGTAACTTGGGCCCCCAGTATTCCCTGACCAGCACCCACAACCTGAGCTCCGTGCTGAGTTCCATAAAGCCAGCACTGCCCCTCAACTAGCATCCAGAGCCCTTGGTCACTGAAAAAATCCCATAGTGTTTTCACCTACCCCTTTCATCTGACTGCAACTGTGCTTCCAAGTCTTCTGGTGAGACGTAGTACTCCTGCTCTTCACCCTCAGGAGGTTTAGGTTTACACTTCCCACAGCAACAGTTACAGCAGCAGCACAGACAGCAACAGCAATAGCAGCCCGTGATGAGCCCACAGAACACGAACAAGGCCTGCAGAGGACATAAGACACAAATGCTCACAACCTGTGCCCCACCACCCAGTGCTTTCCATGCCCAAATCTCACAGAGGTCACCAGCTCAGGTTTTATGTTTCATCACTACGATATCTGTTCAAAAGGTGCAAAACTGAGCAAGTAGATCAATAACCTGGAGCCCCTCAAATCAGAGAAGACCTGAAGAAGTAGCTTTTGCACTGTGAAGCCTCTGTGAAAGTTTGTAAGGACAATTCTAAAGAGTGGGCAAGCTCAAGTCAGGATGAGTTTTGGAAAATCATCCAGCAGATACCAGCAGAGACCCCCAAACACTCATCACTTTTAAGATACTACAAGATCCGGTCTTCTCTTCTTAATCTGGTTTATATCTGCAATTACTTCTGAGCTAGAGCCTGTGATGTAGAAATCACCAGGGCTCAAAGTCAGCCATTTCCAAAGGTAGAACCAAACTCAATCATCTCTCAAGAGATGACCCTTAACTCTTTTTTATTAAAGAGTTTTCAACGTCTATTCACAGAGTAGCAACTCTGTGCTGCCCTTTTCTTTTACCTTTGCCCACCAGCTGGACAGCACGAAGTACGTGTTCACATTTTCTTCACCAAACTGCTCAGCCACATACAGCCCCAGAGAACCGTATTTATCGTAAATGTTTCGCTTTGTGGCATCGGTCAGTATTGCGTGGGCATTATTGATCTCTTTAAATTTCTCTGCCGCCTCAGGGTTATCGGGGTTTTTATCGGGATGGTATTTCAATGCCAGTTTCCTGCAGAAAGGAGAAAAAAGAGATTGTTACAGGCGAAAAACAGGGATTTGGCTTCCTGGGGTTTGAGGTTTTTTGGGTTTTTAATTCCATAGCACATCGCTCAAGAGAGACTTTCAAGTTCCAGGTGGTTTCCTTCATCTCTGATTCAACTTCCCTGATGATTCTTCCTTAGATGATAACAAAAGGCTACAGCCGTGTCCAGCTCACTTCACAGACCGCTGCTCAGAAATCCAACGGAAGAAACGAGAGACACTGAAGACAAATAATACTTTTGTTACCCCGAAGCTCCAGCAATTTCCAGCCGTTAAGCTTTGCTCCTGTCGAAGCAAAGATCAAGCTAAAGAAAAAAAAAAAAGACACACCACAAGTTCTAAGATTAGAGAAAACAAAGAATAAATAAAAGCAAGTTGCCACAGCTAACCTGCAGCGCCTGAATGCAAAAATAGAACAGACACGCTCGCTTGTGGTTAATTCGCCAATTCCTGTGCAGGAACAAAGTTATCTGTCAGCTCCAGGCTTGTTAGAATCAAAAATACTTGAGGAGTTTCAAGGTATCAGGAAATCACAAGGTACATCCCCCTCATCATGCCAGATCTCTGACAACTACATTATGGTGGTTTTACAGTCCTCAGTCCGCAAAAATAATCAGATTAAGTGTTGATAAACTTGCTGCCTCTAACATGGCTTTTTACAGGAATCAGGAGAAGTAAGTGGCCAAGCACCTCCTTACAACAACGATACAGAATTGTCATGTTTCCAGCGAAAATGGTACCTGCCCTCTCACTGAAAAATATCACAGAGCCCCAAATTTGAGAAAGAAACCTGCAGATGTTTGTACAATGACTCTGCAGTGGGGAAACGTTTAGACAAACAATAAAACATTAAAAAATATTATAATATACCACGTACCATTAATGGAGAGTGCACAGACTGCAAATGATACTGCCGGGTAAATAACAACTGAGGCTGGTGCCAATGCTGTGAGGACTGAAATAATCACAGTTTGTGTAATTAGAGGGAAGTTATCAGGACCAGGAGAGGTTTAGATCGGACATAAGGAAAGATTTATTTACTGAAAGAGTGGTCAAGCCTAGGAACAGGCTGCCCAGGGAAGTGGTGGAATCTCCATCCCTGGAGGGGTTCAAAAGATGGTTTAGTGGCCACGGTGGGATTGTGTTGATGGTTGCACTTGATCTCAGAGGTCTTTTCAACATGAACGATTCTATGATTATATACAGAATGTAAACAATAGGTGTTTACTTGCTAAAGGAGCAGCAGAGGAAACAAGATTAGATGCAGGTTCAGCTAAGTATGAGGCGAGTACAATACACTGCAGGATCTAGTTGGGTCATTTCTCCAAAGGTAAAACTGTTGTGGATTCTCCCTTCAAGAAGGTAAAACTATTTTCCAGTTGCTAAGGCTTAAACTTCAAACTTCACTTAAAGGTTTTGAGATGACGTGGCTTATTTTGGGGAATCTTTTGCACTCAGTGTACTCATGGACTTCACGACACAGTTGCCATCGATACTAAAAAGTAACTTTGAAAAGAAAAAAGTGAAAATGTTTGGTAAGGATTAAAGACTCGAAAAAAGCCAACTTTGAGTAAGAGCATCCTCATGTGAAAGTATCTACTGACCCCTAGTGTGATGTTAATACATTGCTACTTAGCGCAGCAGCTCATGCTTCAGCTGAAGAAGCATTTCATCAAATGGCTAGGGCTGGATGGGACCTTAAAGATGATCTAGTTCCAACCTCTCTGCATAGGCAGGGATACCTTCACTAAATCAGGTTACTCAGGGCCCCAGCCAACCCGGCTTTCAACACTTCCAGGGATGGGGCAGCCACAACTTCCTTGGGCAACCTGTTCCAGCATCTCACCACCCTCGCAGGAAAGAATTTGTTCCTAATGTCCAACCTCAATCTCCCCGCTTCAAGTCTGTGACCCCTTCCCCCTTGTCCTCTCACTATGCACTCATGTAAAAAGCCCTGCCCTAGCTTTCTTGTAGCACACTTCAGATATTGGGAAGCTGCTATAAGGCCACCTGGGAGCCTCCTCTTCTCCGGGCTGAACAACCCCAAGTTGCTCAGCCCATCCTCACAGGAGAGGTGCTCCAGCCCTCTGACCATTGTAGCTGCTCTCCTCTAGATGCATTCCAGGAGCTCTATGTTCTTCTTATGTTGAGGATTACAGAACTGGACATAGGACGCCAGGTGGGGTCTCACGAGTGCAGAGCAGAGGGGTAGAATCACCTCCCTTGACTGACTGTCACCGTTGCTTTTGATGCAGCCCAGGACATGGATGGCTTTCTGGGCTGCAAGTGCACACTGATGGCTCCTGGGAAACTTCTGGTCCACCACTACCCCCAAGTCCTTCTCCTCAGGGCTGTCCTCAATCCTTTCTCCTCCCAGTCTGCATTCATGCATGGGATTGCCTTGACCCGGGTACAGAACCTTGCACTTGCCCTTGTTGAACTTCATTTAATCAGAGTGGGGGAACGTGGAAAAGGCAGATGTTATGGGACTCTTTTTTTTTTTTTTAGTCAATGTGAAGCCATTTCATAGAATTCTACACTGTCTGAGGTTGGAAGGGGCCTCAGAGATCATCTACTCCAACCCCCTGCCATGGGTAGCTGACACCTCTCAATCAGACTTGGTTGCTCAAGGCCTCATCCAGCCTGGCCTTGAAAACCTCCAGGGAGGGGGCAGCCACAGCCTCTCTGGGCAATCAATTCCAGTCTCTGCACCCTTGCACTGAAGAACTTCTTCCTAAAATCTAGTTTGAATCTCCTCTCCTTGGGTTTCAAACCATTTCCCCTTATCCTATTGCTAGATCCTCTCATGAAAAGCTGCTCCCCACCTCCCCAAAGCTTCCTGCAGGTTCCCTATAGGCAGCTATAAAGGTCCCCTTGGAGCTTTCTCTTCCCTAGGCTGAATAATCCCACTGGCCTCAGCCTATCCTCATACCAAAGATGCTCCAGCCCTGGGATAATCTTTGTTGCCTCCTCTGACCTCATTCCAACAGTTCTATGTCCCTCTTTTGTTGAAGAAACCAGAATTGGATGCAGTATTTGAGGTGGGGTCCCACAAGAGCAGAATAAATGGGGACAACCACTTCTTGCTCTGCTGGGCCCATTCTCTTGATGGGTCTGACTCTTTAAGAAAAGAAATACATTTTAAAAATCCCCTGTCAAAGTAGAAACTCCACATGAAATAAGAAATTTTAAATGGATTTTTGGGAGAAAACCTCATTGCTGATACCTAGTTTTCATCTTTACTGGCATCTTTAACCTAAACCTCACTGTGCCCCAACTGGAGATGATGGACAAAGGACAGTGCTGCCCATCTCTGAGCCCTGTATGCCAGGACCACGGCTACATAAGATGAAGAACTGAACTCTGATCACACTTAAAGCTCTGTTCAACATTAGATCAAGAACTTTCAGAATGAGATTTACGAGAGATAAGACAAAATATTTAACAGCACTTATAGATGAAGCCCAGGCACATTTTCACACCAGTTTTTACACGAAGCAGCCATGTTTCACCTGGTTTTTGTAAGCGGTTTTGTTGCAAAAGGTTTAAATAAACCAACTGGAGTCTATATATGACCAAACCACTTACTGAGTGCTTAATTAAAGCCAAACCTTTACCTGTATGACTTTTTGATATCATCTGAAGTGGCATTCTTGTCCAGTCCCAGCACGTGGTATAGCGATTCTCCCGAGGTAGAGAGTGAGCGTTGCCTCTGGTCTGCCATCCTGAACCCCAAGAGAGAGCTGGTCCCTGCCAAATAAAGAACACAGACCTTGTTCATCAATTCATCCTTAAAATCAGGGTTTGCACATGGCAATTCAGCTATTATAACGCCTAAATAAAAAGTCTGCAATAATGTGGGAGTTAAACAGTTATAAAACTGTGAATTAGCAATGAAAAAAAACCACTCTGTTTCCAGCACTACCACTACTGCATCCATCCAACTCTTCCCTAACATCAACAGCTGAGCTACGGACTACCTACTGCACACCAAGCACTTCGATCTTAGTATTAATTACAAGATAATTGACTTGTGATCACACCTATAAAACCAACTGGATAACAGCGAGGTTGCTCTTCTCTCAAGGCTGATGCTTTGCCCCATTCACAGGGGTCAGAGTGATTTCACTTGCATTTTCAACTGCAGATATTCATAGAATCATAAAAAGGTTTAGGTTGGAAGGGACCTCAGATATCATCCAGTCCCAACCCCCTGCCATGGGCAGCAACACCTCTCATCAGACCAGGTTGCCCAGAGCCACATCCAACCTGGTCCTGAACACTTCCAGGGATGGAGCAGCCACAACCTCCCTGGTCAACCTGTTACAGTGCCTCAGCACCCTCACACAGAGGAATTTCATCCCATGATCTCATCTAAGTCTCCCCTCTTTTAGTTCAAACCCATCCCCCTTGACCTATCACTAGAGTCTCTTGCAAAAAGAACCTCAAATAAACCAAAGCCAAACTTGACATAACTCCCAACACTCAAACCACAGCCTCCCAGCCTGTCTGCACATCCTGTGACGACAGAGCGGAAATCTCCCCACTCAGAAGCTGTGGATTGAACATTTAACACATTATAGTTAAAATCATACTGCCTGAACATGGATTAACCTCCTACTCCAAATTCAGACGTGAAAAACCTGCAATGTGTCCCTCATGCCAAGCCAGACCCAAGGATGTCCTCTAACCTCCTGAGGAGATTAGCACTTGGCACTCTTTAGCTGCAGGACTGCAGCAAGGATGAGCACAGAAGAGAAGGCTACTGGCTATTTTTGGATTAGGTCATTAGGGTTAGCCCACACCAGATTATGTAGTCTTTTAAAACAGATATTTAAAGCTCCAGACTTTTCTAATTTAACCCTTTGTCTTATATAACAAAGTTAATAACTTCAGCTTTTAAACAGCCCACCTGAACAAGACAGCACACAGAATCATGGAGTCATTCAGGTTGGAAAAGACTTTCAAGATCATTGAGTCCAATCACTAATCCAGCTATCCCAAGACCACCGCTAAACCCTGTTCCTAAGCTCCAGATCTCCACTACTCTGAAACACATTGAGGGATGGCGATCCAGCCCCCTTCCATGGGCAGCCTGTTGGCCTTTTCCATGAAGTTTTTCCTAATGTCCAACCTAAACTTCCCCCAGAGCAACCTCAGGCCATTTCCTCTTGTCCTGTCACTTGTTACTTGGGAGAAGAGACAAATTCCTACTTCTCTGCAACCTCCTTTTGGGTTGTTGTAGACAGCAATAATGCCACCCTTTTCTTCAGAGTAACCAGCCTCAGCTCCCTCAGCTGCTCCTCACAAGGTTTGCTCTCCAGACCCTTCACCAACATTTTGCCTTCTTTGGACTTGCCTCTCATGCTGGTTCTTGGTGTGACATCATGGCGTGAGCACACCACTAACACTACTGGTTCTGTTCATACCAGCACACAGCTATCAGCACATGAGTGTGACTGAGGGGTTGGACTTGATGATCTATGAGGTCTCTTCCAACCTTGGTGATACTGTGAGGGACAGAGATGTCACAATTTCCTAGCTTAGCCCAAAGCTTCTGCATTCACCCTGTCTAGCTTTACAGTAGCTTAACACTGGGCACTCTGTCCAGTTTCTGTGACTGAAAGACACCGGCTGAACTGGGAAAAATCTCACCTCATTTTGTTCAAGTTGGCAGCACCAGCTCTGGTAGGTTTAATGAAAGTATATCCAATAAGGAAGCTATTAACTAAGTATAAGGAAAACCTAAAGCTTTGGCTGGAATTTGAAATACACCCCAGAACGGATGTGGGTGGGGAGAGAAAATCTTTTCTATTCTTTTAAAAGAACTATTTACAGAATTATTTCTGACTTACTATTACAAATTATCATTCCTGAAATAGCCTTTTCTGAATTAGAGGAAAATTATGGAGCACTGCAAAGCTCAACAGAACACAGCCTTTCATGTTTGGTGAAAGGAAAGCAGTATTCCAGGACAGAAATCCCATGGACAGGAATACTCCAGGCACCTGCATCCTCTCCTGGCCCACTGCTGAGGTCAAAGACTGCTGATCTTGATGTCTATTGGTTAATCTAGCTAATTGTGTGAGCCTGCTATAACCACAGGCCTGGCTCCTCAGTCACTGTCGCCTGGTCCCAGGCACTAGGTCCTGTGCAACTCCATCAGGCTGGTGACCCCTTAGCAGCAGCCAGCCAGGGGTGTCCATTGCCGCTGCTCTTTGCCAGGGACCTGTGGGTTCAGTTTCAAGCCATAGGAGGAAATCACAAACATCTGGGTTGAGACTGTACATGTTCCCTTGGCTCTTCCAAAGGTACTACTTTGAACCAGAGTTCCAAAGGGCACCACAAACATGCGTGTGGTTCAAAGTCTGTAGATCTGGTTGGGTTTAATGAGCTTCTTCAACATCAGCCCAACATGCCCTTGATGCACAGATACTGCAGACCAGTTACTGTTAAATGAGGGCAAATTGGTTTCATAAAACTGAATCTGATTTCATCTGTCAGGCTGCCCATCAAGAATAGAGAGTAAAAATGCTTCAATGTTAACAGCTCGGAGCGTCTGGAGTAGTGGGGGTGTCTGCTCTTCAAAACAGATATGAAAAGGCCACAGTGACCTTGGCAGAGGACAAAGTGGTGATGGGAATCCACCTGGGGAGTTTGTTACTAACGGGAACAGAGGACTATTATTTCTAGGAACTTAACCTTTGGCTTCTCAAACAGGAATTAGACAAAAGTGCAAGTCACTGAAGCTCAGAGTGCTCCTCAAACCAGGAGATCACCATCTCTCCTGCTGTTTTCACAAGTGGCTCTAATTCCCAGCACTGAAAGCTGCTCTGTGGTTTTAAAAGTCGTTCAGCAGCAACAAGCCATCTGCTCCAGACTCTAACCAAGCAGGATGCCCTGAAGAGGTTTCTCCATGAAGGCTCTGAAGAAAGATTTAATCCCCGGGATTAAACAGCCCTGTTTTTAACCAGCTGTGTACCGGAATATCCGGCCTTAGTCAGCTCTACCAGCAAGGACAAATGCTTTCAGCATGACCAGGTAAAGAATAACTGGTAGCACTTTGCTGAAAAGCCTGAAATTAAACCATAGAGTTTATATGGGGAATGGTTTAAGTACACCAAAGGTAAATGAAACCTTAGGAAGAATTATCTTCTTCGCTTCCCAAAAGAATCCTCTCAAGTTGCAGTACACTGGTCGTATTGTAGGCTCTGCCACGTCTGCTGGCCCTTTATTAAAATGGCAAATTCTTACTACATGACAGTATAGGGAATTAAATACTCCCAGAACATCCCAACCAGTGCCAGCACCAAAAAGGAGACAACAGATCTGGAGGACTAAAATTCCATCTGACTGCAATGCAAGATGCTGCAAAGAATTTAACTGGAAGAAGGGGATGAACTTTTCCAAGAAGCAATGGGACGGAAGGTGGTAGAAAGAACCACCTCGCACCTGTAAAGGGATGGAGGTGTAACTGGATAACCACTATCACTGATATTTCAGTGTTGTTAGGGTCTGAAAGCCGGTTAATCACATTGCTTCTCATTTCCTCAGTTTCCTCACTGGAGGAAAGACTGTCTGAAAGGAGTTATAGCTATTCAGCTCCACTGATGGAGAAGGAAACCAAATAGGGTTAACTTCAAAAATTCTACTGCAGGGCATTGGGGGACAGTCTTCACCGGAAGTTTTATTTTCTTAATCACAGAACATTAGGGATTGGAAGGGACCTCGAAAGATCATCTAGTCCAATCCCCCTGTCACAGCAGGTTCACCTAGGTCAAGTCACACAGGAACATACCCAGGCGAGTTTTGCACGTCTCCAGAGAAGGACACTCCACAACCTCACTGGGCAGCCCCTTCCAGGCTCTGGCACCCTCACTGGGAAGAAGTTCCTTCTCAGATTCATGTGGAAACTCCTCTTTTCCAGCTCAGACGTGTTGCCCCTTGTCCTATCATCGGATGCCACTGAGCAGAGTCTGGCTCCATCCTCCTGACACCCACCCTTCACATACTTCTAGACATTAATGGGGTCACCCCTGAGTCTCCTTTTTTCCAAGCTCAAGAGACCAAACTCCCTCAGTCATGACAGGGAGTAAAGCTTCTGCCAGACTGGAGCTGCGGTCGCAGCACTGGCAGGCTGGGGACTGCTGTGCTGCCAGGGTTTGCCTGAAACAGGAGGAACTGACTTCAGCACATTTACAGCTGTCTGGCCAGTGCAGTAAAGACCCTTTGGAAGGTAAAGTTCAGACGATTTCAAAAGCAGTCACTAACTCATTACTGTATTTTTTCATGTTGATTGCACATGACATCCAGACAATATCCATAATAATGCTGTCAGCAACGGTGAATCTCAGTGGAAGGTTCTCTGTTACACCCAACCCTTGACCAGCCCTACTTTGGTATTTCTCTGGGCTATTTCCTACTTGCCCATTTTCTTCCTCTGGATTTTTTCCAGCTATCTCCTGAACCTCCTGCCAGATGAGATGGAACCAGACTTAACCGATGGCGCCGTGTCGAACATGGTTTCAACATCGACTGCTCTCTAGACTAGGCTTCTAAGCTACTGCTTCTGCTGCTCTCCCCTCCCTGTCCACCCACTCATCCTTTGAAGAGAAGGTTTTTTCACCTTCACTTAAACTCCCACCAATGCCTGTGAAATTGTCTCATTGATAAAACCACCTTCTGTCCCTTGTTCTCAGATGGTGAATGCTGCTCTTGAAATACCAGATCTTCTCAGGGGAGAAGATGACTACAGTTTTACAACTACTTAGGAGGAGGTTGTAACCAGATGGGGCTTGGACTGTTCTCCCAAGCAGCGAGCAACGGGATGAGAGGAAACAGCCTTAAGTTGCACCAGGGATGGCTTAGAGTGGATATTAGGAAGAATTTCTTCATTGAAAACACTATCAGACATTGGAACAGGTTGTCCAGGGAAGTAATGGAGTCATCATCCCTGGAGGTTTTTAAAAGACATGTAGATGTGATGTTGAGGGACATGATTTAGTGGTGACCTGGCAGTGCTGGTCAGTGCTTGGATTTGATGGCCTTAACCACCTCTTCCAAGCAGAACAAGTCTGTGATTCTGTCATGCAATGCAGGACTTCAACTGCAGGTGCTTGTCACACGTGGAGAATCATGACTGTCTCCAGAGGCCCATCATTGCTGCAACCCTCTTACGGCTAAACTGCTGAAGGGACCTGTCCCCACCAGCATCAGCATGTGCTCCCGAGAGAAACATGGAGCAGGGACACAGCAGAACCCTGCTGAAGCTGGCTGCACGTGTCTCTGAGCTGCCTACAGAGCTCTCCAGGCAGCTGGAGAGAGGCTGCCTTTCATCTGACAAGAGTGAGAAAAGGTCACCTCTTGTGTCTGCTGCACTTTGCATATTTCTGCACTTCTTCGCAGCAAACCAGCGTGAGGTTCAATTACAAGTCTCTTGAAAAGGGATTCGAATGCTTTTATCACGCAATAGCAGCAGAAACAGAGAGTGGTGCCGTGGCAAAAGCCTATACAGAGAGACTGCCATTTTCCCAGCTTGTCTCTCTCTGCTGAAAGACAACGCCAGGAATCACTGACCTTTTTAGCCCAGAGTCTGGGGAAATGGGGACAAATAAAGTCCTTATGCAGAAAGAGTGCAAAGATAAACACGCAGCTAGACAGAAAGTTAAACAGCTGGGCAGGTGAATACATGTGCACGCGTACAACCACGAACAGCAGTTTGTAAGAGCCCAGATGTTTACTTTTGACTTTGGAGAACTTAGATTTGGGACGAGAATCGCTGGGTCTGGGGGGATAGGAGGGACAGAAGACTTCTTAGGTGCCAAATGGGAAAGTCTGAGGAGGAGTGGCTGAGGGACCTGGGGGTGTTTAGCCTGGAGAAGGCGAGACTCAGGGGAGACCTTCTTCCTCTCTACAACTCTATGAAGGCAGGTTGTAGTCAGGTGGGGGTTGGTTTCTTCTCCCAGGCAACTAGGAACAGGACAAGAGGGCAGGGTCTGAAGCTGTGCCAGGGCAGTGTTAGGTTGGATGTTAGGAAGCCCTTCCTCATGGAAAGGGTGATCAGACACTGGAACGGACTGCCCGGGACAGTCGTGGAGTCCCCATCCTTGGAGGTGTTTAAGGACAGACTGGCTGTGGCACTTAGTGCCCTGGTCTGTCCGATGCAGTGATGCTAGGTCCTGGGCTGGGCTGGATGATCTCAGAGATCTTATCTAGCCTCAGTAATTCTGTGATTCTGTGAATGCACCATGAGAAGAACCTCGGGCTTGTGAACTACAGGTTACACAACACGGCAGCAATCTGACACCTCTGCTGACACATCCACATCCTGATGCACCCTGCCCTGCCCGTGTATGTAAGTCTTCTAAATACAAAGGAAACCAGGTGTTTTCTTACAGTAAACCAATTCTCATTTCTAATCAACTGCAGAAATTTATTGCTACTTTTTTAATCAGCTGAGTTGTTGATGACCCATTGGACTAGATCGTCTTTCGAGGTCCCTTCCAATTCCTAATGATTTTAGGATTCTACAATTCATTCCCATGAGCAAACCCAAATTCTCCAGCAGCAAAACTGCAAGTGATGTCACTTGAAGAGCTCAGAGGTCTTTTCCACCCTCAGTAGTTCTATCATTCTCTGTAATAGAAGCCTTGTCACAGTCTGTGGAGATAGAACCTTTTGGCCAAGAGTGGTGCAAATAAATACAAGAAAGAAAATAAGGCGTTCTTTCCACCCCTGTTAAAACACAGAACTAACCAACGTTGTGAGGCTATCTTGTATTCGAGGGCTACATTCTACCCTCAGATTCTTCTCTCTGAATGTTAAAGCTTTGTGCTTTCTAGCACATTCTGAAATGAGGTTGGCTGATGGTTTCACAGACTTCACTTACACAGGCGAACAGTACCTGGTTCTGATCTTATCCTAAGGGGAGACAGATCGTCACAGAGACACCAGCTGCGCTGGTTGCAAGTGGTTTTGTAATGGATATTTAGGTCGGGTATAAAACCTATACAAGTGTGTGCACCATGAAAAGAGAACTCCATAATTCAAGCTGAACAGCCCATAGGCAGGGACAGGTTTAGTTCCAAAAACCTGAACTAGCACGAGACCACCTAGCCGATGATTTCCCTGGAGAGATTCCATGGCACAGAGAATAAGACGCGTCACATAACACTCAGCACTAGAAGGGGAGGGTGATCTCCATTTCCTTTGTGCTTTTTGCATGGCCACTCTGGAGCAGATGAGAGGGGATGGCAGCCCTCCTGCGGTCTGAGACAGGCATCCCTGTTCCCACAGTGCAAGGGCTGTCTGGGTCCAGGCTCTGCCCATGTGCAGTCCCCACACAGGGTGTTTATGCTTTCTTGTTTATTTGCAGGTAGATTTCTGTGCCTCAGCATCCTCACAAAGGTCTTCTTGGGTCTTTCACCACAGCCCACGAGCGGCTCAGGCCTTAGGTACTGAAGCCCTCATCTCCTGCAACAGGGAATTACTGGTCTCCCCTCTGAGTGGATGAACTGGAAAGCTAGGGGAACTGCAGATCCTCTGGGGAAAAGGATGGACTTTAAACTGATCTCCACAGACAAAAGAGCAGTGATTTTTGCTGGTGGATCATCTTCCCACGCAGTAAAACCCACATGTGCTCACTCTCTGTGGCCACACCAGGTCTAAAGGTGGTCCATCCATCCTGGCACACAAGGTTTCTCAGCATCCACAGGCACAGAAAATGCTCTTTTCTGCCTCAAAGACCTCAGGCTTGGATTTAAATTAATTTAAGAGCCAGTAACTTTAATTTCCTACAGTTTATGCCTTCTATTGTAGGAAAAGAAAGTGGTTTATATTGCCTGCAAGTTGTTAATGAGAAAGTACCTTACACAGCATGGCAAAAGGCAGTCTTTCCCCTGGGGACTCATACTGAGCTCAAAGTAAAAAACAAATACCTGTGAAGAAAGCCAGCTTGCTTATTCACTCTTCATCTTCTAGCAGCTTGCAGCCTTCAGCACGTTCACTCTCCATCAGAAACGTTAGCACTGGTTTTCTTAGTTTCTAGACGTTCCAAGGGCTTTTTTCCTTTGACAGTCAAAAAACATTGCAAAGGAGAACCCCCTTCCCCAGACTGTAGTTTTCACAAATGTCTCTGAAATGAAATGCCACCACACGGGCTTTGTTGATGCAGCAGAGAGCAGTATTTAAACATCCATGAAACCCACTTGCTTGGCACAGACAGTCTCCTTGTGGGTGTTGCAAAGGTACTACTCAGTTTTAGGTTTGAAATATTTTCAGTAGAGCAACTGAGTCATTTCTGCCCGTGACACTGGGTATCCCACCTGTGCAAATCCCATCTGTCTGATTTAGATCAATCAACTTAAACGACATCACTGGCTGTCGTGCCTTTGACAGATTTTCTCCATTCTTCAAACGCATCGGAGCCTGTGGGAAGAGGGCTGAGCAGTGGGACACCCAACAGTTCCTCCATCACACCAGAGTTTTCAGTCTCACGCTGAAGAATAAGCAGCTCTATGCTCAGTAGCATCATGACTGGTATAAATTATGAATAGTGCTTATCCACAGCCAAGGCATCTCTGACTTATGCTGACAGACCACTCAACATCATCGTATTACTTGTGTTTGTGCAAGTGCAGTCCCAGTTATTTACTAGGCTTGTGGAATGGGGATTGGAGACCCTAAGACCATGAGGTTTTACTTCACTGCTTGAAAACTTCATGGCCTGTAGAGATATTTGCTTCTTTGTGATAGAAAAGTGACTATTATAATGTGCAATATCTATAATGTTTCTAGATTGGTAGAGCTAAACCTGTCTTTTTTGTTTTGTTTATTGAGACTCGATCCTTTCAGTTGCTTGTCTTTCCTACAAAGCAGATCTGATGGGACACTTCATATTGGTTTCCACATGGATTTCAGGAAATTGCTGCTTTTCACCACAGCTGCAATATTAGGTGTGACATGATGAGCACCCCCTTCCTCCAGCAGGCGCCAACTTACCAAGGCATCACTTCCTTGTGATGTCAGCCTTTAAGCTGCTGTGTCTGATCACTCTTGATGTTTGCAGATTACCGTAACTAGAAATTACAGGTCAATTCATGTAAGCCTGACACAGACCGATTAGAATAAAGATGGCAGGCAAAGCCCTGCCTTGTTTCTGCTGATGCTCTTGTTCCACACTGCCTTCTGCCTCTGGATCTACAGACATAGTCAGCAGTGATGCACCCGGTGCCATTCACTCTGTCCTTCTCAGCACCCTTTGCTTCAGCATCACCAAATGTCTTTGGCTGAAAGTATCGTAGCAGAGGTGCTCATTATTTTTGTTCAGCCACTAGACAGTTTAAGTTCTTTACATTTAATAACCTAAAATCGCTTTCCATCCCTCCATCACTCCGGGAGTATCCACTGCCTTTACCTTGGGCCCTTCAGGTCTAAATCCTAGCAGCAAACTGACTTACACCAATCAAGTATTTACTCTAACTCATTAATACTTTGGCTCCATTGTCCTCCAGCACTATGGAGCAAACTATATTGGGAATTGTTTCTCACACAGCTTCTGGCAGGGTGTGCAATGAGATTTCAGCTACGTTCTGCAAGGAAACCCTGTTGTGAGTAACAGCGCAATAAATACTTAGCCTTGAAGAAGATTGAGATTAAAACCCCGGAGAAGCGTGTCCTGCTCTGGCAGCAGGGTTGGATTTGATGATCTTCAGAGGTCCCTTCCAACCCCTAACAATATGTGATTCTATGTCTCCAGATAAAGAGCTTGCAACTCATTTTCATGTTGCAGACCGCTGTATGTTTCCTGGAGGAGAAATACAACGTTTAGAAATTTTACTAGATGGAAGTTAATTAAAAAATATTTAATATAATATTTTAATAATATTTTAATATAGAATTTGTAAAAATGAAATCTCATTTTCTTACAGTTTTGATTATCCAAAGATAATCCAGAGATTACTTTTGGTACAAAGTTCTTTACTTAAGAACATCAGTTTCAATCATCTTGAACAACTATCTTCAACAAGTGGGGCTGTTTAGAACTTTATTTTTATTTATTTTAAAATTGAAAACCTCCATTTACAGAATCACAGAATTGTTGAGGCTGGAAAAGACCTCTGAGATCGCCAAGCCCAACCTATGACCTAGCATCACTGCATCAGCTAGACCATGGCACTAAGTGCCACATCCAGTCTGTCCTGAAACAGTACCAGGGTTGGGGACTCCACCACTGCCCTGGGCAGTCCATTCTAAGAGTTCTCAAGATCCTGATGCCTTCATTAACTGATTTTATTAGCCCCCAACAGCAGTCATTCGTATTACACTGTTGGTAAGAATTATGTAGAATTATGTATTTGTTTCTAAAAACTCTGGTGGTAAAATTTCTTTGCAACTTTGACACAAACATTTAACTTTTTACAACTGCTGAAGACCTGAACTCTTGTTTCTTATAATACATTGGGAACAGCACAGGAAATCCAAACAGAAGCGTTAGCAATGTTTTCCTTTACAGTTAAACAGCAAAGTAAGTTATTTTGCAAAGTTCTTTAGAGTAAAACACCTCATGAAATGTTAAAGTGCTTTTTAATTTGATGCCACTTCCTACAGCTCTTATCATCTGAGCAATATGGCAGTGTGCCCAGGTGGCGAAGGTGGCGGCAAATGGCATCCTGGCTTGTATTAGAAACAGTGTGGCCAGTAGGAGTAGGGAGGTTATTGTCCCCCTGTATTTGGCACTGGTGAGGCCACATCTTGACTATTGTGTCCAGTTTTGGGCACCTCAATACAAGAGAGATGTGAAGGTGCCGGAGCAGGTGCAGAGGAGGGCAATTAAGCTGGTGAAGGGCCTGGAGAATAAATCTTGTGAGGAAAGACTGAAAGAGCTGGGGCTACTTAGTTTGAAGAAGAGGAGGCTGCGAGGAGACCTCATCACTCTCTACAACTACCTTGAAGGACGTTGCAAAGAGGTTGGTGCTGGTCTCTTCTCACAAGCAGTTCGTGATAGAACAGGAAGGAATGGGTTCAACTTACAACAGGGTAGGTTTAGACTTGACATTTGGAAAAAGGTTTTCAGAGAAAGGGTGGTCAGGCACTGGAATGGGCTTCCCAGGGAGGTGGTTGAGTTACCATCCCTGGATATGTTTAAAGATCGTTTGAATGAAGTGTTGAGGGATGTGGTTTAGTCGCACCTGCACAAAGCAGTGAAAAGGATTAGAGCCTCTGATGTTTTGGCAATTGCTTCTCAATTTAAGGACTTGTTGGACTAAATGGATGCTCTCTCCAAAGACTTTCAAGACCAGTGTGGCTGTACTGTTTCCCCATCCATATACCAGTGTGGGACAGGCAGTATATGAATATCTGAGTATACTTTGAGTACGGGCTGTAAATAAATGACTTTACTCCTAACCCGAACTCCAAAATAATTTTAATGTGAGTGGCATGAAGAATATGAGAAGAAACTTCTTCATAGTGAGGCTGACAGAGCATTGGAAGGGGCTGCCCAGGGTGGTTGTGGAGTCTCCATCACTGAAGACATATAAAACCCACCTGGACATGTTCCTGTGCAACTTGATCTAGGTGGTCCTGCTGTGGCAGGGGGATTGGACTGGATGATCTTTCCAGGTCCCTTTCAATCCCTAACACTCTGTGATTCTTTGAAATGTTATGTCAATATGTTTCCCACCTAATCCCAGACCACACCGAGAACCACGTTTACACACTGTTGCAGAACAAAGCCCATCAAACTGTGAACTGAAGAAGAAAACCTCTTTCCTTCAGGAAGCGCTGTAACATCTTTTATGAGTTATCACCATCAGCAGCAAATTTGAATTCCTGAAGTATTTTAAGGAAAAGGAAAATATGGCAAATGCTAATTGCGTGCAGGAAAATGCTCTTCAGGGCATTATAGTAATTCAGACACCAGTAGGTTAAGCATCAATCTCTAAGTGGTAGTTGCAGCAGATTAATGAAGCATCTGTGATGTTTGCCCAGATTCGCTCTTTCCTTTCAGCAATTTATCAATTGCAGCACTCTAGAAAATAAAAGCTTAACAAATTCTGTTTATGCTTCTCTTCTGCACTAGTGTTGTAAGCTATACTTATTTCAATGGCGCTCTTAATTTCTGACATTTTCCCTGAGGCTTGAAGAACAGGTGTTCAAATGCCAACCCAAGCTGTCAAAAATGAAACTGGCAATGATTTTAACAGATCCAGGGTGGAGGAAAGACAAGGAAGTTGCAGTCTTTGATAATTAAACACTATGCAGGGCTTGGTAGACTACATAAACATTACCCAAAGGTTATCTTAATTCAGATTTCAGTGTAAACACAAAATGGGGTGGTGGTCATGGTGACACTGAGAGCTACGAGGATGATGAAGGAAGAGGAGCACCTCCCTCATAAGGAGAGGCTGAGGGAGCTGGGTCTCTAGCTTGGAGGAGACTGATGGGTGACCTCATTAAAGTCTATAAATATTTGAAGGGTGGGTGTCAGGAGGATGGAGCCAGGCTCTTCTCAATAGGGTGATAGGACGAGGGGCAATGGGTGTGAGCTGGAACAGTGTTGTTTTGTCAGTTTTCAGCTTGGTTCCATTCCCTTAAATGAACGTGCACTTCCACAATAAAGCTATAGAAAAATAAAGAACTAACACTGTCCTTTATTAATAGAGCAGCATCTGTGCCCCTTGTGCTGCTGGTTCAGCTACACAGAAAGTATGGGAATCCCCAAGATACCACAGTGACTTAAAATGCTTCTCTACAAAACCCCATGTAGTCGACAAAAGCCATAGAAACTAATGTCTGTGAGCAGGGAAAACTGTTTTAGAGAATGTGAGTGCAGATATTAATCAGGTACAGCAGGGAATCAGCGATGAAATAAAGGCAATTTAAAAACTCTGCTCTTCCCCCTGCTGCCCCTCTCATTTGTGTTTTTTCTTTTACAAAGTGTCTAAAGTACATTACTGTCTGTTTTTCTAAAGAAGAGAATTATTTGGTATGTACAAATATTATAATCGAGATTTTATTTTCCCAAATTTGCCTCCTCCAGTGTGTTTTTTCTTTCCCTTCCCTTGAGATACTTAGCTTTTGCATCCAAGACTCAATGTGACCTGTGTGCTCATGCAAAAATTCCTGTTTTCACTACTGAAAAAGATACTTCCTGTGCAAAATAGACCTTAGATACCCCTCTGAACATTGAAATAGGCTGTAACATTAAACTGCTGCAATTAACGTCACCATCAGTGTCAATCTGAATGGTGTCACTGGACGCTGTCTACTTCTCCAGTTCAGAGCTACCCCACAGCAACACTCTGGAATTAGAGATGAACAAAGCACTTGTTCACCAGCTGAACTCTGAAGTCTTAAATCTAATCTTACAATTGAAGTAAAAAAAATTAACCTAAGAAATAGGATACAAACGTTGCTTGCTAGGAAAAGAGTATGTGCTTGTCTGGAGCACAAACTGATAATTTTTAGGATTCAAGTCACTGCTGTCTTTTAGTTGTCTGTAAAAGCAAAGATTAATTGCTAATCTACAATGAAAGAAAGGAAAATGAACTCTATTATTTTGATAGTTCATATAAACAAATTTGTGAACTAAGTTTTAAAGTGTATCAGCTTCATAAATCAGGTTTCCCGTTCAGTGAAAAAAGTCAAATCTGAAAACAACCCTTTGTTTAGTGTGTCTGGTTTGGGTGTCGTTATCACATCCCTGTTAAACAGTCTGCAACTTCAGAGTGTGGTGAACATAAAACCTTCCCAAATGGACTGGCTGAGATCTGTATTTTCCAAGGGTTGTCAAACAAAACCCGAAAATAATTCAAAACTGGGTGAATACTGATGGATGACCATACGTGCCATGATGATAGAAACAATTACGTTCTCTCAGAAGAAAGATCTAAAATAGGCTACTGTCAACTTCCATTTAAGAAACATTCTTGTTCCTTTGACTTTTTTCACCACTTCTTATATTTTCCAATTATTGTGTGATGTTTAAATGTTAGGTTTACCAGAATATACACATATTTGTATTGTGTTGATTGGCATGGCTTGAGCCACAGCAGCGTTTGCGTGCCAGTGTCATGGGCTATGTTATTATATTGGGCACCTCTAATAGTTCCTGATCATCTAATTTACATTTGTCTGACAAGTATCATCACAAATTCTGTTATCGTAGAATCATCATGGCTGAAAAGGACCACCAGGATCAAGTCCAGCCCTCATCCCAACAGCTCCCTAACCCCTAGACCATGGCCTCAAGTGCTCTAGCTACCAGGTTCTTAAATACCTCCAGGAATGGTGACTCCACTGCTTCGCTGGGCAGCCTGTTCCAGCACCCAACCACTCTTCTTCTTAAGATCCAACTTAAACCTCCCCTGATGCAACTTGAGGCCATTTCCTTTGGTCCCATCATTAGTAATTTGGGAGACCAGCACCAGCCTCGCTACAACCTCTTAGGTAGCTGTAGAGAGCAATAAGGTCTCCTCTCAACCTCCTCTTCTCTAAATAACCCCAGTTCCCTCAGCTGCTCTCCATAGGGCCTATTTTCCTGACCTCTCCCCAGCCTCGTTGCCCTTCTCTGGCCCCACTCCAGCACCTCAATGTTCTTACTGGACTGTAGTGCCCAAAGCTGGACCCAGTAGTCAAGGTGCAGTCTCACGAGTACATCACCTCCCTAACTCCTGCTGGCTGCACCACTCCTGATCCAGGCTGTTGGCCTTCTTGGCCACCTGGGCACACTGCTGCTCCTGTTCAGCCAGCTGTCATCCAACACTCCCAGGTCCTTTTCAACCAGGCAGCTCTTTAGCCACTATTCCCCAAGCCTGTAGCGCTGCTGGGGGTTGTTGTGACTGAAGTGCATGACCTGCGTATGGGTCATTACCGTATTGACCTTCCTCCCTTTAAGCATCTTCAGACTAACAAGAGAACCAAAACCTCAGATGAAGATGATTTTTTAAAAACTAATCATTCAAGACTATGTATTTCCTCACATTTATTTTGTAACTGTTTCTTTTTTTCTAAAACATATTAAAATAGAAAAGATGTTCATCTGATTCATCATACAAAGAAAACACCAACATAGTAATAAAATACTGAAAATATATGAAAGCACCGAAACATTAAAATATATTGGCAAAGACTCTCGGAATAAATTTCTCACAATTTTACAGTAAAGTGCTATTCAATCCACTTCAATTAAGGAATCAACATTTTAATAGCACGGGTAATATTACCTTGTTACAAATCCTCTATCCTTTTCAACAACCACCTGTTTTGTTGGAAGCAAAACACCTGAGCAGCGTGCACACAAAACCAACCAAAATAACAGATTCAGAGTAAGCACTGAGAATTTTCTAAGTTGTCAAATTCTGGGAAGCAAACTGAACGGAAATGAGATCAGCATGAAAAACTAAGAAGACATAGATGTGCTGAAGCATTTTATAGGTTAAGAAAGAAGACCATGTACTGAATGGTTCTGTAAACTCATCTTTTACAAGGTAATTTTTTAGTTAATTCTATTGCTGCTTTATTAAGACATTTTTTAAACTTCCTTTTTGTATCTCCTAGAAATGACAGTACATCTGCAACACACTGGAGGAATAGAAGCAGAGCAGGATTTTTATTTTACTTTCAGAATCTCATCTATTGAAAGTTAGCAGACAAAACTAAATGATTAGTTACAAATTATAGTAAAGAAATTTTTATAGATCTCATCAAGAGTGAAAATTTCAAATGTAAGAAAGATGCCATCAGTCTTCTTTTAAGTGTTTACATTTTAATATACATATTTACAGCAATGAGTACAAAGAGTCCTTGTTAGCATAAGTTCTTAGTAGCTTCATACACCATTTCCACAACAGCTTCTGAGAAATGGCTGATCTAACACTTTTAGGTCACCTTCAGCAATATCTGATCTTTCTTATTTGACTTTTATTTTTTATAAATTCATCTCTACTTTATTGCACATCTGATTGAGTACTAGTCTTTTTATGAATCAACAGGCCATCACAATTCAACTCTCACATTCCTTCCACAATTGGACTAAGAGATGCTTTCAATAAAAAGATGAAAGAGGAACAGTGTCTCATCACAATTACTTCATTAGTATCTTTGGAATCAAGAGTTATATTCTTGGTCAATATGGCTGCACATATTTACCTGATAGGACACATTTAAAATAACTTTGCATTCAGAAAAAAGCAAAATAAGGAACTTAACCAATGAAAGCAGTAATTATCAAAATATTTACTAGCAACAAATATTTTCCTTTATATATTCACGTACTTAGGTTGTTTTAATGTAAGATACCTGTAACCGTGTAATTTTTGTAAGTGTTCCTGAATGAACTAGTTAACCTTTGGAGTATGCTAAGCTGACTGATTGCACCTTCTATGACAGTAGTTCAGAATGTAAGAATTAATATGATGAAATTAAATTAAACACTGGATTTGAAGTAATTGACTAGAGGGGGAAAAATTAAACTGTTTTAAATTACATTTTATTTGGTTTCCTCCATCCGGTTCAGTAGTACATACTGAATTGTACAGTGAAAATAGGTTCTAGCTTTAACATCTTCTTCATGCCTTGTTCTAAATGTCAGCTTTCTGTAGTTTTCTTTGTTGGTCATTCATTTCTTCTTCTACTTTTCCCCAGAAAATTGTATCATCATTCATTGCTGTGGGCTCACAAATCTCACTTTGGCAGTTCAGAATCTGAGTGCAGCTCTGCATTCTCTTCCACTCTAACCAACCATGATAGGCAGCACATTCAGTGCACAGCAATTCTTTTCAGCTGTTCTGTGTATATGTCAGGTAGAAACAGAAGGCAACAACAGCAACTGACAGTACTGATAAAACAACTGACAACTGCTGGAACCAGAGGCAGCGATCGATCTGCTCTTGAAGTCTTTTATTAATTTGCAGTAAACGAGTTAGCTGGAAACAGAAATAGTTCAATAAATTAGAACCAGTGCACATGAAAGTACTTGTTAATTCAGAGCTACTAAGCCACTAACTGTAAGCACAGAGAAAAGAAAAGGTAACACTTCTCAGTGATACTTTTTCTGTTATTACATGCTTCAGGAATCTGTTCACTACAGAAGCCTCACACCTTAAGTTATGTGATGTTAGCCACTGGCCCACATTGCCAATTATCAAGGAATCCATTTAAGGAAGCAAAAGATACTGCTGAGGCTCACTGACACCTCAGATCTGTAATGCAAGAGGAATAAGCAAACTGCTCTGGAAGCGATACTTTGAAAACCAGTACCATTCACCAAAACAATTAAAATCACTGTCACTGACTTCCAGTTGCTGAGCTTTTCAGACATCTCATTGTTCAGTTCCACACACAGAACAAAGGAACACACTGTTACCTGTAAATGCAAATCTTCATTGGTTTTTGCTGGATTATTAAACGCATTCTCTTTCAGTGTCAGAGAAGAAGGCTTACTGCTTTCTGTGACGTGACACCTGAGCCTGTGAAAGGGGAAAGAAGATGCACTATACATTAAAACAAGCCTATAAATTAAATGTACCACTGTAAACTTCATAGTAAACTGTCCATCCAACAGTTGTTCCGTGCACTTTATCCCCCTCTCCACCTGGCCAAAATTAACATGGAAAAAGTATTCTGATTAATTTTCCCAATGACCACTGAAACAATCACAGTCTGGAAAGGCTTCCTCATTCCAACAACAACATTTTGATAGCCTTTGAAATAGGAAGCAAGAAGAGAATTATCTGCATGCTCAGTTAAAATATTTCACAATCATTTTAAATTCATAGCACAAGAAGCACTGGATGATTCAGGTAGATAATATCAGAGATCACAGAATCGCAGAACATTAGGGATTGGAAGGGACGTTGAAAAATCATCTAGTCCAATCCCCCCACCACAGCACGATCACCTCAATCAAGTCACACAGGAACATACAGTAATTTACTGAACAGCAAACAAAATCTAAAGGCTTTCTCCTCAATTTAAACTTCAGCAACATTTTTCATAGAGACCACATAAAAACGCAGGAGCAGAATTTCAAGCCACAGCTGAAGATAATGGAATCCTACACAACTCAAAATACAGCAGAAGCTCCTCTGATAACATGCAAGTCAATTAGTGTGGGAATTCATTTACTTGCTAAAGAAATGGTTACATCAAGGCTGCAGCATTTGGATTTTAAAGGAAAGAGAAACAATAAAAACTCTGGCAAGACAAAACAAACCAAAAATAGGCACAAATTCAGGTTCCTCAGATCGTGCTGCATGTGCAAACACTTCAGGAGACAACATGATATCATCCACTAATTTAACTCTAGATTGAATAAAAAGTAAAGGTCAGTTTTGTATTAATCAGTGATGTATCTGACAGGGCACACTTTGTGGGTGACAATCTGTCCGTACTGTTTCAGTATCTGTCTTTAAAAAATTTGCAACATTTATGCAGAGAATCTTAAGGTCACTCACATGATGTAGATTTTGTTTAAGAGGGAAGTGATGAACAGGTTTTAGAGAAATCTCTTACAACTTTATAACCTTCTACAGCAGAAAAGGAGTCTGTTTTGATGTTCCCTAGAAAACATTTCCCATATGATACTGCTTGCTTGTCTCATTTTAGAAAACTCAACTAGCACATTCTTATCACATGGAATCACAGAATTATGGTGGCTGGAAAATACCTCTAAGATTATCAAGCCCAGCCTATGACCTAAGATCACCACATCAGCTAGACCATGGCACTAAGTGCCACAGCCAGTCTGTGCTTAAACACCTCCAGGGATGGGGACTCCCCCACTGCCCTGGGAAGTCCATTCCAGTGTCTGATCATCTTTTCACCTAATGATCACATTAGGAAGTGCTTCCTAATATCTAGCCTAAACCTTCCCTGGCACAGCTTTAGGCCCTGCTCTCTCACCCTGTCACTAGTTGCCTGGGAGAAGAGTCTGACCTCCACCTTTCTACAACTTCCCTTCAGGTAGCTGTATAAGGTCTCCCCTGAATCTCCTCTTCCCCAGACTAAACAACCCCAGCTCTCCAGTCACTATGGTAAATAGAACTGGGCCCATTACTGATCCCTGGGAGACACCACTGGTCACTGGACACCAACTGGATGCGGCACCATTCACTCTCTTTACCCCAGCATCCAGCCAGTTTTGAACCCAGTGGAGGGTGTACCCATCCAAGCCATGGGCTGCCAGCTTTTCCAGGAGGACACTGTGGGAGTAGAATCTACTGTCTGTGTGTATTGTCACATATATTCACATTTTTACTACTTAATCGGGCAGAACAACAAACGAAGAGCATGTGCAGAATGCTATGACATTTTTTGCATGGGATACACAGAGCCACAGCAACGTAACTCAGTCCATAAGCACACAACAGGACTTGTGTATCACAACTGCTGAAGGAAACTCCAAGTCCTATAAAACACCTAAAAGGTAACAGCTAAAAAATCATGTCAAGACAAAGCTAAATGCTCACCTATGTTCCATCACTTTGGTCCTAGGAACTTCTTTCCAAAACTGAGTCAGTTCTGGCACACCTGCTCCAGAAGACTGTTCCATTTCTGCTGCCATTATAAGGAAACGATCCTGTAGAGAAGCTGCAACACCTGCCCTCAAAGAAAAAAAAGTCACAGTGTGCTAGAGAAAATCGACAATACTGCAAAGTGCATCAGGGCACGTCAGCCTAAAAGTGAGAGGTTGCTTACTGCAGGATATAGGATGCTGACTTTCTGCAAATAAAAATAATTATTCTTTTAAGCTGAACAACTTTGATTACAGTCCTCCCAAAACTGTAGAGCTTCATTTTAAGAAAACTAGTTTCTCCGAATGATCCCAGGACAACACCGAATTTTGTGAAGAATGCATTCTCCAGCAAATTCACCTGTTCCTGCAGCAATCTGGGGAAATGATTTACTGCAAATGAACTCTCACTGCACAGGTGACACAGCTGCCATTTCAACAACTTTTTCTTTTTAAAAAGACACAAAACAGAATGGGCTGCAGACTACAGCTGCTTATGCCTAAGTCGAGTAGTAAATCAGCACAGGCAGTTACTCAAATGCTGTCTGACATGTACTCTTTCACAAAGGGCAATACTCTCACAGTCAAGCAGACTCAAGCATCAGTTAGCCTTACACCTCAGCAAGCACACGCAGAGGTTAGCATCTATTGCATCAGCTTGTTACTAAAACTTGTCCAGAGTTTAAAAATCTATTGTAAGATTTTACTTACCACCATGAAGAGAGACTATGATATCCAATGATGTGCCAGGTTCACAGCTGCTGTTACTGGGCTTAACTCTGTATTTTTCAGGAGCAGTTGTTCTCACCTAGAGCCAAGAAATGCCATGCGAGCATAACTGTAAATGCACGTGTAAACTATGTTTCATAACCTTCTTCACTCTATAATAACCAAAGTTGCCAAAATCTAAGATGTGACAACACAGAGTCTTTAAAATACATTATTTTGTAGGAGTAATCAGATAGTAGCATTTCACTTTTTCCTCTCTTAACCACTTCCATCCTTTATTTTCTGGCATATACTATTTATTATTATTCTGAAGACTTTTCAATGCTAAAACACTTCTTTTTCAGTACTAGACTCTCACTAAAACACCTAACCATTGCCTCTTTTTCGGTCAGTGCTCCGAAGATTTCTGTCATTGATCATCCCCTTTAACACAGTACAGTATAGGCATACGTTCATCCAGAAGGGTTCTTTGATCTGCTTCCCACATCACAATGAAATAAAAAATTGAGATTAAAAAGTGGGCTCCTCCTTACTCAAAACAATAAAAAGAAGCATTTAGTGAACAAAGACATATATAAAATACTTACCTTAAAAGCCACTATGTTTTTAGTGACATTAGTAAGGACTATCAAACATTTTTTCTCTCCACTTTCTTTGGATCCAAAATAGAGCTCTTCTGCTGGGCTAGCAAGAAATTTAAAAAAGAATTAGTTTCTTTTCATTATCTTTATAACACACCATAGAAAGCAACCTGACAATACCCTGCAGCTAGTCGTCATAAAGAGTTTTTCATCAAAAAAAGCTGTGAAAACAAAACGCAGAAATTTCATAGTGAAGGTTAGAGTCGACTCATGACCACAAGTGGACCTAGCTGCCTCAACTGGTCACTTGCCCTTGAATTCTTTTGCCTGGAAGAGCATGACCGTCTGCAACAGCAGGAATAACCAACAGGTACATATGCTCACTTGTCACTGCATCTTAAAAGATAAATTTTAATTTATGTTAATATCACATAACAGCAGTAATTTCCACTTCATCTATCCTCTTAATGGGCATAGCACACAGCTAAGAGGGAGCAGACAGGTATCTGGGAGTGGCAACCACTCCATCATTTCAACTACTATGGCTACATTCACTTGTAGTTATGAGTCAGTCTTCACGTATTTCTGGTGACACATGCATTAGTATAATAATTGCTTGGTTTTAATTGTCCAATTAGAAGAGTCATGCATGGCATCTTTGAAACCACATCAAACTAACACAACCCATTTTGGGAAGAGCATTCAAATGAACACTACTAGGCAAAACACGGGGCATGCTCATGTACTGTACATTGAGTGAACACTCAAGTAACAAGTGAAAAACTTCTTTCAATGTCACATTAGGAGGATGCAAACTGCCACAACTACTATAGGACTGGATATTCTTTTGACAGAAAGCCTTTTTCAGAAAGCCTTTTGTTTTCTTCACAATTTCCTCTGTTTAGAATGCCAGTATGTCAGGTTTGATCTCCTTTTGAAAAATATCTTTTGCAGTACTAATCTTTTCTTATCTCAAAACAAACCAGTCTAGCAGCAGAGAAAAACCACCCCTGGTGCTGTAGGGCAAGCCTGAACACCCATGCTAGATGCAGGTTCCAGTGGTGATGCTGTATGTGTGGTAGGGATGCTTCTTATGTTTCGCAATACATTTGACACTGCACACAACAGTGTTTTTGCTTTTCTTCTTCGTGCTGAGTGAGGCAGAAATCAAGAGCTAAAAACAGATTTACAGCCTGAGGTTTTTTTCATTCCCAACCCTCAATTTAAGTAACCAACAATAGGTAAAGGAAAGATTGTAGTTTTGAAGTACTTTGGTGATGCTAATACTCTACTATGGCAGCTGTGTGATACAGCAAGTGCAGGACAATCAAAATGAGACAGGAAACCATTAACTCAAGTAGAGCTCAAGTAGAGGAATGATCCACTAGACTTTGATATTTCTTATTCCACCACCAAATGTGGCTATTAACAGCCCCCAGAACAGAAGGGAGGGCAGGCATGAGGGTCACTATGGTATTTGTACACCTGCTGTCTGCAATAATCAAACCATTCCAAGTGTTGGAGGCAGGCAGGATGCAGTTGTTTAGACAGTGGGGTGTTTTGCTTTAAATGAACACCCAGGCTCTAACTTTTGCAGAAACACTACTTTCTTTACTCTGAAGTGCACAGAGCAAATACTTCTGCTTAAACTAGACTTTCTGCTGTGAAAATCCACCAACAGGAAGTGTCTGGTAGAAGACTAGCTCAAGTACACTGCTGCTTTTTGACTTATCAAGTAAATACACTCACTGAGGAGGAAGGTCAATAAAGACCAGTCTTTCATAGCAAGGTACACATGGCAAAAGCAACAGTGGTCTGAACAAGGCAAACAGCTGACTAGTGAGCATGACTACAAATACAGGAAACACAAAAGCACAAGTACCCAGCTCTGGCGTACACCTGAGCCAACAAATACAGCTAAGAGTATGGCAGCAGGGAGTCTAACGAGGCCAGTATCACTAACTCTTGTGCAGCAGCAGTTAGCCAGCCACAGAAAGGCTTCAGGGCAATTTCATTGTGCCAGAGCCACTGTGCCTCAGCTTCAAGCCAGGCTCAAGGCTGCTCTCTTCACAGAGGAAAGCTGTTATCAGCAAGGACACAAGCTGATTACACTGGCAAACCTTATAATCTCCAAGACAGGTGCCTGAGACTTGTTATAAATGGCACTGAATAGTATCATTTCAATAAACTTAAGTTCAGAAGCCTGATAAGAATTCAAGGGAAATAAAAACTAGTTCTAGAAACTTCTGCAGACTTAGAGCATTAATAAAAAGCACATACATTCAAGACTTCACTTAAAAAAAAAAATACCCGAACAACAATCAAACAGCAAGGACAATGGAGACACCAGTGTTTTTATTTCCACAACAGCAAGAGTACAAGTATTAGCACCTCTGTACTTAAGTTTAAAACATTTAAATTGCAATTTAAATGTATTAAACATTAGGTAGACTGATGTGAGGGGTTTGGGTGTTGTTTCTGTTTGAGGTTTTTGTGGAGTTTGGGGTTTTTTGCGCTCTTTTTGGCAGTGTCTTTTGGGGTTTTTTTTCTTGCTGTTTTTTTTTTGGGGGCTTTGGGGTGGGTTGTTTTGTGTGTTTTATTTTTCTAAAGTGGATGGAAGAGCAGAGCTGCTTTCATCATAGGGATAGAAAATACTAAAGATTCTAAACCTCATAGTTCCGCAGTCTATGGTTTTATCCTGCCATAGAAAAAGCTACGTCTAGTCAGACGAGGTTTTTGCACAAGAGACTATAAAAGATAATTTTCATTTTAAAAATCAGGAAAATTTGACAAAAAGTATTTGTCCTGCTAATGAGCATGTTGTTTTGTTATTCAAATTCACTCCAAAACTAATTCAGTACAGCACTTACAAGATTAGCTACAGAATTACCTATAAATTAGATATTTTCTTCATTCATCTAATAGCAAACTGGAAGTGAAAATAAAAGTTAACATCTAAATCAGTTTCTAAATAAGCATCTTAACTTGAAAGGCAGTGAAAAAGTGATACTGGCCAGTTGGCTTTTTTCCCCCTGGTTTAATGATACAGAGCAGATTTACTGCAAGATGTAAGCATCCTGGATGGGAAAAATCATATTCTGATCAGGCATACCATTTATACAGAACACTTCCCACACAAAATAGATTGGATCCATTCATTAAGTTTAATTGGTGCAAACTGCTAGTGTAGACATTTACAACATCTTCAGTTAAAATAATTCAAGCAAGATTCAACTGTGAAAGCTGCCTTAGTAAACACTGGGTTTTTTTCTTTACACAATGCAATCAATGTCAAACCATTGCACTCGTTAGAGATAAGCACAGGTTTAACTAAATGAGTTTCCCAACATAAATTATACCATTAAATGCTTCTATAGTTCTGCGATGTGTACACCTACTGATTAGTACAGAAGGTCTCTAAAGTGGTGACACTGGAAGATTCACTAGAAAAATTGTAAAACCATAAAAAATTCTTTGAGCTTTGTAAAAAATTATTAAAAGGATGTTCATAGCTTGTCTTTCTCTAGCAGTATGAAAAAACACTTTAAAACCAACTAGTTCAATACTTAAGTGTCCAAGGCATATTGTTACAAATATTAACAAAAACTTTTACCTGATATGTAATAAAGGTCCTTTAAAAGTGGTTAGTGCTTTCTTTGCATTTTTTGGTTTGATCTCTGTTTTGTCAGTTTCCTCTGATTTGGAAATTTGTTCTATCGAATTCGTCTGAGTAAAAATCATAGTTACAATGATTAACTAGAAGTCAGGGTTGCAGACATCATTGAATAATACAGGTATTTCAAAGAATAGAAGAATTTCAACTACTTATATATTACAGACCAAGCTTAACATGTACTCATTCCCTGAATCTGCTTCAAGTCCCCTGATTAAAGTGATTTGATATAAAAGTCACACAATGTATTAATCATGCTTGAAATAAAAGTTGTTTTTCCCCACCATGTATTGTCCTGAAGCCCAACTTGTTAGTTTTGAAAACTCCAGACACATTAAATTATAATGTTTTAGATATTTGACAATTATAAAACCACTGACTTTATTCTTCCACTGCAAAACTTTGCAAATAAAACAGACACCAGAATACAATCACTGCAACACTGAACAGAAAACACAAGAACAATTCCACACTTTATTGTATTTCAGGGGTGCTAAACATATCTTCAAGGTTCCATCTAAAAGCGGTGAAGTCTCGGAGAACTTAAAACAAATACAGTGGATTGAATTGGTGCATCCCAAACTGCAGGTATGTTAGACTCTGAGGGTTCTCTCTTTAAGAAAATACATGTCAGTAGGCCTGGACATCTTCCCATGAGAAAATACCAGAACAACTCTGAAAGAACTTACTGACAGAGTAAGAAAGAGGCCCTTCTACAGGGTAATAGGAGGCAAACATATGTAAGAGTCATCAGCTGATGTCTTAAGTAATAATATGACTACATATAAAGAACGGTAGTTCAGGAAATAATGAAGACAATTTAACTTCACATATAACTTTAAATCTGTTAGTTTGGAAGCTGGCCTTATTAAAAAATAATTAAATATTATTTAAATATTGACTATTTAGAATAGAAGTACAAAATTAAGTGCTAACTGTTCTAAGCCAATAAAGGAGCACTTAGAAAAGAACACACTGAAGTGGCAAACAATGGTGTATTTGCGGTGGAAGAAGTAAGTATTTTTCTTAAATACATGAAACGAATAGAGTTCAAGCAAAACAGTACATTTTTCAGAAGACAGTACCAACAATGAGATATGGTCTGAAATCTTCAAAGTACATGAAAGCTAAGGCCTTAAGATAAAGTTGATATATTGCATCAATCTTAGTTCCCTGAAAAGACTGAATAGCAGCTTAATTGCACTGTATAAGAGAAAAAAACCAACATAAATCAAGTAATTATTTGTAAGCTGAAAAGCTTAGATAGAAAGCTGAAGTCAGCCAAGCAAACTGAAAACACACACACACACACACAGAGGCTATAAAGCACCAGAACAACTCACACACCGAACAGGAATACTCCATGTTTCCATAGCTGGGAATCAGAGCTTGGAAGAAACAAGCTACTGAGTCTAATGATCAGAAGTCACAGTGATTACATAGTGCTTCCTTTTGACTTCCTTTTGACTTTTTTTAATAGCTGGTGAAGCTGTAAAGAAAACCTGGACTTCTTAACACGTTCTGTGTGTTTCAAATCATTCTGACGAAAACTTAGTAAATGAAACTGGAAGTATGACACTATTCTACATATGCAGAAGTTCTGCAGTTTATATTTCAAAATTAATTATGGAACTAAAGTGGTAAATTTCATTTTTTTCCTACTATTTTCAAAAGCTGTATTACCAGTGACTATAATCTCAGTCTTAAATATTGCTTTGTACAGACTTTGGGCAAATGCCTTTAGATTTCTGCATAATATCTTCCTGTAGTTGTGTTTACCAAACAGGTTTGGCAGACAATGGATACCATTTCCCTTAGACTAAATGAAAAAAACCAAAACACTTCAACATAAAAGTTATCAATAAGTTAACAAAAAACCCAGTAAAGTAAAAATGCTTAATTTTTAATATTTTTTCATGTAGATTATTTTTTCAGATGCCTGAGTGACTAAGTATTCTAAAGTGTGCAACACTAGTTACCCCAAGATTAAAAATAATCTAGAAAGCCATAACCATTGAAATCCAAGCGCTTTTAAATTTTATAGTGGTGTACTGTATCCTTCATGTATTAGACACACTAAGTATTTGGGACACATTTTACCTGTTCAGAAGCATGAAATCGGTTGTAACAGACCAAGAGGCAAAACTGAAACCCCAGGTATAACTCTTGGTTTTAATGGGTTCTTTTGCCAAAGGAGGTGGGGACAGAAAAACACAGTAAATAAAAATGAAGCACACAGAGTAAAAGCCAGACAAGAAACAAAAACTATAAGCTTGCTGCACCACTTTGTTGCCATTTAACTAGTCTTGTCTCAATCCTCAGTGTTAAGATACCTTTTTCTGATTAAGGTTTTGTTCTTCATTCAGCTCCCCGGCCTCTTTGGTGTCCGCATCTATCTCTTCTTTACTTTCATGCTCATCTTCACTAGTAATGGGCCCATTTTCACATAAAGGAGTTTGAAAATCATCATCAACTAACGGAGGATAACTGTACTTGAAAGAGTCCTGAAATAGGGAGATTTTAAAAGAACCTGTTATTTAGGAGAAGATGTGCCTTTTTAATGGAAAAATGATCAATTTTTTTGTTTACAACTTGTATTTTTCATTTAACTACTTCAGATTGGACCCTTGCACTGAAATCTGACACTACCCAGTTTTTACCTTATCTTTTATAGACAAATAAGTATATATAGTTAAGTAACAAAGACACTAAATTCCAACTACTGTTGTGATTTAGTCACAGCCAACTGCAGAATCTGTTTTATTGAGGATGAGGATTCAGTCTTAATGCTCTAGTTTTGTTCTTAACAAAAAACTTATTTAAAAATCTGTGACTGCTATTTCACGTTCCTAAAGTGGTGAAAACCTGCATTTAATATTTGTACTTTAGTTTCATAGTAGCCAGAGCTCAAAAAACAAACTAAAAACAAGCATCACATACCACAAAGAATCCTTTAAGTTTAACTTAGGGTATATGGACCTTTAACATGTCTGCAAGTCCAACCTCAGTCTCTGGAATCAGTTCTACGACCACATTCAAGCAATGCAGATGCAGCATGTTTAAGTTTTATTACATATGTTAGAAAGCATTCAAACAAATTTCTGTTCCCACTGGGGTTCAAAACTGTTTTGAAAGTGCAAGTGACTGGATTAGTCTACCAGCTTTTGCAGAAGAGGAGGAAAATACCACAGCCTTGACTCTGAAAGGCACCCTCAAGCCCAGTGCACAGGCCCTGAAGTATGCTACCAGCACAGAGATGAAGTTTCAAGAGAGCTCTCAATTAGCAAACAGGTTTTCTCAAAGAATGTGATGTTAGGAAAAAACAGGAAAGAAACCCTTACATGGGTCTATTCAAAGAAACACCAAACAAAACAGCATACTTCATGCTAGTCTATAATCAAGGTCAAATCCTCTCCTATTCTTCATGCTGAATGAAGCAGCAATCACAGACCTTGAGGTGAATAAAACAGGTATACTCCTGCTCAATCAATATCCTATTGCCTAAATGACAAGTTTTAATTATCTGTAACAGATTAACTTAAGACCTCAGACTCTTAGAAATATTAGAGAAGACACATAGAACATTGACACATTCTCATTTCAAATACAAGACACAAACATCCAGCTTAACCTTAGTCAAACTGGAAAAAAACAAAGGCTTATGGTTCTCTTCCAGCACATGATAAAAGGCATGTGACAAATCTGCATTTATAAAGAGATTATAATCTTGCTGTACATTTCACTTGGCCACATTATTCAAGATGCTGGATAGCTTCAGCAGCTGGACAGAGTCTCATCACTGAGACGGCTCAAAAGTTCCTCTGCACACCATGGGTAAGAACAACTCAAAGCAGGTGCATAGTCTGTAGTCTCTCTTGACTAGCAGTACAATAATAATCACAGCAAACAGACACTGATGCATACTTCCAACACCAACTATTCTGTGAATATTTAAATTCTGATAAAAGATCAGCAACTTGCCAGTCTTCCAGCCACTGAAAAACTCCTCCCAGTGTCCAAGGAATAGAAAATTCTACTTCACTATTTGCACTTAAGGAATCTTTGAGAAGACAGACTCCAGCATGATGCTTGGGACAAAGTATCTACTAGTAAACCCTTCCAGATGGTGACAGTTATGAGGTTAAAGGTTCAAAACACCCATCAAGTGGCTAAATACCAAAGAGAGTAATTACACAAAATATCTGTTGGTTCAAAATACAGAAGTTTTAATATCAAAGATAACCTGCTTCCTGAGATAGTCAAAACCCATGGAGCACTTGTCAATTTTATTCTTATTCTACTAACTTATTTCTGTCACTGCAACCGACTATCACAGACCAATGGCTCAGGTAAGTGCCTTCCATAATTCAGAAGCTTAACAGTCTTAGGATGTAGGTGACATGGTGCCACCTTGGTCAATAATTGCTTTCCAGCAGTGAGACCTTTCATAGCAAAGGCAGGATAAGGGAAAACTGTTAGATGGCATGCTCAACCAAACATCTCAGGAGGATATTTAGCAAAGCCACAAGCTCTTCAAAGAAATACATAATTTGACTACCTTACCTGATAACTAAAAAGCAGACAGAAGATACTTAGCTCTGAGGAAGAACTTTTGCAACAACTGCATACCACCACAGGGGCCAGGCCCAGAACCACTGCTACACCCTTTTAAAATCCTAACTGAAGCCACTCAGGGTATCACTATATCCCTTCAACATCCTCCCCTGAAGTTCAGCTTCAGTGTTACACAGTTCTTGAGACTAGGAAGTTTAGGCGGCAATTTTCCATAGACAACAATGGTATTGTTTTCACAAGGATCTAATGCAAGCACTTCTCAAAAGGTTGCTACTTTCAGCCAAATAAAACAAACAAGCTTTTGTTCCAAAACCAAAATTTAACGTGTTCTGGTGATTGGAACTCTACAGTGAGTTCATATTCAAAGGAACATACGCTTTCATACTATTGCTGAAGCAGAGTCTTTTGTTTTCTCCATATCATTACTGCCATAACTCCAAACACTTCAGAGAAAACAAAAACCATGGAGAAGTAAAAGTAAATCCTCTACTGTGAACTTACTCTACTTCCATAAACAGTTTACAAAAAAGTTTGAGAAAAAATATCCTCTTTATGAAAATTCTACTATAAAGATTATGCCAGCTGATTTACTAGCTTTGCAAAAAGTTAAGCATGTTGTAAAAGATGCTTGAGCTGTTTTGCTGTGGACTGTAACATACTCTTCTGCAGCTGTAAATGCTAAAATGCAGTCCCTGAGAGAGGAAAAGCAACATCAATATGATTCTGAATCATAGTTTTGGTGCAGGGTGAAAACTTAGGAGGGCCATGAAAACTCTTTTTCCATTCAGAGATTGTTTCATAAGCCAACACAAAGTCTAATTAATCAGGAAGGGTAGGGGGGGAAAATACTTAAAATGGATCTTCTTGTTTTTAAAGATCTAAAAAACTAAGTGCTTTCAAATTATTTGAAAGTTATGACTCAAAAGCTACGAATGACTCAAATTATTTCTGTATTGCTAGATACATTTTCATTGAATTGATCTATTTTATATAAATGTGATTTACAAATCATAAGTGGCAGACACTTCATTTCCATGAAGTGCCTACATGCGTAATTTATATAGGTGTCTCAACCCATCACAGAAGGATCAGGAAATGGTAATATACTCACAGTTCCACCCATGTGAGGTGGGAGATATTCTCCACTGATGTATTCCTGTACATCACTCTTGTTTGCGAATTTTAACATGCTTATTGCCTCTGGGCCAAGCCAACCCTTCACAATTTTAAAAGCAGCTTTAAAAAAAACAAACACAAACAAAAACCACACAACAATACACAGTAAGTTGACTTTTGCAGTGTACTGGCAGACCTTGTAAAATACAAGTGAGCTACATCCCCTAAGTTATGGGAGGATTTACTCTGAATACAGTGCTAGAAAGAAGTATGCAACCTACAAACTGATGGACTTAAAAATGTATGTTCAATGAATTCCATCATTCAGCTACACCTACACAGATCACAAAAAGGCTTCCTGTTTATGTTAGTTATTTTAAGAAGCTATCACAATCTAAAAAAACCCAAACAAAACCAAAGAATAACTCACCATTCATTATCCATGGCATTTCAAAGATCACTATCTTAGCTGAAAAGACAAAGACAAGGAAATAATCTGAATTCCAAGTGTTAGTATTTCTCTATTTAAGGGGAAGCAGAGCAATAGCTATTTTTAAAAAGTGACTACTTGTTTTCAGAAACCTCCGTGTTCACTCCCTCCAGCAGCAATTTTGTATAATTGTTTTTAACAGTCCATAAGCCCATTTCTGTTACTATATAAAAACATGAGCTGTTTGTTTAGAGAACTACTATTTTACATCGTATACTGTTTATATCCTTCTCTGGGACACTACCTTTCTGACATAAGTCACTAGAAGGTGGTCTTCTCCAGATAAAAATCTAGGCTTGACCTAAAAATGGACCTACTGAAGAGAAAGGATAACAAGTACATTCAACACCTCTTCTGCCCAAAGAAACAAACAGTGAGGGATCTCACATTTTTTCAAGCTTGCTTTGATTTAGCAGCTAAGTCCAAAGTTAGTACTTTGACTAAGAAGCGTCTCAAATTTGTTCTCTTGAATGTCTAAGAAACAGAACCAATGTTGCACTTGTCTCCGAGTTCGATATTTGATGAAAATTTTACCTTTGATCAGCAAGGTGAAACCTATTATTCAGAGCTTAAGCAGTTGCTATACAGAATTTCAAAGTCCAGACACATTTTCACCTAAAATTTGTAACTCATTTAAGATGAGTTGGCAGAAAGCATTTAGTTTGTCTACCCATAAAAAACCTGCTAATTGTTTGTAAGTGTGGATACAAACATGACATTCCTGTTCAGAGTAAGCAACTGCTCCCTAAAGTTTTCTGTAGCCATTCAGTCTTTGTCCCCTCAAGGCTCCTGAAAGGTACAAACTGTCATGCAAATCTGCGAAGCTTGTACCCAAGTAACAAATGAAAATACAGGCCAATTTTGTTCTACTAGCTGCTTATATAAATTTTTAATCTGGAAAAACATGTCTTGGATTATTTTTTCCATGGAAAGCCATCTGATTTTTGATGCATATGAAGTTTATTTACAACACAATGTTGGACTGACTTACGAGCACAAAAATACTCTGTATTACTCTGTAGTATCTGATGTGGTTACCACCATAAAGCACAATGCAAAAAGTCTCAGTTTCTCCCATCATATGTATTATAAAATGATCCTGTTGCACAAGTCTGTGGTGCTTAAGACTTAATATACAATACTTACTGAGGAAGTTTGGGTAATAATCTGTAAAGCAGTTGACAATAAACCGAACAAAATCCAAGTCCTAAAATAAAAGTAAATACTAGGTAAATTAAAACATTCAAAATACAGGGTTAAAGGAAAGCATTTATTGAATAATATGAAACACTTTTATTGTTATCATCTATATTCAAGTTTTACACATACTGACAAACACACACAATCCAAACTCAATGCAATGCTTTTCACCTCCCTAAACTGCTGCAGGATTGTGGTCAAACTTTGCTTTACGATCTAAGAAGACATCAACAATAAGGTATCTAAACTAGTTCAAAGCATCCAGGATTTAAGCTGTACAAGATTATGTTGTACAGGAAAAATACAAGAAAACAACTTTAGGCACTGTAGAAGCTTGACAGATAATCTAGAAGTCTTACAAGGGAGAACACAAAGCACACTGAAATTTTCCTTCAATAGCCAACCTTTAATATTGTTCAACATACTACTGCACTTAAGATCATCTGGAGAAGATAGGAAGTTCTTTTATGAGAACCTTTTCTGTATATCATGAATTAAAACCAAACCTAAAACTGCGAGCAGAGGCAGCACTCAGACAGAATAAGAGATACCTTACCACAGTAAGGTACTCTGTTAAGTGGGAAGCCTGCTATGAACACTCCTACCTTCCCCTGTCTAACACAAATGGCCATACACTACTACTTCCAGAAATAGTACAAAATATGTTGCTGCTGGCAGATGAAAAGACAGTCTTAACAGTAAAAACGCTGTGGTGAATGGGTGACTGGAGTGATGTAAACATGCTATTACAATACTCTTTGAGGAAAAAAAACCACCCCCAACAACCTGTATAAGAGGATTATCCACAACCTGAATGTGGCTTCAGTGACTATAAACTGAAAGCCTGGTATTTTCAGAGGCAGAAGGTAGCCTTTAACAGAAGCATTTCTCAACTGGCTGTTGCTCATTCCAAGTGCTTCATTCCTATCTTTCTTTTAATAGCACACAGTGATAGATTTTGAAGCAATGATTAGAGCCTCCTCTGCATTAACAAGGATGCTGATCTTTATTCTGCTGCTTATCCAAGAGGCAGTACTATCAAGTATTAGGAGAATGGATCCATTATTCTGATAGAAGTCTGAAATAAGGAAGACAGCAAACCATTCAGTAGCAGCATCTATTCTATTTATTAGTTACTGGTGCAGCAACACATGAGCCATCAGAATTAAGTGGCTGCATAACAGTGATAAAAATCTGACATAGCTGGTGTCCATAGCAATGGAACAAACAAATGAAGCATCCTCAGCATGAGAGCTCATACATCAGTCTTTAGATAAATTTTATTCATTATTCTACATAGCTACAAGCAGCTGTTAGAAAAAAATATACCTTTCTGCAATAAACATCCAGTATAAAAAGCAAGAAATTACAATGGAATGCTTTTGCCATCCCTGGACGTGTTTAAAGATCATTTGGATGAGGTGTTGAGGGATATGGTTTAGGGGTCAACCTGTAAGGTAGGGTAGATTGTTGGACTCTATGATCCCAGAGGTCTTTTCCAACCAGAGTGATTCTGTGATTTATAGACTGCTTCTGGGTGGTACTTGCTAAGATTGTGTCTCTGGAAGTCAAAGACACTGGAAAGAAATTGCTTCAGGATATGCTCCATAAAACCCAAATCAAGATGCTTTTTCATACCAAGGAAATTACTACAATCCTTTATTCTTGTTACACAGAACCATGGCTCCTGTATCATCTTTAGGAGTATGGACAGACAATTCTCACAGCACAGGCAAGACTGCCCCACAACACTGAAGTACACCACTGTTTGTCAAAATATCATTCTCAAAAGCCTGCGGCCCTGTACTGCAAGGACCTAATGCCAAAATTACTCTCTCTATATTTACTGTCTCTCTTTCAAGTTTAGAAAATTAAGTCCTTAAATAAATGAAACAAATGTATTTCTTTGTATGCTCTGTTGACTAAAATCCAGTGTATCAGAAAAAATGCATCCCTGTATGACAAGTTACAACAAGTTCAGACAGTTCACAAGAAGCACCGAACCAAAAGCAAGACTAGAGTGTCCTCAAACACTACTGAGATTCCAGAGGTCATGTGAAAACATGCTTAGATACTTTCTGAATGCCTTAGTGAAAAAGATAAAATACTCAACTACTGTTTTAAAGGAAAACCATTCCATGCGGAGAAGTTCTGGGGAAACTTTAACATTTGACAGTAATACTTAAGACCATCAATTCAGGAACAATTCTTAATACATTTAAGTTTTATGTGACATGTGTGAACAGTTTGCTAAGTTTCAATGAGCATCTGAACTTAAAGCATTCCCTGAAGTTTATGTCAGAATTATATAATTCACTGCCTACATATAACTATAATAAATGTCTAAATAATTGCCGAAGTAGACTACTGAACTGACATGACTAGTTTTTTTAGTACCTATTCCCAAATGCCTAACACACGGAACTTTAAGTAATTAATTTTGAAACGTTTTTTAAATTGATGAAGTTTGGAATTTTTGGAATTACTTTACAAATGGGAAATAGTTCTCTGCAATATTTTCTAGGATTAGTCCAACTCATCTTGATTTCTAATGATTCTACAATTACCTCCACAGTAAAGGTGAAATCCTATTCTTAAAATCATTCTTTCTTTATCCAATTGTAACCTTTTGAATAACCATCACCTTCAGAAAAGTGACCGAGCTACTCTATTCTTCCTTCACTTTGCAGCAATGAAGAACATACAAAACTGCATAACAACCTTTTGCTAAGAGAAACATCTCGTCTTCCGAGAGTCTCATTTGTGTAAGATAAAGCTTAGAGCAAGCTGTCTTCAATAAATCTGACAGGTTGGACAAGGAACTGAAAAAGGGGGTGGAGGCAGTATTACTAAAGTATAAACTTGAGTCTGATAGACAGGTATACAATTCAGAAGCTGATCACATCTCTTCAAGTTCTGACACTCATTTTTTACACATTTGTGCACAGCAACAAGCATAGAGATTTATTCACAAGGTTAGTCTCATCATTGTAGTAACACATACTGTAAGAATAGACAGACTTGGGCTATACTTCATTAGAGTGAATTCTGAAAGCAATACCTAATTGACAAAGTGCTCTTTTCATCCAGCTAAATTCTCTTCACAAGGGCATTAATGTACAAAGAGAGATGCATGCACAGAATTAAGACATGAACACAATTTACATATACCAGAACAGCATACATAGGATGGAAAATGGTAAGGCAGGACCAGGACTGTCAATTGAAGGTGCTGGCTTGTGAGCACAAATTGAAGTTCTCAGCCACTGCATCTCAGAGTTTTAATGCTTCCCTATTACCCCATTTTTCCACCCCTTTCTCTTTACTGACTGATTCATCTAAAAAAAAAAAGATAATAATGAAAATGGAGCTCTTGAAGAAGTGGCAGCAACTGTACTCACAATAGAGAATGGCTCAGCCTATTGCCTTTTGGGTGCTTAAAAACTAAGTTCTCCTATTGTCATCAATAACTGGCAAGCCAAGCTGGTGAGTAACAACTCACTTCGGCTACATCACCAATCTAAAAAGCAAGTTTTGAATGTGCTGCACATGACTTAGAAGTTTTACATATGAATTATTTTTGAAACTTCTCAGGAAGAAGCTCTGTGTCACTGATGCGAGGGACTGTACCAGGACTCTCTTTCTTGGGACATAGGTTAAATAGTTCACAATGTAAAGAGAAAACCACAATGAAAAGTACTTACTATGTTACTGATTCCTGTTTCAGACATGTCAAATACCACTGTTAAGGGCTTTCCATGCTCTCTCTTGGAATAATGTTCTAACCAAAAAGCTACCAGCTTCTTTTTCTCCAGTTGCTGTTTAGGATCTTTTGTGTGATGTTTCACTCTGAACCAGACTTGAGAGAAAAAAAAAGGAAAAACATACAAAAACTGAAACAACAGATTCAATTTAACAGAAAACATCGTGCAGATAACTATGCAGGATGCACTGAAATTTACTAACACCTCTGAATCTATATTCTACGTGTCTACTGATTATGTAGCCAGAAAAATAAATGCATACTTTGCACACACATGCCCTTCCTTCCTCATACTTTTATACTGGAACTTCTTAAAAATTGAAAACATGAAAGAATGACAGTACAGATTGCAGATTATAAACTGCCTGCACCTTTCATGTATGCACATGAAAAATCAAATGTTCAAGAGATTTTCCAACAAGTCTCAGCTGCCAACACTGTTACTGAATGTTACAATGACAATCAAAAAGAGTTTAAAAACCCAAACAAAAACTGTTGCAGACCTCCTGTGAGCTGCTTTATGTGGGGCTGCTAGAAATGCAGTGACACCACACTGTAATAATGGAGATTTATATTACTCATATACCCGCCACAGAAGATACAGAAACACACTTCAACAGGCTAAGATATAGTTGTTTTTAAAGAATTTCTTTATTGACAAATATGCTGGAAACAAATATTAATAGCCAGTGACTGAAATTCTTGCATTCTGTGGAACTTACATAGTTTATAGCCCTCTTTATCGTATCCATGCAGAAAGATAGCACCATTTTCAAATAACCATTTTGGGAGGACAGATTCTGACAAGTCTGCAAAGGCAAATGAAGTATTTCAGTAATCATATTAATAATCACATTGTTATTTAACACGTCACTAAAAAACGCAGAAGTCTAGCAGCAAAACACAAAAAAGTCTTTATAAGCTGCTTTCCAAGGCCCTTAACTAATACAAACACTAGGCTCATTTAAAATCTTAAATATCTTCATCTCACGAGGCACAGTAGAGTGGGATCTAGTTATGAAGAAATAGGAATTTTAAAGTCATGTAAAAAAAGTGTTGCAAATGTTTATTTTTTTATCATACCTGAAGACCCTCTTGCTCTACACTTTAGCTTTAAGCGTGAAGTCATACCTAAAACCTGCAAAAAACACCTTCAAAACATTCTCACAGCATGAAAAGCAGGTCTGTTCTGCCTTGTTTGTCAGACCTGTGTTACTATGACGAACAGAGCCCCGGTTTTTGTGGATTTTGTTGTTGCTTGCCTCTTCTAAGGAATCCTTTCTAGCAAAGGCAAAAAGAAAGGCAAAAAAGATAGCTGCCTGCCTACCTTCCTCTTAAGCAGTCTTTCACAGGAATATAGACTCACAACCCCCACCCACCCCCAGGAGGGAAACACCACTAATCAACATAAAACTTGGAGGTCGTCAGCCAGTAGAAAACTTCTTGTTCAGCTCTACACAATACTCACCCTAACCTTTAAAGGTGCACAATGAAACTACATACAGAAGTCAGTTTAGTTCAACAGGAAAGCACCATACACCAAAATAATTACGTAGCATGGCTTACCATTAACTGTATATTCTTTCCTCCACTGAAAGCTTTCATCAATCATCTTTAACGTATCATCCACAACATCATGACGCCAAATCAGATAATTTTCCACCCATTTATCGTCTTGCTGAAGTCTTTCCACGTCTCTAGAATCATATTTGTCTGATTTATCTAGCAAATAAATCAATTATTGTAAGAATACAGAGTTTGCTAGGAACAAATGAAAAGGAGATTTAGCAAGTTTGAACAAGTATCTCTACATTCACAGGATTTGTGTCAAATTTAAAGCATAGCATGAGAAAGTGATTACAAACATCTACCTACTGTGATATTTAGAAACATTGAAAGATTACTCTCTATGGATATTTTCTGTGATTCTTATTCAACAGAAAAAATTATAAAACAAGACTATGTGTGCAGGGAAGATAAACTTTTTCTAAAATCATGTTTCTATCAATAACATACTCATACATGGTCTAAGAATCTGTGTACTGATGAATGTACATTAAGCACCACTAGGAGAAGCTTGAAATTGCAACATCAACATGTCAAACCATGAAATGTCAGAACGTTAACATCACTATTTTTTACCACATAGTGCATTACACAAAATTGTTTTCTTTAAAAACGTCACACATTCAGCATTTGTTACGAATCGTTACCTTACTGAACACAAACTACATGCAACTGTAGAGTAGTACAAAACGAAACAGCCTCAAATTCTCCTTGCATCAGGCTTACATTAGGAAGATGAAAAGGAGTTGCTGCTGCTTCTGACTTGTACTGCTTTTTAAACAGGAAAGTAAAATACAAACACAACTACTTTTATTGTAGACACACTTAAACAAAGGCTCAATTTTTACATCAATGTTCCTCTTTGTCTGAGGAAACTGCATAACTCAAATGTAAATCAAGTGCTCACAAAAGAGGCTTCTGAAGTCAAGACTGACACCTGTATCTACTACCTACTGAAAAAATATAAGTTCTTAAACTATCAAATTTGCGACGTGCGTGAAAAAAGTTAACAGTTGTTAGAAGATGTTAATCTTCACATGCCAGAAAGACTATTCCTTCTGTCAGCAGCAGCAAACTACCTACCTACTTTCAGGACCATCATAATTAACTATTTAGAACTGTGACTGGATGGTCAAGGGATGTGTATTTCCATCAGTCTTAACACTGAGGAAGATGTTAAGACCCCATTAAATCTTGCTAATACTATTAGTTTTACTGACTACAAGCAAATATGAGACCTATTTTACTTGTCTTTCCATTTATACTACTGCCTTTCACAAATTAGTCAATGTTACCAATTTTAAATTAGTCCACTCACCAAGTTCTTATAGTTGCACTCCCCCAACATCTCTTCCCATCTAACCATTTATCACAAAATCTACTCAGTGTCTTCATCATTAGGTTTCAAGTTTCTCCTTCCCTTTATCCCATCCCAATGGCTTTTTGTTCCTTAGCTGAGTCTATAGTCAAATTCCATTTCCCTTAATATTAGCCCCTTTCTTGTTCCTCTCTGCCCAAAAGTCTGCAACCCACAAAAAAACCCCTCTCTCTCTTTCAGTTTGTTTTCTCATCATCTGCACACATGCACCAGACAATTTAGCCTTACGTTCTGACTAAGGCCAGAAAAACGAACGCTCAGCACAAGACTGAAATGCTGTTTAAGCTCTCTGCATCTCTAGCTCAGACACAGATCAGCCACAGATAGAACAAGCTCTATACAAATAGAGTCCTATTTGTATAGGACTCTGGGAAACCTGGTTTAGTGAGCAGAGTCCCTGAACATGGCAGGGGTATTAGAAGTGGGATGATCTCCAAGGTTCCTTCCAATCTAAACTATTCTATGATTCTAGGTATTACATTCTCCCAATGATTTATGATTTGGTCAGTTTTGCCTGAGAAATGTTCACAGTACCTAGCTTCAAGTCAGAATCATAAAAAAATTAACACCACAGAGGATTTCTGCAGGTCATCTGTCTTAACTGCTGCTCACAGCAAGACTAACTCACATGTTCTAGCAGGTCAATAAGTACCTTTTTCAGTCAAGTTTTGACAACTCAAAAGTGTAGAGATTCCTCAGCTGCTGTTCATGTAACATGTGTTCCAACCTAAATCCTCTTCAGAGATACTGCCATGTACAGTAACTATGCTGACACATCCAGCCACCTACAATAAAAGAAGCACTGGCCTTTTCTAGCCATGATATACCAGCTATGTTATTGTCTATTCAAGCTACAACAAACTGGGCCTTTGCAAGAGCAAAGATTTGCTTTAACATCAGCATTCCGTGTCCTCAGTGCCTAAGCTACCTTATTTCATAGAATCAACCTTAGAATCACAGAAACATTAAGGTTGGAAGAGACCTCCAAGATGAAGTCCAACCATCATTCCAATACCACCATGCCCATTAGACCATGTTTTCAAGTGCCACATCTACATGTTTTTTGAATGCCTCCAGAGACAGCAACTCCACCAAATCCCTGGGCAGCCTTGACCATTCTTTCTGTGAAGCAGTTTTAATTATATCTAACCTAAACACCACGTCTGGCACAACTTGAGGCCATTTCCTCTTCTCTTATAGATAGTGACTTGGAAGAAGATACTGACCCCACCTCTATACAACCTTCTTTCAGGTAGCTGGAAAGAGTGATATGGTCTACTCTCAACCATTTTTTCTCCAGACTAAACAATCCCATTCATTTCAGCCACTCCTTGTTAGACCTGTATTCTCATCAGACCTGTACTCTAGGCCCTTCATCAGCCTCGGCACTCTTCCTTGGACATACTCTAGCATCTCAATGTTCTTCTTGTACTGAGGTGCCCAAAACTGAACACGATGCTTGAGATGAGGCCTCACTAGTGCCAAGTATAGAGGCATGATCACCTCTCTAGTCCTGCTGGCCACACTATTTATGATGCAGTTCAAGATGCCACTAGCTTTCTCGGCCACCTGGGCACACTGTTAGCTCATGTTCAGCCAGCTATCAATCAACATCCCCAGGCACTTTTCCACTGAACAGTCCTCCAGCCACTCTTTCCCAAGCCTACAGTGTTGCATGGGGTTGTTTAATCTTGGTTTAATAACCCTTAACACGTACTAGCTTCCAGCTAAAGAGAGTGACTGCAGTTAATCTGCTGAGTATTTTTCCAAGATCAGTCCCATGTATATCCTATTTTTATAAGGGATTTGGGTATTGTGCAATTAACACACACTACCAGGTAAAAACTAAGAGGATAATGTTTCATTCTCCTCTCAGTATCTGACAGCTGAACTGCCAGAACAACAGACTAGTGCAGTTTCTATCACAAGGCAATTTAACAAGTTGCACCACATTATGAGGAACGTGTCTCAGAACATATGTTTTTGGGACCCTAACTAGCTTTTCCAAACTCTGAACTTGGATAATTAGGAAAGATTGGAAATTTAACTCTGAATATTTTATTCCAGTCATTGACAATATGTCAATTTAAGGAGGAATTCCTCCTCAAATTTATGCATTTCCCATCATTTTGTAGATATCTAGAAACTTGATTTCAAATTATGCCATGAAGTAATGTGAGTATTTCTGAGTTTAAATAACTCATGAAACATGTGACTGCAGTTACTGGATGATTAGAAATTTCTGGACTTAAAGCATAACTAGTTGAAAGAAAATAGGCCTTTGGGTTTCTCAACACAACTTAAAACAAACCCTGCACAACAGCTAAGAGGCCAAAAAGGAAAGAGAAGTTGAGGGGCACCCCAATGGAAATTCAGGTGAAACTATAAACTGTATCTTACCTCAGACAATCTGCAATCCTAGCCACTTAAGATACCTGCAAGCACATAGTGATGCTTCCCTGAGCAGAAAATTTAAGTGCCTGTTGCTTCACACCTGTAGAATCACCAAGAAGCTGAGGCACTAAGTTTAGTCATTGTCTCCTTAGGGAGATGGACATCTCTGTAATTAAGATCATAATAAACAATTTCATAAGGCAGTGGAACACACCCAGCTTACCCCAAAAGTAATGGCAGGAACAGCATGCACAGCTGTTCTGTTTCTGAACAGAAGTAGTTCAGAAAGAGTCAGTGAAAGCCACATATGTAACCACGGTTGCCAGATTACTGTGAAACATTTAATGGTTATGACAACTGTCTTGCATCTTGGAGACCCGGTTCCTCCCTCCTTCCTTCCAAGAGATATAAACTTTACAGTATACCAGAATTTTTCCAAAGCCAGCAGAAAAGGCAGAACTGAGATGCTGTGATGCTTTTCTTTTGAACTGATAAGCTGCACAAAAATTAAGCAAGACTCAAATACAGAGCGGTAAGACAAATTTGCTTGCCAAATCTGGTATTTACCCGAGCACTAAAAACAAATTCTGAAGTTACAATATGAGGGAGTAACAGTGACAACAGCAAGATGCTGCCAAAATTTGCTCTCCATTCCCTCAGCTAAAAGCTCAAGAAAATTTTACTGAGGAAGACAAATGACCAGGTCCCAAAACTTCAAAGGTTTCAAAATTCATTATTTTATTTAACCTTATATTAAAAATATCTACTTAAACTTACTGTCATTTTCTCATTGAATACTCAGGGTAAAGGTAGAAGACTGGACAACAGAAAAAGTTATGAATAGCAGCTACAAACCAACAGCTCTGAAAAGAGCCCCAGAATCACAGAAAACTAAATGAACATAAGTTTCATTGCAACACTTTCCCTGGAAGAACTCATTACATTCTCTGATGTACAAATTGCAACATCCCGTCTCTTCACCTATCAGTGCCACTCACATTACAAAGAGGCCAATGCTGCACTGCTGTGTATTACTCTGGCATTCATGCTTTAGGAAAAATAGTTAATTGGAGAATATTCAACAAGAACAGAGAAGAAAGTATAGGACTGAAAAAAAAAAAAACCCAAGCAACACAGTTAAGCTCTACACTCCATGGAAGTTCAGAATTCAGAGTCTGTAAAAATGACTCCTCCCTTTGGGAAGGACTCTTGCCTAGGAAAGAAATGTTACAGAACAAGTCACACACAAGGCTAAGTAGGGACAGTGACTGCATTCCTTTCAATAGAGGAAAACATCCACTTCATTGTACAAAAGAACAGGAAAAAAGCAACTTATTGTCAAGTTCTCCATTGCACAAAGCCTGTCTATTTTACTACTGCCTTAGGCTATTTCAGTCAAGCAGTCTCAGGCCTGAAACAGTCATAATTATTCCTCTGACCTTGGCTAGAAAGAGAAAAACCATTTTAATTGTCTGTTGATGCCTAACCTGTAAAGTACTATAACCATTCAGGTATGCACCTTCAGTTGCTAGAAGCGGAAATAAAATGAGCAAGCCTGAAAACAATTTAAGAGGGTCAGTAATCACACAGGGTGTTCCTGTGTGACTTAGTCTAGGTGATCCTGCTCTAGCAGGGAGATTGGACTAGATGATCTTTTGAGGCTCCTTCCAATCCATAATGTTCTGTGATTCTGTGACAGGGGATGAAGAAACAAAACTGTTTTCACCCGATGAGGAGTTACTGCAACAAAATCAAGTGGAAATGAAGTACACACCTCCTTAATTAGTGATAAATTTGAACACAGCAGATTGAACACACTCAGTGATGATAAAGACTACTTTTAACTGAAAGCTCAAACATTAATATCCCAGCTTTCTATAAATGTATGGGTTTTATCAAATCCATATATGGTTTCCCACATTACCCTGCCAGCAATTCTCAGCCCAAAAGCCAAGAATCAGAGAGCATAAACAGACATAAGCAGGTATTCAAAACCCATGAAGAGCTTTCTACCATAGCCACATCAGTACAGAGGTTTGTTTTCAGGATATCCCACACGGCTAGCACACATTCTGCTACTCACGTAAAAAATCAGTAAAACAAAATTTAGTCTTTTAAATTAGGGTAGGAAACCTCTCTAGCAAAATATTTTTCGGAAAATTAATCTTTATTTAAAGGAGAAAGGATGTAAATGGAGAGTGGCAGGGAACATGAGCAATAAGAAACAGTAAATATACAAAAGGAAGTGTGAAAAAGACATGTTGAATAGAAAAATCTACTGAGATTTGATATAAATAATTTTCATTGTAACATTAACATGGAAAGTTATGGTCCAGAAATAAAAGCTAATTTTAGAAATCCTCTAAGGAATGAAAATGCACTGAAGAAAAGACAAGGCTATTTACTAGAAAACATTGTTAGTACCAGTCAGTACTAGAAAAATAATCCTTTGTTTTCATTGTTCCTGTCACCATAAAAATCGTTTACATCACCAACTCTCACAAAGAAGCCAAACAGACAAACAGCAATTAGGCTTAAAAAAATGCAAAGATAAAGTGCTGCCCACCTACCACGTCAGACAGTGTTTGCTACTCTGGTGTACTGCAATTGCTGAACAACTTCAGCCAGAAAGTTCTGGTGCAAGCTTTGAGGAAATGAACCAGTAAAGTTCTCTGACAGTCTGTTTCCCACACTGCATCCAACTATTAAACCAATCAGTTGATTGAGCCTCATAACTGAGATGACTGTATAATTTAGAAACAAGATCTCCGGTGTTTTCAAATGCTGAACAACACTTTTCCCATCCTGCCTTGAAAATGGTGCAAGTACAACTTACATGAAGTATTCCCACATGTATTACAGGTGGGAATTTAATACGAGAATGCTCACAACCAGGTGTAATGTATTTTTTCACATTCTACTTTAGACTAAAACATTGAAATTGATTAGCAGAACAATAATGTTCTCCAAGTTTTCATTTCACAACAAAAATACGCACTTTTGCAAGACTATCACAGCAATTGTGATCATTAGCAACTCTTCCTGCATGGGAAAGGGGAAATAACTAAGAACAAGTTCCATAATAAGGAAGAATTGCCTTGTAAGAGACAGTCTCTAGAATAATCAGGAATGCAGTTTTCCTTGAGAGAGAAAATAAAACAGTGGTAGCTATACTCCCTCCAGAAAAAAAACAGCTTGAAAGTCTCACTTAAATTTCAAGACCCGCAGCTCACCTGTAAATGAAATTAGGTTCGTTATGTAGAGGGCCACAATCTACAACCATATTGAACTTTTCTAGTATCAGTTGCTCAGTGTGCCTTGACAGTGACCTTAGTTTTGAAATCAGACTAAAACTGCTGGTTATGAAGCAATCACTTCTACCTTTACAGAACACAACATCACATGTTTAAGGATGTTTGCACACATGCACTTCCACACCCCTCTTCAAGTAAGAGTGAGCATAAAAGAAGCCAGTTTTAAACATGAAAAGACTGAAGGACCAAAATAATGTAAACCACTGTGTTTTTCACACTTGAAGTTGGCATGACAACATTAATTTGCTTGTGGCATTCTTGTATTCACAGGATGGACTTAAAAGTGTAAACTCAAAATAATAATCCTAACCCTGTTTTCTTGAAAGGGTTAAGAGTCCTAAACCATGACCCAAAAATAGGCTTACTGAGAAAATGTTCAAGAGCACTGCAAGTAGGATTACAGCTTACCTTGTAACAGTATTCAATTATTTTAATGGCTCTAACAACCAGCCAAACTACAACTACCAAACCTATGGGATTCCACAGCAGCAAAGGAAAGTTAAACTCAAAAGTTCCCTTTCAGCAGCAACTGTCCCAAAGCAGTTATAGCCTTTATGAAGTAATTTTTTATGAGCTTGACTCTGGGATAATAAAACACAAAGCAAAATGCATCATTTATCATAGGAAAACGTGTGCATTAAGTGAGAACATTGACAGCCAAAAGAATTCTCTATTTTAGATGATCATCCTCACCCAGTTGCCTGAGCTTTAAATCTACCAAAGACATGTTTCTTCACACAGCAGAATCAAATGGTTAAAATAAGTGTTGTCCTCTTTGACACACTGTTTTAGTAATTTTGTTATCTTACCCAAAATACAGGTCATCTCCAATCAAGGCTTAACTACTCTCTTTTATGAAAGTTAGCAGATGGACCATTTGCAACAAAGTTGTACCATATTTAAGACCCTCAGTTTGCAAGAAAACTCCTACAGCTTGGACTATAAAGAAGTCATAGAAGGGTGCCACCCTTACATAAAAGCGATAACTAGGTAATCTCAAAAATTCTCATCAGGAACATCAAAGCAAGACATGTGCCTACAGGACTGAAGGTTGTATTAAAGGAGAAGCATGCAGCTCCTAAACTGCTGAGCTCTTACCGTATGTGCACTGGATAGAAGCACATATTTAACAGAAAGTATGTAGAAAGTCATAATAAAACGTGCTGATTACTGCAATTATTAGCATACTTCTACTAGAAGCAATGCAAATCAACCTTGTAATGAAAGGAAATCCCTGCGGGCTTACGCTGGTGTTCCCTTTTGCCAGCATATCCTGGCCTTCATTTACAAGCAGCAAAGCATGTGCATTGAAGAAATGAGCTGCAGCCACAGCATGATTTTCTAAGAGTGTTCCTCCTTCAATTAAAAAAGCCTAAACCTCTCTATGACTTTAAGCCAGTAGTAAAACATAGTTTAGCCACACACAGCATCCTCACAATAAACTCCTGTAACCATATAACTACTAAAGAACAAGTCTTAATTCAGAGCAGCATGAAGTTGTAAGTTACTCTAGAATATGGCCTCTTCCCTCGACAAACTTGTTGGAAGTCAGGATTTTTCTTTCCCCCTCATGGTTTTCACCCCAAAAGCACCAAGCACAGCAGTTCCCCGGACCCTGCAGTACAACCACGCCAACAGCTGCGAGTGAAAAGGCCCCGGACCTCTGCTCCAACATGCCTTGCTGCCCAAAAGAGTGACCCAGAAGCGAGCCCAAACAGTCACCACGGAACCCTCCTACTCTGCGCATCGCACCCACCCGGCAGTTCCGGGCAGAAACCCGCGCACACCCGAGACAACCTACAGAGAAAGAGGAACACCAGGCAATCCCTAGACACCGCCCCACGGGACCAGGACCGGGCCCCACTTCCCGAGTGCAGCCGAGACCTCTCACCTGGCAGGTAGTCAGCCTCGAACCGCCGCCGCGTCTCACCGATCAGCGCGGCCTTGTCCTGTCGCTGTGAGGGATAAACGAGAAACAGGATGGGAAGCATTACAGGCAGGGAAAGGCCAGGGACAGACCCCAGTCTCTCACCTACACGGTGGGACCCAGCCACCCTTCCACTGCCCGGCCCGACGCGACGGGGACTGCTGACCAAGGGGGCCCTGTGGGTCAGGACTCACCTCACCCATCGCTCGCCCAAGCCACCGTTCCAACCGCGCGCGCGGCAGCCGGGCCACCTACTCCAGGGGCACAGAGAAATTGGGAGGGAGGCGGCGCGTGACCCCGGCGCGGGGCGGGGCGCGAGGCGCAGGGGTAGGGCCTGACGGCCCTCGCCGGTCAGCGGCGGCCAATCAACCATAGGCCTCGCCCCCTGCCCGGCGCTCGGCCCTTGGCTCCGCCCTCTCTCCTGGCCTCTCCTGCACCGCCCCCCCGCCCCCGCTTCCCCTCCCGTGGTGCTCCTCTGCGCGCGCGGTTCGGAGCGGGTGCGCGCTTCTCCCGCTTTCTTTGCTCCCCTCTTCCCGGCCCTGCCTGAGCTGGGTGAGGCCTCGGGACGCGGGTAAGGCCTGGCTGGCAGAGACCTGCGCAGTCATTCCCGTGGAACGGAACGGGGAGACTGGTAATGGTTTACAGCGGCTTTCGGGAGTGGAAGGTGGGCCCGGGTACCTCCGCCGCCGCCTCAGCCCTTGGAACGCGGCCTTAGGAGCTGCTGGGGGTGGTGAGGCCTGCTCGAGGTGGCGAGTGGCTCCTTAGTTGCCTCCTCAGCCAGCTTCGTAGCCTGAAAGCTGAGTGAAAGGGTTGTGGTTCACCGCGCTGTGTCCCCGGAGGTTTGTGGGGGGGTGGGGAAAAACCTGTTTGGCGGCAAAATTACTGAACTCTTCCTCAGAAAACTTACTGCTTCTGAAGAGGCTTTATAGTTTCAACTAAAAATGCATTCTATTAGTAAGGCCTACACTACAGTGAAGGCTCTTAAACGTGAGAATTCGAATTACCTGTTCTCTCTAGCATATTCAGTGTTTGTGGAGTTGACTCCTTCACTGCAATCACTCAAATGGTATGTGCCTGTGATTCTTTACATTTCTGTTATGCTGTTGATGATCAGCAAAGTCATGCTTTAATGAATAAATGTTAGAACACTCTTCTGAGATGTTTCTGTAACATAAATCTCTCAGTACTAAATTACTTAATTTTAATCTCTGAGGTAGAAACACGTATTGCCCTCATACTCAAATGACCCTATGTCAATCCTTTGCAATGTTTGCTTTTTAAATAACATTTCATCTACTCTCAAAGCTTTAATTTGTTTTGATTACTCATTTTTGTAGATGGAAAACATCCAGATACATTCCTCGAGAGAAATAACCCTCACTAAAATGGAGACATACATAGTTTTCTCATCAAAGAATATGCATAAATAGAAATGATTATGGGTGACCAAGAACAACTCTTGTCCTACAATGGTGAAGTCCTTGTATTCCATCTGTCAAAAACAAAACATGTGGAGGGAGCAGCTGTTAAAACAACGGACTTATGTGTCAGAAGAATGGTGTTCAACAGAGGCTCTAATCTGTTTGTTCAGAAGTCTTCTGGAATATTCAGCATGCATGGCAGTCACTTGAAAAATGAAATACTTTGTTGTAGCTGCACAACGGATTCCAGAACAGGGATTATTCTTCCCTGTGTTTTGATGAAAATGAAAAAAAGGAACAATGTTGTCAAGTACCTTGTATTGTTACTTCACAGCTCAAATCAATTTGAGCAGGCCTTTAATTTCAAATTGGATTATGAGCTGAAAGAAGACATCAGGTTGTTTACTGGCCCTTCAGTCTTGTGGAGGCATGCCAACAAGTTGTTCTACATCTCTTCTGATGCCAGTACTATTGTAACTGCTCCAGTTCAGCTTTCTTCTGTTGTGTGGACAGGTGAAATTGCGAATGAAGGCACGGTTGTGTTAGGGATAAGAACTGCTAGCTTGCCGGAGAATAAACATGACGAGTTTTCCACATCAGACGGAGCCATCTGGGGTAGCAAGTTCTTTGGATATGCAGTTGAAACTGAAAAAATGCTTACTAGCACATGCTTTATGCCTCATGCTTACAGCAGTGTGGTATCTTCCATCTACGTTTGCAAGAGCGAAATGCTGAGAAAACAGCTCCGAATATCACTTGTTGCTGTAACTCACAAGAATCAGCTTGTTTGGTTCCAAGATGGTCTTCCTAAAGGTGTTTGTGAGCTTCCTTATGAGAAACCATGTTCAGTAAAAACAGCAGTAACCACTAGCAATGATTTGCTGTTTATTGTCTCTTTTGCCTCTGGAAGTACCTGTGTTGTACAGAGGAGAGACAGCTTACAGGTACTTGTGATTTTAAACAGCTCTTTTTAGCTACTGTATGAGGTGGTTTTGCTTTCTTATAAATCTGATAATAAAATGCGTGATAAATTGTATTAATTTACTAATAGCACGTGCTGATCATATTATGTGAACTTGAGGTTTTTAGATAGTAATGTGTTTGCCTACATAATTTGTGTTAAAGTGATATCATTGAACGTATAAATTTTCCTTGGAATTTAAAAGCCTTTGGAGTATTCAGTTCATAGTAAGAAAAAAGTGTTTCCCTAAATGTCAAAAAGAGGCCTTGCTTTTTCTTTCCTGAAGTCAGGAGAGACAGTAAACTTCTAGAGTTTAGTACTACTCTGTCAAAGAGTCTTATGTAAGTTGTGATATAAAACCTCATCTTATTTCATTGTCAGCATTAGTGTAAAAATGTGTCTTTACCTCACAAATGTATTTAAAAGTGCAGCATAACAAATGCTTGAGTGTATTCTGAATATCAAAGATGTGATGTCTATAACTGCTTTGCATGTACTGCTGGTTTTAAATAAGTATTACAGCATTCAGCTATCCATCTGTTTGAGTACAATGAAAAGTTCCTATCTTCTGTTCCACCAGTATTTTGGAAAGTGATCTTTAAAGAGAAATGGCCAATTCTTTCCCAGAGATGCATAGGCTTTAAATGATGGAGTAAGATAGAAACTTACTCAAATACTTTAAGTATTCCAAATACTGCCTCTGATAGAAAGCAAAGTTCACCCAAATGAAATATCAGAATCAAGATTTATTAATGTGTGTGTATTCTTAAACCTGTCCTACTGTAGGTGGTTTCCAAATGGGAGAAAGTGAAGTATGTTCTGGTGGATGATTTTATTTGCTCTGGAAGTGAGCAACTGTTACTGCTTTTTAAGAATGACTCTGACACAGACGTGTTGAGTGTGTTCAAAATAACAGATCTTGGAATGGTCAACTATGAAGTAAGTTCATTTTGCCTTTTCTCAGTTACTCAGTCTGTGTTTACTAAATTAAGAAATTATCAAGAAATCATTACAATATTGCTGCAAAGTTAAATTGGATGTCTGCTGTGAAACGCCCTGAAGTTGGGATACAACGTTCCCCACTGTAATCGTAAGTTATCTGACAAGGTTATTCTGTGCTCGACATTCTTTTGGGAAATGAAAATAATGTGGTTAAAAAGGCTTCACGTATGTAACAAATTTGCTACAATGCTTACCTTTTGGCTAAGAACTCTTAATTAAGGCAATAATGCTTGTTAATTATCTTCTCATAATTGGGTCTTTCTGTTATCTACTATCAACCTCTAATTGCTTTCAGAAGATAAAATTTTACTTTTAAAATGCAGACTGTAATTCTTACGGTTTTCTGTATTTTCCCACAGGTTTTTATGATACTGTGTATTAGCCTATAGCTTGCTTTCAGCTTATTAGTTAATTCAGGGTTTCATTTTGGTTTTTTTTTTTAGAGTGATGTTAGCTGTAAACACGATGTTCCTGCTGCAAAAGAATTGCAAGAGAACGGTTTGCTTACTGTCAAAGCCCTTGAAACAAGATTACAGGTTTGTATTCAATAGTTGTGCCTCCATATTTTTTTGACGTTACTTTTCTGTATTATTATGTTATCTAGAGGGTGAGGTTAATGATAGTGTTTCTTATTTAAGAAATGGTTCAGGGAGAAGATGTCTAGGTATTCAATCTTGCATCAGTGGTGGTCAATGTTTTGTTTCTCTCCATTGTTGAAAATGCATTGGTATCTAATTGTAATTGAAGTTTTGAGGTAATACTGAAGTCAACCTATCAAAGTTTCATAACATTCATTTTCTGTGATCTGTGATTTACTTATAGATGTTTAAATATCAGTTTAATAAAATTAGTATGTCTACTTCATTTGCTCAGCATTATGTATTTTGAGCTAGAGTAGTGCTAGATGGAATGAGTGCTGGTGCATGGCAGTTAATCCTGGAAATCAAGATTATGGTCTGTTTCTTGGATGGACTTTTACTTTTGCCCAAATTAGTGACAGTAGTTATTTTACCACCCGATGATGTTTTTCCTCTTGTTACTAGCAGTTTTATTAGGAAAACTTAGCAAAGTAGGGGAGACAAAGCTAAAATCTATCATTAAGTCTCTTACTGTATGCAGCCCTATAAAACACAGAGGCCTTTCCATTTGCGAGGAGAGGTGAGGGAGCTGGATCTCTTTAGCTTGGAGGAGGCTGAGGGGTAACCGCATTAATGTTTATAGATATGGAAAGGGTGAGTGTCAGGAGGATGGAGCCAGGCTCTGCTCAGTGGTGTCCAATGATAGGACAAGGGGCAGCAGGTACAAGCTGAAGCAGAGGAGGCTCCAAATAAACGTAAGGAAAGACTTCTACTGTGAGAGTGACAGAGCCCTGGTATAGGCTGCCCAGGCAATCCTGCTGTGGCAGAGGACTGGATTAGATGATCTTTTGAAGTCACTTACAATCCCTAAAGTTCTGTGATTCTGTGATTTCTTTTGATTTGCCTTCTGTGATACTGTGAGAGGTTGTGGAGTCTCATGCTCTAGAGAAAATCAAAATGCACCTGGCTGCAGCCCTGTTTGGCTTATCCTAGGTGATCCTGCTCTGGCAGGGATGTTGGACTAGGTGATCTCTACTGGTCCCTCCCAAAAATGGGCATTCTGTGATTCTGCAGCATTTATAAAACAAGCTGAGGGGAATGTGCTAGTGTTCCACGAATCAATGGGAGTATATGATTGCCTTTCTTTATACCTTTATACCTGTTGATAAAATCCCAGTATAGTCTCCAGGATGTTCTTTTGCAGTGTTGTCTGTTGGCCTATAGCAAAGGGGTAATGATTGACCAAGACAGAAAAAAACTTTAGGACATAGCATAAATCACAAATTGAGTCAGTGAGGTCTCTTCCAATTTTCCAACCTAGATGATTCTGTGTGAGGCTAAGAGTGATGGTTTGGTTTGCTAAGAGTGTTTTGAATGTGAGATAGAAGATAATTAGATAATTGTTCCCATCATTTGAGAATTGATGAAAACTTAAGTAAAATTGTGGCAGTTTAATCTTCAACCTTTAAAATGACCCAAATTAGGCAATTAGCTGGATTGCTGCAATGTTGAACTGTTCTGCTCTCATTCTGATAGTGCTGATTTGGTGGTGGATAGAAAGTTATTTGAGAAATGCTATGTACATTTGATTTTTTTTTAATTACTGTCTTTAGTGTAAGTTTTAAGTTGTATTCTTTTTGATTTGTTGCTGTGGATTGTCCTATTGCTAGTTATCTGGGAGAAGAGTCTGATCCTCCACCTGACTACAACTTTGCTTCAGGGGTTAGGGAGATAATTGGGCTGAGGGCTGGACTTTATGATCCTGAAGTTCCTTTTCAGCCATGATGATTTCCTCCCTGAGTCTCCTCAACGCTAAGTAACTGTGGCTCCCTAAGCCTCTCTTCATCAGACTTTCTTTCCTTGTTTCAGAAAGAGCTGATAGAGGATCACTACTTAGTCTTGGGTTTGTCATTTGGTGACTTTCAGGTCTCTTTCTTATGTAGCTTGACATGAGGCAGAAGGGTTGTCAAAGGTCAGATTGCTCAGCAGGCATACGTCAATGAGTTTTGGCAGTTTTGACTGATGCTCAGTTTGTACTTTCTTACTTGCTGTTTCTCAGTTGTTAGTTCAGAAGTTATTCACCAATTAGACTAATGGTTTAGTATTGTCATGACATCATTTAGGAAGGTATTATAGAAAGTGCTTTTTTCTTAACTCTTTTTCTAGTCCTGACCAAAGTCTGCTACTGGATTATTGCTTGCAATCTTGTATTTATGATACGTGTTTGATAGGTGACATATAATTGTTTTTTACAGAACTTAACAATGAATGCTACTTGCTTTGCTATTGCAGCATGAACAGAGGGCATTGCTTTGCTAACCTGAAGTGCTTTTTATTCAGGCTTGTCTTTAGTTACGACTGATCCCGAATTGTTGGGGTTTCTTTTGTTTTGTAGCAGGGTGGTTTTTTTGGTTTGTGGCTTTTTTTTTTTTTTTGCGGAGGGAGCCAGGAAGGGAAGTTTGGATTTGTATTCGAGTGGTAAGCTTTGTTCTGTCTTTCGCAGCACTGAGTTTCTTAGAATCTCGCTTCTTTTCTGAGAATAGTTTTTGTGGAGCTTTCTTAAAATCTTGTAAGCTGATTATGGCATATTTCTTCATGCTGCTTTTTGGCTTATTTATATATAATTTTAACTGAGACTGGCCTGCATGTGTGTCTGTAAAACTTGTCAAGTTTTCAATATATTCACCTGACCAATAATCAATACAAATCTTGAAGAAATCAAAACTGATATTTTTTCCAATGGAAGAGTGAAGCAGGATCGATAGAGGCAAATGCATAATTTGCTAAAATGTATCTTAGAATTGTATTTTATACTTAGATTTAGAATTGAGAGGCCAAGATTTGTATTTTGGCAGCAGAGAAGACTGGCTTCTTAAGCATTAGTTGAGGAATGTCTGAATCATGACTTCTATTACTAGCGTAAAGATGAAAAGCTGAGAAGATATTGGGTAGCTTGACTATCACGTGTTACTTGCAGTACACCTAAGCAAAAGTCTAATGATCATTTTTATCTCTTTGCAGGCTGGTCGCACCTCTGTTCAAGAAATACAGCGGCATTTAGGACTCAAAAAGAGGGTTATCCTTGAATCTTGCAGAGCATTAATAGATCTTGTTGAAGAGAGAGCCCATGTTTTACCAACGGCAAAAGAGGTAAAGTGCAGAAGAAAGTACAGATCACTTCTGTATTCTGCTGAGTCTTTTGTTCCTCAGCCACTTGTTACTTTCAGCATTAGGGATTGCCACTCTCAAAACTTATTTATCTGCTTTTTAGTTTTGTTTCATTACCTTAATCTGTCAATGTACATAGATAAAAGTAAATTTAGTTGTCTTTGCTTGACTTATTTGCACAACACCTGACAACTCTGGTGTATCAAGGAGTAACCACTAAGAATTAATGGCAACCAGTAGGGGGTGAGTGCAGTCTTAATTTGCACAGTTGCCTACTTATTGAACAATTGTCTGTAATCTAACATTGCAAAAAACAATGTCATACAGAAGTGTAAATAAAATTGATTTTACAACAGTGGCAGATTGAACTAGGAAGCTGGTAAAGGTTGGAAAAATGTTGTCTTATTATATTGCTCAAAATAACCCTCCTAATTTACTTGGAATAGAGTCGAACTTCTTTCCAGTTAAACCTGTAGTTCCTCTCAAGTTGGCCAGGTTTAGACAACAAAATTTCAAGCAATTAATGCAATAATGTACAATAAAATCTGGTACCTTACTCTTCTTTGGATAATAGTATGGCAGTTCAGTATTTATACATGTAGTGTTTACAAGAAGAGAACATGTCGTGCTTTTTGTGATATCATGTGTTTTAAGAAAAAACAATTCTATCTTTTTAGGCTATTGTAGACAATAAATTACATAGATTTCACTTTACATATCTTGAAGAGCAAGCATGAAATAATTCAGCATAAAAACAACTAACATCTCCACTTAATTTCTCTTAAAAAAACCCTCCATTTTCTGGAAGGCAGGTCTTGTCTCTCTCTGGGATGATGTAGAAAATCCTCATTCTCACAGTAAAGACACATCATTGGCATCTGAAGTCCCAAAGCACTTCATGGAGAAATTGTGGCAACGTGTTGTGGGTGACACCTTGGTAGTTGGAGTAAAATTAATAGAATCATTTTACTTGTAAGTATATAACTTTATCTAATAATTTCATTGAGTAGCTTTATAGAAACAGATTTTGCAGTTCGAGCTCTGCAATAGCAAGAGTGGATTTTTGAGCTTTGAGCTTTCTCATTTTGAACATGTGTATGTAAAGCATTTCAAGTGTGTGTCTTGTCAGTATTGTTGCTGCTCCTTGTCTCTCTTTAACACTGCAAAACAAAACAGATTTTAGTTGTACTATGTAGTCAGTAAAAAGCCTCACTGGAGGCTTTTTACAGCAAAGAATTGTGTCTCTTTATAGTCCGTGTTGACACAGGAATGCTGACATGAGTATGTGGTCAGCATAAAGCTGTGTCTTAGCTGTACAGGTCTTCTGCATGCTTTACCATTAGTGTCTTGGCATTCCTAAAGGGTGGTTTGCTTAAACAAGTGCAGAAGAAAACATTTTAAATTGTCTCAACAACTTGGTGAACACTTAACTTTTGAAATGAACTATGCTCCAGTTAATTATCCAATCAAAATATTTACTAAGCATCTGTATTGTGTAAATTATGTGGAACAATCAGCCATGCAATACTTAAACCTTCAAAATTACTTATCTATTCTTATTCTTGTCTTTGAAATTATTTTTTTGATGCTGTCAATTGCTCAGTTGTGTCACTTTTCCCTCCCAGGAAGGGAGCTCATTTGGAACGGTCTAAACAGACTAAACATAAATTTCTAATGTGCTTTGTGTAATGTAAACTTTGGAGTCAGAATGTACCTGTGTTCCCATAAGCAGTGTAGCTAAGGCTGCGTTAGGGTAAGGTTAAAGAGTACTGAGGCCACTGAAAATCATTCAAGTGATTGTGAGGCTGTTGAGCTGTTGTGCCCTTTGGCCATTCTCCTGGAGCTGTGGATACACTATTTCTCGATTCCTAGATTGCCATAACTCCCAAAAAAAAGCAACCTTATTTTCTTGACAGTCTCTGTTAAGAGCCACAGAGACACGAGATTGTTTTTGTCTTTCTAGTGTTTATTTTTTTAGCTTTGATCATGATGACTGTGTTTTTGAAAACAAAACACCTAATTTCCATATAGCTTCAGAAATCCTCAGAAGGCTTGGAGCCATTCTTTGAAAAAGCAACAGCTATTTTGCCCTCTTCCCCTTTTTTAAAATTGAGAAAAAGTATGTCTGCGAAGATTAAGTCATTTGTCAAAGTTCACCTGGTGGGCTAGCAGCACAACATAGGTCTGCTGGGCTCTGCTTCAGTACTATCCACAACATATGGTTCTGGGGTAAAGGTCTGGCTTTCTCTCCACTCCCAATACTGTGTTTACTGATTCTTGCTGCCTACTTAATGCAAGATCACAGCCGTGTTTTAGATTGCATTGTAAGGTGGTTCTTCGTAAAGAACATTAGGCATTTGTAAGACTTCAGATGTCAGCGGTATCTTGTGACTAAACTAACCAACAGAATCATTCATTAGGAAATGATCTCAAACAATAATAATAGGATTTCATTGAAAGAACCATGTTGAATAAATAAAGTACTTCATACACTTCAGGAAATGGCTACACATTTAAGGAAATAGTGTTTTAAACCTTTTATTTTAGCCTCTACGTTCAATTTTGAATACCTATAAAATAATAGAGAATATCAAAAGAGCTTTTAGTCTTCAAAGAGAAATGAAATTATAAATCTCATAGATTATCTGCATGAACTATGTGGAATTTTCAACATTTTCTAGATGAATTAGACATCCAAGTTCTTTTAGTTGAAATGAGGCATCTAAGTCCTAGAAGCTTGTAGAAAATTCAGTTCACGTTCTCTATGATGAAGCAGTCACTTGAAGGACTTAGTATTATTTTCACAGTCTGTAACTTAACCTGGAATTACACTGCAGTTTGTGGTAATCTGAAATGTCTGTACATATCTGCAAAGTTCTGTTTGTTTATCAGAAGACAAAATACAAGTACAATGAGTTCAGTCATCCTGTATGGATTTTCACAGGTCACTGAGTGATGTCAGTTTATCTTTAGTGATGGATCAAGACTTGTCTTTGATTTCTCCGATTATCGAATGTCGGAATAAAGTCATCAAACTGAACAATTCCTTCTCAACATTGGCTGTCTCTTCATGGCAAATGGAGCCTCCTCCAAAAAAGATGAAGTTGGATTTGCATTGCAGGAATGATCTGAAAAAAGAGTTTCCAAAGGGATGTTCAAGGGATCAGCTGGATGGACCAAAGACAGTTGTTGCTGTTACCAGCCTTTCACCATTACTGGCATTTCATCATGTGTGTTGCACAGTTGTTCTACATGCGAAGACACAAAAAAGTCAGAGTGATAGTTTAGAGGAGAGCAAAAAAATTAATGTACTCTGTGGGAAAATTCTTTTAAGTCTGGAAGATATTTCAAATGAAAAGTATTCCATAAAGATGCTAAGGGACAATAACTACTGTACAGGTAAATGGATTAACGTACTTTGCATTCATATATAGTTGATTCTTCTGTTTACTCTAGGTGATGCCAAACTTAAGTTTTCAAGGTGTTTCTTATTTGTCTTTTTGAACACAAACTGCCTAGACCTGTTGGGAATTAGGAGTGGTGTGAAGTACAAGATGGAACAGTTTTCAACATGGATAACATGTTAAGTGAGTTGCTGTAAGGTTTTGTGCTAGCATTGTGCTGAAGTGTGTCTGGAAGGGTTAATTCTGAAGATAAGTGAGTACACAATGCCTAAGCTTGTATTTTTTTCTGTGAATCAGATACTGTTGATTAGATACATTGGTCACTTTTTTCTTAGCCTCTTAATACAAAAGTAATTGAAGCTTCTCCTCAGATAGATCCCCATTAAGGTAATTTCTTTGTCTTTATTTTAATTTTCCTGATTGATTTTTTTAACTGGGCTTCTGCTTATGAATCAAAATACCCTTTTTATCATTTGCAATGGGGTTTCTTTCTTCCTTTAACGGTGTATCGTTGGCTAAAACCAACATGCTATTAATGTCAGCATAGGCTATTAATAGTCTTTTTCTGGCAAGGTGGTGATTCCATTTAAAGCTTTCATTATATAGATGGGGCTATGTTAATTAGATAACTTTTGCTTAACAGAAGTAGGTATAATAATTTAGGTGAGAAGAAAATTCAAAAAAATTCCAGAATATGTGTGCAAACTTGTCACACAAATCTGGCAATGTGACTCAAAACTCTGGAGTACATTTAATGCATGCAACATGATCACAGTATTTAGGTCAAATATGTTTTTACTGTATTTTCTTGCAGGTTCCATGGAAGATATACTTGCTCTCCTTGCAGTATCTGTCAGATTCTCCTTTCAGATTTTGTCTTCTGATTGCACACTGACTCTAGTAAATTCATGGTTACTGGCAGAAATGGAATGCACGCCATTTAAGGAGTGCCACGACCACATGTTCTGTCATAAAGCAGGGAATGTGTATGGTACAGTTTTTAATTGGACCCTGAAAAATCCATTTGAAGGAGTTCTAATATTATTTTGCAGGTAATATTGCTCAGAAAGTGTAGAGTATATTTGTCTTACCTTACAAGTGTCTTTATACTGTTTGTTTCTTGTACTGTAAGATAGAGCACTTGAGGCCATGGTCTCAAGTGAGGGGTGAGGGAGATGTTCGGATGAGGCCTGGACTTGATGATTATTTCCAGTCATAAGGATTCTATGAGTCTAGATACCTTCACATACAATAAATTAATTCTTAAAGAAACAAGTGATTGGTACATCATGGAGTAGACTTAGAGCTGTAACCCTAATCATGAACATATATCTCAACATAGAAATTGTAACTGAAGTTGTTTATGTAACTGAAGTTTGCTTGGCGTCAGTTCTTTTGATGTACAGTGGCTAGTGTGCCAGCCATTGGATAGCCTCTGCATACTCTTGTATGTACAGTACACAGGTTTATCCCTGCTTGATTTAAAGTAGTTATGCTTTATTTTCCAGTACAGAATTTTGAAGATATAAAGTAACTTTAATTTTAAAAAAAATCTTATTTTACAGAAATCTGACTGTCCTGTTCCAGTGCCTTCATAGCCTGACTAAAGTTCTCCCACCAAGTTGTGATATAAAACTGCTGAGATATGGAAGCAAGAGTGTACTTACTGAACAGTTAGCACTGGCTTTGGAAAAAGAAATGCTCACCTTCTGTTCTTCATTCCTCTCAAATGAAAGAAACACTGAAACCAGGTTTACATGGGGGAATGAGCATGGCAAGAAAATCAGTGATGTTAACATGAGTTCTTTACTGGACAGTGAGGAAGGAATTCAGAAACTCAGAAAGGAGCTTCAGGATGAACGGGAAGAGTGTGTGCTACATATGAATCAAACAATGAACGGTACCCTTTACCAAGAAATTGCTTTGAAAACATCAGAATCTCAGCTCAGTTCAGATAAGATTGTGTGGAGACTGAGCAAGTGCTAGAAACAATGACTACATTTATTTTAATTTTTATTAAAATTATACTATTGAATAATATTTATATTCCCATGGGTGTTTATATTGCTCTTTATACTGTAGCTATTTCTAAAGATAAATACTGGCATTTTGGTTGTTATTTGGTACATCATGGAGAAAACTGTCTTTCGTTGGACATTAACCTAGCTTCAGCATAAGAAGATGTGTTCACTCATCACTGCTCAATGGTTTTGGCCTGTGTCACAGAATCACAGAACATCAGGGATTGGAAGAGGGAAGAGACCTCGAAAGATCTTCTAGTCCAATCCCCCTGCCACAGCAGGATCACCTACACCAAGTTGTACAGAACATATCCAGGCAGGTTTTAAACAACTCCAGAGAAGGAGAATCCACAACCCCCCTGGGCAGCCCCTTCCAGTGCTCCATCACCCTGACCGGGAAGAAGTTCCTTCTTATATAGTTATGGAACTTCCAGCTTACACCCATTGCCCCTTGTCCTATTGCCAGATGACATTGAGAAGAGCCTGGCTCCATCACAGGCAGTTCTGCTTCTGACCAGGAAAGAGAGGAAAAAATATTCGAAGAGTTGCCCATTATCTAAAGTACTTCTCACTGGAATTTCCAGGAGAATGTTCCAGATTGCAAACATTTCAATGAAGCAGACATCTCGAATTGCAATCCTGTAGCTTGCAGCTAAGAGCAAGACCTTGGTAAACCAGCTGAGCTGAAACTTTCACAACAGCCAAACCACTGTTCTGCTCAGGGCACTTTAAGGAGTTCATGCAAAACAGTGTAAACAGCCCAGCACATGTTTTCTATTGGCACTTCTGCAGCAGCCTGGTTTCATGTTGTAACTAATCATTACATGTCTGCCTTTAAAGAGAAGTCTGCTTGTGTTTACATCCATTTGTTGAACTAGCAGAGTGGAACAAATGGAGAGAAGCTGCTAAGGACAGGAGTTACCAGTTTCTAATTCCATGGACTTGCTGGATTGCCATTATTTGAAACAGCCAAACAGTGTAACCACAGAAACATTGAAGTGATGAAATTATTAGAGTAGAACAATAACACATAAGACAATGTGTTCCTACTACAGAGTCTTTCCAAGAGACATGACTGCTTTGTTGGCGTATCATCAGATGAGATCATTCAAAGTTTTCCTAACTTCTAGGATTCCTGGGAATATTTCAGGCTCTCAAGAATCTTATTTCCATGTGGCAGCAACGGAAATTTTGTTTAGAGGTAAGTGCTTTACTAAATTTGCCTTTCAGAAGGAAAAGCACTAAAGATAATAACTTTCAGGTTATTTGGTCTATCTTGGTGATTAATCTTAGCACATGCTGATGTCCAAGTGGAGAGTCCAGATGGCATGGATGAGAAAAATGGTTAGTTTGGTTCACTACATTTCTGTAATTTTCTGGAGTGAGTTCTTGAATAGAGTGAGTTCTGCAAGTATTTTTTTGTGCAAATAATTTAGGAAATTAAATCAGTGACAGCAGCAGTCCTAGTTACTCAAGATTGAGACTGCCAAGAAATAACTGATAAAATAGTTGAATCCTTGATTCTGTATAGAAATTCCCTTTTCCCATGATAGCAGATCAGGTTGGGAGAGACGCCGATCACAATGAACAGAAGGTTTTAGTCAGTAAAGCTGTCCATAGTAGCAGGTAACTATTACAGAGTAATTGAGGCTGGAGGAAACCTCTAAGATCATCAAGCCCAGCCTGTGACCTAACATGACCACAATCATACAATGCACTCACTCACACATTCATAATTATGCTGTAGGAGCAACAACTGGGAGGCCAAGCCCAGCTTCTTACAAAGTCCCTCGAAGAACCCTTTGCTTCATCGGGTGTTTGTATGTAAATCCTGTAGGGCTTTTTGTCTGCATATTGCAACTGCTACCTGCTAGTATGTAATTCAGATTATGTAACCCATGGTTGATACTGCTTTGTATAGAGCCAGCAGCCACTTGGTGTTCTGAATATATCAGCACTGGTGGATTTAACAGAACAACTGGCCTTCAGAGCTTACCAGTTCCCAAGAGACTTTTCCATGCTACTTCTCAGCATGTGATCATCTTAGCCTGGTGATTGCTGGTAACCATTCCTCTATCCAGAGCTGTAGAATGCACAAGGGACTGTTACCACATATAAAACTTCTGTCAAAGTAGTAAAATTGTGCCCAGAGCCGACTTACCTAGATCCCCAAAGGTCAACAAAACACAGTTTTGGGTTGTGAAAATCAAACCAGCAGATGTCAGTGGTTTCTGGCAGGTATCTGTAGGAGTTGTTCCAGCCATGTGACCAGGGCAGTGATCAGCATGTATGCCTGGACCTTGTCCTGGCTCTGTTATTACCTGTTTCAAAAGACCAGGATGCAAAAGCGAAGCCTGGAATAGGAATCACGGGCTGTCATGCCTGAATGAGCTCTGATGTCCATCTTAGCACTTTCAAAGTCATCATGATTTAAAGCCTTAAGAAGAGGGATTGTGTGTCAAAGCCTGTTTTTCCAGCCAAGTTAGTGTGATAAATTAGATTTACTTGGAGTGATTTTTCTTTGTCATTCTCAGGCAAGAGAAGCCTGTCTGGTCTCAGTACTCTCTGTTGGATGGCAGTATTTTTCAGTTTATGTATGGATATATTTCAGATCAACAGACTGCCAGGTTGTTCGTGGTGGTGAGGGCTAAACCAGCTCTCTCTCTCAGCTCCTGCTGCTTGTTTTCCCACAGCTTTTGACAATGTGGGAACTGTGACAGTCTTAGGATTGCTCCGTTCTGAATCATGTGGACTCTGCTAAGACAAAATAATAATGCTGGCATGTTATCTGTGAGCGAGTTATTCGTTAGAGACTTAACACAGGTGATAGGGTCAGCAAAAGGAATATCCAAATACTAGTTTTCTTACCCCCTTTCTCCTTTTGTGGGAGAGATGAGGTTTTGCACAAGTGAAAGGTAAGTCGTGATACGAGGATTTCAAATATCAGATGTAAAGGCATGGGTTTGAGTGTTTTGCTATTGGTTTTTATTGGGTTTTTCCAATACTCTCTTCTCTGCACTCAAGGCATTCTGCTGGGTAGGAACACGGAGATATCTTGATCAGTGTATAGTAGAACTTTCTAGCCAAGAGAAAAGCTGGACCAAATCCTCCCAGGGGAAAGACAGAAAAAAGTAGGAGGTTTAAGGATGTTGGTCAGTCATATTTATTAGTGTTTTATGGAGGTGGTACTACTTTGGTCTTTCCCGTAACCTCAGGTTTCTGGTATGTGGTGGCCTTAGCCCTTGAATGTATTGAGAAATTCATAATTGATAGTTACAAAAGGGCAGCTCTGTGTTTGTACATCACTTAGAGCAGAGACTGATGAAGTATTAAGTTTCTATCACTTCAGTTCCTGCCTGAAGTCCTACTTTCACAGAACCCTGTTGCTTAATGTGGTATTTAGGTCAGATCCACAGGTCGGTAAGGCAGTTTCAGCTTAACTCATCCTCCTCCTTATTGTCTAAATGGAGAGGTGGTGAATCACTTGCCAGGCTGTGATCTGTACTTGCACAGAGGGGCAAAGGTAAGTGCTTTGTAATGAGTCCTTCCAAGCAGTGTGCTTGGCCTCTGTACCTGCCCCCTTTCCTCTCCTCAGAGCCCCAGTTACATTTTTGAACTGAACATGTGATGTCTTCTTTTGTAATCCAGCTTTTGAAATGTTCTCAAGCGTGAGGGGAAAAGCAAAAGCTGCTAAAGTCTTCCAAAATTCATGGTTGGTGGGACTCTGCTGTTTCTGTACTGTCTGTTCTATCCGCTCTCTCCAGATGCCACTGGTGGTGTATTTTGAGAGCCTTAAATGCTCTCCTCTGCCTCCTGCCCCAGTGATCAAATGCTGAAGACCAGACATCAACTTCTAAAATGCAAAAATTCATTTGTCCTGCTTTATCATATATGAAACAGGTTTCTTTCCTAAGGGATATAACTCTGCTAAATCAGACAGTCTGCAGATAAAAGTGACATCCCTGATCCAAAGCACACCTTGATGAAGCTTTCATGTGCCTAAAGCACTCGAGCAAGTAACTGTGCAAGGCAGAAAAACGTTTCCCCACCCCTGACCCACATCCATCTGTGTGTCCCCACCTTGCCCTGGGGGACTACTTCATGACTGCTCACAATGATAAGCTTTTGGATTGTTTTAGGGGTTTTTTTAACTTTTCTGCAATTAAGCCTCATCTTTAATTCAACTCTGCTTATTGGAGGTGAATTTTAATGTTACCTCCAACATTTCAAATCTTTGATTTACTTTTGCCTGTTCCGATCTTGTTTGAGAAAACTCAGCTCTAGTTAGTGTACCAGGACAATGTTTAACCTATGTTTGAATTTTAATTTTTAATACACAAGCTTTATAGAGACCTAGAGAGGAGTGAGTTTTGGAGGCGGGGGAAGGGGGACAGAATATTTCTCCTTTTTTTTTTTTTCTCCAATGCAATATGAAATTTCCTAATGATCAAATCACCTAAGTGTATCCAAATGCAGATAACATGTACCAGCTTCTTTAACAACAGAGTCACAGAATCATTCTTGTTGGAAAAGACCCTTGGGATCACCAAGTCCAACCATTAACCCTACTCTAAATGTTCATCCTTAAACCAAATCACTCAACACCGCATCTAAAAGATCTTTAAATGCATCCAGGGACAGCAACCCACCCCCCTCCCTGGGCAGCCTGTTCCAGTGCCTGACCACTGTTTGTGTGAAAAATGTTCCCAAATGTCAAGTCTAAACCTTCCCTGTTGTAGTTTGAACCCATTCCCTCTTTTTCTGTCACTAATTGCTCCTCTCAGACTCCTCTTCATCAAGACTAAAGAACCTCAGCTTGTTCTCCAAGCCTTTCACCAAGCCTTGTTGCCTTTCTCTGCACTCATTGCAGCACTTCATAATCTCTGTTCTACTCAGGTACCCAAAACTGAACATAGTACTCAAGGTGGGTCTCACCACTGCTGAGTACAGGGGGATGATTACTTTTCTAGACCATGCAGGCCAGGATGCCATTGGCCTTGGCCACCTAGGCACACTGCTGGCTCATATTCAGCTGCCTGTTGCTTAGCACCCCAAGGTCCCTTTCTGCCTGACAGCTTTCCAGCCACTCTTCCTCCAGCCTGTAGCATTGCAGGGGGTTGCTGTGGCCCAAGTGGCACTTGGCCTTGTAGAAGCTCGTGCCGTTAACATTGGCCCATTACTCCAACCCATACAAGTCTCTCTGTAGAGCTTCCCTACCCTCATGCAGATCAACACTCCCTCCTAACTTGGTATAATCTACAAAATTATTAATGATACACTCCATGTCCTAATCACCAACAATAAAGACATTAAACAGAAGTGACCCCAACACTGAGCCCTGAGGGGCACCACTTGTGATAGGCCAAAGCAGCTGCATGAGATGAATTATTAGAGAAAATCACATAATGCTGTAGATATGGCTGTTTTTCAATACAGCTGTAAGAAGAAACGAGGTGAGACAGACCAGCACTCTTCCCTGTATGTCAGGCAGTTTTTTATGTTTGTCAGCAGAGTCCAAGTAAAATCATCACCAAGAGCAGCTATTGGGTTGGAAGGTCCTGTGAACTTTCTTAGAAGATGGGGTGTGGGTAGGCAATAATGCCCATCTGCGATTGCATTCACTGGATTATTAATTCTTACCCATGCTGGAGTCAGTGTAGCGGTCATGTTGCAGGTAGGAATGGGATTGTATTTCACCATCCCATCCAAAAGTAATCTCTGAATTAATGACTGAACAATAAATACAATCACCATCCTACGAATAGCAGTAATTGCCACATCAGCGGGAGCAGAGCTGAAATTACAGCAGGGGATAATCACTGATGGCCTATTGCTGATGGCTTCACTGGGATTCTTTTTCCCTAATGATGTCCATAACTTTCTCAAAATACATGATTTATACTTAGTTACTCAAACACAGTGTTTCAGATGCGGTTATTTAACTAAAACACTCCAGAATTATCTTTTTACTTTACTCCATACGGTTTAGAGTCACATGTACATGTTTTTACCTGTCACTTAGCTGGGGCAGTGCATGCGTAGATTTCCCCCTATACTCACCACTGGTGACACCTCACCTTCAGCACTGTGTCCAGTTTTAGGCACCTCAGTACAAGAGAGACATCGAAGTGGGACAGTGAGTGCAGAGGAGGGCAACAAAGCTGGTGAAGGGCCTGGAGAATCAATCTAATGAGGAGAGATTGAGATAGTTGGGGCTGTTTAGTTTGAGGAAGAGGAGGCTAAGTGGAGACATTGCTCTCTACAACTATCTGAAAGGACATTGTAAAGATGTTGGTGCTGATCTCTTCTCACAGGTAATTAGTGACAGAACCAGAAGGAAGGGCTTCAAGCTTCAAGAGGGGAGGTTTAGACTGGACACCAGGAAAAAAATTCTTGACAGAGAGAGTGGTCAGGCACTGGAATGGGCTGCCTAGGGACTTTACTTCCTGTCCCTTCCACAGCCTTGTTGCTCCTCTGGACTCACTCCAGCTCCTCAATCTCTTTCTTGACCTGAAGGGCCCAGAACTGCACACAGTAGGAATTAACAAATTATTTTGAGTGTGTCATCCAAAACAAAGAGTCTTATGGCCATTGCCCTCCTACCTAAAAATCAACTTCCCTGTGAAGTTAAATAGTTATATAGTCGTGATAATTAATATATATATATATATATTTTGAGTTTGAAAGAGGATGAGCAAGTGTTAGGCCACCAGTGAGCTAGCTGTAGAGTACTCTGAGTCTGCAGTCTGGGAATCAGCTTGCTTGCTTTGAGACATTCTTTATATACTTCTGTGGTCTCCTGTACACACTGATGTTAGCACAGAACTTCTTATTTATCTTAAGCTTCTACAAGATAGCAGATCCTGATAAATTGCTTCAAGGCATCTGTTGGTGCTAAACAACATTGTTACCTCCTCCTATCCCTTACTGACAAAAGAAATAGCGGCTTATAAATTCTTCAGCTGTTTCCTTATCCATCTAAACAGGATTTATCTTTCCTTTTATCAGTTTGCAAGTCTTATCTTTATTGCAGGTGATGTGCATTGATTTACCTCACCTTCCTCTGATGGAATCCCTTATCAGTCTACTCTGAATCAGAGCAAATCTTACCTTGCTGAACTGCACTGAACTTCTCCATTTCTAACTGGTTTTACTAATTATTTTGCTGCAACTACAAAACCATTACTTTCTGAAGGAAAAAAACCCAGCTTGTTATTCATATTGTCTTAAAAACAGTATCTTAGTGTATCTCTGAAAAGAGGATAATTAAGTTTACCCAATGCCTGAAAAATGAACTGTTTTTCCAAAAGACAAAGTTATTTCCATATATTATTTGAAGTAGGCAAAACATGGCCCTTCAAATGCTTTTAGAAATGATAAAATCTTATTCAAATCTCCCTGTGACATTTACTTGGATTTATCCTACAACATATCTGCTGATTATAAATATGTGAAGGGTGAGTGTCAGGAGGATGGAGCCAGGCTCTTTTCAGTGTCATCTAATGATAAGACAAGGGGCAGTGGGTGTAAGCTGGAACATAGGAGGTTCCACATCAATATGAGAAGGAACTTCTTCCCAGTCAGGGTGACAGAGCACTGGAACGGGCTGCCCATTGGGGTTGTGGAGTCTCTTTCTCTGGAGATGTTTAAAACGCACCTGGATGTGTTCCTGTGTGACTTGATCTAGGTGATCGTGCTGTGGCAGGGGGATTGGACTGGATGATCTTTCAAGGTCCCTTCCCATCCCTAATATTCTGTGATTCTGCAATTTATATTCAGTGACAGGCTGAGATGCCACTCACTGAAAGCAGTTTAGCTCCAGCTGCACCAGGTTAAGCTGAAGATTTCTCAATGCAGAAGCAAGAGGGAGCAGGTGTCCACCTGTTTTGGGTTATCATCAGCATGATCTCTGTTGTTAGGGGTTGCATGTGCACGGTGCAGCCAAATACCTAAAGCACTTTCCAGTGTCTGCTAGACCTCAGGGGCACATCTTGCTGTGGTTTCTGATTGCTTTGCCCACTAAATGTTTTGCAAGCCACCAAAGGAACAGGCAAGAAACAGCTCCAAGAAAAACCCCCAGTGCAATGCCAGTAGGTCTGAGATCTCCACCCCAAACAAGCAATGTTTCTGGAATGCCTCTCTGCTGGACTCAGGCTGGTGCTGCAGGGCCAAGAGTGCTCTTAGTTCTTTCCCTGCACCCTTTCAGCTCCTGTCTAAAAGGCCAAGAAGAGACAAACTGTTATAGAGCAGTAACAATTGAGGAGTGAGGGGCTATCAGGGGCTTGTTGAATCATAGCTTTGTTAGCCCAAGTCTTTTCACATCCTCCTTTCTCCAGCAGAGCTTCCCTGTGATTTTGGACTCAGTGGAACTGGGGATGCTCTGCATTCCCCAGCAGCTGCCACTGGCTATGCTGGCCTCAGATACCCCAATGTCCCCAGCTTACGGGGAGGTGGCTCTCACTGAGGCTGCAACGTCACAGCTGGAGGTAACACTCTGGGGGATGCGCTGGTGGAAATGGTGCTCCCATGCATATAAATATCTCTGCACACGGCTCAAGTGACAGGGTAATGTGCTGCAGGGTTATTTATATCTCTGGAAGCACTGTGAGCTTGCTAACAGAGCACCACACTTGTGCCGTCAGTGATTTTGACTCTCAACACAATTCGATTCATAAAAAACCTTGGTTTTCACCATCAGTCTCAGTTTCTTGCCTGCAGTGGCAGCTACAAACAACATTTGCCAAATTAATGGGTAATCCCAGTTTGGGAGCACTGTACTGGTGGCCCAGAGTAAAAGCTGGGTATCTGTCTGTTTGCACCAGGATGCACAAGCCTGGGTAACCCCAGCACAGTCATGTTTTCAACTGCTTCCAGGCTGGGAACAACTAAAGAGGTTTTGTGATTCAAACCTGAAGCAAAATCATTTTCTGTGAGGTGGCTGGTTAGATGTCAGTTTGCAGCGCTGAGAAATATCTTCACTTCCAGTCTGAATGTGAAGTGCCACTGTCTGACTTTGTGTTCCCAGCTCTGATGGGTGGATTCATTTCCAAAGTTTTCCACTGGTGATGGGAGCATGTGAGCTGCAGACCAACGAGCAAACACGTTGGGAGGGAACAATTCCTAACCCTGTGGATCAGGATTGGCAGTTTGTGTGTGGGGACTGGGATGCAGGCGAGGAATCATTTGTGGTGTGGAGGTTAATGCGCTAATCTCACGCAGCCAGCTCAACTTCAGATGCACCTCGTGTCTCTGCTTTTTGCCAGAGAAAGAGGCCACTGTGAGGGAGGAGGGCAGATTGCAGCAAACTACTGTAATTCTGTAACTTCACTAACTCAGCAACTAGTGTTCGTGGCCCTGACTACATGGTTATGAGCCTTTAGGAAAAGGGATTTGATGTTTAAGGAGAGAGAGGAAATCTTCCTGTGCTGGGCACTGGTGAGGCCTCACCTTGAGTACTGGAGACATTTCTCAGCCCCTTGCTTCAAGAAAGAGATTGAGGGACTGGAGCGGGTCCAGAGTAGCAACTGAGGCTGGGGAAGGGACTGGGGGGAAAGTCTGATGAAGAGATGCTAAGGGTGTTTATCCTGGAGAAGGGGAGACTCAGCAAGGACCTTATCACTCTGTACAACTCCCTGAAGGGAAGTTGTAGTCAGTTGAGGGTCAGGCTCTTCTCCCAGGCAAATAGCAACACAATGAGAGGGCAGGACCTGAAGCTGCACCAGAGTAGGGTTAGGTTGAATGTTAGGAAGCCCTTCCTCACGGAGAAAGTGATCAGACACTGGAACAGACTGCCCAGGGCAGTGGTGGGGTCCCCAATCCCTGGAGGTGTTTAAGGATAGACTGGCTGTGGCCCTTAGTGCCCTGATCTGGCTGATGTGGTGATGTTGGGTCATAGGTTGGGCTGGATGATCTTAGAGGTCTTTCCCAGCCTCAATAATTCTGTGATTCTGTAAATGGCTCAATAAAAAGCTTGTGAGCTAGTCTTTTTCAGAGAAATGTTCTTCTCGGTTATATATTCTTTTATAACATTTGCATGATGTAGATAGTACTTCTGATGCAAACCAACCAAGAGGCTGCTCCCTTAAAGTGTACTAACAGTCTAGTGTTTGTTCAGCTGAATAAATACACTGTGACTTCACTTATACCCAGTGGTTGATTTATTTGCTTCAGGTTTTGCAAATATTAGGGAAAGAGGCATCTCTACAGTTTTATATGGACAGGTGACTGTATGGGGACCTCACTGGTTTCAGCTATGTACTTTCATGTCCATGCTGTGTCTTTTGCTGCTCAGCAAAGAATCAAGAAACTTCCATATTGGAGATGAGGGGGGGAACTTTGTGCGTAGGAAAAATGTTTCTTTCTCTCAAGCTTTTTATTTGCTCAGTTTGCAGTATCACTCTAAACCATGAAAAATTCCAGACTTGCATTTAAAAAGCAAATCTCTTCCCAATCTCCTGCTCATGACCCGGTAGTAAATGTCTAGTGGTAACTCTAGAAGGAAAGTTAAGGAGGCAGTTTGTGATTCATTTTCCTTCTTTCCAAAGAGTAGACACAAAACATATTTTTTCTTTTAAAACTTTACTTTCTCTTGATTTTCTCTTTCAAATGACAAATCAAATGTGGATGTCTTTCTGGGTGGTCTTTAATCTTCTGCTGGAACTAGAAGGCTTAATCCTCTGCTGGAACTAGTGCTAGCAGGGGATTTGAAATACATGTTCTCTTTGGCTGGGAGCAAAGCTGTATCCAAGGCACCCCCTAACATGATGAATTCATGTGTCTATGGACCATGAGGACTCCACAACACTTACACCTTTGTCAGTACAAAGCAATGGTTTGTACAACAGAGGAGAGAAACTTGCTGCCTCATTGCTTCCTAACTAATGGAGCCTGTTTCATTTTGATCTCACTGGATTTGGTGAAGCAGCTGCATTTTTGCAGCCCTCTAAGCCCAGTAAGAAGTGACTGAGGTGGGCATGCAGCAGTTTGGAAGGAAGGACATCTGCGTAGAAGCAGCAGTGCAAACTGGCATGGATCCTGCTGTTGCAGTGTCTATGTGGCCACTCTGGTGCACCCCGGGGGTGCCCAGATTCTCCTCTAAGAAAGTCCTGCAGTTTTTTGCTCTTCTCTGTCTTACATGAGCCGAGGGGCAAGATGGGTGGTGAATCTGACTGGTGTGAGCTTATGGCTAGGACACAGGCACAAGACTAATAGCTACTATTGTCTCAACAGCAAGCTTAGGCAGAATTCAGTATTAACACTAATCACCAAGAACCTTACAGAATCACAGAATTATTGAGGATGGAAAAAAACCTCTAAGATCATCAAGCTCAGTCCATGACCCGACATCACCACAACTTAGACCACCACATACAGACTGTCCTTAAACACCTCCAGGAATGGGGACTCCACCACTGCCCTGGGCAGTCCAATCCAATGTCTAATCGCCCCTTCTGTGAGGAAGGGCTTCCTAAGTATTTACAGTAATCTGAAAGTATTTCAACGACTTACTTTGTGTATTTATTCTGGCTCCTTTATGAGTATCTCTGGCATCCAACCACATCTTTATTTCTGTCACTGAGCTGTTGCTTACATTTCACTACTTTGAGTAAAGCGCAACACTCCATCACCTTTGAGGTCTCAAATCGAACTCTTCCACCACAGCCAAATGCCACCTACTGATTACAAAAGGGATTGCCTCTAATGGCTAAACCCAGCTGTTTTGCATGGGACAAACTCACCGCTAGATTTAAAGACATATAATTTATCTTTGTGATTAATGAAGTCTGTTACAAAATCGGTGCTTACTGCAAATAAATGAATTTGTTGTCTCCTAATGAGAACACTGTGCAGTTGTGAAGCACCGTTTGGTTGTGAAGAGATGCATTTTTCCAAATAAAACATTTCCCACTTGACTTTAAATACAGTTTGTGGCCATTATATGCACAGTACGCATTTTCCAACATACCTCTTAGTTGATGTGGTATCTTGGACAGACAGGATGGGGAGCCAGCTGGACAGCATGGGACCTCCTAAATAAATGACATCCTGCTGCTTCTGAAAATCCGTCCAGAATCCTGTTACAGATCACGGCATTTCAGTTTGTATATGTCTTAGCCATGTTTGTGTTCTGCAAAGATGTGTTTTCTCCCGTATTGTGTCATTCTGTTTGTGTATTATTCTGTCCAAATTCTTTTCTTTGTAACTTCTCTGAGGTCTGTGGAGTTAGAGGAGAACATTTGGCCTTTCACCTTAGTAGTGTGAATGTGTTAGAGCAGAAACAAAAAATTTATCAAATCTTTTGATTTGATAAATCCAACAACTATACCCTTCTGTTTAGTTATTTTCTGACAACTTTGGATTTTTTCTCATCTTTTGGGGTTTTTTTTTAGTGAAGAACTCTGTATAAAAGACTGAAGGATCATGATTAAAGTTTCTGAAATGCTAGTTTACTTTAAAATCCTTCAGTAAATAAGGGAAAAGAAATCCTTTTTGCAGGAACTGTCACTTATAAAGGAGCTGATCTCACCCAACAGTCTGTGAAGTTGATAATTAACCAGAAACAGGAAAGTTCATCATCTGGTAATGAGCTGCCTGCAAGCCCATCTGATGAATAAAGGCTGTCAAACAAAATCTCTTGGCATAGCCCATCCACCTGCAGGGCTTACTACAGATGGCATGACAGTGTCTGACCATCTGATTCAGTCAAGAGATGCCGGTTAAAAAGCGGTGTGTGCTCCAGACAGTATTTTCTAATTCTTCAAATGCTGTAGGAACAAATGATAGAATCTCTATAACCTCAATGAGGAATTTCAGGGTAAGGAGGGAAACACGTTCCCAGTCCAGTGTTAGAAGCAAAACACAGCATAAAACAACGAAATTACATATGCATTATTTAGCACCATTACTGGAGAGGATGCAGTGGTGGGGAAAAAGCTGCTGTAAGTGGATGAAATGGAATCCCAGAACATTTATAACTTCCATCTTCCCTGTGGCACAGACTGGTGTATGTACATCTTGCCGTTATCTGTTGCAATTTGTACAATTCAAAGCTGTTTTTCACCCCTTTTTAAAAGGCCTAGCCAGTAGCCTTTACTCAAAGGGAAACTGTAAAGGATAGTTACCGAAGGCTGGAGCTCCATCCATCCAGCAACACAGGAGCTGACTTGTACAATGAAAACTGTCAGCTCTTTAAGGCTTTGTAGCAGTACTGTAGGCACCACCAATGTTAAAGTTTTAGGAGCTTGTAGGGTAACGTGTGTGTGTGTGTGTGTAAAAGCTGATTGGATAGAAATATATGGTGATAAAGCAACATGTATTTCCCCTCTCTAAACTTAGCCAAACCAAAGCGTGTTCTTGGCTTCATTCAGCCATCTTCCTCATGGTAAAGAGCAAGGGTGTATCCCTTGTTGTCTTTACCAGCAGGTAGTGTTGCCCAGGTAAAGGCAGGTAAACAGTTGCACCAGCCGCCTCTGTGCATAGATTGTACCTCATCTCAGCTAGGGAGTCTGCCTGGGACAGCCCAAAGGATGGGAGGGTTTGTAAGAGAAACATGAAGACTGGTAAGATCAGAGTGTGAAAAGAAGTGAGTATGTGTGATCAACCACCAGAAGAAACAGCAGAAGGAAAGGTTAGATCCTTCCTCTTATAGGGGTCTATAAAAATACCCATGTCCTGCTGAATCTCCAACAGACATTTAATCCTAACAACAGAAGTGTGGCACCATCATGGTAATGTATTGTGCATGGTTTTTCTCATTACCTCATGAGGAAAATAGATGTATTTTCCAAGCAAGAACAAGCAAGGCAATGGCAGCAATCTGGCCTGTGAATTGGAGACTTGAAGTCACCAGATGTTCAGAACTAGGGACCACTCCTTAAGAGCTGATATTTCCTAACAGATCTAAGAGATCTGTCCATTTACCTGTCTCTGAGTATGACCACGCCAAGTCAAATATGAACATTGCTAATCAATTAGACAAGGTGGACTTGATTTGAGTGTATCTTTGTCCTTGGTATAATACTCAAGTGATCTAAGTCAGATCTGGGCAAAGACATCTTGATGCCTATCAATACGTGGTGTGAGATGAGGGAATGTTGCACATGTTTTCGAGGTGTTTGTAAGGATATATCACCTCTCACTTCCATCATATTTAGTATCTCAACTCCCAGGCAAACTGGATCAAGGTGACTTGTGCTTGTGATTGTGATGCTTTGCCCAACTGCAAAAGCCCAGCAGCAGACCCCAGCTGGCAATATATGTGATGAGCTTGAATTTGACAGGTTGAGTCCAGGCTGCACTCCAAAGTGAAGGGGCTTAGCTGTTTCCCAAGGCAGCCTTAGAAATTGCACAATCACATTAATAACTAGCAAACATCTCTACAAGAGCTGACTTGGATGGAAAGAGTCTGGTGTCAAGGACTGGTTATTGTGTGGGACAAGATAAAATGCCCCCCTTTAAATTTTGCTAATGAGCTGATTAGTTGACCAATGGAGGTTACTGGCATGTGAAAGGCAGAAGTGTTTGGTGTTCATGTTCCACATCTGTGGGAATTCCTAGAAATATCTATCAGTAACATGCTGAACTGCTGAATCCTGTAAGGGTCTGTAAATACTAGTTAACATCTTACAGAGTAATTTGTTGTGTTCTGTAAGTGCAAACCAAAATGGACTGACTTGTGGGGTGTTTTTATAGATCCATTAGTAATTAAAACTAATATTGCAGTGCATGGGAAAAGTATTTCCTATTCCCCCCAGTGAGAGCACATACAAGACACATGTGAGTCCTGCCATGACACCATCTCTCTTGCATGTAATTTAATTTGTGTAGTTACAGAATCACAGAACCACAGAATTATTGAGGCTGGAAAGGACTTCTGAGATCATCAAGCCCAGCCCATGACCTAACATCACCACATCAGCAAGACCAAGGCACTAAGTGCCATAGCCAGTCTCTTCTTAAGCATCTCCAGGGTTGGGGACTCTTCTACTGCCCTGGGCAGTCCATTCCAGGGTCTGATACCATTTGCCTTTTATGCCACCTGGGCACCCTGCTCAGCACACTGCTGCCTCATGTTCATACATGCCACAGTGAAGAAAGTGCTGACTATATTTCTTGATTGAACTCACAAACCTTCACTTTAATTGTATTTTAAGGTATTTTTTGACATTTGAGACAGTGTAATTATGAAGGTTAGGAAGAGCTTCACAGGCAGGGTTAAAATTAATTTTGTGCTCCAAAAGTTCCGCTTTCTTAGGAACAGCCCTTCCCGAGTGATATCAATTGCATTTTCTAAGGCTTTACAAATTAAACATACTGATTAGAAATTAAAATTAATCCACATTAATATGCCAGAGCACATAACAACCCGTGTTCGAGTTTTTTGTGCCTGTGCCCCTTGTCTCCCTAGCAAAAGTACACGCTGTTGTCTCTTGCTTTGTACATGGCAGCCACATCATGAAGGAACTGCCTCTTCCCCTTCTCCCTAGCTGAACTCAAAATGACTGTGTTTGCTTGCAGTTCACAAAGGTTATAAGTGCCACAACCCCTGCTGCATTACCTGCTCTCTGAAACACAAAACCAGAACTAGTGAGGGGGAGAAGGGCAAGTGCTGATTAACGTGTTGTAGCTGCAACCATTAGGCTGACCCCACAGCCAAATCTGACAGAGCAGACTCCTATGGGGGTGCCATCTCCAGGTCATTCTGGGGCCTTTCAATACTCTCCAGTAGGTTAAGCTATTTATTTCAAATGGAATAAGAAATAAGGAAGAATAAGATGTTGCCTCTTCTGTAAAAGAACAGCTTTTCATGAAAGATAATTCCCAAATGTAGAAATATTAAGGTGAAATCCAAGTGTTGATACCAATAAGTTTTTGAAAATCACAGAACAGTCCTCTGGACTAGAAGGGAAAGAAAAATAAGGTGCAAAGTATGACATGTGCACAGAAGTGGAGAGGTGGTAGAGCTTTACAGAAAGCTATTTGGCAGGAATGCTGCTGTAAAGCCCCACATTGTCACGACTTGCTCCAGGAAAGCAGGTGGATGTCTCTCCAACACAGTCTTGCGGTCCCTGTTTCTTTAGCATTGGTGTGAAATGCATGTTCCTGTTATTTATTTTTAATGTTTTCCCCTCAAGGTGTCACTGCAGGGTAGACTTAAGGCTGTTTACAAGCAGCAGCTGTGTATTTTCTGTTTATAAAAACATTCCTCTTTCTTTCAAATGCAACCTTAACTAGGAACACCTTGGGTAAGCAATGCATGGTTTGAAGGTAGTGCAACGCCTCCAGCTGGGTGTCTGGCTGATTCACCTGATGGCTGTGCAGCCATTCAGGAAGACTTGGACGGACTGGAGGGATGGGCTAAGAGGACTTTAATGAGGTTTAATAAGTGCAGAGTCCTTCACCTGGAAAGGAGCAATAACATGCATCAATACAGGGAGGGTTGGACTAGATGTTCTTTTGAGGTCTCTTTCAATCCCTAATGTTCTGTAAATCTGAATCTGTAAAGTTGGGGGACGATCTTGGGAGAGGGATCTTGGAGTTCTAGTGGGCAATAAGTTATCCATGGAACATCAATGTGTTCTTGTGGCCAAGAAGGCAAATGGAATCCTGAGATGGATCAAGAAGAGTGCGTCCAGTTGATCACGGGAGGTTCTTCTCCCTCTCTACTCTGCCATAGTGAGGCCACATCTGGAATATTGTGTCCAGTTCTGGGGTCCCTGGTTCAAGAGGGAGACTTGATTGACAGGGTTCAATGGAGGACCACAAGGATATTTAGGGGACTGGAGCATTGCCTCGTGAAGAGGGATTGAGACCTGAGACTTTTCAGCTTGGAGAGGAGAAGGTTAGGAGGGGACTTAATCACTGTCTATAAATCCATGAGGGCTGGGTGTCAAGAAGAAAGAGATAATCTCTTTTCACTTGCACCCTGTGATAGGACAAGGGGAAATGGGTGTCAGCTGGAGCGCAGGAAGTTCCACCTCAACATGAGAAACAACTTCTTTACTGTAAGGGTTACAGGGCACTGGAAGGGGCTGCCCAGAGAGGTTGTGGAGTCTCCTTCTCTGGACACATTTAAAACCCATCTGGACATATTCCTGTGTAACTTGTTCTAGGTGATGCTGCTGTGGTAGGGGGATTGGACTAGAGGATCTTTCGAGGTCTCTTCCAATACCTAATATTCTGTGATTCTGTGAAAAGGAGGTCAGATTAGGTATTGAGCTAAAATGACTTTATGAATGCCCTGCATACAAGTTCTACCTTTCTGACTGCATATTTGTCATCCCAGAGGATGCTTCACTTTTCCTGTGCACCCCAATATGAACTCCAGCAGAAAAACAGGAAGATCTTTGGGGATTGTCACTATTGGAAACATGTCTGCCAACCTCAAACTTGTGAAGTACAGAGAGGACAGCAGGCTACAATCCTGACCACAATTCCATTGCAGCTGAAGTTTTTGCAAGGGAGAATAGATCTTGCAGATGGCTCTTGTGTCCTAAAAGTGATTCTGATGGCAGTAGTTGCTTAAAGGGAAGGGTTAGGTTGGATGTTAGGAAGCCCTTCCTCATGGAGAGGGTGATTACACACTGGAATGGACTGCCCAGGGCAGTGGTGGAGTCCTCATTCCTGGAGGTGTTTAAGGACAGACTGGCTGTGGCACTTAGTGTCATGGTCTAGCTGATTGTGGTGATGTTAGGTCATAGGCTGGGCTGGATGATCTTAGAGGTCTTTTCCAGCCTCAGTAATTCTGTGATTCTGAGAAGAGGCCTCAGGAGAGAAGATCGCCATTAAACTGTGATAATTCACATGATTCCTGCATGTTGCCCAAGAAGGAGGTGACCCCCTTGACTTTATATATCTGGGATGAAACTAGGTCCATAGAAGGGGGATTTTGACTGAGTTGCTTCCATCCATAGGGTTTCCTATGAGATGATCTCGTCTGACCAGCAGGTTAAAAAATTCTAAGCCAACAGTTTTTAATGTAACTGTTTTGGACTACAAAACATGAGTTTGGTTGTCTTTGATGAATGCCATAGTACTACTGGAGGTTAAATTTATCAGTCCTAAAAGATTTTAGCACCAGTCAAATAAAGATATTTTGCTGGTACGTTCCTGAAGGATAACTAGGTTTGTAGGAGGATTTGAAAGATTATGTGAGGGATTGTAAAACAATTTCAGGATAACCTCAAATTTGTTTTTTTGAATGATGGCAGTCTCTGCTGCAGAAACCATAGCGGGATGCTCTCCTTTCATTAAAATCTTCATCTCTTTTCCATCAGAGAAACAAGAGTCTCTGAAGGGCTTCACTTTCCCAAATAATTTTGGTATGCTTGCAGTCCTCCCTCCAATACAAGCTGTTTGTTTTCCACTTGTTTGCACTGCTAAGCAATTAACAGGTTGAGAAGTAAGTTGAGACCAGCAAGAAACCCAGATGCACCTCCTCTCCTCTGTCTGCTCAGCTTGCCTGACTTGCCAATCTCAGCAACCTTGGACAAAGATTTGAAGGTCAGCCAGGAGAATTAGACTGGGAGAAAATGTCAGGCTGTGGAGATTATTTGCTGCTAAAGGAAGGCTTGTATTTATTCAGGATTGACCATCAAACTCTGTGGTCCTTGCAAAGTTAGGAAAGCTGGGATCCGCTTGGTTTTTTTCAATGTTGTATGTTTGAGAGTCTTTCCCTCTGTAAACCTTTGGAAAGAGACTCCTGTGAGGAGCTGAGATGCAGTGGATGCATTTCTGGAGACTCCTCTGCAAACAGAAAGCAAACACGTGCTCTTGTCCCACTTGGTCAGCAGCAGGGGAAGATGTTCCTGCTCACCAGACAGCTGGGGTTATCTCCCTCTGAGCTCGTGGCCAAAAGGAAACAGCTTGCAGCCCATGTGGTACTTCAATGTGAGCAGTAAACATTGCATTAATGTTCATAGGGACCCAATGACCTGTCACTGCAGGTTTGGCAGCACTGCTTGAACTGCCCCAGCGTTTGTGAGCCGTGTGGTCAAGGCAGCTGGGAACACTTAAGGACAGCTTGGCACTGCCTCTGAGGGCTATGTAGGCTCAAGGAGGGGAAGCCGGGGGGAATCACCTTGTGAAGGAAAGCCAAAATGGAATTAAGAAGCAGCCTACATGATCTCAACCTCCCAGGGAAGCTTGGATCAAAAAGGGGAAATGTTGGTGTTACCTAGCATGCACTCATGGCTTGGTACAGTGAGGAGGAGTAGACAGACACTGGAGAAGTCCTATGTAGATAGGGGTTGGTAATCCCCTCCCTGAAGTACTGTGGAGACTAAAAGCTACTCCAGGCACCCCAGAGACTCAGTCTGTGTAAAACTGCCCTGGGCCTGCAGCTTTGAAAAAACACATGCTTTAGTCCTTTTCCCGTTTTATTCATCACTGCTGTTCTTTCCTTAAAACTGGGGTTCATTGTCTTGCAAAGGCCCATGGGCTGGAAAGCTGCTCAGTTCAGCCATAGCCAGGATAAAGATACCTGCAGGGAAGGGCTGACTGGAGCAGTCCCTGCTGCGTTGTTCCCCCAGTGTGTGCTAAAGAAACCTCGGTCTTTTACAAGCAGATTTCCTCGTGATCCCCATACTCCACCTTGTGCAATGACCCCTGGCCTTCCCTACACTGACTGTTGGAAAAGGGAGGGGCTAAATCCAGTGCAAAAGTACAAAAAACGGGAAACATGGAGGATCATGACAGAGCAACTCGTGGGCTCCTGGTGGAGGGTGCTGGAACTGATATGACAAATGCATAGAGCTCCAGCCAGAGGACATAATTTAGATCTGCACCCTGCTGTGTAGGAGGTACTTTCTGGCTACTGATAGTCTTCCAAAAGCCTCTGCTGAAAATGATACAGAAAGAATGAGGAAGAATGTGCTGCCCAGGGTGGTGGTTGAGTCACCATTCCCAGATGAGTTTAAAAGACGCTTAGAGTTGGACAATATGGTTTAGGGATGGACTTGTAGAGTAGAGTTGACGGTTGGACTCGGTGATGCCAAGGGTCTTTTCCAACCTGAATGATTCTGTGATTCTGTGTGAAATGTGTTGTCTGAAAAGATTCAGGTCTCCTTTTTTAATCTTCTGGCTCTGAGATGCATAGGTAATGTTAACCTGATGGAGTGGCCTTCAGGACTTGCCTTTTCTGTAGAATGCTCTTAAAAAAATGTCTGGCAGGCAGTATTCCACTTTTTCCTCTCCACACAGCCTCTACAATCCTTTAAAATTTTCCCACTGCAGAGATACAAGGGCCAACCCATGATATCCCCAGAGGTTGGGGCTGTGGGGATAAGGCCAGAGGTCTGCTCAGATACTACCCTTTTGGGAGAATAAAATGAAAGAGAGAGTTATAAATCAATGACCTGGAAAAACTCCACGTAAAATAAGTACTTTGATTATAATATTTAAGACTGAGATTTCCAAAAGCACTTAATAATTTTGTGTACCTCACCAGAGGAATCTTTGGAGTCTTTATGCTCAGAGAGTAAGTGCTTGGCATTTCCTGAACATTATGTCTCCTTTAACATCTTTCAAGCGGTGCGTGAAGAAAGGGAGCCGTTGAAAACTCACGAGGCCGAGATATTCTTCAGTGACTTAAAATGGTCAGACAAAACATGCTGTCATACTGAGACACGGCTCTTCAAGGATTTTGACCATTTCTTTTCCCCTTTGAAAGAGAGATTAAATAATAGCATATCTGAAATCGTACACTGCACTTCAGTTGTGTCACGCGAGATAGAATTCTTATTTGCTGTTAATGGAGCAGGTGAAACATGAAATTATATTTCTTTAATCTTTAATGAAATTTCTGGATTTAGCATTTAGCTTGTGTGTTCAATGACACAGAAGAGCTAATAATATCACTGTTTTTAAAGGATTCATTCACTGCTGGCAGCCTGATTTTTGGAATCTGTAGGAGACTCTTTAGGTGCTCCGGTGATGCATGAAAAAAATAATAATAGTAAAAAGAAGAAAGAAATCCCATGTCCTTGAAGCCCAGTGAGCAGAGTCAGAAAGGTATAATTAAAAAAGAAAACCAATCTCCAAATAAGCCACCACCCTGGAACAGGAACGCAGTAGTTTAGAAAATAACGGTTGTTGGGGAATTAGCAGGAAGTCTCAGAAACTCTTCAGCTGAATGTGCTCCACAGCATTTCCACCATGAGGATCAAGAAAACACTGTGCATGACATAAAGTTTTGTGTCAGTTTCCCTGTTGATGCCTTATTTCTCTCCGGGTCTTAGATGCTTATCCTTCACTGGGTGGCAGTCCTGGATCCAGGTGTCAGGAAGGGCATATTGACTGAAGAAAAAGACAGAGCAGAAGCAGGAGGAGGTTGCAAATAGGGCACAGGGGAAGCTCCAATGGCTATCTGACCTGGATGCTCACCATGGGCAGTAGCTAGGAAACAGGGAATTACTGAAGCAAAGACAAACATAAAACTTCTTACTATTCCCCAAAATCCCTCTCACAGGTCCCTTCAAGCCTCCACACTGATATACACTCAGCATCTCCTCTCCAGCCTAGATTCTGTAAGGATTCGGTAGATTATATAATCACTTAAGGTTGTTCCCAGCTTGATTTTCCATGATTTCAGCCAAGAATTTTCCTTTTATTTGTTTTTTTTTTTACTAAGGGAGTAGTGCTGACCTTCTTAAAATAGAGGAACATCAGGATGGTGTCCAATAGATGTGGTCATACTTCCACTCTCCAGTACCCATTAAATCTGGCCAGTAATGGAGCTAATATAAGCCTTGGCCATTTTCCCAGCTGATTGTTCTAATAATAGAAATGCCCCTCTGAGTGAGTAGCTGATACTGGGGATCTGCCAGGTGATTTTCATTTCCACTGGTGACAATATCCTTGGTGGTGTCCTGCTTATGTTCCTCACAGCACCACTGGAATGAACAAGAGAAGGCCCATTCTCCACTCTCTTTTCATTTTCCCTTTTTGTTAGTACTTTTCTCAGGGTTTTGCTCTTTTTGAGGTCCCTTCAAAACGTGCTTCTCATTGCCTTCCAGTTACACATTTATTTGTGCATACAACACTTAAAAAACTTGATCTTTTCTCACCCTCTTGCCCTTACACTACCTTGTAGGGAACCTCCTAAGCCAGTGTGGTTGAGCTGTGAGTAGCGCTGGAGGTGATTTGGTGTTGGCAGGTGGGTTTTTCCTCCATCTGTCTGATTTCACAAAGGACCTGGCTCACGTCTTCCATCCAGCCTGAAGGTTGTAGTGAGGGTGGTGCTGGTTTCTTCTCCCAAATTACTAATCACAGGACGAGGGGAAATGGCCTCAAGTTGTGTCAGGGGAGGTTTAGATTGGATCTTAGGAAGAAGTTTTTTCCTGAGAGACTGGTTGGGTGCTGGAACAGGATGCCCAGGGAGGTGGTGGAGTCCCCATCCCTGGAGGTGTTTAAGAAGGGAGTCGCTAGAGCACTTGAGGCCATGGTGTAGGTGTTAGGGAGATATTGGGATGAGGGCAGGACTTGATGATCCTGGAGGTCCTTTCCAGCCATGATGATTCTGTGGTTCTGTGATATAGATCTGTAATACAAGACCAGCAAGCACTTGGGTAGCTGCTGGAATTTTAAGACACATCAACTGAAGAAACACTGTAATAAGATGAAGCAAAGTGAAAGGGGATTTTGTGCACAAAAGTGAGGCAAGCTTTTCAGTTTGCAGATACCATTAATTTCCAGTGATGTTGTCTCTGCAAATATGCAAATGTCCTTTACACTAAAATACTCTTCTCTAAGTGCCTAAGTTTCCTAAGTGCCATTAAATCAGTTCTGCCCACTGATACTAATAGAGAAAGCTACCGCAGAAGTAACATCGCAGCAGTTCCAAACCAAGGAAAACTCCCCACATGTCAGGAACAGGTCTCACATTTTGAGGCTTGGTGATGCATGGAGCAAGTCAGCAAATGCATGGCGAATAATTCATTTAAAAACAGAATTGATCACACTTAGGATGTGTAATTTAAAATGTAACCATGGGTATTAAAACAAATTAAAAATCTATCTAATGTTTTTAAGTCAAAGGAAACATTAAAACACTCTTTAGCCTCTACTAGGGTCCTTTGGAGAAGGCCACTGAAGCACTAATCTGCACACAGAGTCTGGTAAGAGGAAAGCTTGGTGCCCCTCAGTTCCAGAAGGGCACAGAACTACTGGAGAGAATCCAGCGCAGAGCCACGAAGATGATGAAGGGAGTGGAACACCTCCCTGATGAGGAAAGGCTGAGGGAGCTGGGTCTCTTGAGCTTGGAAAAAA